>JAUIMM010000562.1:1195000-1795000 GCA_031769625.1 Taudactylus pleione
CTATTATCATGTAGGAATTAAGTATTGTTTTTGCTGCAGTGTGATGGGGGGCAAATCTCTTTTTTTCTGTGTTCAGTGTAAATCCCGCCTTTTACAAGCACCTGTGTTATGCAATTAAGCTGATTTGAGCAACTACCAAATTTTTTTGCAGTTTGGAGAGGCATGAAGGGAGTCAGCATTAGGAGTATGTGCTGATCCTTAAAGTGCCATGTGGAGGTTTTTTGGGGTACCTCCAAGGTAAGTTAGCTCTCAGCTTATAGATGTACTGTTATCATGCTGTACACCAATTGTAATTATATGACCCAGAGTGGGTGCTACCATTATGTAGCAATAATTATTTTGGGGTGAGCGTTTGGGAGTGGGGCCCCTGGGGGGGTTCTGACTGGGCCTTTCTCATGGCATCACCATTTAATTCACATAGAATACTTTTATCACTTCTCTATTTGTTTGTATATTATTTATGTCATTTTCATTCTTTCTCATTTCATTAACACTTATTGATTTATCCTTACACATCTTTTCTTTACACTTCACTATCACCTTTTTCCCTTTTTCGTGTGATGCCCTGGGAATGGTCCTTGGCTGGATTTTTTTGGGGTGCCTTGCTTCTCGGACGTGAACCCCTTAATGTTAGGGACGCCAGTATAGAGGAGCCTTGATAATTGGCCTGGCGCTTATTCATATATTTGCAAATGTATGTAACTAATACCTCTAAATCTCTATTATCATGTAGGATTTAAGTATTGTTTTTGCTGCAGTGTGCTGGGGGGGAAATCCCTTTTTTTCTATGCACCATCACCACTGCTGCTGTAGCCTGCAAATATGCTGCCTCTGCCCGCTCCACCACCGTCGTCCACTCCACCACTGCCGATGACGCCCGCCTGACCACCACCGTGTCCCCACTTATGACCGATTCCATTTGCCAGGTTGGTCTACTGCTAAAGCCCATAAAAGGCAGCCACCTTTGTACACCCAGGTGAAGCTACAGTGAATACACCTGCAGACGGCTCCTACTGCTGCAGCGCAACAGTAATTTCCTATGTATTCAATGGTGCATTCTTGAGGTAATAGTTTAAAAACTGTAACTTTCTAATTTACCTGAACCCCAAAAGCACGTACCCTGGCACAACAGCTACCTAATAAAACAAACCCCAAGTCTAAATTTGCCCCTACCCTGAGTTATGCCTTCCCAAAAATCTCCCATAGAGAACAGCAGAAAAGTGATATTAATTGAGAATGTCAGAAAAAAGTGACAGTTGGAGCTTTAGATTATTCCCAAATCCTTTTTATGTTTTTGCCTTGAAATTTGGCAAGCAGCACCCAACGACAATTCTATCCACCCGTGCCCAATTTCAGTTTGGTATCTCCAACAGCTTTTGAGGTGTAGCCCCTTAAACACTATGCCCCCCCTCCAGAATTCTCTATGGGAGAATTGCAGTTTTTTAGATGCAGCCTTAATATATATACTGTGTATGTGTATATATATATATATATATATATATATATATATTAGAGATGAGTGGTTCGGATTCTGAGGGATCTGAGTCCACCCGAACACAAGTTTGGGTGTTCCCGTCTAACTCGGATTCCACCTCAAGGCCAAACATCATCCGGCCGTCATCGGATTCTCGCGAGGCTCAGGTGATGTTTGGCCTCTATAAAAGATGTGGTGCCCGGGACTCGGTGCCATTTCATCAATGCTGAGTGAGGGAGTAACTGACAGTGACTGTTCTTGCTGGTCATCTTTGTCGATGTCCGTGACTGTACTGGGCAGAGCCGTAACTAGAGTTTTTGGTGCCCTGTGCCAGAAAGAGCATTGCCCCCCCCCCCTCATTTTTCAAAGGGACATAATGCAACCAAAAAAGGGCCATGGCTTCATGTGGAAGAGTCAGGGGAGGCCAGGAGATGCTGGGGATGAAATAAGAGGAAGCTACAAGCAAGAATGATAATAAACAGAAATTTGATAGTCCCAAACAGCGCCCCCTGCCCTGTGGTGCTCTGTGCGATGGCACCGGCCGCACTACCCTAGCTACGGCCCTGGTACTGGGCATAAGCCTACTGTGTGTACAAGCTCTGAGACTGGGCATAAGCCCACTGTGTATACAAAGAACTCATTGACTTTACTGGGCATAAGCCCACTGTGTATATACAAGCTCCGTGACTTTTCTGGACATAAACCCACTGCAGGGCAAATGCAGGATTTATGGAGGGGGGTTTCCAAATGCTTGATTTTAGAGCGGTTGTGTGGCTGGTCCATGAAGAGGGCAGAATTAGTACTCAACCAGTTTTAATATGCTTCACTCAAAGTGTATTGTGTATCATAATTCCAGCATATACAGGACCAGAGATCACTATAAGCCATTAGATGCAGCAGTAGGGCCATCCTGCCTGAGCTGGATGTTTTTATTTTAGATGTGGGCACCATTCCAGACCATTGGAGCAAGTCCGGGAGTCTGGGGGAGCAGCAGATGAACCTAGCACTGCCCTGGACATATATGTACATATTGGGCTCTATAGCAGTGCATCCCTAATAGTGCATGTTTTCCAGATCTCCTAGTTGGTGCACAGGTTAGTTATTACTGTCTGATACATGTTAAAAGATCAACAGGTGGTGCTAATTATTTCATTTGTGATACTGAGAAGAACATGCAACACTAGCAAAATTCTATTCTATTACTATTTTTACTGTGGTCGTGTGTGTTGGGGAGGGGGGTTTCCAGGCAGACAGAACATCCCCCCCCTGCATTTGCCTATGCACTGTGTATACAAGCTGCGTGACTGGGTATAAGCCCACTGTGTGTATACAAGTTCTGTGACTGGGCATAAGCCCACTGTATGTATACAAGCTCCGTGACTGGGCATAAGCCCACTGTGTGTATACAAGCTCCGTGACTTTACTGGGCATAAGCCCACTGTGTGTATACAAGCTCTGTGACTTTACTGGGCATAAGCCCACTGTGTGTATACAAGCTCTGTGACTTTACTGGGCATAAGCCCACTGTGTATACAAGCTCCGTGACTTTACTGGGCATAAGCCTACTGTATGTATACAAGCTCCGTGACTGTGCATAAGCCCACTGTGTGTATACAAGCTCCATGACTCCAGTTCACAGAGAGTGGTAATAAATAAATATTCTAAATAAATACCTAATACTATTACTAAGTCGTTTTTGTACAGTGTAGTGATTTCATTAATATGGATCACGACAACGATCTGAGAGGAGAGCAGAATCAGCAAACAAATGGTAGCACTGCCACTGCTCGAAGTCCATCACTATCATCTAAAGCTGATGCTCAAGGGCGTAGAAGCTTTAAAAAATTAGGGTATCTGAAATCAAAAAATCTAGATATCACAGGGGTAAAGACAAAAATTAAACCTCTAAAGACTAGTACAGAAATTTGGCAACATACCATTCACCACACGTAGTGGCAAGGAAAGACTCAGGCCTTTATTTCTGAGTGGTGTTTCTGCAACTGTCAGTGAGGCATCTTGTGCCTCTTATGACAATGAAAGCCCTTTTCTATCTGACTATAGAAGAAGTGTAAAAAAATGTAAAACCACTAAGGCAGTAGATCAAACTGTGTTTTCAGAAACACAAATGTCAGAAATCCCTGAGGAGAGTCTAAGTGGGTCCACAAGTGGTATTGCTGTGTAAGCCTGACCTTTTAGAGAAGCCGCCCTCCACAGTTTCTGTTCCATCTGTATTTGTGGGGATGAGCAGTTATTGCCGAGGACAAAGAAATTGAGGATGCCACCGTGGAATTGCAAGAGGATGAGGGGAATATATGTGCAGCTGACCTTGGCACTAATGAGGATGTTGAGGATGAGGATCTTGTTTGTATAAGTGAGGCACTAGTGGAAGCAGCTCTTGGCCAAGATAAGAAGGCCATTGCCATGCCTGGGCATAGAACCAACAAATCCACATCTTTTGTGTAGAATTATTTTTACCCAAATCCTAACAACATTTGTCAAGCCATTTGTAGCCATTGCGGAACCACAGTAAGTCGAGGTAGGGATGTTAAGCATCTAGGAACCTCCACGCTATTACGTCATCTGCAGCGAGCTCATGACATGTATGATAACATCAAAGTACTGCTAAAATATAACAGCAAGCAGTCCAGCATTAGCTAGATGCCTTCTCTCTACTAAATCCCAGCATCTGCAATCTCCATTGACAAAACCTTAATCCTTAATATCCTCAGGAACGATCAGTGGTAGTCCAGCATCCAATTTGTTAATGCTAAGTCACGGTGACTCCTCCCCTTTCCAGGACACCTCAGAAGAAATTGAATCTTTGAGCGCTAGGCCTGCTGCTGCTGTTGCTAGGGGTGGATCTTCATCCCAGAAGTGGACCGAGAAGGTACTAGTAGTAGTTTAACAAAAAAACAATTGACTGTTAAAGAATTTCTTGCAAGGGGAAGCAAGTATGACAGCTCTTACCCTGTCGCACAGCGGATCACTGACGCCATGACGGCTATGCTAGTATTAGATCTGCGTCCAATATCCGCAATTAATGCAGTGAGATTTACACAGTTAATTGAGGTTCTGTGTCCCCCTTACCAAAAGCTGCTGTGTGCTAGGCTGCAATGGGAGACTGCTCGTGGCTGCTGCAGTCTTCTATGTCTCTGGGTGGGAGTGATCACACTGACTGCTCCCCCTGCAGCTTTGTGCTGGGCTGAGGGGCTCACAGCGCCCTCCTCCCCAGTGCACAGCATTGCTGCAAAATACTTAAAAAAATATGCAAAGGGGGCATGGCCATGCCTCACTCGATTAGGCCACGCCTCCTTCCCCTGGGCCCAGCCGGCCTCTCTACGCCCCTGATCACTGACGCATGCAGGAGGTGTCTATTTCCTATAGACACCTCCTGCTGCATTAGCATATTGGTTGGATATTGCACAGCTGCTTACCTGCTGATATGCAATACCGCCCATCGCTGAATCAGGTCCTAAGTATTGCAGGCAGGTATTTTATTTGAATTTAGGGCCAGATTCAGAGAACTACGCTAATGTGATCACGGCTGCAAAAATATGGTTCTATAGCTTACCCGAGCATAGGGACACCCACTGCTGCCTGCTTATATTCCTCTGACAAAACACACAATCATAACAATGAGAACATCGACGCACATGAACCAGCCATGCAGGCCTTGCAGCAGATCTGACCTGCCTTACATACAGCGTCTCTCCTGACACGCAACTGAGTCGGAGATCTCAATAGCTAATTTATGCACGCCCATGTGACAGCATTTAAATGGTCAGACGCGCCTGCGTTATTCAGACCACACCCCTTTACAGCCCCCAAACTCTAACAAATCCATGTTTAGAAACCACTGAATGTTAGGAGGATATATATGTTACGGTTTACAGTGTATCTACTTACAGGCTGGAAGTGGAGGTGTACACAGGTCTCCCTCACAACAGGTGATGCTTAGACTGTATTTACTATCTTTTATAGTAACCGTTCCTGATATTCCACAAATACGCTTTTCATCACAGCCTCTGACAAAACTCATACTTTCTTCTGAACCTGATGGAAAGAATTAAGTTAAATTCAATGCAATTTATAAGAAGATGACACTGTATATATTTTATGGTAACTATAGGAATCTGAAGGTTCTACGAATAATATGACCTTTGGGACATGCCGCAGATGACTTTTATCAGGTTACCATATCTTGGCCAGATATACTAAGGTTGCGGTGACCATTCCGCCAGACACCGCAACCTTACTAATCGCATATGTACTAACATATGCGATTAGTATCGCAAAGGACAGCTCTTGCGATAAGAGCTGCCCTTTGCGAAGCAGCCGACGCCGGGTGACGGGGTCTCTGAGCCCCGGGAACTTCCTGCTGGTCACCTGTGCAGGAAGCACCGGGCTCTTCCTCCTCCTCCCTGCACCCGATAGAAGACGAGGAGGAGGAGAAGGCGGACCCAGGAGGAGCGCGGGCCGGCGACCATGGAGAGCAGGCGAGTGGGGGCCAGTGTTGGGCGACGGCGGGGCGGCGAGGCATCGACGAAGCGTCGAGAGTGGGGTGCGGTAAGAGGCCCATAGGCTTCTATAGGGTAACACCAGGTTTTTCTGGCATTACCCCCTGCACCGACAAAAGTGCGGCCGCGGTTTAGTAAAAAAAATTCAATGTGTGATTTAGTTCCAGAAACACAACATCGATTTTGATCAATTTGAAATCAATCTACAGTAAATCGACCGTTAGTAAATTTACCCTCAACTGTATGGGTACAAGCTGTGCATTTACATGGATGCTGTGTTAGTGTAATTGTGGCCATTGTGCATGTAACTATGGATCAGCCCCTATGCCTCTTTTTGGATATTGCTTGTAGCTTACCTTTTTTTTGTGGCTTGGTACAATGATATGCACACATGTTTAGAGGAAGCACAAGCTGCAGTTATCCCATTGCATGATGGTCCCACGTTACTGCTGCAGATTCTGCAAACTATGGAATATCCTACAAGAAGATGTTATTGATGAAAAACATATCAAGTATACATATCCAATTTTTATTTTAATGAAACCTGACAGGGTTATCGATGATCAACATGTACATCAGCAATAAGTAACTGTTGAGGGACAGATTCTAGAGTTAAAAAGCTCCAGTAAGAATATTATAACAAGTGACAAATATTGTCAGGTACTGTATCTGATAACATTAGTTAAAGGGGTTTTATAGGCAAGTTTGAATTAGCAATTCCTGTTGCATTAGGCTTATTTTTTTCTGACTTCCCAAACTCCCACCATAGCTCCCCCATGATCCAAGCCTCTAATGTTTAAATATAAAGTTAAAATCAACCAGAATTCTGCTTATTTCAAATGGGATGTAGTTTTGAACCCGGCGGTTGGGATGCTGGCGCTTATAATGCAGGCGCCGGAATCCTGACACCTTTCCTAATCCTTAAAGTAAGTACTGGGGTTGTAGAATGGATAGGGGTTAGGGCTAGGCACTAGGGGGAGGGATAGGTTGCTGAGGGGGAGGGTTAGGGTTAGGCTATGAGGATGGGGGGTTAGGTTTAGGGTGTGGGGAGGGAGGGAGAGGGAGGGTTAGGTGCAGAGGCATCTTTAGAGAGGATGTGGCCTGTGTGCATTTCCGGTACGGGGCCCCCTCAATCTTCCCGGCAGCCTATAGCTGACTGACAATGCTGGCCGGCCACCGGAGCATTATTAGACTCTGGTCACTAGAGTGTGCCCGGAGTCTACAGCGCATGCGCAAAGGCCCCCCCTTGACCCGGCACACCCTGCACCCATTATAGATACGTTTTTTACCATCTCACTCCCACCCCCCCCCCCCCCCCGTTTTTTTCCCGCACTTACCTTATTTTCGTGAAGAAGGAAGAATCCGGCTTCTTCTGCCGGCACTGCAGACGCTGCTCCTCTTGATCCGCGGCTCCTCCGACATTGACGATCTCTCCCTCCAACATCGCGCGCGCCAACTTTCATGTAAACTGGTGGAGGAGCGGCCCAAGCTGCTTCCTCCTCCAGCTCCATCCATGGGGACCGGGTCGCCGGGCGGTAGCAGCGGCGGTCAGGCCCCCTTCTTCTTTTCAAGGGGGTAGTTTGGGCTCCAGGCTCTGCAGTGGCCGTAGATGCGGCCAGCCCCCCACCGTTCAGCCAGGGTCCGGACCTGGGACTCCAGTCCCAGCAGTCCCCCCCTGATGGTGGCCCTGGGGGAATGTATAGGGTTAGGATATTTACCGACAGATGTCATATCCTAACCCTATTGGGTTGCCAGTGTCGAGGTTCTGACCGCCAGGTTCCCATGTGCCAGCATCCTGTACCCAACCCTTTCAAATAATAATAAGCACAAGGCAGTCTTCTGATGTACAGTTCATATAAGCAGCCCCTAGACTTCTGCTACCCTGACTATAGGCTGTGTGACCATTTCTCAAACCCAGGTCTATTTAGAAGGGCATAATTAAATGTGAGTAAAAATAAATATATTCTTTGTATTTTATGAGGTGGTGGCTGCTACAGGGATCACACATTGGCTCAAATATTTCCTGTGTCTAGACAAAACTTAAAAGGGTCAATTTAATTGTATGCAATGTAAGATCGCCTGCTGTTGCGTGATGTAATGTCAATGTACAGCACGCACATCAACTGCACATATGGAAGCCCCTATGTATTTTCCTGTGCACCTTTCTGAGGCTATTAGGTAAACTTCATAATGTATGATCAGAGAAGGGGCAATGTAGGCAGTGGCGTCCCTCCGATGCAATCGGGAAACCGGCTGTCTTAATCCTGACAGCCGGCTTCCCGACTGCTTTATCCTGGTGAGGGTTAAATGACAGGCGTCTATATCTAGACGCCTATCATTTTCCCGATGCCGGGAGACAGGCACCCGGCATCCCGATCGAAGGGATGCCGGGCGCCAAGAGCGGATAGCAAAGGGGGGAGGGTTAGGTTTAGGGCACCCGGGGGGGGACTTAGGGTTAGGCACCCCCCCAGGAGGGTTAGGGTTAGGATAGGGGAGGGAGGGTTAGGGTTAGGCACCCACCCGGGGGACTTAGGTTTAGGCAGCGGGGAGGGGGGTTAGGGTTAGGCACTTACAGTGGGGATTAGGTTTAGGCACTTGGGGGGGAGGTTAGGGTTAGGCACCCATAAGGAGGGTTAGGGTTAGGGGGTTAGGTTAGGTTAGTTTTTACTTACCTACGGACGATCGGGAATTCCAGCGCTGTCGGGCTTCCGCTGCCGGGATCTCTGCTTCTGTCGGCCTGCTGCGGCCGGGATTCGAACTGCCGGCTAGAGGGACGGTGGTATTTCATACCGATTCCCTCCCCGCGGTGTCACTTGGTGCAGGGAGGGACGCTGTGCACGCCGAAAAGGCGGTGTGACCTCATGGGAGGAGGGCATGGCCTTGCGGGATGGGGGCGTGGCTTTGTGGCCCGAACCCCGGTGGTCCCGTACTCCTTACTGGAGGGGAAGGGGGGTGCAGGAGGTACCTTGTGTGCGGTGCCAACTCCCTCACAATGTCAGGAGCTGAGTGCTGCACTTAATGCTACAGTGCAGCACTCAGCTCCTGTCACTGAAGGGGAGTCTGCACCTTGGTGTCACCCCTCGTCGGGTGACACCAGGCCGCTCCCCCCTTGTGACACCACTGAATGTAGGGTGCAGTTACATGCTGTCCCAGCAGCACAACATATGTAATTGAATTGCTCTCAAAGGCTTTATGTAAGCACTTTGCTTTCTGTCTGTCCATAAAAAATAAAAAATAAATTTTTTAACAAAATGGATTTGAATTCACATGTACTAAGCTGGTAGAAATATGTTTTATATTTAAACCAATCACTCCCTTAGTTTCAAAAGAACTGCCGCCTTGACGAAATTTAGTGCTCTTCATCTGTATTTCGCTAAGGGGTAGATTCACTAAGGTTTGCTTTTGATCGATTTTAATCGATTTCTTCAATTCAATCTAAATTGATATGTGTTTGGGGCTTACTCAAACATTTACTTAAAAAATAAATTCTAAATTTGTCTATAAGTGTTAGTAAATGTGTAATTTAGCCCTGCAAAAACAACATTGATTTAGATTGATTTGAAATCGATTAAAATCAATTGATATTGACCTTTAGTGAATGTATCCCTAGGGCAGTGATTTTCAACCTTTTTCAACTCATGGCACATCGAACATGATTTTAAAATTTATAAGGCACACCATCAGTCCCTCACAGAAAAAAAAACACACACATTGCCCCCCACAGAAAAACATAAAACATTAATGGTCCCCACAGAAAGAAAACAAACACAAACATTTACCCCCACAGTAAAAAAAAATCACATTGACCCCCACAGAAAAAATAAAATATCCAGCTGTGAAGACTCACTGTAGTCCCTGTCCTGTCCCTCATTGGCTGGGGTTGCTCAGTAACACTCAGTGACTGAGCACACAGGGCAGAGCTGGGAGCAGTGTGCAGGCAGGTGTACAATGCGGTGTGCGTGACCTATGTCACGCCTACGCGTCCCCATAGGTCACCTCCCATGCGCGCCTGAGTCTCCCTGGAGAGGCAGGCTCTGCCCAGGCCAGAAATACAAGTAAAGTCAGCTCTGACTGCACTGACCTCACGGCACACTTGACAACCGCTCAAGGCACACAGCACAGTGGTTGAAAATTGCTGCCCTAGGGGGTAGATTTATTAAACTTTCTAGCTACGTACAGGCAACATCACCACTATTCCTTTTTAGAAACGTTCGTAAATCTATTCCTTGCCTGAGGTCTTCTGGAAAATAAGCAACGATAAAAACACAACATTCTGAAGGATTTAACAATATTTGCAAATAATGGGGAAGAGTGTTAGCTAAACAAGAGGTTAAAGGAAAAAAACGTTCTACTACTGGTAATAGAAATAAAGCCCGGTAATGTATTTATTTACTTGCAGTTTGTTTTCCCATTTGTTTTAAATATGGATAAATGTCAAATTATGATGATGGATAATAACATTTCTAAAATGGTATTAACATCTAAATCCAACAGTCCTCTCTAGAGCAAAAAAAATTAATAAAATAAATATAATAGCTACTTCTAAAGAAGATTTGTAAATACCGTAACCTGCTCTATTTTGTAACAAATAATATCAGGATAAAATGTTCTGCTATCACTACGATAACTATTGTAGTTGTCAAACTGTGTCATGGTTTATACTGTACTAAAAAATGAGCACTATAATTATAATAATTTGTCGTACTCTAAAATAAAGTGGTTTTAAATTTTGTCAATTGAAATGTTGCAAGAATTCTATTTTAAAATTGACAATTGAAGCTAAAGGTTGTTTAAAAACAGATTTTAATCCTATCTTTATTAAAAAGGAATTTAAGTTTGAATTCTTAAATTTCCTTTTTTTGTCAGGATTGTAGGAATTTAGTAATGGCGCACAAATGAAAATGAAATAAAAATTAAATTCTTTATTGAATATACATTAAAAAGAGTTTCAGTGGGAACAAATAACAGTGAAATAACGGTTAAAAAATTAAATAAAGTGTGATAGTGAAAGTATTGGTAATAAAGAAGTGAAAAAATAAAATCAAAGAAATGCCATGCCATGTAACATTATTTGTTATCAATAATATTATTATGTATATTATAATAATATATATGTACATTATTCTTGCAATATATATAAATCAACAAGTTGTGGAAAGGATCCTATTAACGAGTTATTAAATGACTGTACATAAAGGAATCTTTTTTTATTTTTTGGGGACCCAAATAAGGCCTTATTATTGTTTTTTACAGTATGCTTTCAAGATAAAATATTTTAAACTATAAGAGTTTTTTTTATAAACAAACTATTCACTAGTGGTTGTACACCAATAATGAATACATGACTAAGATATGATAATAAGAAATAATTCATGTGTGTATAGGGAAATTGCTAGAAGGTAATTTTTTAAATGCATTGATCTATTATTGTGAAGTCTTATTCATATGTTGGACTATATTTAAATTGAGTCTAATAATTGTTGTTGTGATCTATGATAATTTTCTAATATACGTATATTTCTATGGAATTACTATTTTTAATAAATTTAATATTTGAATTTCAACTAACTGAATAATCTTTTTTATGGAAGTGTTTTCATAAAGATAAATGTATTTTAGCTGCTGAATCAGGCCCTTAATTTGGTGTTAGTAAACATGAGATAGAAATTATATAGAATATGTCAAAAAGAATATGATAGAATATTTCACACATTTAATACCTTATCTGCAATGGTTTTGTCCTAGCACTTGAGGAGTTGAATAAAAATATTTTAAATATTTAGTGAAAATTTTATAATATAAAATATACCAACGTCTTCTCTAAGAATTTAGGAAACTTCACTAATGAATTAAAATATTTTTATTTAAAATTTTGGAATTTTATATTATAATAATAAGAGACTGTACATTTAGTATGTAGTATGGTGTGCATAACACAAAAGCACTGATTCCAAACATATAGAAAATACAATTAAAGCAAAATACTGTAAAACTCACCTGATGTTATGAGACAAAAAAGCAGGCACACAACAGCAAGTACGGAAGCCATGGCAGATATCAGTATCACATGAAAACCTACTGACTCCTTTATATAGTACATACCTGATAAATCATTTACTTTTATAAAAGATTAAAGTACTGTGCATTAGTCATGATGCTGTGATGTTGCATCAAAGTATATCCTATTTATCCTCTGCTTTTTTTTTATTTAAAAAAAATAGTATACTTAAAGATAAAAAAAGATCAGTAAACAGTTGAATGACAAAAATTTCTAAAAAATACAAATTAAATCCCAAATTAACACACCCATAAATATATCACATTGGAACAACGCAACGTAAATCTCAAAATTTTATGTTTTAAGCTCCTTCTCCAGCTCTCACTCATTGGACAGTTAAATCAATAAAATCCTATGTAGAGCATGATATGATATCACATAGCAGCATATGTTACTGTGGAATCGGTATGACATACCACCGGACATAAGCCCGGCAGATGAAAGATGCCAGAACTCTGGCAGATGAAGATCCTGATGGTACCTCGTAAGTATCCTAACCCTCCCCTCTCCCTCCTAACCCTCCCTAAGGGGTGCCTAACCCTAACCTCTCCCTCTAGTCCCTAACCTCCCCCCAGGGGTGCATAAACCTAACCCCCCCTCCCAACACCCTAAACCTAACCCTCCCGGGAAGGTGCGTAAACCTAACCTCCCCCCAGGGGTGCATAAATCTAACCCCCCCTCCCCACACCCTAAACCTAACCATCCCGGGAAGGTGCGTGACCCTAACCTCCCCCCTGGGGTCTCTGAACCTAACCCCCCCTTCTCCTAGCCTAAACCTCAGTACCCCTGGGAGTCGCTAAACCTTACCCCCCCCCCGCGGCTGACAGGTAAAAATGCCCTGCTTAAATACGTTTGGTATGCCAGGCGTCGGTATTTCAGCATGAGGCTGATGATAGGTACCAGTATTTAGATGCCTATGATTGTTCCCATGCTGGGATTTCACAGTTGGGAAGTCGGCAGTCAGCATTTTGACCGCCAGCTTCCTGACTACATACCATTACTGTTACAAACATGTTACTGTCACAGACAAGGACACAGTAAAAACCACAGGTCAGCTTAAGGTTTCAATGAGCTATTTAAAGTGGGAAATTATTTTAAAGGGCAGCTTCCTGTGATGAGCAATATGTTCAAGTCTGGTTTTCAAAAATCCGGTATGGAAAATTTGGTCTTCAGCGTTCTCAGACATACTCCAATGGACACACAAAGCAGAATTGGTTAACTGTATGATCACACAGAAATCAGAGATTATATTGCTGTCTCTTTGTGCCTCTGCAAAACAATTGCTCTAAAGGGGGGCATCCACTACACGATTTTAGCAGGCAATTGAACGATAACGACGTCGTTATCGTTCAGTCGTTTAAAAATCATTTATAAATAGTGCAGTATTTGGTCGTTAACGATCAACAATGCGCGCTCCCGCTGGTCGTTTCATCGTCTCGTCAGTCGACCGAACATGCAGGTCAATTTCACTTGATCTATTGAAGATCGTTTGCAAATCGTTCAGACTGAACGATAAAATTTCAAGGGAAAAAATCAAGGGAAAACATTTAGAGATTGGACAGGGAGTAGATCGTCTAGTGGATGTGCCCCTTAAGGGCTTAGGCACAGACCAGTGACAATTTCAAAACTAAAAAAAACCTTTGGGTCTAGATCCAGTTTACGTTATGTAAATTACACAAATGCTCACTGCACTTGTCCACAAAGAGAGTGCATGCATATGTGCTTACAGAACTTGCTCCTGTGACTTCTTATGCCTGGAGAGGCAAAATGAGAGAGGGGAGGTACTGTACGTGCAAATGTAGTCCAAGGTCATCATTTTGTGGTCACAAAAATGCAGCTGATTCATGACTGCAGAAACAAACATAATTGCCTATTAGAAGGCATATATACCGTTTGTACGACTGTCCCAACAAAATCACTCTGATTGGGAGGTATGCCTCTGTGTTGGTAATTTTGCTTTGCAGAGCTCAGTTTTAGGCACATTGATCTGAATAGAGATATATTCTATTCTGAGTATATGATATCATCACAAAAAAATATTTCAAACTACGGTTGGTAGGTAACTACTTGTATGTATTCAATCAGATACAGTACAGTAGATCTAGGGCCTGATTCAGACCCACTCGCGAGCGGCTGTCCGCTCGCAAGTGGGTTGATGTTCTGGACTGAGCATGCGCACAACGGAGGGAGCTCCGTCGTGCGCATGCGCCAGATGCGACGAGCGAAGGAAAGTCCTTCGCTCGTTGTGTCCGATCAAAGGGGGCGTGCTGTCAATGTTGATTGACAGCACGCCCCCTTTGGTAGGCGTGCCGGGGGCGTGCCTCCCTGACGGGGGCGTTCCCACGGGAACGCCTCCCATCAAAAGCCGGCCCACTGACATCACTAGTGATGTCAGTGGGAGTGATTTTGGCTCTGATAGAGCCAAAATCACTCCGGAGTTTGCGGTTGAAAACCTCAACCGCAGGCTCCGGCACGCAATTTCGATGGTCGCGATGGTCTCGACCATCGCGGCCATCAAAATGCACGCTCGTATAGCCTGTGGGTGGTGGTACAGGAGGAAAAATAAGATAATGCAAAATGATGTAATCAGGATGCATCCTTACATGTTCATACTAAACTAATAAGGTTAATTGAATAGCATTATTGTCTGCTACGATTATCGGGAATCTGTGCATGTGTGGGGACCCATTCTGGGAATGTGCACAACAGGTCCTGTGTGATCGCGCACTGGGCCTGATTCAGAGCCGGACGCTATTTGCGCTCGCTCATTCAGAAAAAGGGGCCGGATATTTAAATAGAGCGCTCTTTGCGGTCTGTTGACGCCTCTATGTGTGAACGAGCGAACGAAACATGCGCTCGCTATTTTGTAAAGACGCCCCCTGGCCGCTCGCATCATACATCATCTCCGCTATTTATTAGATTAATCAAGTACATCAAAAGGCGTATGAACTGCTCGCTATTCTTGTGGTAGCATTTTCCTACCGCAATCATGCGAGCAGTTCAGGCTAAAAGACAACCAAGTGACGTGGTCGATGACGCTGCTTTGTTAATTATGCACACCTTTAAAACGCCCGTTTTGACCGTTTGGCATGCCTGCGTTCGGATCTCCACTCCCCCGTTTTCAAGCACCTTCCCCTGTTACTACCCACAAACGCCTCATCCTGTCACTCAAATTAGCAGGCACTCGCTATTTTGCGAGCACACGATTTCCGACCACACTGACTGGTTGGCGCATGCGCATTACGACCCATATGCATGCGCAGATGTGCGAACATCGCTTTGAGCGAACGAGCGGCCGCTTATGAGCGGCTCTGAATCAGGCCCACAGCCCATTCTATGACTGACAGGTGAGGCATTTAAGGGCTGGTGTGGGGGCAGGGACGGCCGGCGTTCCCAGAAACTGAGCCGTGTTTGCCCCATTTTTCAGGAATGGCAAGGCCAGGGGCTGCGTCCATGGATGCAGTTTCCTGGGCTCGCAAGCTGGTCAGCCTCAACTGGCCGGCAGCCCAGCGCCATCCACCATCGCGACTTCATGCTGCATTTGCAGATTAGCAAGGACAAAATTAAAAAGCTGCCTGCGTGCAGCATTGCAATTCCGTCCTAAGCTGAATCACCCCCTCTATTCCCAAATCTGAATCAGGCTTATAGATCGACATTCCCTGATGGTAAAACGGTATGCGGTCAGGAAGCCGGTGGTCGAAATACCGACCACCGGCTTCCCGACTGTCATATCCCAGCAAGGGACTAATGATAGGTGTCGAAATCCCGATGCCTATCATTATCCCTACGCCGGGATCCCAACGCACGGCATACCAAATGAAGGTAAGCTTGGTGGCGGGAGCGGTCAGCCGCGGGGAGGGAGGGTTAGGTTAGGAGCTCCCAGGGGGGACTTAGGGTTAGCCCCCCCAGGGAGGGCTAGGCTAGGAGAAGAGGGGTTAGGGTTAGGCACCCCAGCCGCACTAACAGTAAGAGTTAGGTTTAGGGACCTCCCTGAGAGGGTTAGATTTAGGGTGCGGGTACAGAAGCTAGGTTTAGGCACTCCCGGGGGGAAGGGAGGGTTAGGGGAGAATTAGGGTACTTACGAGCCCCAGTCGGGATCTTCAGCGTTCAGGTTTGTGGCGTCGGTATTTAGTCAGACGGCTTTCCGCCCGTCGGCATTTAATACCTGCACAGAAGAAAGGAAATCAAATAAAATATTACTTTTATTCCACGTATTAAAAGATAGAAATTAAAAACTGCTAAATAAATGTAAAAGAAAACTTAAGTGTGTTAATAGTTCAGAAGTAGTGAATAGAGCACTGGGTGCAGGATGGCCGTAGTTGTGTATTCAATAAGTATTAAATAAACATTGTATCCAAAGATGTGTCTGCTGACCGATGTCGTTATATAGAGTATAAGAAAGGTAACGGGTTTATTACATATACAGTATAAGAAAGGTGACGGGTTTATTACATATACAAAGGTATTTATTTAGAAACTGAAATTATATCACGTATTCATACACAATTAAGTACTACATTTTGAAATTGATAGATACATTTGCACCAAACATCATATATCCACTGTTTGTTGGAAATGGGGTATTACTCAGTGACTTAGGGCCTGATTCAGAGCCACTTGTAAGCGGCCACTCGTTCGTTCCGAGCGATGTTCGCACAACTGCGCATGCGTACGGTTCGTAATACGCATGTGCGAACCAGTCAGTGCGGTCGAAATTCATGTGCTCGCAAAATAGCGAATGCCTGATAATTTGAGTGACAGGATGAGGCGTTTGTGGGTGGTAACAGGGGAAGGTGCTTGAAAACGGGGAGTGGAGATCCGAACGCAGGCGTGCCAAACGGTCAAAACGGGCGTTTAGTGGGAGTGCATAATTAACAAAGCAGCGTCATCCACCACGTCACCTGGTTGTCTTTTAGCCTGAACTGCTCGCATGATTGCGGTAGGAAAATCCAACCACAAGAATAGCGAGCAGTTCATACGCCATTCGATGTACTCGATTAATCTAATAAATAGCGGAGATGACGTAGGATGCGAGCGGCCAGGGGACGTTTTTCTCAAAATAGCGGCCGCAGGTTTTGTTCGCTCGTTCAGACTTAGAGGCGTCAACAGACCGCAAAGAGCGAGCACTTCATTTAAATAGCCAGCCCCTTTTTCAGAACGACCGTCCGCAAATAGCGTACGGCTCTGAATGAGGTCCTTAGTACCTCTTTACTCTGATACAGTGTAAGCAATAAGTATTAAACAAAATAACAACAATCTCCAATTTTGCTTGGGTGAGTAAGGGTTAATTTATATCCCATTTGTTGTACATCTCTTGCATAAGATCTCTTATACATATTACAAGGTGTGGTGCTTGTTGCACTGCAGGGTCACAAAGTATAATTAATATGTGATAGTTATACACTGTGTGATTTGTGTCACATCATCACACACTGTCTGCCAGTTCCCTCTAAGAGTGATATATACAAGCACCCTCTCGGGTTTAATAGAGGACAAACAGTGCAAGTGTTACGTAATCATATAACCATAAATATTTTCCGAACACTACGGCAAAACCCACGCACAGCTAAAAAGCTGATGCGCGTTTCACAATAACTGCTTCGTCAGGGCACGTTCCTGATATATTAAACATTGCGGGTGCCAAATTTACAGCGGGAGGACACCGCAACCGAAGACCGTTCGTGTAGAATCAGAGGGGAGCGCACAGAAACTCCTGCTGCTGTTCGTGGCTTCCAGAATGCGTGTTTCACCACGTGGGCTTGGTCACCTGGTCAATCAGTGCTCTTTAGTTGAAATATAAGGCCAGCTGATTTCAATGACACCCCCCATCATCCCCTGGGTGAAACCATTTACAAAACATGGCACATCACGGGTGGTGTCTTCTTTAACCTGCACCCATTAACCTGGTCAGGATTTCAATGATGCCCCCACCATCCCCTGGATGAAACCATTTACAACATATGACACATCACGGGTGGTGTCTTCTTTAACCTGCACCAATTACCTTGGTCTGGATTTCCAGCTGATATGACCACATATACTACACGTGACAATATGTTGGGTGTTTTTTTATTGAATTATTGCAGTCATTTTAGACCTTTAGTCTCATTTAATGAAATCCTTCATTTGTTTATAGCTGTATCCATTTTAGCTTAACCAGTTGCTTTAATGTGTGTTCTCAAAGGATTTCTAAGTGACGACTGAGAAACGTTTTTTTGTTTCAGAGAAAAAGTGATTTGTTTTTTTCCCTTCTTGACATAAGATAAAAACTTGGGACACAAATACAGTATATATAGTACCATCTACTAGTTTTTGCTCAAATTGTGCATCTTATTTGCATAAATAAAGTAAATGGAAGCAACAAAACTACTCTGCTAGATTAAATTTGTAGCTAGATGTGTGCAGATCCCCGTGTTTTGGTTTTGGTTCTAAATCATCATCGTGTTTTGGTTCTGGTTTTGGTTTTGACAAATCCACCCTCAAATGTTTTGGTTCGGATTCACAAAGACACAATTTATTTATTAGCTTTTCCTTCTTTCTGCTAAGGATGAAATAAGTTTAGTATTATGAACAATGCATAAATGTAGCATTCAGATCAAAAATTATAACATGGGGTATGCAGTCGGGAAGCCGGCGGACCTAATCCCGACAGCCGGCTTCCCGACTGTCATATCCCGGGAAGGATCTAAAGACAGGCATCGATATGCCGACCCCTGTCATTAGACATACGCATCCCGATCGAAGGGACGCTGGACACCGAGCGTGGATAGCTGCGGGGGGCGGAGGATTAGTTTTAGGGTTCCCTGTGGGGACTTATGGTTAGGTACCCCCCTGGGAGGTTAGGTTTAGGCAAGGGGAAGGGTGGGTTAGCGTTAGGCACCCCCGGGGGGGACTTAGAGTTATGCACCCCCCCAGGGGACTTAGGTTTAGGCTTCGGGGAAGTGGGGGTTAGGTTTAGGCACTTAGAGGGTGGATTAGGGTTAGGTACTGGGGGGGAAGGTTAGGGTTAGGCACCCCTAAGGGAGGGTCAGGCCTTGGGGGTAGAGATAGGTTAGTATATACTTACCTGGGGACGATTGGGATTTCCTCCTCTGCCGGGATGCCGCTGTCGGGATTCCAACCGCCATGCATGGGTGCGGCGGTAAATCATACCAATTCCATAACATGTACTATATGAATAATATTAGCAGTTTACTCCTCACACTATTAATAACTATTACTAACAGTTCCCCAAACAATATTATCACTATTCCCCCCAAAAAAGTATGTATCCCTCATTCTCTCTCCACACTTCACACAAGTGCATGGCTAAGCCCGTAGGTGCACATACTATAGAACTGGCAGTAAGGAGCAGTAAGTGTTCATTAGGGACACTACAATATTCCCACCAGTCTTTCTCCCTAGTGAGTTTCTGTTATATATATTATTTATCAGCTTATGGAGTTTCACTGAATCCCTATTGCCCCTGATGTGATATTAGCTGCTGTGAAGGAGCTTTATTACCATAGACATGAGGGCAAATAGTAAGAGGCTGATGCACATATTTTATATCTCATGATGCAGTGGTACAGTAGTATAACTTTTTATAACTCTCAGAGGGCATATGTTATAATAAAATGGATGATGTTTGAATTATGTATACCTTGATGTAGCAGGATGGTGGTATTTAAATATGTTTTTCTGACTTCCGGTGGGCGGGGCATCCAGCATGGTCGCCTTTTAGATCTGTTTCTGACAGAGAGTTGGAGATCCGTTTTAATCCTCCAAATTTGGGGCATTTACAGCACTACCATTTAGCCCATCTCTTTGCCCTGGCAGAGAGGAATCGACTGATACCTCCATTTTCTCTGTGGGTCCTTTAACCACCGGAGTCTGGCCGAGACCTTTAACGGCCTGTAAGACCGCCTGATCTAAGGGTGCTAATTTGAGTGTGGGGGGTTTGAAGTGGCTCCCGGGGCTTTGCTCATTGCTGAGTGGCTCTCCCTACACCTCAACACTGAGTACCATTTCCCTGACTACAGAGGGTATTCTTAATAATCACCCCACAGAGTTTTTCTGACCACCGGGACCCCGGACCTTCTACCTCAAGCCTTGCATTGACAAGAGGCATACCGAAGCCTTTGGAGCACAAGGAGAGATCATCGCGCTGTTGGCGGTGAGGATGCTGGAATTCTACCTGGTTGTCGGGAGTGTGGCTGCTTTCTGGTCCTTATGGTCTTCAAAACAAGCCTGCTGTCTGCCGCCTGCTGATCTACCCTCTACACCCTGGAAGTATGGTCTCTGTTGTGGCTGCCGATGAGTGGGATTATTCCGGTGCAACGGACGAACTTGCTCTGCCAGTACTGCCTGCTTACATTCTACTCCCGGGGACATTCTACTTGTGTGGCTGGAGCACCCATGCCTGGCGGTGCCTTCCTTGTCCCGGGGGTGTGGCGCTGAGTGTTCTAGTTTCCCCCAGGTACTAACATTGTTTTGTCCCTACACTTTAACTAACATCCTTTTGATTTCCTTTATCTCTACCCTGCACTTGGTCCCTACCCCCCTGTGTGTGCTCCCTCCCTCCGTTTAATACTCCTTTTTACCCATACCGATTCCAATCTTCCCTATGCTTTAAACCTTATTTATCCCTTCTTAATTGATTCTCTACCTGGAGTTACTTTGGGGGCTGATTGAGCTACGTGTCAAGTCCTGCTAGTCAGAGATATAACAGGACTGCTGAGTATTCTCAATACAAAAGAACACTACTTTTACTTCTTTTCATCAAAGGATCAGTGGTATCTTTGATTGCATTCTATACATTTTCCTCCAATACAGATTACTTACAGTATCAGGGATATTTAGAGCTCACCTTAAAAATCTCTTGTTGGATTTATAGCTTAAATTTTGTCTCCATCTAGTGGGGCTTTTTCTAACAACATCTTCTCTGAAATAACAGCCTGTGTTCTACAATTTATGTGTATTCTATTCTGCATTTCAATGTACAACACTGTTATTACTGTGATGTATTTGTAAGACTTATTGGTCCTTTATTTTCTCTCTGGGATTTATTAATATCACCTTTCTATTATTGGGAGTAGGGGCCTGATTCAGACTCGCTCGCAAGCACTATGCGCTTGCAAACGGGTCGATGGCCGGGCAGTGCGCAAGCCCCGAGGCAATTGAGAAATCACTCGCTCCGGCGCTCACATCCAAAAGGGGCGGCTGTCAATGTTGATCGACAGCTCGCCCAGTTTGGTAGGTGTGTCAGGGGGGTGGCTTGCCAAACGGAGGCGTTCCCAAAGGAATGCATGCCGTTTGGGGGTGGCCCCACTGACATCACGAGTGATGTCAGTGGTGAGATTCTGGCTCTATTAGAGCCGGAAGCTCACTGGGGCTTGCGACGGACTAGACCCTATCACAAGGGTCTTGTCGCAAGCCCAATGGTCACGATGGTCGCGACCATCGCGACCATCATCTGGCCGCTCGCTAAAGCTGTGGGTGGTCACCCACAGCTTAGCGAGTGGCCAGGAGGCTGAACAAAGAAAAACATGCAGCCGCCTTGATTCAGAGTGAGCACTCCCTTTTTGCGAGCGGCTCTGATTCAGGCCCTAGGTTCGTACCACTTTGAATCTGGGTATATAGCATCTAGACATAATTGTATTGCTTCACAGGTCTTAACAATGTAATCTATGAACCTCTAAGGCATCGTTGGGCCAATTTAGGCAAACACAGGCTACTATCGGATATTTTTGCAATTAGCCTAGAGTGTATTATAGACAACTCAATTAAATATCTCTCTTAGCTTGCCCATATTAGGGCATGGACAGGTACATAGAGAAGTTTCGACCATCACATAATTCTAATTCTTCATCAGAGACGACCATGGGTAAGACTCGTCAGAAGTCAAGTGCACCCGCCTCTCCCCCTCACCCCCATTATTTTCTGCAGATGGTCCATCAGGGAGTACGGCGGCGGGTACCTAGCAACTCATTCCAATTCCCTCATCAGAGGACAATGCTAAGGTTACAATTAAAATGCTAATGCCTTTGCTAGATAAAAGTTTTGAGGATCTTCATACTCGATTGAAAGCGTCCTTTAATAAGATCAATGCTGACACAGCTAGGACTGTGACAGTAGAGCAACGTACTAGTAATTGTGAGGACACGGTTCATGCTCTACAAGTAACTATAGATCGTCAAACACAAACTATTAAATCCCTATCTATCTAAGTTAGATGATTTGGAGAATAGGGATAGAAGAAGCAATTTAAGATTCATAGGGGTCCGGAAACTGTGAGAGGTCCTCAATTGATGGATATCTTAGCATTCGTATTCCTCAGGCTTTGGGGATTTCTGACGGGGCACATAGAATAGGCCCGGACTACTTGGGGCATGATTCCAGACCCAGACCCATAATTATAAATTTTTTAGATTTCAGGGTGAATGAAAAATTCCTCACGGCTTATCGTGCTACGCAATCCCTCATGGTTGATAATGTAAAAATTCAAATTTTTCAAGGTTTTTTTGTGATGGTGTCCCAGAAACGTTGAGAATTTTCTGATGTATGTAAAATGTTGGTGGAGCAAAATAAGCGGTTTTCATTGATGTACCCAGCTAAGTTGAGGATCATGGAGAATAGGCGTCCCCTGTTCTTTACTGACCCTAGGTTGGCCAAAGATTATCTCTCTAGGGATCCTACTGGTTCCCCTCCGCGTCCAGATGACTGAAATTGTCTACTCATTTGTTAGGTTTCATCTTTAAATCCTTGTAGGGTGTTTAGAATGCCCTTTGAATACGTCGTTACAATTTAATATTTGTTAGGTTCATGCTAGATTTTTGACGACCCCATGGCACTTGATTGTTTCTTAAATGTCACTTTATTGTTTTCAAAATAATGTGCAATTTAGTATAATATCTGCTCTTAAAAGGGGGGAATAAAAAAATGTGGTGACAAATTATATTTATATGCTCCCTACAGGTATATAGGCCTGCTTTTTTTCTTTTCTTTTCTTTTCATGTATTTTGATTGTTATGGCTCATGGCCCTTTTTCTATTCTCTATTATGTTTTATGTTTGTCCAGAGCATCCCTCCTGCTTTGGGATGGGGTCCTCAGTGGAAGTTGGTTGTATTTACCCACCATTTTGTATCTCTACAAAAAAAATTAAACACCATGTTCTTAGTCTGTTTGTCAACTTGATGACTCTGATAATAACTCTGATTGTACTCTGTATCGTTCATGTGTGTTTCACAATTTTGATTTAAAAAAATCTGAATTTCTTGATTTTCAGGAGTATACCATGTCAATGGGGGGGGGGGGGAATGATTGACTATCTGGGAATTCAACTTCCCAAACATCCAGCTGAATTATATAAGCTCAATTTCTCAAAGGCAATTGTACAAATAACAAGGGAATTGAAGGGCTGGGAACACCGTTGTTTATCCTACATAAGTAGAGCCAATCTCATCAAGATGGTAACATTCCCAAAGCTGCTATATTTGTTCCAAGCTCTCCCTCTTCTTTTAACCCAGAAAGCTTTACGATTGTTGTATTCTTTTTTGAGAAAATTTGTATGGAGATCTAAGCGCCCACGGATGAGGCTGATCAAACTACAGCAAAACAAAGTGAACGGGGGCATTAACTTTCCTCACATTTGAAATTATAATCAAGCAGCAATATTGAGGTATCTCCAAGACTAGATTCATGAATGAGACCTTTTCGCTAATTCATCAATTGAGGGCCAATTCTTAGAAGACTGTAACTTAATAAGCTTCCTGCATATGCATGATGCAGAAATCCCAAACTACTTACGAGATAATCCTCTCTTGTGGTCCACACGAAAAGTGTGGTATATTCTTCGTAACAGTTGTCATTTAAATTCTAATATATCTATTGTTTTGCATTTTATAGGAATCCCAGAATGTCAGGGGATTAGGACATCATTCCATTTTACCAAACTTCACAGAGATGGATTGACTTCTATAGGTGCCTTTCTCAATACACTGTTAAAACACACTCTTAATTATGTTGAGGCATCAGAAAGGTTTCCCTCATTTCGTATTTACTTACCCTCTTGCTTTCATGCGGGCTAAGCATTATGTAGCTTCAGTCATTAGATGTTTTTCAGATTTGGATTGGGACAATACGCTTAATGCTATACTTCTTTCAGAACCGGCTTCCAAAGAGGAGTTATCGATACACTATTCTTTGTTACGACAAAAGCTTTTCCATGTATTTAACATGGACTGGATGGAGACTATTACAGAGAGAGAAGCCCACGTAGCTACATTTCTCAAAACTTGGGAAAGATATATTGGAACTCTGACCTCAGTACAGAGGCCTAGAATATACGAGTCACTGAAATTTACTCAATGGTGCTGTTTTTGGATGACATCAGATGTCAGAGTCAGATGTAGAGGGGGACAGAGAAGAGAGTTGGATAGAGCAGTGTTATATAGACAGGTGCACAGCGCGAGAAAGCTGGATACATAATAGAGAAAAAAGCAAACAGAGGGGTGCTGAACGGGCTAAGGGTTAGGATTAGGCACTAAGGGTGGAGGGTTAGGTTTAGGGTGAGGGGACAGGGGGTTAGGGTTAGGCACCGAGGATGGAGGGTTAGGTTTAGGCACTGGGGATGAAGGGTTAGGGTTAGGCACCAGCAAGGGGGAGGGTAGGGTTAGGCACTAAGGGAGGAGGTTAGGGTTAGGCACCAAATAGGGAGGGTTAGGGTTAAGGATGGGGGTAAGGGTTAGTCTTACTTTCCTTACTTAAGGGTGTCGTGATGCCACTGTTATTCTGACCAGCGGCATCCTGACCGCCGGGATCTCATACCCAACCCGAGGGGGATATTTGTGTATCTCATGCTACTGAGGAAATTTATGATGAATGTGTTGGACAAGAAGAAGTTGATAAATTTCAGGAGGATGACATTGTTTGTTTCGAAGTAAGTCCAAGTAAGCCAGCCACCCCTGGCAGCAATTCTTGTTGAAGATGAGAAGTACATTGTCATGCCTGGACAAAAGTACAACCAAAGTAAGTAGAGGTAGGGATGTTGACCATCTAGGCACTTCCTCCTTGTTACATCATTTGCAAATTTTTTATCAAAACCTGAAAAATCATAATAACAAGCAGTCCAACATCAGCTACCAGCAGCTTGGATAGATACCAGCACATGCAATTTCCACTACCAACACCTTCATCATCAATCTCCTCATTAGCAATCAGAGATAGTCCTGCATCCAATTTGCAGAGGCAAGCTGATTCCTCCTGTATCCAGGATTCCCAAGAAGAACTATCGTGCACTAGAACTGCTGCTGCTGGAGGTGAATTTTCATCACAGAAACAGTCCAAGAAGACCAGTAGAACTTAAAGTTCATTCTCTGTTTCTCCTCATTTTTAGGAAGTATTCTACTAAGCCGATTGCTCACCAGGTTCCTGGCTGTGCTAAACACTCTTATCAAGTACACACTGGAGTGTGGGCAGCTTAAGTAAAGAAAAGCTAGTTTGTACAAGGGACTCCAAATCACCTTTATTTCCTCCCAGTATTCAAAAAGACTAAGTGACATACTAATTTGTACATTGTCATTAAAATAGTCCTCCACCATTCTTTATTTGTTGGTTACCGCATCGCCATAGACTGCTATGGGTACTGCAGGCTATCTATTTAACAAGCATCAGAGAAGTTGACCGCGCTTAATGTCTGAACTGCTCATTGGCAACATTAGATTGCCAGTGAGGTGGAGAAAACAAACACTTTGTAGAGGGGTTTTTAGAAGGGCTAAAAAACTGCAGTATACAAATATTATTAGAGATTTTCATGTAAACCTTGTAATTTGGTATTAGGTTTGGCAAAACCACCCTCAAGTGTTTAGGTTTATAATATATTCAGTTTGGGATTTCTTTAAAATCAATAAAATTCTATACAAAAATCTATACAAAATCAAAATAACAGCTAAAATTATGTAATTTGGACCTGTTTAAATGCAATCCAAAAATTAGATTTGGTTATTAAATCAGAGTTCCAAATTTCCAGCAGACTCAAAAATGATTTGACTCAGAACCTCTACTGTGGTCGTTTTACAGGCAAATCGAAATGCACATCTCTAAATATTATCTATTTCTGCGATATGTAGTCATACACAATGGGGTATAGAAAAAAGACTCCTTAGTGCTAGATTACTGTATATGATGCATTTACACATTGACTTTCAGCTATAAAGTATTTAGAGGTTTGCTGACCTCCATATTTTAGTTTTGGTCTTGGCTCTAGATTCATCTTCATGTTTTGGTTTTAATTTCAGTTTTGCCACACCACCCTCAAGTGTTTTGGTTTTGGATCTGTTTTTTTTTTTTTTTCAATGATAAAAACAGCTAAAATAATGTACATTTTGCAATGAAAAACCCAAAATTGGGATTTAGAATTTCGTACCACAGGAAGGTCAGAACCGCGACTAGGATCTGTCCAGATTCAAGAAATTGGGTGGATTCGGATCTCTGTAGAACTGAACTGCACGTCTCTAATAAAGAAGTATTTCCAGTATCTGAGAACGATCTCATTATCTACTTGAGTACATAGAATTTTGGGCAAAAAAATTTGTCCATTTTTTTTTTTACATTAAAATTGCCTTTCAGTATAATTTCATGATAGTTGATGTATTTTATATTTTTTTGTAGACAAACACACGTTGTTTTCCAGGGTATCCAACCAATATACAGTAGTTGAAGATACACAGGTAATATGTTTTTTAAAGTGTGGGACAGCAGAACATAGAAAAAATGTATCACACACCCGCATAGTCTCTGACTTTTAAACTTTTTGGATTATTTGTTCTATACAGACCCAATATCTGCAGGAATGAGGTGATAGGACAGGTAATTGGAACAGATTATGGAGTGTTACATACACTTACCAGTCGCTGTGAGAGCTGAGAGGACACACAGTAATTTGAGGAGTGATCCCATCATATATTGCAGGAGATAAGCACAGGAACAACAGTATACCAGTCTACTGCAATGTAATCAGCCAGCTCCTGTTATTATATTTACCTAAGGGAAGGTGGGGCTGGAATAAAATCAAAGGTATGTACACAAGTGTACCTGATCTGATTACGTATTCAAAAAATGGAAATGTACAGTAGAGTTGTATAATTAAAAAATAGGGCTGGGGAAAAGAACAGAGAGCATAAACACACATGGAGAAATGGGAATATATAGTAAATTAGCTGTTGCCCGTGTCTTCGCCCACAATAAAATCACTTCTGCCAAAACAATGTTTTATTTGAGGTGTTCTAGTTGTATTGCTCTGCATAGGGACCCTGGAGCAGGAGTGGCCCATGTAACCAACAGTGCTAAACAGACATAAGGCAGCAGGGCATTCACCCACACTCACAGCAATGTCACTGTGTGCCCTGTGTACAGACTGCTTTGTAGCCTATCCTATTAAGCTGGCCACACACTAGACCAACTTGCATCCAACCAGCCAACAAGTTGATTGGTTGGAATGAAAATCTGGTAACGGATGGGAGTAAATGATGATCATCAATTTGCTCCTAAATGCCAGAAAACAGATGAAAATGGTCGTCAGACAAGTTTGTTAAATGTTTGATCTAAATCATTTGTTCAAACAACAGTTTTGGTCCATTTTCCAGTGTTTGGGAGCAAATTGCTGATTGTCATTTACTCCCATACCTTACCAGATTTTCATTCCAACCAATCAACTAGTTGTCTGGTTGGACAGATAATCTTTAGATGTGTGGCCAGCTTAAGAGTAACAGCAGGCCCAGAACCCCTCCCCCCCACACTACTTTTCAGCTGCACGCATAGTGCCACACCTATCTCCTGCATTGATGATGTCAATAACTTTAGTTTTTGTTATTGCTCAGCTTTATCTTGCTGGATCAAGATGAAACAAAGTGCAGGTTATTTCTAGACTTTTCCAATACCAAATGATGCAGTTTTCCTAAAAATGGATGAGTTGTTTTTGTGCCAACTTGGAAGAAACAGACAGACGCAACGTTCTTATAGTAGTAGTATACAATATATATACTGTATATATATATATATATATATATATATATATATATATATACGAAAACACACACACACTATATATATATATATATATTGTTTATCAACCTTTATTATTTGTCCGTGTGGACTGTATTACTTGGGTCAAACCACACGCACAGTAAGAGAACGGATGGCTGTTCATCGCTCATCAATCAAATCAGTATTACTAAAAAAATCTACAGACCAGCCGGTGGCACGGCATTTTTTACTATTAGGCCACCCATTAGCCTCATTAAGGCACATGGTTATTGATCACGTTCTGGCCTCGTTGCGTGGCGGTGATCGAGCAGGTAGACTACTATCACTGGAGACTAGATGGATCCATCAACTTAGCACTATTGCCCCTTTAGGACTAAACGAAAAAATTTATTGGAACTCATTAAGATCGTGATGTACCTACATGAGGTTTGATCTTACTTAATGGTACAGTCATGTATTCACCAATGTGTGTGGTCAGATGATGTGGGTCCAGTTCCATGATTGCATGTTCATTATGTGGCTACTTTATGTAATGTTGCTTATACTCACGTGAGTGTATTATTTCATTTAGGTTCTATTTTATGGTTGACACCTTATCTGTGATGCTATGTGGTGCTATAATGTTTTACATGCTTTGATGCGTATATTTTTGTATCATTATGTAACATTGTATGTGGTCCTGTTTCTGCTTTTGCAGACCGGGGAATCCATTTCCGGCATTTGGCCGGTTGCCTTGGCAACCCGGCAGCGCTGTGATGACGTCATCTTGGGACGTCCAGGAACACATGGAGCATCCCCTCTCCCCGGTCTGCAGCAGTTCAGCGTGTGTCTCTGCCTATTTAAGGTAAGCGTATGCATTTGAATTCATGTATGTTATGTGGATGAACCTTGACAAAGAAGCCTGGAGGCTTTGAAACGTTGGTGTATGTTTCACATTTCTTCAAATACAAATCGTCTTTTATCATCAGCCTTGGAGTGCCGCAGATCATTTTGCTATTTATATATATATATATATAATATATATATATTATATATATATTTGTATGTATCCGTGTGTGCGTACATGTTTGTTTGTTTGTATTTAGAGATTATAGTTATATTAGAACATATTTTCAGTTATGATTTTCTTTTGCTGTTAGGTTATATGTTTGCCCCACACAGATCAATAGAATTTTAATTATACTCAGGAAGCATAAGGTGTCATGCAGTTGATTAGTATGTGTCATGTAGTTGATTAGTATGTATATTAATTATAGTATTCTGCCAGCAGGAAAATGCAATAACTGAACAGAGATGGGTAAAAATAGCCTTTTGTTTAAGCTTGCATATTGATTACTTGGACAAGTGTAGCTGGAACCGAACACTGCAGGACCAAGCACTAAGAAGTCTAATCCCCAGGTGTGACTGCACATAAACAGTGGTCAAAGCCTCATCATATCTTATCTGGACTTGACAATTTATTTATAAACTAGCTAGGAGTTCCCAAAATCCTAGAAATGTATCTGAAGTCTGTACGCAGGTTATTTGCAATTTGGGAATCTCTAGGATTTATGATTTTTAAGATATGATGTATCTAACCAGTCACCCATCACAGCAATGTCATATTTACATTCATTTGACAGTTAAATCATAGACATGGATGTGATCATACCACATTTCTTGTAGCTATTACACAGAGGAAATTATGTACAGTTATTTGTATATCAGTTTAAATTGGGACTTGTAGGCTGTCTGTAAAGAACAATATTATGACCTCTTTTATTATCATTAGCCTTGCACTCATCATCCAGGGGTGTAGGCAGTAGCTCTTGGATTTTAGCCCAGTACTAGTTGTACCTCTGAAGGGGGACCCCAGTTTTTGGGGGTGGGGTGGGGGGGTTCTAACTTTCCAAGGAATTCCAGCCTTTGTCTAAACAGTTTGCTGCTGGTTAAAATTATGGCAGGGGGACATCATGCTGTGTGTCTCCCTGCTATAGCATTATCCCCCCCACCTGGTTTAGCCTGGTGCTATTTATTCGTAAATTGGGGGAACCTTATGCCTTTCATCGCCCCGAATTTAAATAAACAGAACTACAGTAGCTGAGATGTCCTGGGCTAGTTGTTTATTTTTTAGAGGGAGCAATGCATTTTTTTTAAAATGTGATTATTTCACTGCTAACAGCAGCATCTAAACTAGCAGCTATTTCAGGTGTCTCAGATGCCATCATTTAGCAGAGGGAGGGACATTTATATATATGCAATCCGAAGCACTCACAATCTGACATTTCTGGGAAAATTACGTTCTGGGAAAATTCAGTTCATCTCAGTACCTCAAAATTCAGTTCTGTCAATTTTTTTATAATCTGAATCTCTCATCTCTTTTGGGTTCGGATTCAGTTTTAGTTTGGTAGTTTCTGTTTTGGATTCCTCAAAAAAATTGTTAAAATAGGTAAAATCATGCATTTTTTACCTGTTTACATGCAATTCGGTTTTTAAAACTGAGTTTGGAGCTGACCGCAGATCCGAGTTGGGAAAAAACTTAAAAAGAGAACTGGGATGGGACCTAAATCGACTTGGAACCCCTAAATTCAGTTGCTGTAATTTTTCTGAATACCTAACCTGCAATATATATATATATATATATATATATATATAAATGTACCACACAAAATAGTCACAGCGGACATTACCTTGCTCCAGGTGCCCTCCTCCGAGACTATGCATCCCCAGTACACTAATACCAATAATGGCGGCACTCCAGAGAGAGTGATCAAAGTAGGTGAAAAAAATATGTGTTTATTATCAACGTTTCGGGGTATGGCAACCCCTTCTTCAGGATACACAACAAATACAATCATATAAAATATTCATGCTTTAAGTATCTTACCCACAGAGTGCCCTCAAGCAGCCTCCGACAGCAACACCCCCCGGTGTCTGGACTGTCCACTTCCAGTTGCGGCATCCTCCGATACCCGAAAGTAACATCATCCGGCCCCAGTCATTTTTGTAAGTGCTGGATAGCAGTCCTCAATAAGTAATCGATGAACCTCATGCTACTCATCATCGAGGAATCTATGAGGGAGCTTAACCTGACTAAAGAAATATTGTCTAAATTCTAGGCAGAACATTTGAGTAAACTGAGTGACGATAAAGCACTAAACTGGTTAGACAAGCTAAAGGCACAATTAGAAACATACCAAAATGACTTAATAAAATACAAGAAGGAAAAACTAAAGATAGTCCAACAAGACTATGAACACCACCGAGTATACTCATGGTTGAACAATACAGTGGGATCTACAGCTAAGAACCGAGTGAGGACACCAGTCTTTAGAAGACGGAAGGATCATTTTACACAATCGAGTACTTCAGCAAGCGATTCGGAAGAAACCTCAGGACGTACCCAAACTACATATACAAGAGAGATCCCTTTAGGGGTCAATACCCAGGCAGGAACCGCTGGCTGGGTCGAAAATTTATGAGGAGGGGCAGCCAAATGAGGCGCAACGCACGGAGCCAGACTCCCAAGGGGCAACCAAACCTAATATTTAATCTGACATTAAAGGAGTTATCCCCAGTAGAAGTTGCAGTTTTAAGCAAGGTTTTATCCTTTGTGCCCACGCACTCACCGGACCACTTTCAATGGAATGTAGACAACTATAAACTTCAAAGATATTTGAAATTAAAAGAACATTTTGGCAAGAATCCAGCCGATACAAAGAAGATTCCATTACATATACAACTACAAAAAATGGAGAGTAAATCGAAATGTGAACCAATATCAAGCAACGCCTCGATTAAAACTTTTTGTAGGATGTTGGATACAGCAATTGAGGATCAACATGAACCGATACATTACAATTTCACAAAAGAGGAGAAATTGGCCCTTACAGCACTGAACAATCGAAGGGACATCATAATGCGTGCAGAGGACAAAGGGGGTCCATTGTTATATGGGACATAGTGGACTATAAGTCTGAGTATTACCGCCTGTTGGCAGAAGGTTGTACATACAGACTTCTAGAGGGAGATCCCACTGTTGCATTTAAAGTTGAATTGGACAAAATGCTTAATGATGCGCTCAGTGCAGGTACTATTTCTAACTAAATATATGGTAAATTAGTCAATGATTTTCCCATAGTACCTGTTTTTTATGCTATACCGAAGATACACAAGAACGCACAGAAGGTCTCATTCAGAGGCAGTCGTTAGATGCAAGCGGTCGCTCTGAATCAGGGCGGCCGCTTGCATCCTGATCGGCCGCCTCCATGTCGGTCATTAGGCTGTGGGTTTCCACCCATAGCTCTAATGACCGACATGGGTGATGGTCGTGATGGTCAAGACCATTGCGACCATCGGGGCTTACAAACAGACCCTAGGGTAGGGTCTGGGCACTCGTAAGCCCCAGGGAGCTTCCTGCTCTGATCGAGCAGGAAGCTCCCCACTGACATCACTGATGATGTCAGTGGGGCCGCCCCCAAATGGCAGGCATTCCGTCGGGAATTCCTTCGTTTGGCCGGGCACGCCCCCGGCCAACCTAGCGAACGGAGTGAGCTGTCACTCAACATCAACAGCTCGCCCTGTCTGCTACGAGACCCCTAACAATGGAGCGCCCGTCGTTAGCTGGGTCTCGCGCATGTGCACGACGGAGCTGGCTCCGTCGTGCGCATGCGCTGTGGGGCAACATTGAGTCGGTCGCGAGCGCTCAGCGCTCACGACCGACTCTGAATAAGCTCCAGAGTCCCCCTGGCTGGCCGATCATTTCTGCCAGGGGGTCTCTGTGTGAATCTATTTCCATGTTTCTGGATGTGTATTTGCAGGTTTGTGTACAGAATACTTTCTCCCATTTAAAAGATTCCAGCACTCTTCTTAGGAAATTAAATACTATGAAGGAAGTACCAGATAATACTGTGCTTATGACATTGGATGTGTCAAGCCTCTATACATGCATTCCGCATGAGGCTGGCATACAGGCTGTAAGAAGATTGCTTTTTGGTAACCCTAGATACGTAGGTCCAGATGTGGAGTTATATCTGACACTTTTAAAGTACACTCTGAACCATAATTATTTTATTTTTAATGGTCGATTTTACTAGCAAACAACGGGATGTGCAATGGTTCAGCTGTGGCCCCATCATTTACTAACTTATATATGTGGGAGGTTGAAAAAAGTTAGTTTTTTTGAAAATTCCCATATTTCAGAACATATACATCTGTATTATAGATACATAGATGACCTCCTGATCTTTTGGACAGGTCCAGAAGAAGCACTTGACACTTTAATTGAGATACATAACAATTCTTCTAGTCCCATTAAATTTACTATGACTAAAGGGGCCTATCCACTAGGCAACCTGAAAGACTGAACGTCTAGTGTTCAGACCTTCAGGTCGCCGAGGTGCGGTGCCCGCATTGAACGGGTTTTAACTGAACATCATTCAGTGCAGGAGCCCGACCTCCTATCTCTGAACATGCCGAACCTGATGAGCGTCGTCAGGTTGACAGGCATGTTCAGTAGATAGTCCGGGACGGCAAGGACCCAACGTGCACGCGCATCGCTGGTCCTTGCCGGCTATCCATTACATTACTTTCTGTGCAATGCGACCAAAACCTCCTGGTTTTGGTCGGATTGTTCACAAAGTCGGGTAATGGATAGGCCCCTTACGAGTAATACCAAAATACATTTTCTGGACATTAGTATTGAGGTCAAAGACAACAAAATACAAATATCCCTGTATACTAAACCTACAGACCAAAACACTCTCTTAAAACGTGACAGCTTCCACCCCAGATCAACTATTAAGGGTTTGCCCTATTCTCAATTTCTGCGAGTGTGTAGAGTGAATACTAATAGGGAAGAAGTAGAGCGACAGCTTAATGAAATGTTGGATACATTTGCCCAATGTGGATATCCATTGCATGAATTACAAGCAGCGAAAAAGAAGGCATTAACCCATAAAAGGGTGGATATTCTACAACTCACTAAATCAAAAGACAGGGAAAGGGTGGTTACTTGGGTTAATCAATACAATACTGTCAGTAAATACACTAGTAAAAGGGCTAAACAGCTGTGGCCTCTTGTTTCCACAGATCCGGAACTCCCTTTGTTATAGAAATCAAATATCATGCCTAGTTACACCCGCAGCCGTAGGTTACGAGACTGATTTGTTAAAACAGATATTACAGGACTAAGATCTACACCTGATAAAACGCTGCCTTTTTTACAATGAAAGAGAGGATGTTTCAAATGTCTGGGTTGTACAATTTGTAATTACATGATAACAGGAGATACCATCATTCACCCCTATACGGAATGTTAGAATGTAAGCTCTTACGAGCAGGGCCCTCTACCCTCTTGTGCTTCTCCCTACTGTAGTTTCATTTACTTCTTACTCACCACTAGGGCACCTAACACTTGGCTGCTTATGCTCTGTTGCTTATCTGGGTGTTATGGTCGCTAATGTAGCAATATAGATTATCCATGTCCTGTATTCTATTGTTCTGTAAGTCGCTTGTCTACAATTTGTTTATGTACTTTGTAAGGCGCTGCGGAACACTTGTGGCTCCATATAAAATAAATAAATGATAACAATAATAATACGGGAAAGATATTTGTAATTAAATGGAGTCTATCTTGCAGTTCCAAATTTGTGGTATATGTTCTGCCTTGCCCATAGGGGCTACATTATGTGGGCAAGACAGAGCGAGGGTTTAAGGAGTATATGGCCCAACACAGGTCAGCCATTAGGGCAGCGTTACAGAGTGGCAGTAATGAACAGCCGGTCGCACGTCACTTTGCCCAATTTAAAACATGGCATGGCCACCCTGAGATACCGTATTGTGGACCAGGGCCCTCATTCAGAGCCGCACGTTAACAACAGTACGCTCGTTGCGTTCCGATGTTGACTAACCGCGCATGCGTCGGTGTTACACCGCGCATGTGCGTACGGCAAATTGCGAGCTTTTTTTCTCTCGTTCCTAAAATAGCGTACAGGAAGTGACATGTCAAATGTGATTGACAGAACAGGGCGTTTTTGGGTGTTGACGGGGGTGGAGATGAAAAAACGCAGGCGTGGCGAGGCGTTTTTGGGGCGTACATACATTAGCAGATGCGAACGTCAAATGTGTTCGGACCGTCTCATACGTCACTGAAACATCCACTTTCCCTTCAAAATGCTCGCACAGTTTAGGGTCAGGATTACTCGACCACATTGGCGATGGCCTTCTCCTCCGTCCCGGGACTCCACGATGGTGCAGCGATTAATCGTGGCTGGTCAGTAAAGTAATTAGTGTTGGATTGAAATCCGGCTTGGTATGTGTTTGGAAAGCAGTTTATTGGGATAGCACAAAAGCGTACGCAGGTGGAAATCAGAGCTGCTAATGTCATGATTACATAATCAATTAGCGTACATTTTTGGGCTTTTATTTTGGCCACAATTTGGTGGTTATGGCCTATTGTAACAATAATGTCATCATCTTTTAATTAGCTCCCCTTTTTTTTTGTTTACTGTGGAATTTGCATCGCTATGTGTTTTTTTAAACGTTCCTTAAAGAGGCCTTTTTTTAAAAAAAAGAGGGTCAGTTTTTGCGTTTAAGGCCAGGATTAAATGTAACCCATTTGTACAATAATGTCACAATACAATGTCAGTGTTTTGTTTTTAATTTATTGTTTACACACAAACAAATTGGCATAATATTGTATTGCCTTTTTTTGTGGCCAAGATATTTGATAAAAAAAAAAAAAAAAACATAACTACTAACATAAGCGTAAATACAAAATTTAAAAACATTTCACAAGAAAGGAGAGGGAAGTTTTGACCAGAAAGGAATATGAGCCAAGCACAGAAGGAAAGTGGGAAAAGTCGCCATTGCTGTCACCGTTTTCTCGCCCGTTTGGCTGGGTGAGGGTGGGCGCCAGACCGGGTGCCATCGGGCTGGCCTGTCCAGAGGCAGATGTTGTGGCCTCTGGACTAGGCACAGGGCTAGGCACATTTGGAGGATTGCCTGATGTTGTGCCAGAGGTAGAGGATCTGGATGTTCCGGCAGGAAGGGAGGTCGGCTCCACCATGTGCTGGCGAACGAGCTGCTCCAGGGCATCGGCGATGCGGATGTTGGCCCTGGTACTTTCCGCCAGGGCCTGAGCAATGGTCACGTTGGCCGCAGCATTTTGCTCCAGGGCCTCAGCCACCCGTATCAGACTGGCGTCCATCCTCTGCAGAATCTCCGTATGGCAATCCGATTTAAAATTGAGTTCTGTGAGGAGGCCCACTGCCTGTGAGGGGGCACGCCCTGGACTGGCTTCTGCAGGGTCCTCAGCCGGATGTACTGGTTCCTCCCCTGCAGAGTCAGCAGAAATTCTGCGGCCAAGGCTCCCCTCTGGAGCAGACTCATCCGCCTCTGTCTCTGTTAGGAAATTGGAGAAAAGACTCACATTAGAATCTACATATTGGCACAATAGCATTTCTGAGTTGGTGACATCACAAGACTTACCTTGGCCAACATGAGGAGCCGCAAAGTCTGGCATGTCCGTATCCATGTTGGACACGCCAAACACCTCCACAGCCTGCACACACCCCTGTGCCATCTCTTCTAAGTCTGTCAACTCCAATGACACAGGGGTGGGACCCCCACCTGTCCCCCTTGCATGCCTAGCCCTGTCGGCAAGTTTTTGTTTTAGACGATATTTGAAGTCTGCCCATCTGTGGAATGAATTTGGAACCATTATCCTTTTTTTTACAATGGGGTTTGTTTATAGGATGGGAAAGTGTTTACTTACCGCCGTTTGACATCCCGGGCTAGACGGACATAATCACCCACCCTATTGACAGCAACGGCGACCTCCTCCCACATTCTCCACTTCTGGCTTTGGCTCATATTCCTGGCTGCCTGGGGCAGGATGTCAACGCACTTCTGGATCAAAACCTCCATCTCATTGCTTGTGAAATGTGGCTGCCTTTTTTTTTTTGCAGCTTTGGCGGGTTGACTGGGGCCAGCAGTCTCTTCCATGTCATCCTCCTCACCTATTTGGGTAAATATGCAGATTTAGCCACTTCACAACTTGCACAATATTATGTTTTAAAATACTCATTGACACAAAATGCATGAAGGCCTTACCGCCGCAATTTTGACCATTGTTTCCCTGGTTTGAAGCCATGTCTCTGCTTCCAGCATGAAATCATCCAGAAATTCTATGTGATTTCGTGACGTATTTATACATGCGTCGTTAGTTTGCGGCCGCATCATTGATTGTGCGTCCCTATGATTCATCCTTAATTTGTGCGGGAAAATAAACACTATTTATGGCTTGGTGTGTGTGGATTCGAGGTGGGGTTGTTGGAGTGTTGTCGGTTAAGTGGTTTGGATTTGGTTGGTTGGTTGCGTTTGGAGGATTTTGGAGAGTTGTTTTTTTGTTTGTTTTTGCTACATTTCTTTGGTTTTTCCGTTCGCATTTTTTTCATTTTTTCAACATCCTTTCCTGATTTGGTAAGTTTTGTGCATTCAAATTTGTGGCCAATTGGTGTATTCTTCTGTTTTGTGGTTAGTTAATTTGTTTAACACTCATTTCATCTTTTTTAGTTTTTTTTTGTTTTCGGACCCAAAGAAGTTTTTTGAGGACATCTTATATATTCGAGTTGGGTAAGTCCATTTTTTGTCTTGCATTTGCGAATGAATTACGGCATTTTTGACTGTTGGTGTAGCGCCTTGCATTTGCGAATGAATTACTGCATTTTTGACTGTTGGTGTAGCGCCTTGCATTTGCGAATGAATTACTGCATTTTTGACTGTTGGTGTACTGACTTGCATTTGCGAATGAATTACTGCATTTTTGACTGTTGGTGTAGTGACTTGCATTTGCGAATAATTTACCGCATTTTTGACTGTTGGTGTAGCGCCTTGCATTTGCGAATGAATTACTGCATTTTTGACTGTTGGTGTAGTGACTTGCATTTGCGAATAATTTACCGCATTTTTGACTGTTGGTGTAGTGACTTGCATTTGCGAATAATTTACCGCATTTTTGACTGTTGGTGTAGTGACTTGCATTTGCGAATAATTTACCGCATTTTTGACTGTTGGTGTAGTGACTTGCATTTGCGAATAATTTACCGCATTTTTGACTGTTGGTGTAGCGCCTTGCATTTGCGAATAATTTACCGCATTTTTGACGGCTTATTCATCATATAATCCAGTTTTGCTTTTCCCTTTTCCATTTTTTGGGTCCATTTGAACCCTATTTGACGTACGGTGTGCAATGTAGTTTTCATCGATGGCCAAATGTGTTTTGCCGCTATTTTCTGTGTTGGCTTGCAACAATTTGTAAACAAAAAAAACACCCTCTAAATTTTTGAAGTCTCATTGTTGCCTTTTTTACAGTTTATACGTATCATGACAATACCCCGGCATGTAAGCAGCTATGGATGGTATCAGAAAGCTAAGTTGTTTTTTCTTACTTTTGGGGTGGGTCAAAAGCCTTACATTGTAAACTTTGAATTTCAGGTAGATCTGGGGCGAATTGTTCTGGCCCTGCTCCCGGAAGACGACCAACCTCAAACTCGTCCCAGGCGTAGGCATCGTAGGCATGCAAGGCCCCAGATATTTCGAACACGTGTCACCCTTTTTGGAATGCCCGATGATGAGGTTTTAAGACGCTACCGTCTACCTCCCAAAATCATCATAGACACTCTCTCATTAATAGAAAGTGATCTTGAGCGGCAAATTGACAGTCCAACAGCAATACCACCACTGACGCAATTTATGGCGGTGTTACATTTCTGTGCCTCAGGATCGTTTCAAACAACGGTGGGAATAGTGGCGGGCATCTCCCAATCCTCCTTTTCCCGGATCCTGAGGGCAGTGATGGAGGCACTTTTCAAGCACCTCCATCATTTTATTAAAATGCCTTTGGATATGGGTGCCCTTAGTGTGGCCAAGGCCAATTTTTACCAAATAGCTGGCTTCCCACACATCATAGGGGTTGTGGATGGTACTCACATACCACTTCAGCCTCCAGCACGGCTGGAGGCAATATTTAGAAACAGGAAACACTATCACTCCCTGAATGTAATGGTGGTATGTGATGCCTCCCTCCAGATCCTGTCCCTGAATGCTAAATTACCAGGAAGTGCACATGACTCCTTCGTCATCCGGCAATCAGGGATATGGCAGAAATTAACCAACCTACAAGCTGGTGATGCGTGGCTTCTGGGTAAGTGGAGACCTTTAGTACATAACAATGTTAAGCTTGATACACAGTGTTCCTGATGTGGTCTATTTTTGTTCACAGGAGACAGTGGATACCCTTGCATGTCCTGGCTGCTCACTCCTTATTTGGCTCCCACACCAGGGCCACAAAGTGCATATAATTCCGCACTTACAGCCACCAGGCAAGTGGTGGAGCGCTGTATCAGCCTTTTAAAAGGCCGATTCAGATGCCTCCACCGCTCTGGTGGCGAGCTCATGTATGTGCCGGATATGGTGTCTAAAATTGTGGTCCTGTGTGGGATATTTCACAACATTGCCATAAGGAGTGGTGTCCCAATGCAGCCAGAGGATGCCTTACCTGAGGATGGCCCCCCCGAGGTTGGTCGAAGGTCAGTATGTGGGGGGGCCATACGCGATGATGTGGTGGCCAGATTTTTTAGGTAAGTTTGTTCAAAACTCCAGTGTTTATACCTAATGTGTTTGTTTTTTTTGGCAAACATCTAATTTTTTTTTAATTTTCTCACCATCTTCTGTTTGTTCACATAATCTTTGGCACTCCAACGCTCACTACTTCCTGCTACCCTTACCAAACCTGGATCTGGTCCTTTTGGGCATATATTCTGGAACCCATATCGCAACGCCATGTTTGTGGAATCATGTTGGCATGGTCCTTCGTCAACCAGTTCTTGATTTTGTGTTTTTATTTATTTTTTTCTTGGTATGTGTTGTATTTGAATTTATCACTGTGTATTTTTTTTGGGAGTGACCACTTTGTTTTCTCTGTTATGTGGTGAATAAATGTTTGAAGAGTGAAATGGTCTTCCTTTTTTGGGACGTTAACAGCAAGTGTAACCAGGTTAACACAAGTTACATTTGACTAAGGGGTAAACCAGTACTGACGCCAGTTGAGCAAAACTGAAATATGTTTTCAGCTTTCCAATCCACACCAAAAGGAAGCCTGGCCCAACCTTGGGATTTGTAAGATTGGCCTAAGCAGCTTGCGCACCAAGTAGGAACCTGGAAAATGTAGAAATCTGAAATTGACACTACACCCAAAAAGGGAAATTACATTGTTTCTGTTATGTGTTTCTGGTGTCTGTTTGACATACAAAGACAAAACACAATCTAACTTTTAAAAAAGGGAAATCCTTGCAGGAACTTATGTCAGGCTAAACTATCTTGCTTTTGGTTTTTAAAAATGAGCCACAACGTATATTTGTCTTTAAAAATTTATTTGGCAAATACAACAAAAAAAAAAAAACTAATGCCGAAGGAGGCCAGACAGCCGGTCGAGGGCCACCAGAAGGCCGATTACATGGTGGCGCATCTGCCCCACAACATCCGCCACCTCTTGCCGACGCCTCTGTTCCTCTGTGGGTGAGAAAAGTGTGTGGGTTAATACAACAATAGGGACTCCACAGAAAAACATTAAAAAAAAAACAAATCACTCCTAAACCCAAAAACATAAATAAAAAGGGTGGGCTGGCAAAAATACAAGGCCTAGGTACAAATTCCCACAGGTATGATATGTGTATGCTTAAATCACCAGGAAGAGGTAAAGGCAAACCTTCACAATCAACAAAAGTCAAGCCACAAAAACACGAAGAAAGGCACGACACATGATTACATACAAACAGTTTGTGGTTTAAAAAAAAATAATAAAAAACATACCGGGAAACAAATCGGGAGCTCCGGCAAAACCTCCATGATCCTCCTCGGAGGATCCGTCATTCCCCAAAGAATGGGGCGGAGTTATGCTGGACTCCGGGGAGGGGGTAATTGGAAGAGGGGTGGGTGGAGGAGAGGGGGAAGTGGGACGGAGGGGAAGGAGGCCCGACATTTCCGGGAGAGGGTCTGGGAAGGATGGGGAGGAGTGGGGAATAGGCGAAAGATTTGGGGTGGAGTGTTGGCTGGGGGTTGGGGAGAGTGGGCGGGAACGCCGACGTTGACGGCGGAGTCTTGGCTGTCCCCCTAAAATATGTCAAATACATTGCGTTTAGTTTATGGACAAATCCGGGCAAACAAACAAAACAAAAAAAAGAAAAAAGAAATAAAACCAAAAAAAATAGCAGTAGAATTAAAAATTCATAAAAAGAGGGAAAACATGCAGACGCAGATATGAGTACAAATAATAAATAGAACAGACAGGAAAACATGCAGACGCAGATATGAGTACAAATAATAAATAGAACAGACAGGAAAACATGCAGACGCAGATATGAGTACAAATAATAAATAGAACAGACAGGAAAACATGCACACGCAGATATGAGTACAAATAATAAATAGAACAGACAGGAAAACATGCAGACGCAGATATGAGTACAAATAATAAATAGAACAGACAGGAAAACATGCAGACGCAGATATGAGTACAAATAATAAATAGAACAGACAGGAAAACATGCACACGCAGATATGAGTACAAATAATAAATAGAACAGACAGGAAAACATGCACACGCAGATATGAGTACAAATAATAAATAGAACAGACAGGAAAACATGCAGACGCAGATATGAGTACAAATAATAAATAGAACAGACAGGAAAACATGCAGACGCAGATATGAGTACAAATAATAAATAGAACAGACAGGAAAACATGCACACGCAGATATGAGTACAAATAATAAATAGAACAGACAGGAAAACATGCACACGCAGTTTGCCCCACAAACACAAACATTAAAACCACAATACATAACACTTACTTGCCAGGATCTGCATGCGAAAGCATGCCAGCAAGCGGGGCGTTCGCCGTTGCAGGTCGGACCACCTGCGCTCCAGCTGCCCGATGTTGCGGCGTGATCCGAAGGACCGCAGGCGGGACCGTACCTCCGCATACGCGGAGCGCTTCTGCCGGTTGGTCATGGGTTCTGGCTGGCTGGTGATCCGGCGATCCATGACCTCCGTAAGCACCAGCAGCTCACGCCTGGTGAATGCGGAGGCTCTCATGATGGCAATGGTGTTTTTCTTAAAAATCATTTTTGATAAAGTGTGTACAAATTTTCTGATTGGCTAATGTATTTTGGAAATTAACAGGAGCAATTTTATTGGTTAGTGTATGAGTCATGTGTTCGACAGGGCCAGAAATCTCTGGAGAGTTAGGATAGGCTTGATGCAGTGACATGCGTAAGCAAATTTAAATAAAGAAATGAACCCAGGGAAATATGCGGGGATACACAGCAATAGTACAATTGTTTAATTGTGGTTCACATGTTTTTTAAACAATAAAAGCGAATGTTTCATCCGTACGTATTCTGCGGGTAAACACAAACACAGACAAGAGTAAAGTTTCTTGCATTGTGTTGAAAAAAAACAAACAATTAAGCTAATTGATACATTGATTGGCATGATACGATTGATGGAGGTAGGCAGAATAAAGGAGCAGGTAATCGACATCTGACAAGGCCACTTCCTGTTTATACTTGTGCGTGCGTTCCTTTCAAGCCATTTCGGGGATGTACGCTCGCTATTTCGTACGCTCGTTAGTTAGAGGAGGGGTCGTCAGAGTTTAGGGAGGAATTTTAGATGCGAACGAAAATACGAGCGAGCCATTGAATTTAAATATTTTTGTACGTACGCCTAACGTACGTGCGCCCGCTTGCGTGCGGCTCTGAATGAGGGCCCATGTTCCAGTGTCCCTAAGAAGGGGTAATCACTCCAAAAACTACTGCAGTTAGAATCCAGATGGATTACATCGGTTGGCCACCTTGTGCCCTAAAGGTTTAAAGGAATCACTGTGGCTAAACTGCTTTTTGTAATTTTGTGCATTATATAATCTAGAGCTTTTTTGTTAATAACCTTGGGTTTTATTATAATGTTCTATTATCCTGTTTCTCATAACCAGATTGTACATTATCAAGTACTATAGATTCCTTTAGCATACACTGTCAGATAGTAGTATGCTGATAGTAGTATGCTGATCGTAGTATGCTGACCGCAGTGTTCGCAAATACGCGCTATAGCGCGTATTTTACCCGCTATCGGGCACTGGGGACCCACTTTTTTAAAGTCCCCGGGGACGCGCCGCGCTGTGGCCAATCCCTGACAGCTGGCTGCAGCACAGTGCGTCCCCCTGCAGAGACAGACATAACGCTGTCTGTTAGAGCAGCCAATGAGAGTCAGATAGACTCTCATTGGCTGCTGCTGTGGAAAGTCGTGCTGGGATCAAGTGTCTGATCCCAGCATCGGCACAGCGTCCGTGCCCGGCGCTGGGACAGTGTTTGTTCCCAGCGCCGGGTAAGCCACCGCGGTGGGTACCTGGTGAAGGGACCACCTGGTCCCTTCCACCAGTGGCGGCGGGAGAAGCTTGGCTCCAGGTGCGAGCTCAGCGGAGCTCGCTGCCAGGAAGCCAAGTAGTGGCGGCAGTGATTTGGCACTGGCCGGGAGCCTTTGGCTCGCGGTCCAGCAACCAATAGGAGGCAGACGTGATGAGCCAATCGCGGCTCATCACGTCATAGCCCCGCCCACTTGTGGCATCTTGAATAGATGCTGCTGAGCGGAAACGCGTTCAGTCCATCGGTGGAGGGGAGGAGTGAAGACCTCCCGAAGACAAGAGAAGAGCGGCGTGGCAACAGTTCCGGCGGCCGCGCAAGAGGCCAGAAGACGGCGTCATCAAGAAGGAAGAGGCGGTGCCGCTGGCCAGGACGGGCCAGCGGCAGAAGACTGAGGCTGAAGACCGAAGAGGACTGCGGAGGAGGAAAGCAAAAGAGCTAACGAAGCTCCCCCCGCAGCCTCTTCCACCGTACCAGTAGGTGGCCTTGGGCCCGTGGGATAAATTCAGGCAATAGGCCTGTGGGTCTATAGGCGGGCACAAGGCCCGGGCAATGTAGGGGGCATTAGGCCCAATTGAAGGTATATGCCCAGGTCACTAGAGGGCCCACCTATTTGCCCTTTAGTGGCCTGAGCCCAGGTCACTCACACACATATTAGGGGGGCAGATACCTTCATTGGACTGCTTAGGTGGTCTGACAGGCATACTACTACTGGGTGCACTGCACAGGAGGACTGCTGCTGGGGGCACTGCACAGGGGGACTGCTGCTGGGGGCACTGCACAGGGGGACTGCTGCTGGGGGCACTGCACAGGGGGACTGCTGCTGGGGGCACTGCACAGGGGGACTGCTGCTGAGGGCACTGCACAGGGGGACTACTACTGGGTGCAATGTATAGAGGGACTAAAAGGCATTAATGTGCAGCATAATGTGTAAAGGGCATTAATGTGCGGCATCATTTTGTAAGGGCTATTACTGCATGGCATAATGTGTAAAGGCTGGGCTTTGCTGTGTGGCATAATGTGTAAAGGGCATTAATGTGCAAAATAATGTGTAAATACCGGGCATATGGGGAGCTCTAAAGCATAAATTATGATGGGACCCAGAAATGGTCAGGAAGGACCCCATTTTTTTAAAGTGGTGGGTCCCTGGGACCCACAAATTTTGTCGCTCACCGCGATCACTGTGATCATAGTATGCTGATCGTAGTATGCTGATAGTAGTATGCTGATAGTAGTATGCTGATCGTAGTATGCTGATAGTAGTATGCTGATTGTAGTATGCTGATAGTAGTATGCTGATAGTAGTATGCTGATAGTAATAAGCTGATAGTAGTATGCAATAGCAGAAAAGTGGTCCTAACTGAGAGTGTCAGAAAAACATGACAGTTGGAACTGGAGATTACTCCTAATTCCTCATTTTTTGCTCTGAAATTTGGCACGCAGCACCGAGCGACAGTAATACCGTCCATGCCAAATTTCAGCTTGGTACCTCCAATAGCTTGTGACGTGTGGCCCCTTAAGCACCATGCCCTCACCATTCGGAATTCTCTATGGAGAATTCTGTTTGTTTTTTATTAAATCACTGATAAACTTTGTGTGAAGTGAAACCTGCGACGCATCGTACTGTACTGTTGGGCAGAGGTGAGAATTTCCAGCAATACAAACTTTGACTTCAAATTTTGTGTCGCCATTTTATAGGCTGACATTCTGCACTGCATTTGTAAATTTGGATTTTGAGCCTGATTCAGCGAGGATCGCTATTGCGATAGCGTACACAGATGACTGATCGTTGCGTACTGCATATTCATCGCAGTGCGTGTGCGTGAGTTAGCATTGCGATTGCTCTGTGATCACTCATGGAGATACGTAGCCATCGCAGAGTGAGTGACGTCAGGTCAGCGTTTGGGGGTGGTGACAGGGGAGCGGTCGGAATAATGCAGGCGTGCTTGTCCATTTGAACGCCGTTTCTTGGGCGTGCATAAATTAGACACTGCGATGGCATACACAGCTTGTGTACTCACTGCGTGTGATGAGGTTAGCAAGTTCTGAGTAAGGTCAGACCTGTTGTAATTGTGCGTGAGGGGCCGATGTTACTCGATGTTCCTGATGTGTACGCAGAACTGCAAGGTATTACGGATGTGAGATATCTGTAGTGGGAGCCAGTGGGCGTCTCCATGCTGGAAGTGCGACGGCATTGCGATTGCATTCATTAGCATATTTTTGCAGCAGATCTCCATGCGTAATCGCAATAGCGATCCGTAATGAATCAGGCCCTTTATCTGATAAATAGAACTGGGACGACAATACAATGTATTTGGCAGTGTGGTGTGTCTGAGGCAGGACTGCAAGGGACAATGGGCCTGATTCAGCAGCGATCGCAAATGCAAGAACGTACGCAGATCGAGCCATTGTTAGCCATTGCGCATGCATATAAGCTGCACTGTGCATGTGCTGCGATCGCACTGCAATTATGCACACACATAGGAATCAATCGCAAAGTGTGACAGGCCGTGAGCATTTGGGGGTGGTAACGGGGGAGTGGTTGGTAAAACGCAGGCGTGTCTGTCCGTTTGAACGCCGTTGCATAGGTGTGCATAAATTAGTCACTACAATTGCAGTGCAGCCGATGTGCGTTGATGGTACCGATGTATACACAGGGGTGCAAGGTAATATGGATGTGAGAAAGGAGCAGTGGGCGTCTCTATGCCGGCTGAGTAGTGGCAGACATTAGCATATTTTTGCAGCTGCATTCCATACGATCGCAATTGCGATCCATACTGAATCAAGACCCATGTATTAATAACTCACTTTTCTTTGCAATAAAGCTGGGTATACACTTGGCCGACAGGTCGGCCATTCGCCCAACCCGCTGACCTATCTAACAACTAGTAAGTGCATACACACCTACCAGTCATTCTGCCGATGTGTCTGCGCTGTCGGAGCTGACATCACAACAGGACAGGCATTTGAATTCGCCTGCCTAGGTAGCCCGTACACACAGCCAGATATGCTGATATACAGGGTCGGCTCAAGGCATGTTCGGCCAGTGCGTTCGAACAGAGGCGCCACCCCATAGATGGCGCACCCCTCCCAACCATCCCAATTTTAAGCGGGACAATCCCGTTTTTTGGGCACTGCCACGCTGTTCCACCTGCGGGCCAAAGTGTCCCGCCGGTGGTCAGGAGGTCGCCGATGCTGTGTGGCGGTGCTGCCCCGGAGAAGTGGAATGGATGCCACATGCAGGGAGCGGGCTCGGGACAGCCCAGCTACTGAAGGAGTGCCCCCAGTCTGACGTTAAATGGGAGGCGTGCCATACAGACACGCCCCCAATTAGCGTCATTTAAGGGTTGTGACCTATTGTAATTAGGTCACATCCCTTTTTGGTCATGGGCGGCTTCACCACGCACAAGGTAAGGGGGGTCCGAGACCCTCTCTGTACAGGGCATGGCTCCTCCCTGGCCCTGCTGATATATCTGCCATCGGATGTGCCGTACAGCTGACGCTATATCTCTGTGAACGATGTCGCTCACAGACATATCAGGGATACACACCCGCCGACGCAATTGAATGGCCAATATATCGCCCAGTGTGTACTCAGACTTAGAGACATTTTGCATCACCGCATATTGCAGCAATGCAGCGTGTCTTAGCACAGCAATGTAATGAAAGAAGGGTCCACATAGAGATGTTACGGTAACTCACCCCTCCGGCAATCACTATCCATAGCCTCTGTCCTTAAATGGTGCTCTGTGATATTATATAAGTGACAAAAAGCACAGCTTTTCATGGCTTAGTAAGTGGCCTCCACACTTCGCTCTTTCTCTAGGAGCTGATTGGCTGGTACTTTCTCTTTTTTTTTCTTAGCTACAATTGCATGGAGACCCAGGAGTTCTATTTGGACAAATTTATTTTGTGTAATGTGGCAGTTTATCGCGTTCTTTTGTGAAATGTGGCAGTTTGTTATATCATGTTCTTTTTTGTAATGTGGCAGTTTATATCATTCTTTTGTGAAATGTGGCAGTTTATCTCATTCTTTTGTGAAATGTGGCAGTTTGCTTTATCACGTTCTTTTGTGAAATGTGGCAGTTTGTTATATCATGTTCTTTTGTGTAATGTGGCAGTTTATCTCATTCTTTTGTGAAATGTGGCAGTTTGCTTTATCACGTTCTTTTGTCAAATGTGGCAATTTATCTCGTTCTTTTGAGAAATGTGGCAGTTTATCTCGTTGTTTTGTGAAATGTGGCAGTTTATCTCGTTCTTTTGTGAAATGTGGCAGTTTGTTATATCATGTTCTTTTGTCAAATGTGGCAATTTATCTAGATCTTTTGTGAAATGTGGCAGTTTATCGAATTCTTTTGTGAAATGTGGCAGTTTATCTTGTCGTTTTGTGAAATGTGGCAGTTTATCTCGTTCTTTTGTGAAATGTGGCAGTTTGTTATATCATGTTCTTTTGTCAAATGTGGCAGTTTATCTCATTCTTTTGTGAAATGTGGCAGTTTGTTTTATCACGTTCTTTTGTGAAGTGTGGCAGTTTATCTCGTTGTTTTGTGAAATGTGGCAGTTTGTTATATCATGTTCTTTTGTCAAATGTGGCAGTTTATCTCGTTCTTTTGTCAAATGTGGCAGTTTATCTCGTTCTTTTGTGAAATGTGGCAGTTTATCTTGTCGTTTTGTGAAATGTGGCAGTTTATCTCGTTCTTTTGTGAAATGTGGCAGTTTGTTATATCATGTTCTTTTGTGAAATGTGGCAGTTTATCTCGTTCTTTTGTGAAATGTGGCAGTTTATCCAATTATTTTGTGAAATGTGGCAGTTTGTTTTATCACGTTCTTTTGTGAACTGTGGCAGTTTGTTTTTTCATGTTCTTTTGTGAACTGTGGCAGTTTGTTTTTTCATGTTCTTTTGTGAACTGTGGCAGTTTGTTTTTTCATGTTCTTTTGTGAACTGTGGCAGTTTGTTTTATTACATTCTGCTTAAGAATCTTGATTCTCTTTGATTAAATAGAACAAACTTTCATTCTACTCTATTCATTTCTCATCAGCCATCTGCAATCTTTGTATGTTCGGTAGTTAACTAGGAATGTTGCATAAAAGTTACAATGTAGAGGAGTTTTTTACTGTCTCATGCAGAATACAGCTTTGGTTGTGCTTAGGAGATGATGCTGGTTTAATTTTGTTTTCTTGACATTTTTGTAAGTATTAATTTGTTTTTTAGATATTAGTTTAAAGTTAATTTAGTTTTATTCTTATTTGGAAACTGTAACTCAATTATTACAGCAAAGTGTCAGCAAATTTCTATGAATTACTTAGCACTATTCGAGTATTTTGAATAAAATTATTTATTAAGTCAATTAGTAATGTATAGTTTGTTGTAGATCTGTAGAAGGATGTGCCTGAAAATCTGTGCTGTATCTGTCCCTCAATGTATTATAGATTGAGTCTAAATACTGTAAATCTCTTAGCGGTCTATGTACTAAGCCTAGGAAAGTGATAAAGTAGGTGGATATAAAGTACCAACCAATCAGCTCCTAACTGTCACTTTACAGTCTGTGTTTGAAAAGTGACAGTTAGGAGCTGATTGGTTGGTACATTATCCCCATCCATTTTTTCTCTCTCCGAGACGTAGTACTTAGGGCCTGATTCAGAGCCGGACACTCTTTCAGAGCGCTCGCTCTGAATCAGTGCCCACCTATTGTTTTTTTAGAGCGGCCTCCTGGCTGCTCGCATAGCTGTGGATGACCACCCACAGCTAGTGCGAGCGGCCAGGATGATGGTCGCGATGGTCAAGACCATCGAGATCATTGGACTCGCGATGAGACCCTTGTGGTAGGGTCTCGTTGCCGCAAGTCCCAGTGGACTTCTTGCTCTTACAGAGCAAGAAGTCCACCCACTGACATCACTTGTGATGTCAGTGGGGCCGGCCCCAGACGGTAGGCGTTCCCATGGGAACGCCTCCGTCTGGGCAGCCTCGCCCCCGGCCCGCCCACCAAAGGGGGCGTGCTGTCTCTCAACATCGACAGCACGCCCCCTTTGTAGCGAGACTCGGAGTGACGGCTTGCCCGTCGCTATCCGGGTCTCGCACATGCGCACGACGGGGCCGCCTCCATCGTGCGCATGCGCACAGGGCCAACATCGACCCGCTTGCGAGCGCTCAGCGCTCACGAGCGGGTCTGAATCAGGACCTTAGATCTCTTAGCAGACTGTTAGAAAGTTTAGATAAGGGGTTAATATAATTTATATACATTTTATATTTTGTTTTCAGAGTTTTATTGTTTTACATAACTAGATTGAGGTTGCTGTTTTATAAAGTTTGTAGCTTGACTTCAAGCTAAAAGAAAACTAAAACAAATAACTACTTTATAAAGACTGCCATTTACAGTATTTACCGATATATAAAGATAAAATAAAAATTAGATTATGGGTTACTGTTTTATGATGTTTATAATTTAAAAAATCAGATAAGCATTACTACTTCTTGTGGAAAGTTCAATCTGATGGCGTACGTGGAGCTTTCTCTCATATAATACTTATTTTCACTCTTACAATTCTACTTAAGGAAGTGCAGGGTGTAACAAGCAGAAAAGTTGCAGGTGAAACTCATGGACAGCTGCTGAATATTACTATCTCAGTGAAAGGATGGCCACTTCAGTGGAAACCCAGGATTTATAGGGCCCGTATTCAATTAGGGAGCGAAAAGTCCATGCTGGACTTTTCGCTCCACATCGCTGATATTCCGGGGATAAAGTATCGGGCGCGTGCCCGATTTATCCCCGTATTCAATTAGGAAGCAGCAAAAACGGGAGCTAGAGGAAAGGTAAGTATCGCTAAAAATTCGGGAATTTTCGGGTTTTGTTCCTAGGACCCCTCTTAAGATGTCCAGACATTGGGGTTCACTGTGGGCACCCCCGTGTAGCCCTGCAGAATGTGTTCTGCATTTTTAAATAGCCGCAGCAGGTGTTTTTTCCCGACATTAGAACAAGTAATGCAGAAGAGCACTTAGGTTTATTTTTTCATTTTTTAAGTGGTCACATCAAATTTGGGGTACTTGAAAATGGGTACTAGCATATTTTTAAATCCCTAAATTTATTTTTTAAAAATTCTGCAAAAATGCACCTGCTGCTAGTAGCCTATTGTAGAAAACACCTGCCGTACAATTGTAGAACACTCCCGAACCTATTTGGCTATTTTTAAACACTGTTCCCCAATTTTTTATTTTTATTACCCCAAATTTAAAATAAGTTTTTTGGGCTGTCCCTATTTTTTTATTTTACTTTTTTTTGACACAGTTCGTTTTTAGTGGCTTCTCCCAGGAGTGCAGGTTATTTTTTTTAAAGCCTGCACCCCTAAACCCCAATTCTGCACTTTTTTTTGCCAGCTAAAGGCTGGTAAAAACTTATCCCTGTTTTTTCAAAGACTTTTCGAACTGGCGAAAAAGTCTTTGAAATTGAATGCGGGGATAATTGAAATATGCGAAAATGACGTCATCTCGACGATTTCGACTTTTCGCAGCCTAATTGAATACCCCCCATAGTGTTCTGATATATGTAATCTTAATATTTAAATTCCGATAGGCAGTTAGACATGAGTGTCTATTAGCTGTAAGTGTTTATCTAGCGAGTTACTTATCATTTTCCCAAGGGTGTTATGTAAGATATCTTTCATATCTTCCATATATTTTTATGTGATGAAATGGAATGAAAATCTTTGAATGCAATCCTCAAGGAGATTCTGTCTGCATTCACATATTGGTCTAGTAACAAGTGCATTATATTTAAGGCTATGCCTTATATTGACTGAATATCTTTTGAAGTAGAATTGATAGAATTTATATCTACACATTTTTCAGATGTTTTATAGCACCCTGGGGTGGTTTAGGGACATATTTTTGTTTTTTGTGTTTGTGTATGAAGTTTTATTCTAACCAGATACAATGGAAAAGGTTTTTAGCACCTAATGTACAGTAAATTACAATATTTTCTTCATCATTTGTTTGTGGGTGGAAGGTTGCATCCTTGTAATTTATATTAACAAGGTAAGTAACGGCTTTATATGTTTCAGTAATTTAAACTTTGTTTTTAAAACATATACATGTGTTCTGTTTTGTTCTATTTTACCTATGTATTGTTTAACTATATGTCCCGGCATGAATTTATTGAAAGAACATGATAGAGTATGTAGTTCCATGATAGCTAAGCCAAGTCAGTATTGCTTAAAGGTGAAATGTGTTTCTTTAGTAAATTTGATCACTGAGCAAAGGGGATGTAGTCAGCATCCTGCTATACGGGATAAAGATGGTCTAATTACAGGCACCAGAATCCTGACCTTTTAAGGGTTAGGCACTCAGCGGGGAGGTTAGGGTTAAGCACTGGGAAGGGAGAGTTAGGCGTTAGGGTTAGCGGTAGGAAACTTACCTTTTAGTGTCAATATTCTGACAGCCGGGATCCCATACCTAACCCGGTGCAGGAAATAATTATGTAACAGAGCTGCATTCATCATTCACTTTACTCACAAATAGGGGAAAATTCCTAGTTAATTGGAATAGATATAATTATAGTAGAGATGTGCACCGACCCCCGCATTTTGGCTTTGGTTTTGGATCTATGGGCCTGATTAAGACCCGCTCGCGAGCACTGAGCGCTCGCAAGCGGGTCGATGTTGCCCAAATGCGCATGCGCACGACGGAGGCGCCTCCGTCATGCGTATGCGCGAGACCCGAATAACGACGGGGTAGCTGTCGTTATGGGTCTCGCACCAAAGGGGGCGTGCTGTCGATGGTGAGTGACAGCACGCCCCCTTTGGTGGGTGTGCCGGGGGCGTGGCTGCCCAGACGGAGGCATTCCCATGGGAACGCCTACCGTCTGGGTCCGGCCCCACTGACATCACTAGTGATGTCAGTGGGAGTGATTTTGGCTCTGATAGAGCCAAAATCACTCCAGGGCTTGCGGCAGATGAGACCCTACCGCAAGGGTCTCATCGCAAGCCAGATGGTCGCGATGGTCTTGACCATCGCGACCATCATCATGGACGCTCGCATAAGCTGTGGGTGGTAACCCACAGCTATGCGAGCATCCACGAGGCCGCTTCACAAAATAAAAAAACACGCCCTGATTCAGAGCGGGCGCTCGTTCAGAGCGTCCGGCTCTGAATCAGGCCCTATATCTCCTTCAAGGTTTTGAATGTGGATTTGGTTTTGCAAAACCACCCTTGTGTGTTTTGGTTTTGGATTTGGTTTTGGATCTGTATTTCTTCTAAAAAAAAATCATAAAATGAAATCACATAATTTGGGACTTTTTTTGTTCCTACAGTATTATTAACTTAATTTCCAGTCATTTAAACTAAGAAACCAACAGAGCAGCGGCACAAACACATGGCAGTTATTTCTGTTTACAAATGTTTTCCAAATTAGTAATGTATTAGCAATAACCAATCAAACTAACTCACAAGTACTTTCAATAGAAAACAATCCATCACAGAAATTTACTAAAAATCATATGTGGAATATCCTTGCTCAAAACAATTAGTCATAGTTAGCAAGTAGCAAACAAAAACTCCTAAACCATGTGTAAATAGCAACAGCAGACATGAATGCCCCCTACACAAGTGCACATATCCCCAGCACATGTCTGTTCTCACTGCCCAAGCTGTATTTTCATCCTGGGGCACTGGGCCACCGATGACTGGCACTCTGTGCCCATGTAAAGCCCCGATCAATCAGCCTTTCTGATGAGCAGTGCCCCAAAATCTACCTGACCATAAAAACAGTGCTCCCTACCTGCAAGTCAGAAACAGTGCAGGTCGGATACAGTGTGAGTCACATACAATGCAGGTTAAATACAGTGTGGGTTGGATACAGTGCGGGTCGGATACAGCACGGGATACAGTGTGGGTTGGATACAGTGTGAGTCGGTTATAGTGTGGGTTACAGTGCAGGTTACAATGCAGGTCATATACAGTGCAGGTCGGATACAGTGTGGGTTGAATACAGTGCGGGTCAGATACAGTGTTGTATACAACACCATAGTGGGTTGGATGCAGTGCTGGTCGGATATAGTGTTGGATACAGTGTGGGTTGGATACAGTAAAGGGTACAGTGTGAGTCGGTTATTGTGCTGGGCTCCCTTGCATGTAAGATGGAGAGTCCGGACCTCTGCAGCATGGACCAGCAGTGAGTGGAGTAAAGTAAATATGATCCGAAAAGGGCCTAGGCTGTGGATTGTAAAGTGCTTATGCAATTCAAAAGTTGCCTATTAGTCTGTCCAAATATGACATGAAAAATATGAAACTACGTTTACTAAATGTTTTTGGCAAGGAAGAAAACCGAAGATTGCTTTTCCCAAATTACTGTTACCTAAAACCCAGGGTGGTCTGGGGGTACCTGACCTTTTGATGCTTACCTGGATACATATCCAGCTGGTTGATGGATAAAGATATTTAACCTAAAAGGCTTTTGGCGAGAGCACTTTTTTCCCTTATTCACCTGCTGCCTTTTCCTCTCCCTAGGCCTCATATCCAATCTGAATTATTGTCTAATAAACTTTTTTAGTGACAAATATTTTTTTGGGTTGGTCATCAATAAACATTATGAGAGGATTTATATGAATACAAACTATATAACATTTAGAAAAAAAAAAACTTTTTACACCAGTGAAAAGGTTATCTTTGCAATATGGGATATTTTTGATCCGAGAGGAGCGAATCATCAAGTGAATGAACAGTTAAGGTAATTCTCATATTTAAGTGGATGGTGTATGTTGAAGATACAACATAAAAACTATTTTGAGATATGTGCCATCATTATTACTATGGATACTTTTAAAATCCATTTTTGGTTTAAAAATTGAAAAAAATAGTTAGAATTTTACAACCAAAAAACAGGAGAGGTGTAGAAACTACCAGTGAATTTATGCAGAAAGCTAGCAAATGAACAGACAAGTCCTTTAAATTAATAATATGACTTACATCAAAAAAACATCATCAATAGATCTAATCTAAGAGTGTATGCATTACATTTAAGATTATTGTATTAAACCTGAAAATGTTCATTCACTGGCTGATTCAGCCTCTATTTACTCCTGTATAGGAGAAATATGGACTCCCAGATACTCATTTATGCATGTTTCCACAGGTTATGCACTTTATTTATACTTTACCTGTAACTATACATACTCAAACTGTCACTGATGACCTATTAAATGTGTTTCTTTTATTTCTTCAAATGCATATTAAACCAAGCATTTACATGGTGATTTTCTGTAGTAAAATTCTGATAACCTATAGTGTAATCCCATTGCACGGTGGCAGGCTGATATTCAGACCATTACCTCTCTTGATCAGTTGATCTCTCTTTTTGAAAAAAAAAAAGGAAAATATTCCAATTTGCCAGGTTGCAAAAAGTGCATTATAAACCTTTACACAGAGCTCTCATGACACAGAGTGAAAGGAGATTAATGGTACAGCAGCAGGAGAATCATGGCGTGTTTACCCATTCACATATTTATATTGCCTCTTTTAGTTCAAGGTGGTTGAACTTGGATACCAGACAGGCTGCCAGTTACAAATCAATAAGTGCTTTGTTGTATTTCATCCCTCTGTACTGGAATTGGTGCTACTGCCATTGCTGGGATGCTCTTGATTAATAAGTACATGACAACAGCAATTAATCTGCACAATGCAGAGTAACTTCAAATTACAATATTTTTATTTTCAGTCAACATACAAGGTGACAGCATATTCAGAAGTACTGCTACCTGTATATTTCTATAGTGAGAGACAGGGCTGCCATCAGAAATTATGAGTCCCAGTACAGATGAAAAAGGCAGGACTCCCCTTATCCTGTACCTCTTGCCCATTGGACACAGAGTGAGAGCAAGCATATATTATGATGCTTCCTCTCACATGAAATATACATATCACACATTTAGAGCACATCTACATGGACTTTTAGAACACTCCTAGGAAGGGATTTGAACACCAAACCTTTTATATCATATTCATACACCTAATGCGAGAGCTACTAATGATAGTGTGACTTGAGAATACCTTGTCATTCAGTTACATCCTCTTTCATTTAAACACACATTTTTCAGTAATGTCATTACTGATCCCTGAACCCAGGACCTCACACATTGCAGTAAGACATCTTACACATTTACTCCTGCATAGGATGCATGCTAACGCTAACTATCCAAAGCTACTTGTACTTTTTAGCATAAAATCATTGCAGCTAAGTAGCTTTACGTAGTGTGTGGCTGCAGGGAATTGGATCTGTGGATGCACACTACATAGACCCATCAGAAACAGGTATCCCTTCCCCATGCACATAACTCAGAATCATACGGAGCATTAAATACAAGCCCACCACACTCTCATGACACTTCCAAAAGTCAGGGTGGTTGCCTGTGATCACATTGCCACCATCCCAAAATGCCCTATTTCATGAAAAGACAGGTCCGGCCTTCTTTAGTACAACTAAGAATAGGATGAAGATATGCAAAGATGCATGCATTTACTGTATGCCATTTACGCCATTAGCGACTATGCCAAGAATTCCTATGACAACCGTGTTGAGGTGGATAATCACACTAGCACTGAGAAAATTCCTTAATAATATTCATATAACTGTATAGCAATGATAAGTATCAATAGCATTTATTCCAACAAGAGAAGCAAATAATAACATAAAATTACCCATGTGCAAGGGACTTTGCAAAAAAAAAGTTGATGAAGCAGTAAATATAAATACAATCACCCATCAAAAAGGGAAAAAGAATAAAGAACAAAAAAGAAGGTGACCGACACATACCCTGATAGTGGCCACTGGGACCCCTTGGTTACCGGTTCCTTGGAGTTCCGGATAGTCCTAGAGGTCAAAACACAACAGGGTCCTAATGCTTACGCAGTTACTGGATCACCGGTCTGGTCACCATAGATGCACACACCTCCTGCTGCTAACGTGTTTTAACATTCTGGTCTTCCTCAGAGCATGCTGGGTGTGTGTCCTGGATCTATTTAAATATCCTAAGTGGGTATGTGTCTGTCACCTTCTTTTTTGTTTTTTATTCTCAGTCCCTTGCTGAAGGGTAATTGTAATTATAGATACTAATTGATCAACTTTTTTGCAACGTCCCTTGTTTCTCTTGTTGGAATAAATGCTATTGATACTTATCAATGCCATACAGTTTACATGTTGAGTCTCCCATATCCAAAATGCTTGGGACCAGGGGAATTTTGGATAACGGAATATTCCGTATTTTGGAATATTTGCATACCATAATGAGAGAGCTTGGGAATGGGACCCAAATATACACACAGAAAGTATTTATGTGTTATATACACCTTATATACACAGCCTGCAGGTAATTTTATACAATATTTTCAATAATTTTGTGGCTCAAGCAAAGTTTGTATACAGAAATTAAATTAATTTATGTTTCATATACACCTTATACACACAGCCTGAAGGTCATTTTATACAATATTTTTAATAATTCGTGCCTTAGACAAAGTTTGTGTACATTGAACCATCAAAAATCAAAAGGTTTGATAATCTCAGTCATGCCAAAATGATTCCGTGTTTCGGAATATTCCGTATTTCGGAATATTTGGATATGGGAGACTCAACCTGTATTTGAATATTATTAAGGAATTTTTCCAGCATTAGTGTGATCATCCACCTCAACATCGTCACAGTTTCTCTCCTTGTCCTTTTGGTGATAGGACTAAAATAATCCCCAGCCACAAGGGAAAGGTACTGTAGCGCCCCAAAAATGTCCATACACCCATATTACTGCTAAGAATTCTGGACCTCATTCAGAGTCGGTCGAAGTGGCCGCTCGGTCGTACGCCACCGATGTTCGCTATACTGCGCATGCGTAAAGTTCGCAATGCGCGTGCACAAACTAGCCGCTACGATCAGAAATTTCTCTCTCCTTGAACACAGCCAGGTCGGTAGTTTGAGTGACAGATTGAGGCGTTTGTGGGTGGTAACAGGGGAAGGTGCTTGAAAACGGGGGAGTGGAAATCCGAACGCAGGCGTGCCTAATTATGCGAACGGCGTTTTATGGGAGTGCATATGGTTTATGGGAGTGCATAATTAACAAAGTAGCATCATGGCACATGTGACATGGGAGGTTTTTACACTGACATGATCGTAGAGCTTAAGAGAGGGTATGGTCAGCCTTAAGCTCTACGACCAGTTCCGATGGTGCCTGATGGTCTCGATTAATCCTTATATGCCCGGAGATGACGTGTAATGCGTACGAGAAGGGGGCGTATTTTTTTGTCTTCCGGCCGCTTCCTCCCCTTGGTTGGCCAGCTACCGATCCGAACTTAGGGACGCAACTTGCGAGTGCATCATTTGCATATCCAGCCCCTTTTCCCGTACGACCGTGCGGCCGCTTCGACCGACTCTGAATGAGGTACTCTGTCTGGCTCAGACTCAGGCCTTGAATGAGGATGCAGAATATTTTTGAATGTAAGAATGCCACTGATGAATAAAGCTCTTTGTGTCTGTTACAGACCTCAGCTGTGTGCTAGTACTGCTCAATGCACAACTTATAGTTACTGTAGCAGTTCTGCAAAGCACAAGGTGGCACAATTTTATTTTATTTTTTTGCAAACCAATTTCTTCATATATTTAGTATATTGTTATTGTTTATCCTCTCCTTAACTCAGAGTTGATTTACTTGTGCAAAACAAATTATCTGAAGAATATTTTTACAATATAGCACATTCACTGACGCACTAAAATCTTTTGTTTATATGGCACACCTGATTCTGCTACTGTCACCCAATATTGTTTTGAGGATGTTATATTATATATAATATGCTGCATTTTATATCTCTGAATTTTTCTTCTATGCTCCCAATATTGTAGAATGGTCTATAAATCAAAATGATTAATCACCAGTTCAAATATACCAATTAATATTATATTTCTGATACTAAAATGATTAATATTTATCAATATTTATATTAATTTCAGAGGCTCAGCTTGCTCTTTCCATTTTCACATCTACTGAAATGCTTGCTTGACTCTGCAAATCTAGAAAATTACAGACATCATAGAAACGGTAACAAGGCCAAGAAGAGTTAAGCCAGAATATATTTTCATGTCTGTTCTGCTACATTTAGTCTTGACGATATTAGAGTCAACATTCTCATATTGGTTCGCTAGCTCACAGTAACCTTTGGAGGCACATCCACGGATAGCTGTATAGCTGGTCCCATATTCATCTAAAAGAAAAGAAAAAACAGAAAATTCATAGGTACTTATTATTAATTATTATTATTATTATTATTATTAATAATAATTATTACTATTAATATTTTGCTTTTATTATATCACACCAATTGCACACAACACTTTTGTAAAGAATGCTTAAGCATCAGTGTAAATTCTATATCACTCAATGCACACTGGAGCAAACAGAGAAAACTAAAGTTGGGTACACACTTGTAGATATACAGTATCTTTTGGTAGCGCATCGGCGGGAATATACACCAGACATGACTGAGAATAATGTAATTCACAGACATATTAGGTCTGTTCTGCAGCACAGCCAATACTGATATATCGGTGCATTTGCTTATATGTACGGATGGAATCGTTATGACATACCACCAGATGTTAGCCCGGCGGATGTTATAACGATTCCGGAAGGCAGAAGACGAAAATCCTGACGGAAGTAAGTTTCTAAACTATCCGTAACCCTCTTCCCCCCTAACCCTAACCCTCCCTTAAGGTGCATACACACTAGACGATATGCTCCCTGAGCGATATCGTCTAGTGTGTCCCCGGCAGGCTGTGCTCAATGTCGTTCATGACATTGAGCACAGCCGCTGAACGATATCATTAACGATATCGTTCAGCGCCGGGCTCTCTCCCCCATTCCCTGACATGCAGGAACCTGACGAGATCGTCAGGTTGGCCTGCATGTCAGCCCGATGAACGATGATGACGAACGACCCGCGGGAACGCGCGTCGTCGTCATCGTTCATCTTTTTGAGCTTAAAAATGGACGATAAAGTGGACGACTGAACGATAACGATATCGTTATTGTTCAGTCGTCCACTTTATCGCCCAGTGTGTACGCACCTTTAGGGGTGCCTAACCCCTAGTGCCTAACCGTAGCCTCCCCCTGTAAGTGCCTAAACCTAAACCCCCCCTCCCTGCACCCTAAACCTAACCCTCCCAGGGGGGTGCCGCCTAATCCTAAGTCCCCCCCAGGAGCCCCTAACCTAACCCTCCCCCAGCGGCTGTCGGCGCCCGGCTTACCTTCATTCAGAATGCCGGGCATTGGGATCCCCGCGTTGAGATGATAGGTGTCAGGGTTTCGGGGGAAAGAGGCTGCTGCAGTAACAGTCAGTACTGCTGTCACTCTGTGTGCTGGGCTAGGGAAAGAGGCTGCATTTGCAACTATGTATGCACTTAGGCTCTTTTATCTAGATCAGGGGTCAGAACTTTTTTACCTTTTACCTCAAAATATATTTACCGTAGATACGCCGACGTTACCCCCTTGATTTGAAAGGAAGGAAATCAGATAGTAGTGCCCCCATATAATGCCCCTGTAGTAGTTCCCCATATAATGCCCCTGTAGTAGTGCCCCCATATAATGCCCCTGTAGTAGTGCCCCCATATTATGCCCCTGTAGTAATGCCCCTGTAGTAGCGCCCCCATATAATGCCCCTGTAGTAGCGCCCCCATATAATGCCCCTGTAGTAGTGCCCCCATATAATGCCCCTGTAGTAGTGCCCCCATATAGTGCACCTGTAGTAGTGCCCCCATATAATGCCCCTGTAATAGTGCCCCCATATAGTGCCCCTGTAGTAGTGCCCCCATATAGTGAGCCTGTAGTAGTTCCCCATATAGTGCCCCTGTAGTAGTGCCCCCATATAGTGTCCCTGTAGTAGTACCCTCATATAGTGCCCCTGTAGTAGCACCCCCATATAGTGTCCCCTGTAGTAGCGCCCCCATATAATGCCCCTGTAGTAGCACCCCCATATAATGCCCCTGTAGCAGTGCCCCCATATAATGCCCCTGTAGTAGTGCCCCCATATAGTGCCCCTGTAGTAGTGCCCCATATAATGCCCCTGTAGTAGTGCCCCCATATAGTGCCCCTGTAGTAGTGCCCCCATATAATGCCCCTGTAGTAGTGCCCCCATATAGTGCCCCTGTAGTAGTGCCCCATATAATGCCCCTGTAGTAGTGCCCCCATATAATGCCCCTGTAGTAGCGCCCCCATATAATGCCCCTGTAGTAGTGCCCCCATATAGTGCCCCTGTAGTAGTGCCCCCATATAATGCCCCTGTAGTAGTGCCCCCATATAGTGACCCTGTAGTAGTGCCCCCATATAATGCCCCTGTAGTAGTGCCCCCATATAGTGACCCTGTAGTGCCGCTTGTACAAAATAAAAAAACACTTACCTTAATCCCCGCTCCTGCATCCGCCGCCGTCCTATCCGCCCGGCTGCTCCTCGAAACTATGGGAGAGACGTCATGACGTCCCCTATAGTGCGCATGGAGAGAGCCGGAAGCTGGAGTTCAGAAGAGAACTCCAGCCTCCGGCTAACGCTGCGCTGCAGGGAAGGAGCCGGAGCGCCCGCTGGTAATAACATCTCAGTGGGCGTCCAGCTTAGAGCTTCCCTGCGGCACAGCCTGGCATGCATATGAATCATTCTATACTATAGAATGATTCATATGCATGCCCGGCTGTCCGTCCATTACCCCCAGGAATTTCATTTTTACCCCATGTGGGGTAATTTACCCCTGTTCCCTATATAATAAAGATCCTGCGCTCCCAATGCAATGTTGTAGTAGCTTTCTTTTTTGGGGTCAGGGAACTGCCCAATAAAAGTTCAATAAATATAGTAAAGAAGCGCTTGAGATGCAAATGAAGTAAATGAAGTAATTAGCGGTGTATTAAGATGCACGGTAATGTGATGCTTTAATGCCAGCAATGAAATGCAAATGAAGTAATAAGCGGTGTGTTATAATGCACTGTAATAGGATGTTTCTATACCAGCAATGATGAAACACTGACAAACACTCATACATATAACATACACAGATGTTTATTTATAGCACTTTCTGTGAATGATAATGAGTCCTGACGCAGTCTCCGCGAGCTTTTACTACAAGCGGCAGACGGAGACAGCTGATCTAGCAGCAGCAGCCCGAACCTAGCCGGCCCCAAAGGGAGCAGGATCTTTTACAGGGAAAGGTAGGGTCAGACCACTTTACCTTGTTCCTATCGCCACGGCAGTGATGGGGAAGCCCTTTTTCAGGACTCATTATCATTCACAGAAAGCGCTATAAACATCTGTGTATGTAACTAAGGGAGGGGGGTTTGCGGGGGTGGGGTAGGGGGGGGTCGCGAGGGGGTCCATGATCGTGGGAGGCAGGGCTTAGCGGCAGGGCTTAGCGACGGTCGGTCAGCGCATGCGTCGGCACTTGTCACTGTATTTTTTGCGAGAATACTGTGATAAGTGTGCGGAGGGGATTCGCAGGGACAGAGCTTTATCCCTGTGATATTGCCTGAATTCACAATGCGAATTCAGTCGGTAATATCACACTACAATCTGCATTCAAAATACGGATTGTAGTAAATAGAGCTCATAGGCCCTGATTCAGACCCACTCGCAAGCGGCTGTCCGCTCGCAAGTGGGTCGATGTTGTGCACTACGCATGCGCATGATGGCGGGAGCTCCGTCGTGCGCATGCGCCAGACGCGACAAGCGAAGGACTTTCCTTCGCTCGTTGTGTCTGATCAAAGGGGGCGTGCTGTCGATGTTGATTGACAGCACGCCCCCTTTGGTGGGCGTGCCGGGGGCGTGCCTCCCTGACGGAGGCGTTCCCAAGGGACGGCTCTAAATGAGGGCCATAGTCTGCTGTCTCTTACCACCTTATATTATCCTACTCCTAATTAGGTGTGTGTGCATTTTTGCACAGTCTGTTTAAATCAGGCACTTGCATACTGAAGTAGCAATTTAGTGATTAAGGCCCTCATTCAGAGCCGTACGCTCTGAGCAGAGCGCACGCTCTAAATGAGGGCCGGCCTCCATGAAAATGGAGCGTCCTCCTGGACGCTCGTATAGCTGTGGGTCACCACCCACAGGCTATACGAGCGTGCAGTTTGATGGCCGCGATGGTCTTGACCATCGCGACCATCGAAACTGCGAGCAGGAGCCTGCGGTTGAGGTTTTCAACCGCAAGCTCCGGAGTGATTTTGGCTCTATCAGAGCCAAAATCACTCCCACTGACATCACTAGTGATGTCAGTGGGCCGGCTTCTGACGGGAGGCGTTCCCGTGGGAACGCCCCCGTCAGGGAGGCACGCCCCCGGCACGCCTACCAAAGGGGGCATGCTGTCAATCAACATCGACAGCACGCCCCCTTTGATCAGACACAATGAGCGAAGGACTTTCCTTCGCTCGTCGCGTCTGGCGCATGCGCACGATGGAGCTCCCTCCGTCATGCGCATGCTCAGTCCAGAACATCGACCCACTTGCGAGCGGACAGCCGCTCGCGAGTGGGTCTGAATCAGGCCCTAAGACTGGATAAAAGGCTATTTTCACAAGATTTGATGTATGTGTAACAACAACAACAACATATGGATATAGAGTATACCTGTCTCTTCTATATATAGAGACCATTGATTACAAATCTGCTAAAAACGTTCGGGAGAACGGAATTTAGGGATTATATAAACCTCCCTTTATTCTGATAAGGTGCTCTCTTGTAATATACCCGTTTATGGAATCTATCTAGGATACTCAGATGTATATATACGATCCACCCTATTTTAGGTGACAATAGAGTATTTACTGGTGAATTACCCAGACGCTGGTCCCAGGTATTGCTTGCAAAAATAATATCTTTGGCACATGCGCTTTATTAAGAATTATTATCTATACATTTTTCTTTTTATATTTTTTTTGTGATAAGCATACCATACATCTCGCCCTTTCTTTCCCATTGAATCACTAAGGGAACAAATATAATAGAATTATAAATATGACTTAATATGTAAATTGGTCTGATTAGGCCAAATCTTATTTAATTATCTGTTTGTGACTGTGGTAATATATTTGCTCAGGAACACCACAGTGCATGTATTGTTTATGTCATGTATGTGTATGTGTAAAGAAATTCTAATAAATTCCCCCCTGTTTTAGGTGCATATATAATAAAAGTTATGTTTTATAAATATTTAGTAATGTTTAATTGATAAGCATGCCCCCACAAAGAAGTTCTTTTGTTGTCCTGCTGTACAGGACAATATCAGATTATTTTGTTATTAAATACTTGTCATGAGATCGCTGCAGATGATGTAATAGCGTGGAGGTTCCTAGATGCTTAATATCCCTACCTCTACTTACTGTGGTTCCACGGCTATAAATGGCTTGACAAATGTCAGGATTTGGGAAAAAATTATTCCAGACATAAGAGGTGGATTTGTTGGTCCTATGCTCAGGCATGACAATGGCCTTCTTCTTATCATGGCCAAGAGCTGCTTCCACCGGTGCCTAATTTATACAAACAGCATCCTCAATATGCTCATTAGTGCCAGCGTCAGCTACAGAAATATCTCCCTCATCCTCTAGCAATTCCACGTTGGCATCCTCAATTTCTATGTCATCAGCAATACTTATGCTGCTCATCCCCACAAACACAGAGGGAGCAGAAACTGTGGAAGGTGGCTCGTCTGAAAGGTCAGGCTCACACATAGCACTCATAGACACACTTATACTCTCCTTAGGGATTTCTAACATTTGTGTTTCTGAATGCACAGTTTGATCTACTGCCTAGTGGTTTTAAGTTTTTTTACGCTTCTTCTAACAGGTCTTTCATTGTCATCATAAGAGGCAGCAGATGCTTCACTAATGGGTGCAGAACCATCACTAAGAAATAAAGGACAAGACCTGAGCCTTTCCTTGCCACTGCGTGTGGTGAATGGTATATTGCCAATTTTCTGTTTTTCTGCACTAATCTTTAGAGCTTTTTTGTGTTTAGTCGTGTGAAATCTGGATTTCTTTATTTCACATACCCTCATTTTTTAAAGCCTCTACGCCCTTGAGCATCAGATGTAGATGATAGTGAAAGACTAGTATCGTCATCATGACTGGTTCCAGCAGCTGCACTGCTAGCATTTTCTTGGTGCATCTGCTCTACACTCAGTTGGTTATCATGATCCATATTGATGAAAACACACAGAGTGCTTATTCCCGATTAGTCACTTTGCTTTTATACAAGAAGTCACAGTGCTTGTATACAGAGGGCTAAGGTCCACAAAGTCACGGTGGTTATATACACAGAGTGCTATGGCCCACGGTGTCATGGTGCTTTTATTTTATACACAGAGGGCTAAGGCCCACAAAGTCACAGTGCTTGCATACACAGAGGGCTAAGGTCCACAAAGTCACGGTGTTTGTATACACAGAGGGCTAAGGCCCACAGAGTCACAGTGCTTGTATTTTATACACAGAGGGCTAAGGTCCACAAAGTCACGGTGCTTATATACACAGAGTGCTATGGCCCACGGTGTCATGGTGCTTTTATTTTATACACAGAGGGCTAAGGCCCACAAAGTCACAGTGCTTGCATACACAGAGGGCTAAGGTCCACAAAGTCACGGTGTTTGTATACACAGAGGGCTAAGGCCCACAAAGTCACAGTGCTTGCATGCACAGAGGGCTAAGGCCCACAAAGTCACGGTGTTTGTATACACAGAGTGCTATGGCCCACGGTGTCATGGTGCTTTTATTTTATACACAGAGGGCTAAGGCCCACAAAGTCGCAGTGCTTGCATACACAGAGGGCTAAGGCCCACAAAGTCATGGTGTTTGTATACACAGAGGGCTAAGGCCCACGGAGTCACGGTGCTTTTATTTTATACACAGATGGCTAAGGCCCATGGAGTCACGGTGCTTGTATTTTATACACAGAGGGCTAAGGCCCACAAAGTCATGGTGCTTGTATACACAGAGGGGTAAGGCCCATGTAGTCAAGGTGCTTGTATTTTATACACAGAGGGCTAAGGCCCACAAAGTCATGGTGCTTGTATACACAGAGGGCTATACCCCATGGAGTCATGGTGCTTTTATTTTATACACAGAGGGCTAAGGCCCACGGAGTCACAGTGCTTGTATTTTATACACAGAGGGTTAAGGCCCACAAAGTCATGGTACTTGTATGCACAGAGGGCTAAGGCCCACAGAGTCACAGTGCCTGTATTTTATACACAGAGGGTTAAGGCCCACAAAGTCATGGTGCTTGTATACACAGAGGGGTAAGGCCCATGGAGTCACGGTGCTTGTATTTTATACACAGAGGGCTAAGGCCCACAAAGTCATGGTGCTTGTATACACAGAGGGCTAAGGCCCACAGAGTCATGGTGCTTGTATTTTATACACAAAGGGCTAAGGCCCACAAAGTCATGGTGCTTGTATACACAGAGGGCTATGGCCCACGGAGTCACTGTGCTTTTATTTTATACACAGAGGGCTAAGGCCCACGGAGTCACAGTGCTTGTATTTTATACACAGAGCGTTAATGCCCACAAATTCATGGTGCTTGTATTTTATACACAGAGGGCTAAGGCCAACAAAGTCATGGTGCTTTTATACACAGAGGGCTAAGGCCCATGGAGACATGGTGCTTGTATGTTATACACATAGGGCTAAGGCCCACAAAGTCACAGTGCTTGTATACACAGAGAGCTAAGGCCTACGGAGTCACGGTGCTTGTATTTTATACACAGAGGGCTATGGCCCACAAAGTCACGGTGCTTGTATACACAGAGGGCTAAGGTCCACGGAGGCACGGTGCTTGTATTTTATACACAGACGGCTAAGGCCCACAAAGTCACGGTGCTTGTATACAGTTGAGGATGTTAGGAATATCTTGGACACAGGAGCATGAGAGACTTTGCCGCCCACCCCACCTGTTAAATGTTAAAATGTATATGTTTGGCATACTTATCAATTCTCAATGTCAGAAAGACTGAAATAGGGGCGATCTCACTGACTTCCTAGAAAAAAATAAACAGGAGTGCTGTTCTCTTGCAAGGAAATATATTTTTTTCTAGATAAAAGAAAGTATAAAAAATAATGAGAAATTACAACAATATGCACTAAACAATAGTAATATAAAACTGGTTAGTTGAATTGAATCGTGTATAACAAACCAGCAACTAGAGATGTGAGGTTCGGTTCTCCAGAAATCCGAATCCACCTGATTTTCGTGAATCCGGACAGATCTGAGTCACGGTTGTCATCTACTGAGGAGATCTGGACAGATCCAAGTTTTGGTTCTGATCTTTCCGCGGTTCAGAATTCGGATTTTAAATCCAAATTTTGTGTTTTGGATTGCAAAAATTGGCTGTTTCTAAAATCTTTTTATAATTTAGAAAAAAAAACAGATCCAAAACCAAAGCACTTGAGGGTGGTTTTGCAAAACCAAAACTCAAAGATGAATCCAGATCCAAAACTAAAACCAAAACACGGGTGTCCGCGCACTTCTCTACCAGCAACATTAATACGCCATTCTGCATTGCTTGAACGGAAACTGTCTCAGTGTCACTGCAGCATTTGCAGCTGTATCCAGGGCCAGATTTAAGGCTTGTGGGGGCCCCGGGGCAACCAAATTGTGGGGGCCCCATCAATAAAATTGCCACGGCCCCACGCAGTGGCTACGATGGCACTTCACCTTGTCTCCAGACTCTCAACTAACCGGCAAGGTCTCAGCATACTTCTGTCCTAACACTGCTGCGAGCAGACTCCCAGCAGCATAGTGGACATAGGGGCCCATTTATCATGATATCTTTACGGCTTAATCCCCGAAAATACCCATTTTGAGGGTTATCTGCAAATATTACGTTTCCCCCAGAAGTATGACATAGGCACCAGAGCAGATATCTCTGATACCTGCTGTGATCCCTCCATTCCCGCTGGCAGCCGCATCTCACATAGGTGACTATGGGGGATGTGCTGCTGCCAAATTTACCAACTTCCGCTATGCATTGCATTCTGGAAATTGGCTAACGCCATCTCGAGATGGCATTAGCTGCCGTAGCCTATGCGCTACACATCGCATAATTAGCTGGGAAAGGGTCCCCCCGGAACCCTCCTGGGCAATGGTGGCCGCGCATGTGCAGTCAGCAGTACTACGCTTGCACAGAAGCCCTGGCAGCACTCCGGTCACTTCGCAGGGATGGAGCCGTTGTCACTGTATGTGCCGGTTGATACATTCTACTGGTATGATCGCTTTTGCAGTGCGATCATGGGGCGGTAATGTCATGCCCAGATTATATTGCAAATGTGATAATTAATAAATTGGCCCCCATGATCTAGTATACTGCCAGGGGCAAACGCAGAATTTTGAGTGGGGAGTGAGAGAGAGAGAAGAGGGGAGGAGGAAGAGGGATAAAAAGAGAGAGACAGAAAGCGAGGAGGGAAAGAGAGAGGGAGGGACAAGGAGGGAGAGAGAGGTGGGAGAAAGGGAGAGAGTGAGACAGACAGGCAGGGGGAGGGGAAGGGAGATCAAGATAGAGAGAGAGAAGAAGAGGGAGAGAGACAGAGGAGAAGTGAGAAAGAGAGAGCGAGGCCACAGCTAATTGAATATCCCCCAGAGACAGAGAAGTCATGAGTGAAAAAGTGAGAGACAGAGAGAGAGAGACAGAGGGAGGGGGGGGAGAGGACATTACATATACGCCACTGCAACCGGCCCCATTTCTGCTTTTTGCTAGTAGCACAGCTCTGTCACATTCATACCATACAATTATAATAAAATGCTATTTATTCATAATATAGGATGGGGGAGGGTACGCTGGAGTCAAGGAATAATTGAGGTCTTTCTGCAATATGAGCAATAGATAGCTATACACAACCATCCTCCTTTCAATACATCTTTAGTGATAACATTTTACGCTGCTGTCAGTATAGGGGGCGCTGTGACTGCATTTGTATTTACATCTCAGGTGAGTAGAGATTTTAAAATGCATTTTGTTGAACATTCTCCTGACATTTTTTCATTGGAATTCGGGCTCGGGCCTGAGTCAGAGGTGCATGCTGTGTCAATGCCGCAAGTAGTTGGCTGATGTCGTATTCGAGTTGCACAGCACATGCATCTCAAGACGCAGACGGAAAAGAGAGAAGAAGAGGGACAGAGGGGGTCATTCAGACCCGCTCGCGAGCGCAGGACGCTCGCAAGCGGGTCGATGTTACCCCACTGTGCATGCGCACGATGGAGGGAGCTCCATCGTGCGCATGCGCGAGACCCGGCTAGCGACGGGGTAGCCGTCGCTCCGGGTCTCGCACCAAAGGGGGCGTGCTGTCTAATGTAGATTGACAGCACGCCCCCTTTGGTGGGCATGCCGGGGGCATGGCTGCCAGACGGAGGCGTTGCCATGGGAACGCCTACCATCTTAAGCCGGCCCCACTGACATCACTAGTGATGTCAGTGGGAGTGATTTGGGCTCTGATAGAGCCAAAATCACTCCAGGGCTTGCGGCAGCGAGACCCTACAGCAGGGTCTCCGTCGCAAACCCGATGGTCGCGATGGTCATGACCATTGCGACCATCATCATGGACGCTCGCATAAGCTGTGGGTGGTCACCCACAGCTATGCGAGCGTCCAGGAGGACGCTCCATTTTCATGTAGGAGGGCCCTGATTCAGAGCGAGCGCTCTGGTCAGAGCGTCCGGCTCTGAATCAGGCCCAGAGACAGAAGAGAAGTGAGATAGGGAGGGGGGTAGAGAGAGAGAGATCACGTCTAATTGAATACCCCCCAGAGACAGAGGTCATGAGTGAAAAAGTTAGAGGGAAAGAGAGAGACAGATGGATAGGGATAGAGAGAGGGAGGGAGTGCACACACACACACTGTACCTGCTGCAGGATCAGATCAGGCAGGCAGCACTTATGAATGATGTGGGTCATGTCATTAGGCTACGCCCCCTACCCATTCACCCCCGAATCATGGCAACAAGGGGGCAGTGCTCCCAACTTCAGCCACGATTAGTGACAGAGTCAGTGTGCTCAGCTGTCACTGCTGTCTGCTGCCGGGTGGAGCCAGCCTAGGGATGTCCATCGGTAGTGTAACCATATATGGTTACCATAGATGTTAAAATAGCAAGTGACCGATGATTACAAATTATTCACTGGATGTCCATCAATGGTTTCATCAACCGATGGTCATCCCTGTCTTTTGAATGACTGGCCCATAGGCCAATCTGAACATGGGATGGGGCTTCGTGGGTGTCGGGGGGCTTTGTGTCCTGGCACTTAAAAAAAAAAAAACATTTGGCTATGCTTTTACATCGATGGAGGGAAACCATCTGGTTCTCCCCCAATCAATGTAAAAAACATTCAACATCAGCCATAAGCCATCGATGATTTTGAGCCATCGATGGTCGATGGCCATCCCTAAGCCAGCCAGACTCCAGAGAGGGCCGGAATGCTTGCGGCAGTGTGGGAGCTTCTGGACGAACGCCCTGTCCACCCTGCCTATAATCCGGCCCTGGCTGTATCATTCAGTTTGGGAGAGATAGAGTGGGTACACACCTGAAAGACCGACAATCGTGCCGATGTTCAGGGCGATTGTCTTCAACCTGGACATCGCATGTTGCCGTTACACACTTAAAAGAATTAATGAAAGATGGAACAATTACTGTTCTGCCCTTCATTAATATGTACTGCCTCACATGCAATATCATGTGATTGGCTGTGCAACACAGCCAATCAAACGATTATGCATGCGAACGCAGGAATGCGCAAATCGGGCATACACACTGCACGATATGCCCGATTTGTCATTCCGATTTGGCTAAATCGGCCAAATCAGGCCGATGTCATTCAAGTGCATACCCATCCTTAGTAAGCTCAATCAAGCTGTTTCTTGTTAGTAAAGCAGATTTCCAACAGAACAAGCGTAGTTCTTTAATGAGCACATTCCTGTCACCTGAGCTAGTTTGCCTCCAAGCAACTGTTAATTCCACTGATAATGACAATAAAGTCAATCCTGTTGTTAGCAGACCAATATCCGCAAAAGATAATAAGCACGATTGCAAGTCAGAAGGTCTCTGATCAGTGGTAACTATACACAGTGATAAGGAACACATATGCATTAATCCACTCAAATCAACTTGCATCTGAATGGGAGCAACAAGGTGGCAACGTGGCATTCATAATTAGGGGTAAATATACTAAGAATCTGGTCTACAGTAATCCGCTGGACATTGCTCTCAGATTGCTGTCTAAAAATACAGTATTTACCAACCATAGGATTTGATTGTCAATAGAACTCCGACGTTGATGTATTCTGCCTAAAACCCTGTCAGATAGAACCCCATTTCTTTAGAATCTGCCGTCAATCAGCAGTGGATTGAAAGCACTGCACAGATTAGTATGATCTGTGCAGGCTTCCTTATGGCTAAAAGTAATAAAAATAAAAATGCATGTAATATCCCCTTCCTTCCCAAATCAATAAACTTGCCCGCACCACTGGTCTGGTATGGAAAATTGCGGGGAAATCGGAAAGCACCATTCCCATGCTTTCAGCCAATCATTGCTTCCCCATTCATTTCATTGGAGAGTGAATAGGTGTGACCTGATCACTTTCATCGCAGCTATCTACTGGGCCAGTCAGTTAAGTTTATTTTTATTTGCCAAGATTTGTGGTTGCCTACTTCCCCGGACTTGATTACTGGAATTAGTGAGCATTAAATTGGAGAATGAGGGATGTGTCAGATAGTGTATTATTTTTTTTATATAAATCTCTACAACAGTCGGTGTGTGTATTGTCTTTTTTTTATATTTTACAGATGGACTACAAGCACCAGCAAGCCCTTAATGTCCTGGCATGCTGGCACTTATGACATGTAAAGAACAATGTTATTTAACTATCTCTTTCTTTATTACCCCTGTACCCAAAGCCCAGGGCTGGTTTTCACTCAGGAGGAGACACCCCATTATATTTGGGGGGGTCACAACTTTCTGAGGGATTCTAACCCTGGGACAAACAGTTTGGGACTGAATAAAGTTATGGTAGGGGACCCCCATGCCGGGTGTCAACCATGCAATAGCATATTCCCTCGCCTGGTTCAGCCTGGTGCTGGTTTTTAGAAACTAATGGGAACCCCATGCCGTTTCCCCCCAATATTTAAATACCAGCCCAGACTGAGAGGTCCGGGCTGGTTATGGATATTTCCCCGCCTGGTTCAGCCTGGTGCTGGTTTTTTTTTAAACTAAGGTGAACCCCATGCCATTTCCCCCCCCAATATTTAAATACCAGCCCAGGCTGAGAGGTCCGGGCTGGTTATGGATATTTCCCCGCCTGGTTCAGCCTGGTGCTGGTTTTTAGAAACTAAGGGGAACCCCATGCCATTTTCTCCCCCAATATTTAAATACCAGCCCAGGCTGAGAGGTCCTGGCTGGTTATGGATTTGGTGGGGGCACACATTTTGTTTTTTAACATTTAAACTTTTATTCACACAGATTACAGTGATATGTGTAGTGCTTCAGCCAAACACTCCTGCCACAGACAGGTTTATTTTTTTATTATTTAACTGCAATATTTTTGTGGGTTCAATTCAGTTAAGAAACCTTATGGTTAGTAAATCTGTTTTTGACTATATTAAACTATTGATATTTGGGCTGATGGTCTATTGCAGTCTTTTTGCGATTTTCCATGTGATTTCCCTTTAGCAAATGCTTTGCAAAATTTACAGAAAATTACAAGAAAACACTAAATTGATGCCTAGTCATTTTAACCCTTAGGCTAAGTTTAGTGAGGAGGTGTAGTTGGAATAACGGATTTAGTAATTTTACGATTTAGTAATTTTGCCCTTTAAGCTAAGTTTAGTGAGGAGGTGTAGTCGGAATAACGGGCTTTCCTGATTTGTGCTCACGCAGAGATCCATCTGACTTCAGGCAGATCTCTTCCACCAGGTATAGGTCTGGAACAGGTGAGCGCTGATAATGATGATGGCTATGACACCACGTGTATGGATATGGCCTGTGCGGTCATATAGATGAGTACAGCACGCCATATGGGTGAATATCCACATTTAGGACCTCATTCAGAGTCGGTCATTACGGTCGTACGCCACCGATGTTCGCTAAACTGCGCATGCGTAAAATTCGCAATGCGCGTGCGCAAACTAGCTGTTATGATCGGAAATATCTCTCTCCTTGAACTTGGCCAGGTTGTTAGTTTGAGTGACAGGATGAGGCGTTTGTGGGTGGTAACTGGGGAAGGTGCTTGTGAACGGGGGAGTGGAGATCCGAACGCAGGCGTGCCTAATTATGCAAACGGAATTTTATGGGAGTATATAATTAACAAAGTAGTGTCATAGCACACGTGACATGGGAGGTTTTTACACTGACATGATCGTAGAGCTCAAGAGAGAGTATGGTCAACCTTAAGCTCTACGACCAGTTCCGATGGTTCCCGATGGTCTCGATTAATCCTTATATGCCCGCAGATGACGTGTAATGCGTATGAGAAGGGGGCGTATTTTTTGTCTTACGGCCGCATCCTCCCCTTGGTCGGCCAGCTAACGATCCGATCTTAACGACGCAACTTGCGAGTGCATCATTTGCATATCCGGACCCTTTTCCCTTACGACCGTGTGGCCGCAACGACCGACTCTGAATGAGGTCCTTAGTCCTACGCTGTGTGAATGTAATTCTGGCCGCACAAATCTGAATCGCCCCCTTTGTCTCTTCTTACAATATTGCTTGCAGCTTACCTATTTTTGTAGCTTGATATGATGACATGCACACATGGGTAGAGGAAGCACAAGTTGCAGAAATCCCATTGCATGATGGTCCCATGCTACTGCTGCAAATTGTGCAATCTATAGAATATCCTAAAAGAAGATGTTATTGATAAAAAACACATCAGGTAGGTATACCCAATCTTTATCCTAAATTAAATTAGACAAGGTTTCCGGTGATTAACATACACGTCAGTAATAAATAACTGTTTGAGAGACAGATCGTAGAATGAAAAAAGTTTCAAAACTGTTTTAGCATTCTATCAAGTAAGAAATATTGGACCTCATTTCAGAGCCGCTCACATCCAGCATATGCAAATTTGGCAAAGTGACGCCATGGCAGGCGCTCGCTCGGAAAGGCATTAGCACGCCTACTTTGGCTGTGCGAGCGGTCGCTCTGTGTATGTAGACACCCATTAGTGTATGTAGAGACGCCCACTAGCGCACGTCATCTCCAGGAAGTGTTTAAAAACATTGGTACATCGGGGACCATCCGAAGCGATCGCAGCACTTGCGGTTGCCTTACCCTACCGCAAGCACTGCGAGGACTTCAGTGTAAAAAACAGGCATGTGACATGTACTATGACGCTGCCTCTTAATTATGCACGCCGTTGAAACAGCGTTGGAACACCCAGGCACGCCTGCGTTCGCACCTCCACACCCCCGTTATTAGTGTCCTGCCCCTGTTACCACCCACAAACGGCCTCTCCTGTCACTCATTACACTGGGCTGTCTTTGCTTGGCGAGCGAGCGGTTTGCGATCACACTGAGTAGGTCACGCACGTGCAGAATGAAGCGTGCGCATGCGCATTCATATACCATCGGGCCGCTTGCGAGCTCACAGCGCTTGCGAGCGGCTCTGAATCAGGTCCATTGTCAGGTACGTTATCTGTTAACATCATTTAAAGGAGTTTTATTGGAAAGTCCAAATTAACATTTTCCGCAATTTTAGGCCAATCTTTCTCTGCCTCCCCACACTCCGACCCCTCCATCTTTGTTAGCTCCCCATAGTCCAGGCTTCCAAAATTTAAATAAATTGTTAAAATCACCCAGAACTATTTCAAATATTAATAATAAGCAAATAGAATACTTTTAATGTAAAGAAAAAATAGTGACAGGTCAGCGAAGCAGAGTTCTGCCCCTGCGCTCCTGCCACAATGGATCCATACTGTGTGACCATTACACAAATCCGCGTCTGTTTATAAGGGTATAATTATCTGTGAGTGAAAATAAAGTTATTGTTGCAATTTATCTGGTTTTGACTGACTCATGAATCGCACACTATCATATTTCTCCCGGGAATAGACAAAAACTTAAAGGGATCAATTTAATTGCAGGCAATGTTAGATTGCATGCTGCGGCATGATGTATGGGTGATAAATGGTGCACACATCACCCATACATACGGTAGCCTAACATTGTGCATTCTCCTGTGATGATGCGAGGTAATATGTACAGCTGCAGTAGAGGCAATGTAGGATGTCATTGCTGTTGCACACACGTTGTCTTAATGGCATTTCACATACATTGTTCCTACACCACATATAATTGAATTGTCCCCAACAGCTGTATGTAAACACTTTACTTTAAAATATTTTTGGTGTTTTCTCAAAATATTGTTAAATTAATCAATACTAATAAAAAAAGGTAAATACAATTTTATATATTGAAATGTTGCACTAATTTTGTTTAAAACATGACATTAGAAAACATATTTAATCTTAACCTTATTAAACATTAATATATATTTAAATTATGATTTTTATTTTGTCAGAGTTGTAGGACAATGATTACAAAGGGTATGTTTTTTACCATAACATAAAACATGCAACATGTCGCATGATTTTAATTTGGTGTTAAATGAGAAATTACAGTGAGATACAGTAGAATTTGTCACAGAAAGTATGATAGAATATTCACAAAAATTATTTTATATATTATCTGTAATACTCCGTTTTTACAGAATACCCTTGTTGCTCCTTAAATATATGGTTTGGTCTTAACACTAAAGAATTATAAAAAATATGTTTAATATTCAGTTAAAAATGTAACAAAATTGTATAATGGTGCTGTTTATCATTAGATAATATGTTGATACAGTTTAGTTCTTTGCTTAAAATGTGTAACAAGTATTTTTAATATTCATTTACACTGCACATTTAGTATGTTTTTCACAACACACAAGTATTGAAACTATGCTTATATTACAAATAATAATAGTAAAAGATAGCAAAACTCACCTGTTGCTATAAGACAAAAACACAGGCACACAACAGCAAGTATGCCAGCCATGGCACATATAGGTATCACACAAAAACCTACTGACTCCTTTATCTTTAACTGATAAATAAGTAACTTTATGAGGTTAAACCAAGGTAGCTCCAATTAAACCCCACCTCATTCTTCTTCTTTTTTTACACAGTACATTTAAAGTACCGTAAAAGAAATACATGTTAATCTAATATTTGAAGAAAACATAACAAAATTAAATTAATAAATGAATTATAACATTTATAAAAAAGACAAAGATCCCCAAACCCGAATCAACACACCCATAATGAAAACATACTTGAAGAAAACCTAAATAAATCTCTGCAGACTATTCTTTCTGGCGTCCAATCAATAGATATACAGTGAAAAGGTTGACAGTGTCTAGGTAGACACCAACTTGTAGACAGGCAATAAGTTGACAGGTACAAAATGTTGACACAGAAAAGGCAGACATGGATGAACATTGACATGGACAAAAGGTTGACGCGCAATGGTCGACACATGCTTTTTTAGGGCTAGGCACTAAAATTAGGCTCTAGAAGGGACAATTAGGGTTAGGCACTTACCCTGACAGTTAGGGTTAAGCACTTACCAGAGGGCTAGGATTAGGCACTAGAAGGGACTGTTAGGGTTAGGCACTTACCAGACCAGAGATTTTATGGAGTCTGTCTAATTGAGCGATTAGATCCATAAGTTCAAGGAGTTTCTTAGCCCTGGCCCTCCTAGAGAAGGCTGCAGTCTTAATGAGAGCTACTCGAATCTCTGCTTTATGGGCGTCCCACAGTAGCTGAGGTGAAGTAGTGGGGCTGGAGTTAAAATCAAAATAATCTTTAATTTCAGAAGTCAGTTGTGACAGGAGTTAGAAGGAGACTGTCATAAAGGCGCCAAATAGGAGACTGTTTATGGAGAAAAGGAGATTCAATATCCACCATAAATGGGCAGGGCTAGGGTAAATGCTGACATCCAGAATTAACTGTGCAGGGTCAATCCCTAGAAAAATCATATCCAGCCTTTTGTGGACATCATGATCAGGGGTGTAGAAGGTAAAGTTCCTAGCAGTAGGTTCTTTCACAAGCCAAGCATCAAATAGGAGGTGCTGAGAAAGAAGTCATTGCAAGGCATCTGAATTAACCCATATAGAGCTTACAGACAGATGTGGGGGAGATTTAGATCTATCCAGACGCAAGTCTAGGGTAGTGTTAAAGTCACCTGCCGGGACCACTCTAGCTCTTCTATGTTGGGATAACAGCGAACTTAGGGTGTGGAAGAAACGTGTTTGTGTGGAGTTAGGGGCATAAATATTATGCGTGTAAAAAGAATACCATCTAATTCCCCGACCAAGATAAGGTAGCGCCCCTCTGGATCCTGAATAACTGAAGAAGGGACAAAAGTGACAGGCCTAAAAAACAATATAGTGACCCCCTTTTTCTTATAGGTTGGGTCACATGCATGATAATTGGAGGAGAAGAATTAGGATTTAAGTTTAGGGTGATGGGTGCCAGTAAATTGAGTCTCCTGAAGAAATACAATAACACTTTTGAGGTGATGGAGAGTATAGAATAGAGTGGATCGACGTTGCGGGCAATTCAGACCTCTAACGTTAAAAGTTAAGAGTTTAGTACCCATGGAATGGTATGAGCTATGGTAAGCAAAATATAGTCAAAAGAGAGCAAGTAAGTAACACAGCAAAGAACCTGAATGCTTGTCTCAGAAAAAGAGAACGAAAGAGGGAAGGAACAGGATGTAGGAGACGGTGGGGAATTGGGAGTGTTCCATCCTCATATTCAGACCCACGGGTAGGAGTGACTAAAAAGCCCAGAGCGTCTGAAGCCGGTCATTGCGACCGCATGGGGGTGAGTGGCCACAGAAGCCAAAGGGGGAGTACCAGTCTAAGGAAATTCAAATTAGGAGAAAACAAGTTCCAGGTGCGGAGTACCAGTGATAAAAATAACATGAAACAAGCAAGGTGAGAAGAAGTTACTTGGGAGGAAAAGGGAGGGCATGCATGCAACCAGGGAAGGGAGGACAGAGCAGCAAATGCTATAAAAGGGGTAATGTGAGGGGAAGGGTAACAATACAGAGGGAATAAACAATATAAAATATTGGGAACAATGCAAACGGTATCTCATTACGGGGCATTTATTCTCAAGGAGACTGTGAAGAATGTGGAAATCAAAAACAATCAAGGGTGAGGGGGGGGATAGGGATCCAAACCATAGACCATAAGGTAGTGAGGAGGAAGCGGGTGTAAAAGAACACATGGTAACAGTAAAGAAAACAGTGGGCAAAACAGTGGAACTTATACATATATAACAAAACAAAACACAGTTAAATAAAAGAGAATTTAGTGTACCCCATTAGCAACATCACAATAAACATAACATTGGAAAAAAGTCAAACCCATATATTGTCTAACACCCATGTGGATAGCAGAAAAAAAAACCTTGGGCGGACATTGGCTAAAAGAGGTCAGGGGGGTGACCGATGCCACAAGTAGTAGGTCATTGGGATGGCCTGCTGAACTAGAGAGGGTAGTAAACGGGAAGCAGTCGGCAAGCCGATGGACGGAATCCTGACCGTCGGCTTCCTGACTGTCTAATCCCGGCAAGGGGTTAAATGACAGGCGTCGAAATCCCGACGCCCGTCAACCCAATAGAAGGTAAGACGGTGCCGGGCGTAGACAGCCATGGGGGGAGGGTTAGGTTAGGGGAAGGGGGGGTTAGGGTTAGGAACACCTGGGGGGGAGGTTAGGGTTGGGCACCCCCCCCCGGAGACTTAAGTTTAGGGTGCGGGGAAGGGGGGGTTAGGTTTAGGCACTAGGGGGGAGGTTAGAGTTCGGCACCCCTAAGGGTGCGGCCGGCGGTTATTCATACCGATCCCTAGTAAACATGGTGGATCTCCATATGGTACAGAGTAATTTAAAGTAACACCTTAAAGTAGAGGTTCCCAAACGCGGTCCTCAAGGCTCCCCAACAGTTCAGGTTTTAGTGATATCCATGGTTAAGCAAAGGTGGTTAAATCAAATTGGCTGAGATACTAATTAAGTCACCTGTGCTCAGCCATAGAGATCTCTAAAACATGCTGTTGGGGAGCCTTGAGGACCATGATTGGGAACCTCTGCCTTAAAGGAAACATTCATACACAAATATTAGATAGCAAAATATAGCAAAACATGAATATAACCTGAGATCGATATCAGCAATAAAAAAAAAACAAGACATGGGGAAGAAATGGGATGTGTTCGTCATACCGGCGGTTGGCCTTCTGACCGCTGGAATCTCGCTATCGGGATATTGAACATATCCGGTAAAAGTCTATGACACTCATAGATGCAAATGCTCTGCTCTGGAGCCTGCACAGTGCAAAAACAAGCAGATTAATTTCAAGCTTGAATATGACAAAGTAGATGTTAAGGTAACGATAGATTCCCCAAGTTACTTCTGGTTGATGGACATCTTATTTATTGCAACTTTCACACTGTTTTTCAAATGCAATAAATCCTTAAATAATTGTCATTTCTTAGTGCAGTGTATATGGTGTGCCTGGACATTTTTTTAACAAAGGTTAATTAACACATTTATAATGTATTTATTTTCTAAGCAGTGTCTTGTAAAAGCCACCAATGCTTTGCGTATTTCAGCCCAACATTTAAAAGGGCAATGCTTTTAATAGCAAGATACATGGTGTTTTGCTACTAAAAACATTGCACTTTAAAAGTTCAGGCTTAAACCTGCTGGGAAATGGTGACTTTTATAAGCCACCTCTTAATAAATAAAACCCTATGTTCACCATGATTTCCTGCACACTCTTCTCTCCAAGTTACAAGTTCAAAATTCCCTAGGTGCAATATGACATAGACCAGATGTTGTGATGATACATATAGTTCATCCAATGTACTTCTGGTTTGTTTTTCTCTATATTACAAATAAACTAAATCTTAAGTAAATAAATTATTAAATATTTGTTCATAGCATTCCCTGCACCACACTATTGAACTAATACGTACTCCATTTCTGTAGTCACTCAGTTGTTTGAGTGTTCAGAGGTAGCAACCATAAATATAGATTAAAAGGGAAACCAAAAAAATGGGAGCGAGGGACAGGACATTTGTCTGTATGTATGTACAGAATTTTGTTTCATACACCGTGACCTATGCTATTTGCACCATATGGCATGAGATGGTTGGTGCTACTTCGATGCTCTGCCCCAGGTAGTAATTTCTGTACTTTAAGTACTTTTTCCCTGAATTGTGCATCATATTTGCTTAAAGTATAACAGCTACTTAGGAATTTATATAAAATTGCAGATTAAGCATAACGATGTATAGAGCAAGGTAAGGAACAGACCACCTGTTTCGGACCCCCAGCTTTTGCCTGTTTACCCAGATTTGTGACTAGGTCGTGCACAGAAGCTACACGAAATACCAGCATCAGCCATTAGTGATGTGAATAAGATGTATATTTTGTAAAAAAAATCTCAAAGTCTCAAAATCCATTGTGCGCCAAATGCAGGGGCATATCTATAATGGGTGCAGGGTGTGCGGGGAACATGGGCAGTGTTAGACTGGGGCATGAAGGGCCCACCGGGGGAATGCAGTGATAGAGGCCCATACTTAAGGGTGTGGCCAGCCTCCAGAAGGGATGTGGCCAGCCTCCAAAGAGGCTTGGCTAACCATTAGAGAGTGCATGGTCTGAGCCCCTTAAAAATGTACATATAGTAATTACCGCTGGTGCATGCATGGTAATGTACCATATTAATAACAGCAATGCATTGTTGAAAATACACCATAGTACTCTGCAGTATAATGTAACATATGTATAATTTATAGTTCAAGTGCACAGTCTTGAACCTGATTCCTAAAGGAGGGGGTGGGCCCTCAGGCAGTGGGGCCCACCGGGGGATTCCCCTGTACCCCTGTGGGCCAGTCCAACCCTGAACATGGGCTCCTGGGTCCAGGGGGGCCCTGCACCGCACACCCTGCACCCATAGTACTACTTACCTCTCCGGAGTTCCACGTCGACGCAGGGGTCTGGCGCTGTAAAAATGACTGAAAAATGGCCGCTATGGTAATTTCCCATCGTTTGCGCATGTGCAGTACAGGGAAAATGGCCGCCATGGTCATTTTCCCGGTGACCAGCGCATCCTCTATAGACTCTGGGCACACTCTAGTGCCCAGAGTCTATAACTCCGGCGCTGGCCGTGCACAGCTCAGTGCGCTGCCGGCCACCAGACACAGAGGAGGGAGCCCGTGTCAGAGACTGCACACGGGCCCCCTCCTCTCTAGAAATGCCCCTGGCCAAATGGGTCTACAGTATATCGCTGCTACATCGTTCCGTGTGTGGGTATGATATCAGCCAGTGCGCGCTCCCATGGGAACGTTTATCGCTCCTCCAGATCTTTCATGCTGCACAAGAGAACTGGAGAAGCTATGTACAATCCCATGCAGCACTATGAGGGGGGCATATCGGACAGCCTATCGCTCCATGTGTGGGGTCTGCCCAATACGTCGGCCGTCAGATCGGCTGTGTCATCGCCAGCTACACATCATATCGTGTGTAGCCGGCTTTACAGTGAGCAAATACTTCATAAACTCATTGTGAAATTGTCTTTCCTGTGGAGAATTTGGACATCCCCTCGTCTACTGTACAGAGATCTGGGTACGAAAATCTCATTAGACAAATCTTTGTAGTAACCTCTGATAGATTTCTCCAAACTAGTCCAATGTAAATAAGTAAAACGTTGCTGGCCAGTAATGTTTAGCATTTCTCAATAGACAGATTGTTACAAAACCAACAAAATCCATGAATTGTTATTTTTTCCTGTTCTGATCTCCAGCAAACGTTACTTTTGTACCATACAAGTATCAAAATTATTTCTGCACATAATCAAATGCAAAATGTGTTTGTTTGTTTTTTAAAATGTGACCACTGTATAGGAAACAATTGTTTCAATAAGGAAACATGCCATGTGTCATATGCACACAAAGTAATCTTCATAAAAGAGCTTTTATTATACTCTGTTTAACTTTGTTAGGAGAAGATATGAGGAAGTGCATAGTTGTAAAACGTTAGCCTGAAATACATTGTTGTGAAGGCCACCATACATCATTCATTAGTTTATATGTTGGTTTTCATGGCTGTTTTTTATTTGTAAATAATACACTGTATGATCTTCTTACTTCATATAAGATTCAAAGATTATCTGCTTAGTAATTTTTTTTTTTCAGTTTGATGTAATATAGATATAACATTATAAATGATGTAGCACCATTTTCCTGTTAGTTTTACTTAGAAATCCGTCTGCTTTCATTCACTATAAGCTCTTCGATCAAGATTGTTTGCCACAGTAAGTATTTGCACAATGGTTGCAGAATTAGTTGGATAGTAGGTACTGTAGTTAAAAAGATACAGAGTATAGGAGAATAATCATTATATAAAGCATTAACATCTCATACAGAGTATTATAGCAACTATGTAATTTTAACATATTAAGGGCCGTATTCAAATAGGTGCGAAAAGCCGAGATCCGCAAAAAAGTATCGTGGATGACGTCATTTCACCAGGCGGAAACTTTTTGCCGTGTTTAATTGCCAAACCCGTCCCCACTTACCTTCATCCAGGATTCCGGCTGTCAGGATTTCGTTGTTAGGCTAAAGATAGGCGTCTGGATTTCGACGCCTATCTTTAGTCCCGGGTCGGGATTCTAACATCGGGATTCCGACAGCCACTAAATTAACTACAACCCATTTAATATAATAAAGGACAAGGCTACTCACCAACAAATGTAATGATTCAAAAGCTGTTTATTAGTGTAACCAGACAATCAGGTAAATGTCATTGAAAAGAACAAACATTTTGGGGCTGAACAATGGCCACCTCTTCCTTTGTGCAATAGGATACATGTAGATCACGGAGGAAGGCACCATTGTTCCACTCTGGTTATGCTTTTTTTTGGGGGGGGGACCCTATGTCATTTTTTCTTTCAAATTAACCCTTTTTTACAGATAGACCACACAAGCAGCTTTCACATATCTCACTGATATGTGCAGGCTGCTTGTTCAGGAGAATTAAGGCCCCCATACATCAGCAATTGATTGCAGCAATCGTGCAATTTGCAATCGATTGTGTATAAAAATCTTTCCCTTTTTCAATCGATTGTGGCAACTCTGCATTCTGCAATCGATTGAAAAAGGGAAAGATTTTTATACACAATCAACTGCAAATTGCACGATTGCTGCAATCAATAGCTGATGTATGGGGGGATTTAGGCAGAGAGAAGACACTGCAATCTCGAGTGAGTAATCTCATTCTAAACTTGCTACTCTGGGGAGAAATCTCGATCTGTTTCACCAGCGGCCAAATCACTTTCAGCTAAACTCACTTCTTAGTAGGGATGTGCAGGCTCGGATAGGTTCGAGTTTGCACGTTGAGTTCGGATTTTTCCCTCCAAAAAAACGGAACTCAGAACGAGGCAAAACGTCATCTTACATGGACGAACATCATCATTCCTGGACAAAAGTCCAGGAATGATGATGTTCGTCCATGTAAGATGACGTTTTGCCTCTTTCTGAGTTCCGTTTTTTTGGAGGGAAAAATCCGAACTCAACGTGCAAACTCGAACCTATCCGAGCCTGCACATCCCTACTTCTTAGTAAATTTGTGTGTTTCAGAAGCATCAACTCACCTGAGTTTTTGCAATGCTAATTGAGTTGAAAATAAGAAAAAACTCGATCAGACTTGAATCTTAGTAAATATACCCCCAAATGTTGTAAGATATATTTGTATATATTTTTTAATTGCATCACATGGTTCTCAAAAACTAAACATTTTAGTTTGAATGATTCTAAACTTCCATATGTAATTTCCTTATGCTACATGGTAATCATTCTTTAATAAATAGAAAATTAATTCCTTTTTAAATTATCTATTCTTGGAGAAACAAAACAAGCATGCACTCTATTAATAGGGGTATTCAATATGGGAGCGAAAACTCAGTTTTTGCGTTAATTTCGCAAATTTTGTTAATTTCGTTAATTTATGACGTCATTATCGCAGGTTTTGCTTTTACACTGTATTCAATTTCAAAGACTTTTCGCAGGTTCGAAAAGTCTTTGAAAAAAAACGGGGATAACTTTTCACCACTGAATAGGTGGCGAAAAAAAGTGCAGAATTGGGGTTTAGGGGTGCAGGCTTAAAAAGAATAGCCTGCACCCCTGGGAATGACATTTTAAAAATAACTGTGTCAAAAAAAAAAAATAGGGTCACCCCAAAAAATTAATTTTAAAATTGGGGTGAAAAAAAAAAATGGGAAAATATTGTTTAATAATAGGGAAATAGATTCAGGGCTATTCTGCAAGTATGCGGCAGATGTTTTCTAGAATAGATTTATAGCGGCAGGTGCACAGTTGCAGAATTTTGAAAAAATTACTTTAAGGACATAAAAATATGCTAGTACCCATTTTCATGTACCCCAAATTTGATGCGACCACTTTAAAAAATGAAAAAAATAACCTAAGTGCTCTTCTGCATCACTTCTTCAATGTCGGGAAAAAAACACCTGCCGCAGCTATTTAAATCCCCGACTTTCATTTGCAGGCTAAAACAGGGCTTACCCATAGTGATCCCCCATGTTTTTACAGCTTTAGGGGGGTCCTACAATTTTTTCCAGGAAAATTTCGTCGTTTATCGCAAATCCCGCTTCGCCAGGTCCCGTTTTCGTTGATTTTATATTGAATACGGGGTTAAAGCAGGCGCGCGCCCGATACTTTATCCCAGAAAAATCTCCGATGTGGAGCGAAAAGTCCAGCACGGACTTTTCGCTCCCATATTGAATACCCCTATAAGTCGTAAACTACACTGCACATCAGATGTGCGTCATTTCTCTCTGTTGAATACTGAAATACTGTTGCCCAGTGTTTTTAATTTGTATTCATTTATTTACAAATAAGGGCTCTGTGTCCGATCCACCCATAGTAGAGGGAGAGACTATCAGTGGGTGGAGCTCCTTACACAATACCCAACTGTATCCACTTGTATTTTTTTTTAAAAGATAATATAAAAAAATGTAACTTTTTTTTGTGGAAACATAATATACAGTGAAAATTCAACAGTAGCTTTTTAACTTTCCCAATCAGACTACGGATCTTCAAACCAGCTCTCAATACCCATTACTTCATTAAAGCCTTCCAGCTGTCATCCTAACCTGCTCCTACATGTTCCCTCCTCTCTGACTCATCCCATCTGTGTCACGCCTGTTTGTCTGCCCCGCCCTTTAGAATGTAAACTCTCACAAGCAGGGCCCTCTATCCTCACGAGCTTCTCCTTACTTATACTTCATCTACTCCTTACGCCCCACTAGGGCACCTAACACTTCATTATTTAGGTCCTGCTGCTTATTTTGAGTGTTGTAATAATGAATGCAGCAATGTATATAAACCATGTCCTTGTCCTGCATTGTATTGTACTGTTATGTAGGGTGCACACGGTCAGACTTTCTGGAAGATTTGAACGATACTGATTGTAAAAATCGTCACATCGTTCATATCGTTGATGAACGATGCGCGTGTCCACATGTCAGATAAAGATATCTGAAATCGACTGTGTTTGCAGTCAGATTTGGACAATCCCATTCATTTAAATACTGTCAGTGATCGTCCATCGTTCATTGTTAATGAGATCGTTGGTAAAATCGTTCAAATCGTTCAATTTGTTCATCGTTCATTGTTAATCTAGCAAGTCTGACCGTGTGTATGCACCATAAAGGTGCGTACACACTGGGCGAACAGGAAAGACAGTACGATTACGACATCATAATCATACCATCGTTCCTGATCACCTGTAGTGTCTGCACTGAACGATCAGTCGTTCGGTGCAGGCACCCTCCATCATTCCTGAACATGCCAATCTGTCGTTATCGGCAATTTGGGCGGCATGTTCAGGTGATGGACAATGTCGGAAACGATCAGCGGGAACGCGCATCGCTGGTCCTTTCTGACATAAAAGTGCACGATTTGTGCACGATTACTGAGCGATTGCACAATTACGATGTCGTAATCGTGCGATCGCTCAGTAATACCGCCCAGTGTCTACGTACCATTAATCACTGGTTACTTGTTTACTTATTTATTTATACAAAACAAGAAAACATCCAGCGCTAACCTGAGACAGAGGATCAGGTATTAATGCAGCAAAAGAAAGGAGGTATAGTATTTGCCAACCTCACTAGTAAATCAAAAACACAATGAAACTGTGCTTAAATACCCTTAAACCAATGTAAGTTAGTAAGGTACTTGTTTAATATATGTTACTATCTATATAAATCTTGGAACTATGTAGGGTGAGCTATATCATTATATCATTTACTGATATGATTGTGATAATATCACTTGGGTTTCTAGCAATTTAATTACGGACAGTTTCTCTAATGATATTCCTTTCATTTCACTCACGCTGATATACCAATCTGGATATCAGACATCCGGACCTCAGATATATCACATCATTCACGTGGATGATTTCACAATATGACTTAAGATTTTTTTTTTGTCACTTTCACTTACACTACTATAATTATTTGATGGGTTTTTTTTGGTTCTCTATCTGTACTTCACTTGAATATTTAGTTGTGGATACATTTGTACATACACTTCTATATACAATAATAAATTGCACTCACACAGGGACCTTTTCATTGGATGAAGTATGGTTACAGCCAATTATCCATCACATACGTCCCACTATATGTGTGTGTACATGCACACAAGAGGATCATGCACCATGGCCCTGTGTACACACATGACAAGTGCTAATGCATGTCAGCTATATAGACATGAACACTTTGCATGCTATAATGTACACACATGTACACATATATATACGCGATGTATGCATCACTATGGGGATATTTCAAATAGCCGTATATAATTTTTATTCAAGCTTTTATGTGCATTATACTGTGCACTATGTCATTATTATTTTTAATTATATTTATTTTTATTTTTATTTACCACTTGCTTTATTCTGTTTGTCAGTCACTAGTTATTTATATTTATAGTTTATTGTTTTTTGATAAGGTAATGTACATGGTAATATCTATGTTTATTAATTTAAATAGAGCTCGTAATATTAACCTAGCTAAGAAACCCTCCCTTCCTTTTCAGGACTATCTATGAAAAGGAAGGGAGCATGATGGCTAGACTCATGCTCGCTTACGCTATCAGGGTGATTCAATTATAAAATTCTTAGATGGTTGGGGATTCCATTATTCTACACATGACTGCTTCTTGCCGATACATCTCTGCTACAATTAGCTAGTTGGCTAATCAAAGGGAAGCGGTATGAAATCCCGGCTGCCGCATGGCCGGGAGTTCGACTCCCGGCAGCGGCAGCCCGACAAAACAGCAGAGGCCGGCAGCGGAAGCCCGACAGCGCTGGAAATCCAGATCGTCCTCAGGTAAGTATATTGTATACTAATCTAACCCCCTAACCCTAACCCTCCTTTAGGGTGCCTAACCCTAACCTCCCCCCCCAAGTGCCTAACCCCCCCTCTAAGTGCCTAACCCTAAGCCCCCCTTCCCCGCTGCCTAAAGCTAAGTCCCCCCGGGGTGCTTAACCCTAACCCTCCCTCCCCCTAGCCTGACCCTAACCCTCCCGGGGGGGTGCCTAACCCTAAGTCCCCCCCGGGTGCCCTAAACCTAACCCTCCCCCCCACGGCTGTCCGCTCGTGGCACCCGTCATTCCTTCGATCGGGATGCCGGGCGCTGGTCTCCCTGCATCGGGAAAATGACAGGCGTCTAGAAATAGATGCCGGTCATTTAACCCACGCCGAGATAAAGCAGTCGGGAAGCCGGCTGTCGGGATTCCAGCAGCCGGCTTCCCGATTGTATACCATTCAAAGATATGGAGGACATTTCACAAGGTATTGTTTTATGACATAGGATATTCAGGTGATCCAATGTGATAACATCTGGGTGTTTGCCATTTAATCATATGCCAAGGATGCTTTTGGTGTGTATGCCAATAATTTCTTATATTATATACATATATGATGAAACTTGTGTTTGTCCCATATGCATGCGAGGGGTTGACCCCATCATTGGTCTGGACTCCTGTCATTTTCTCAATACAACTAATTGGTAGGAGGACTAATGACTGAATATCTCATTGGTCAGGACTTCTGTCTATCAACATCACTGCCCTGGGATTGGTCGCATGTCTGTATATAAAAGCGGCACCCAGACTCATCGTCAGGCTCTAGGTGAACAAGCTGCTAAGGCGAAACGCATAGATAGACAATGATACTATCAGCGCTCCAGAGGGAGTGTAATGTGTTTATAGGGAGCAGCTTGGCAGACAAGTAGTCCTTTCTCATGTATTGCTAGTCAGAAAAAAGTGAGGATTAATGTCAAGTGCTATACCTTAGAGAAACATATATATCAGATTATATGTTGTAAACTCTGAATAATTTCAATGATGATGTATAGTTGTTTATTGTTTAAGAACAAAGAGTGTTTTAAGTCAACGCCTACTGATTAAACTGTTGAACATATGTATTGACATTTATCACTGGCACACATGTGGTTAATAGTATAATTCAGTCTTTACTCTTTCTAATCGTAAAACATGCCAAAAAAGGGCAATCAGGTATTAATGATGGCAACACTATATGGCAGCTGCATGCATAGCATTACAAGAACAAGTGGATATATTGCAATGATGGTAAGGGCTTAGTGCTCTGTAATGTCACTCTCTATATCCACTGATTCCGTGACCCTATGTATTGGAAGTGATGGTTCTTGCAGAGATCATGGCATCCTGTAATTTCTGTGTGGTAGGATGATGTTACTAACTAATAGTCCAGTATGAAAATGAGTCTTTGATTCCTGTATTAATAATGTTGCCCGGGGTGTCTTCAGGCTGGAGGAGGGACGAGTGTGCATGTGACAGGTGTCTCCCCAGACCGTGCTGTCCACAATGAGGATCAGACTGGCAGTGCACTTCTGTGGGAAGTCACATGCCGCTCGATCGAACTCTGTGGATGTGCATTCGTCTGGGGAGGAAGCGACTGACAGGTCAAGTGTATGGACAATATGCCGGGTGCTCCTTCCACTCCCTGGGGAAACTTAACTGGTCTGACCACTGTGTGTGTCGTCCTCCCATCTCCTCAGAAGCCCTCACGATCAAGCCCTGTGTTCCGGTCTCTGTTCCCGTGGAAGTCCTGGTGTTCGTATACTGCTCTGTTCTCCATTTGAGTCCTGAGTCATGTGATCGGGATCCTGAGTGAGTGAATGCTAAGGGGAAAAGCTGCCAATAGATGCCTGCAGGAAAAGGTGTTTCTAATGCGTTTCAGCCTTGTGTGGCCTTTGTCAAGGATGACACTGTGAACCTCATTCAGAGGCGCTTGCAAAAAGTGAGCGCTCGCTCTGAATCAGGGTGGCCATTTTTTTTTTTTAACCCGGCCTCCTGGCCGCTCGCTAAGCTATGGGTGACCACTCACAGCTTTTGCAAGCGGCCAGGTGATAGTCGCAAGTATCGCGACCATCAGGCTTGCGACAAGACGCTTGTGGTAGGATCTCATCTGACGCAAGCCCCAGTGAGCTTCCTGCTCAAATAGAGCAGGAAGCTCACTACTGACATCACGAGTGATGTCAGTAGGGCCGCCCACAAATGGTAGGCGTTCCTTCGGGAACGCCTCCATTTGACCAGCCACACCCCCTCCCCGCCTACAAAATGGAGCGAGCTGTCGATCAACATTGACAGCCGCCTCATTTGTAGTGAGCCCCTATCGACCTGCTTGCGAGCGCATATCGCTTGCGAGTGCATATCGCTTGCGAGCGGGTCTGAATGAAGTCCTGTGTGTTGGAGGCTGATCTTTAAATTGTCAGTCTCCAATCAGTTTTGAGTGTGTGTGGTTATCACCAGTGTTCAGACTTCCATCATTTGCGCTGATTTTTATTGCTGTCAATAGTTGTTAAGTACTAGTTACATCTTGCTGGATAGATGTCTTAAAGTGTGTATAAAACTGATCTTAGTGCCATAAAAAACATCCCTATTTATTTATATTATTTTTATTTTTGGGAGTAGTAAAGTATTTTCCAAATATTTTCTGCGGTGAAATGGGGGTGATAGACGTGTTTATTATAACCATTCTAATTAGTGGCTGTGTGGTTGATATTATATATCCCTACCTGAAATATATACAGGGAAAATAGCAATCTGTCATACCACGGTCTGGTATTGTTAAATGGATATTAATGTTGAGCGGATGTGGCTACATGATTGTGGTCTGTAGTGAAACCTATCTGCAGTGGCGTATCCATAATGGGTGCAGTGTGTGCGGGGCACACGGGCCCCCGGGTTCAGGGGGGCCCTGTGCCGCACACCCTGCACCCATATTATTTTAAACTTACCTGTCCATGGTCCAGCGGCGGACAGTTTTCTGGTGTTCTGAGCATGCGCAGTAGACTCTGGGCACACTCTAGTGCCCAGAGTCTACTAATGCTCCAGTGCACATTAGTCGGCTGCCGGCCATCGAGAATAGAGGAGGGGGCCCCACATGGGGAGTTCACACGAGACACCCCTGCCAATCTGGTATGATATATGGATATATCAACTAATTGTCTTAAATCATCCGTTGTATAGGACCATGTTAGTGGCCCACCCTTAGGAATCAAATGAGTGTGTCTCATGGCATGCCTCTCAATTTAGAGTAATGCGTTGGTGTTGAATTCAATGTTAAGTCCACTTGGTGTCATGATTTTTAGTGAGAACACCCATCTCTTTTCTGTCCTATCTAGGTACGTATGTGGTCACCTCCTCTCCAGTTCATCAGTGGCTGTTCAAGGCCCATGAAGAACAACCCTGATGGATCGGATTTGTGGTGTTCTTTGTAATGATTTGATACACTGTGATTCGTGTAACCAATTTTTATATTTCTTATATGTTCGTATATCCTGTTTTTCAGGGGTCTAGTGGTCCTCCCAATATATTCTAAGCCACAGGTGCATCTGAGTAGATAAACTACTGCCTTCGTGTTACAGGTCCTTTCCTCTTTTAGTTTATATGTCATGTTGTTGGTGGTCGATGTAAAATCTGTTATTTTCTTGTTATTAATATTAGAATTGGTAATTTTGCATCCTATGTGCCTTCCACAGTAATGGAAACCATTTTTGTGGGTTGTTGGGAACATGGTGGGTTGTATTAAGGACTTGGGTTTTATATGATTCCTAACAAGGTTTCTCTTTAAGTCCGGGTCCTTCCTATAGATTATGTGTGGTGTTTCAGGGAGATGTTCTTTTAGAACTTCGTCTTTCATCAATATCCCCCAGTGTTTTTGGAGAATTTGTTTGATATTCTTGGCTGACTTGTTGTATTGTGTGATAAATTGAATATGGTTATTGACCCCTATTGTATGTTTTTGTTTGTGTTCCAGGAGCTTGTGTTTCTCCATCACTGCCACTTCTGAGAATGCTTTTCCTACTAATTTTTCAATATACTATTTATCTAGGAACTGCTATTTCATGAGACTGCCTTGTGTCAACTATTCATCTTGTTTTGAGCAGTTTCTTTTGATTCTGCTAAACTGACCCTTGGGGATATTTTCTAGCCATGCTTTGTGATGACCACTTGTTGCTAAAATATAGCTATTAATGTCCACGTTTTTTCTAAATGTCCTTGTTTGAAGTGTGCCCTCGTGAATTTAGATTTCTAGATCCAGGAATTGAAATGCAGCCTGACTGATGTTCGTTGTGAAATTAAGATTCCGGTAATTCATGAACATGTGATTAATGAACTTATCTAGTGTATCATGTGTACCCTGCCATATGAAAATAATGTTGTCTATGAATCTCCGCCACAGGATGAAGTGTTGCCCCGAGTCATGCCCCTCCCATATGTATTCCTCCTCCCACTTACACATGAAGAGATTGGCATAACTCGGAGCCACCTTTGATCCCATGGTGGTTCCGGTTGTCTATAAGTAAAATGTACTGTCAAACCAAACATAGTTGTGGTGGAGTATGAATTCTATAGATGAAACTAGAACATTTATTTGTTCCTGGTGTAGGGTAGTGTCCTTTTCCAGAAATTATCTGGTGCTATCAAGTCCTTGCTGATGTTTAATTATTGTATATAATGAAGTGACAACACAGGTGATGAGCCAATAGTCGGGTCTCCATGTAACTGATTGTAGGTTGTTCATGATATCTGTAGTGTCTTTGATGTATGATGTTTTTTTTTCACAATATCTTGCAAGAAGGAATCTGTATATTGTGCCAAATTGGATGTGATGGATTGTATCCCAGATATGATGGGTCGTCCTGGAGGATTAAATTGATCATTATGTATTTTTGGGAGATGATAGAATACTGGTATGATGGGGTTCTTGTTTTGTAAATAGTTGAATTCTGTCTTATTGAGTATGCCTGTGTCTAATCCTTGCTTGAGTAGTGTATCTACAGTAGTTCGGTTTGAAATGTCTTGGTCGGGTCAGATCTCAATGGTCTGTAAGTCTTGGTGTCTCCCAGGAGTCTGAGTGATTCATCCATATATTGTTTTTGTCTAATATCACTATTCCCCCTCCTTTGTCTGCCGGCTTGATAACAATGTTATCGTTCCGTTCTAATTCTTTTAGTGCCTTCTTTCATTATTACTAAGGTTGTTATGAATGCCATGAAATTGTTTTTGTCTGTTCTTAGTTTGATTGGTGTTAACCTCTAGTTTGTCAATATCTTGTGTGACCAGTAGTTCAAATGTTTTGATTAAATGGTTCTTATGCTGATGAGGAAAGAATGATTTGGGTTTGAGTTGTGTATGAGTGTATTCTATTTGTCCTGTCCATTCCAAATCTGTTTTATTTCTTAGGATGGGATTGCTTGCAAAATATTTTTTAAGAGTCAGTTTTAAATGCCTGCAAATCACAGTATGTGTCAAAATTGTTTGGACCTCTTGTGGGGGCAAATTTCAATCCTTTAGATAGCACCTTCTGATGATCGATCGTTAATGTGGTCGTACTGAGGTTGAATATACTTTGCTTGTTTTGTTCTTTGATTTGTGCATTTTTATCTTTCGTCTTTGTTTTTGGGAGTTTCCCACCTCTGCATCCTCTTCTACATCCTGGGTTTTTCTTTTTCCCTTGTGACTTAGGACCTCATTCAGAGTCAGTCGTTGCGGCCGCACGGTCGTACGCCACTGATGTTCGCTAAACTGCGCATGCGTAAAGTTCGCAATGCGCGTGCGCAAACTAGCTGCTATGATCAGGAATTTCTCTCTCCTTGAACACAGCCAGGTCGGTAGTTTGTGTGACAGAATGAGGCGTTTGTGGGTGGTAACAGGGGAAGGTGCTTGAAAACAGGGGAGTGGAGATCCGAACGCAGGCGTGCCTAATTATGCGAACGGCGTTTCATGGGAGTGCATATGGTTTATGGGAGTGCATAATTAACAAAGTAGCGTCATGGCACATGTGACATGGGAGGTTTGTACACTGACCTGATCGTAGTGCTTAAGAGAGGGTATGGTCAACCTTAAGCTCTGCGACCAGTTCCGATGGTTCCCGATGGTCTTGATTAATCCTTATATGCCCGGACATGACGTGTAATGCGTACAAGAAGTTGGCGTTTTTTTTGTGGTACAGCCGCATCCTCCCCTTGGTTGGCCAGCAAACGATCCGATCTTAGGGACGCAACTTACGAGTGCATCATTTGCATATCCGGCCCCTTTTCCCTTACGACTCTGAATGAGGTCCTCAGTGTGGGTGTGTGGCAGGCTCTGACGCCTGCCTCCAGATCTAAAAAAGAATCCCTCCATTTAGGACTATGGTTAGTCTGCACTCCTGATGTATCAATCCCCCCTTCCTGATTGTTGGATGGTGGGGATGTCTCCTTCTGTATTTCTGTTGTTGCAGGTTCTGACCTTTGTGGGTGGGTGTATTCACCTCTCTGGGTGTTAATGCTCCCAATGTCGAATGATAAATATATAAGATCTATATATATTAAGTCTTCTTCTGAATTATAAACTGAAAATGACTTGTCACGTTCTGACTCTATTTGTGTCTCTTCTTTGTGCTCTATTACCTTGTTATTGGTCTCAGTATGTAATATTGTCATGTATTGTTGATATGTCAAACCTTTTTGCTTGTATATTGTTCTGAGTTTATCTTGTTTAGTTGTTTTTGGTGAACTTAGTGGTTTTTAAATATTTTTCTTATAAGTTGCTGTATTGGATTTGTTTTTCATTTTGTTCTTATTATTTGAATGGCTTGTTTTGGACTTGGTGTTGAATACTGTTCGGTCTCTGATGATTTTCTTAATCTTTTTATGGATAATTATGTTTTATTTATCTACTAATCTGTTCTGTATAATATCTTCAAATTTAAGTGGGCTCCTGTTCAAGTGTATTTAGTTTTGTTTTAATGACCTCTAGTTGTAGTGTTAGTTCGGCTAAGTCTACTTCGTGAGTGTCTTGTATTCATTTCATTAAGTTCATGGAACATTCATGAAGGATGTGGTTCCATGTCTTCATAAATGAGGCATCTTTTCTATGGTGTGTCGGTACTTTTTTGATTTTTAAGCCTTTGGGTATGGTGTTGTGGGTAGTGTACCAGTTGAGGATACTTTTGTCCCACCAAATTCGTGTTTCTTTGTATAGTATATTCTCTAGAGAGTTATATAGTTCATGTACAGGCGAAACGTGTGTCTTACCAGAACCCGGTCAGGCACCATGGGGCACGACCACTTACCACCTAGGAGACCTCCAAGCTAACCACGCACAACAGGTAACTTCTTTCTGTGTGAGTGACACTCCCATGGTGAATTTGGTTTCTGCAATGCCGATGGCAATAGAGACCATCTAACACCTGGCACTGGACTTCTCACTCTCACCTTAACTTTCTTTCTATCAGCACTGTCAGAGTCCCTCTCTCATCTGGTGTCCTCTCTAGTAAGAGACCGGACAGCAAAGGGGACGGAGACATCGTAGTGCCATACTGTCTACCTATCTTAGCTGATTACAAACACCTGCAGACTACGCTATGCAGGTTTGAAATACTGCATTTATCATCTGCAAAATAATGTGCCCTATTTCTATGCACTAACCCACAATATATTGTTATACTGTGTTTCCTTAGAAATGTCTCTGATTATGCATGACTAAGATACATGAATCCAAGTCCTTGATTGATTTCATTTTGATACTTTGCAACATACTGATTGACTTCAACTGATACCATAGAAGTGAAGATATGTCATTATATGAACAGACAATGTCTCTGAGGATTTTCAGTATCTGAACCAGAGTAGGAAACAGTATTAATACTCTCGGACATTACTATTACGAGCTATTTAAAGACTGCTAATCAAGCATATATATTTATTTTTATGTTGTGATCTTTTTCGGAAATACCTGTGAATGTACTTATATAGATATCTAGGCTTTGTATCATTTGGTACCTTCATTGTGACTGTGTTTGTTCTAATACAGTATAAATTGACATATGGAGGTACATTTAGGCATAAAAAATGATTTATCCTACATTACAATACTCCTTTATAGTCCTAGGTGGTCACATACAATTGTGTATTTAGTCAAGAATATTATATTTGCCGTTACACCATTCTAGATTGAAATATTTTTTTTCCTTTTGTTTTGGGGGCAGACTCGTCATTTTCTATAAATTGAGTCTGGATATTTAAAAACATATTTTAATAGAACTAATAAAGGTTAGGTTACATTTTAATATTAATTACCTTTACACCTTAATACATTACAATATTTTAGACAACGAGTGGCCCATAAAAAGAATTTCTTCTATTTAGCCTTTTTGCTAAATTTTGTATAGTTGTGTGTATTTACTTACATTTTCCTAGGGAGCACCGCCAATTACCATGTATATTTAGATTATCTCATTTATATCCAAAGAATAAGTTGGTTCATGATATACCGTCACATTTTAGTCCGGTGCGGGATTACCCCTAAACAATTTTGAGTAAGCATGATTGTGATAATATATAGCTTGGGAATAATAATATTATATTAGCCATATTTAGGTAATTGTCTGTTAGCCATTTATCAACGGTATTGTATTTCATCTACCGCTTCAATGCGAGTGACAATTTGACACCAGATAGTCTATTGGTAATAGTGATATTAATATGGTTATAATACTAAAGACACTAATATTGGTATTATTATCATATGAGGTCATTGGTTGATTAATCTATTTAACAATGTTTGATTGGTTTGGTCTGAATTTGATGAATATTAGTAAACTCTCACTTAAACTATACAATTTAGGGTTTGAGGCTATATGTATGTATATATATATATATATATATATAAATGTATATATATATATAAAGCGTTAAGGCGGCACTCGATATAGCACAATTCAAACACAGCAATCAGTGTTTCAACGTTTCGAGACTATTTAATTATCTCATCATCAGGATAAACAACATTATACATACACTGACCTTATAAAGCCCTCCACTGACACCATGTGTACTGCCTGGGAGTGGGACTGCCGGAGGACAATGCCATATGACGTCATCATCCGCAGTCCGCTGCCATAGCAACCAATCTAAATAAACAATACCCTTGTGTGTTGCAAATACATAACATGAATTGACACATATAAAAAATGTTACCTGTCCACCAGGGCGGCCAATAATACGTAGCAAAGTAAAATTGAACATGCAGCTTTGTGTGACTTATCCAGGTATACTGATATTATTGTTCGCCCCACAGATAAGGGCGGGGTGATTGTAATACAGGACCTATCTATGTATAAAGCTGAGGTCAAAATACAGTTAGCGGATAGTTCAGTGTACAGGGCCTCAGTTGCATAGACTGCATGTGTGTATTCCAATGAGCCCACGAGTCTGTGAATTAGCAGCTCCACCATTTTGTGAGTGACAGCAATCTCACTCTGTGAGAGTGCTGAATCTGCAGTTAACCACATGGTGTCATGGCATACCATAGCTGTATAACGCAAGGAACATGTCCATTAAGGTGTCAGCCTTAATGATCGCAATTGAACTTTGAGTGGCAGAAATTCAATAGGTTTTGTGAAACTGTAAGGTTTTTTGTCTATGGAATATATATATATATATATATATATTATATATATATATATATATGCACAGTATATATATATATATATATATATATATATATATATATATATATATATACATATATTCTTGGTCTTTGGAGAATATGATTTATCCTCTCTATCTGAACCATTAGGATGTCACCTTTTAGACTTTTAGACTAAATAGGTCTTTTTGCATGTGAAACATGGATTAACCACATATATATGGACATATCTTTACTTTTACTTCTAATTTTGAAGGAAAAATGTCTTCCTTAAAAACACTTTTTAAGTATTGCCTGATTAACACTCTGATTACACCGTATCCTATTTTTGCTGGGACATTGTTTAATAAATAAATAGAATTAACTATTTTCATGTATGAAGTAACAGCAATTAAAAAAGTGGTATATATGATTTTTAGGTGTCTATGACTTTTTTTTAAATACAGAATTGCCTAAATTGATGTATGGATGTACTTTTTTAACAGCAAATAATAATAATATATATGTAGATGCTTATACACCGTTTCATTGACGTGATTGGATAAAGAATCTATCCACAAGCTATAATATAGGGATTAAGGGCCTGATTCAGAGCCGGTCGCTATTTGCGGTCGTTCGTTTATAAAAAAGGGGTGGTTATTCAAATGAACTGTTCGCTCATTGCGGGCTGTTCACGCCTCTATGTCTGAACGAGCGAACAAAACATGCGGACGTTTATTTGAAAACTACGCCCCCTGGCCGCTCGCATCATACGTCATGTCCGCTATTTATTAGATTAATCGAGTACATCGATCAGCGTATGAACTGCTCGCTATTCTTGTGGTTGGTTTTTTCCTACCACTATATTGCGAGCAGTTCTGACTATAAAACAACCAGGTGACGTGGTCAATGACGCTGCTGTATTAATTATGCACACCCATAAAACGCCCGTTTTGACCTTTAAGCACGCCTGCGTTCTTAATTCCACTCCCCGTTTTCAAGCACCTTCCCCTGTTACCACCCACATACGCCTCATCCTGTCACTCAAAGTAGCAGGCATTCGCAATATAGCGAACAAACGATTTTCGGCCGCACTGACTGGTTCACGCATGCGTATTACAACAACCCATACGCATGCGCAGTTGTGCGAACATCGCTTGGTGCAAACGAGCGGCCGCTTACGAGCGGCTCTGAATGAGGTCCTAAGATCACACCTGCTGAATGTGAGGATGTGGATATCCAACAGTTAAACTCCACTAAATATCTGGCCAATGATTTACGTCTCTGCACCATTTAAACTGCTTGAAGAGCAGAGGAGAGCCTTTCAGCTTGAAAAAGGCTATGGTGGTAGCCAAAACGCGTTAACCTTTTTATTTTGTTTTTTACATTGGTTTAGTTACAGTAATGTCCCATCAAGGATATTTAAGCACAGTTTCATTGCGTTTCTGTTTCACTTATTTGATTATGTAATTTGTAAGGTTCTGCGGAACCCTTGTGGCACCATATAAATAAAGGATAATAATAATAATAATAAAAGTTTATTTTGATATTTTATTGTGGTGTTTTTATGTTGGTTTTGCTTTGAAAGTAGTGGTGTTTTAAAAATATGGGCCAACTCACTAGAATTGCACTCACGCCTGTGGCTATTACATAAGCCCCATAGTCTTTTCTGCTGTTACGAGGTATGTCTCCTCTTTTACTGTATGCAGATTTAGGTATGAAAAGCTTATTAGGCAAAACTTTTTAGTGACTACTGAGGCATGTCTACAAACTCATCCAATGAAATTAAAGTTTGCTTACCTCTAATGTTAATAGTTTCCAATACACAGACTATTACAAATTCATCAAAATCCATCATTTTACATGATTTTGTTTGCTTATTTACAGTAAACTATATGCTTGTAACATACAAGAGTATTTAAAATATTTCTGTACATAATAAAATTCAAAACATGTTTTTAAAAAAAATTAAAATAATTGGACACCTTTTGGAAAAACTTTCAATAAGGAAAAATTTCAAATATTGTATGCAAAACTTGAATCTTTATTATACTCTATTTAATTTTGCTAGAGGAAATACTGTACGTGAGGGAATGTATAATGGCAAAAACATTAACACGAATGACTGTATTTTGAAGGTCACCATAACTAGATTGGGTGTCATGTTCCATTGCTGTTCTTTGTGACTCATATAATAAAACTATGAAAAACTGTATTTATTTTACAATAAAAGAGTCACAGACAATCTATTTATATATATTAGGTTTTGATTTTGGTTCTAATTTATCATTGTATTTTGGATCTGGTTTTTTTAAAGGGATTTATCAGATATATCCAGGGTGAGAATATGTTTATTCAAAATATTTGGAATAGAGACATAACCCAATCGTTCAGAATGGTTATACAGTATGATGTTATAATGTTATAAACACCACAATATACAGAATATGGTAAAAGTAAATATTAGCTAACAATGAGATATGGACATGGAAAACAATAAATGACAATAAAAATGAACATTAGGATGGTTATGTCATATATGAATATTGATGTATACATTTGTATTCAGTAAGTAATTAATATTCTCTAAATATATATAATCTATAGTTCTAGATATCAATCTGGAAAAATTGTTTATATATGTAAATACAATAATTTGTAGGTCATTGTTAAACATATATCACTCCCTTTCTTTATCTATAGTGCATGTAATGTGGGGCAGAATACAGTATTCGGATGTCATACAGTATTTATCATTTGTTATTGATTATATACATTAAATGATTGTATACTCAATCAAAATTATTCATGTAAAAAATTGTCAGACACAAAATAAAGGCAATCCAGAGTAATTTAATAAATAATCACTAAGGAGAAGAATCTATGAAATATAAAAGTGCTTATAAATGTGTTGTCTAGTCTAAATCAGTGATTTATCTGGTAGTGGGAGAAGGTGAACCTATCTACCTATCCCCCATTCTATCGGAGTCACATGAATGTTCATTGAGGCCCTCTGGATGTAAAAAATGTAATCTGAACATCCAGAAGATCTCCTGATGGCAAACAGTTTTAAACCGGTCTCCAACACTTGAAGTAATTTGGATCTGTTCAAGCCCTACAATGCTTAAAACTTTGGGGTCACTGTTATGCATTTTTAAATAATGTGAGAGTACTGTAGGCAGTGGGTAGTGACTTTGTTGATGATGTTATGACGGTGTTCTATAAAACATATTTTAATGGTCTTGTGGTGCGGCCTGCGTAATGTAAGCCACAACCACAGGTAATAAGGTAAATGATGTATGCTGAGTCACAACTGATAAATTGGTTATTGTATGTGAATCTTTCTCACAATTTAAAGTTCTTGTCATAGCCTTCTTGGGTATGAAAGTACACATTGTACATCTGGTTTTTCCACATTGGTGGAAACCAGGAGGTCTATTGGTTATTCATTGTTCTGTATTTATTGGTGCATTGTCAAACCTCAGGTTATTACATGGTATAAGGTGACTCGGTGCCAAGACTGGTTTTAGTAATTTTTTTTCCCATAAATTACAGTGAGTTTTGGGGGCAAAATATCCCTCAGAATATTATCTTGCTGTTATACTGGTTTAATTTTCATCAGATCAACATTATTATCATTGTCCATATATATTCATATATACCTTGGATTAACTGTCAGTTTGTCCCATTTTATCTTTTTAATGAAATGCGCAATAAATAATTACTGTGTATTCAACCAATGTAAATATATATATATATATATATATATATATATATATATATATATATACACACAGTCAGGTGCATAAATATTGGGACATTGATAGAATTTTCATATTTTGGCCTCTATTCACCACCACAATGGCTTTGAAATTAAACAAACAAGATGTGCTTTAACTGCAGACTTTCAGATTTAATTTGAGGGTAATTACATCCAAAACAGGTGAACGGTGTAGGAATTAAAACGGTTTCTATATGTGCCTCCCACTTTTTAAGGGGCCAAAAGTAATGGGACAAACTAAACAATCCTAAATCTAACTTTCACTTTTTAATACTTTGTTGCAAATCCTTTGCAGGCAATTACAGCCTGAAGTCTGGAATGCATAGACATCACCAGACGCTGGGTTTCATCCCTGGTGATGCTCTGCCAGGCCTCTACTGCAAATGTCTTCAGTTCCTGCTTGTTATTGGGGCATTTTCCTCCAATTTTGTCTTCATCAAGTGAAATGCATGCTCAATCGGATTCAGATCAGGGGATTGACTTGGCCATAGCATAACATTCCACTTTTTAGCCTTAAAAAACTTTTTGGTTGCTTTTGCAGTATGCTTTGGATCATTGTCCATCTGCACTGTGAAGCGCCGTCCAATGAGTTCTGAAGCATTTGACTGAATATGAGCATATAATATTGCCCAAAACACTTCAGAATTCATTCTGCTGCTTTTGTCAGCAGTCACATCATCAATAAGTACAAGGGAACCAGTTCCATTGGCAGCCATACATGCCCACGCCATGACACCACCACCATGCTTCACTGATGAGGTGGTATGTTTTGGATCATGAGCAGTTCCTTTCCTTCACCATACTCTTCTCTTCCCATCACTCTGGTACAAGTTGATCTTTGTCTCATCTGTCCATAGGATGTTGTTCCAGAACTGTAATGGCTTTTTTAGATGTTGTTTGGCAAACTCTAATCTGGTCTTCCTGTTTTTGAGGCTCACCAATGGTTTACATCTTGTGGTGAACCCTCTATATTCACTCTTGTGAAGTCTTCTCTTGATTGTTGACTTTGACACATATACATCTACCTCCTGGAGAGTGTTCTTGATTTGGCCAACTGTTGTGAAGGGGTTTTTCTTCACCAGGGAAATAATTCTTCTGTCATCCACCACAGTTGTTTTCCGTGGTCTTCCGGGTCTTTTGGTGTTGCTGAGCTCTCCGAGGCATTCTTTCTTTTTAAGAATGTTCCAAACAGTTGATATGGCCACACCTAATGTTTTTGCTATCTCTCTGATGGGTTTGTTTTGATTTCTCAGCCTACTGATGGCTTGATTCACTGATAGTGACAGCTCTTTGGATCTCATATTGAGAGTCGACAGCAACTGATTCCAAATGCAAATGTCACACCTAGAATCAACTCCAGACCTTTTACCTGCTTAATTGATAATGAAATAACGAGGGATTTGCCCACACCAGTCCATGAAATAGCTTTTGAGTTGATAGTCCCATTACTTTTGGCCCCTTAAAAAGTGGGAGGCATATATAAAAACCATTGTAATTCCTATACCCTTCACCTGATTTGGATGTAATTACCCTCAATTACCCTTAAATCTGAAAGTCTGCAGTTAAAGCACATCTTGTTTGTTTCATTTCAAAGCCATTGTGGAGGTGAATAGAGGCCAAAATATGAAAATTCTGTCAATGTCCCAATATTTATGCACCTGACATTATATATATATATATATATATATATATATATACACACATATATATACACACATACACACACATGTTATATGCATATGTTGTAATTTGTTATACAACCAATTGTGCTGCTATAGCCTAAAGCTACCAGGTTCATTAGCGCAGTTCAGCGACAGGGACTGCCACTATTCTGGCTGAAGTGCTTGGATTGTTCGGGCCCACAAAAAACAAGCTACCAATGGGCTTAAGGCAGCTAATAGCATTGTTAATCATCTCTACACTTGGAAGATGTTATTGTCACCCTCATCAGTGTTAACATCATCACACTATATTAGCTCATTCCCACTAGAATCCACCATAACAGAAGTCTCTGTACTTTGTTGCATTTGGTGGTAAAGGTCTTCCTCATTGAATTTGTAGTTCATGTTTATGACCATGAGTTTCTCCACATTTTGAGGAAGTAGTCTCCTACACCAATCGCTTACAACACTCCTGGCTGTGCTAAATACTCTTTCTTAATTGCAAATTGCCTTTTTTTCTCCCAGTGATCAAAAGGACTGTGTACCATGATTATGTGTACAATGTAAGTGAAATAATCCTCCACTATCTTATTGATACTTACAGTAGTGTATCAGATTGAATCACGGTAGAGGTGTCAATAATTGTGGTCAATTATTTTAAGCCTTACCAGATGTCAAATTTATGTTTTACTTTGGTGCACTAATTTGATTCATTATCCAGACCCCCAGTGTGTCTCTTCAAAAATGTCAGTTTTTTCCTGGCAGCAGCATTTGCAGGAAAAACTGAAGCAGGAGATGTCGAGCTGTCAACTTGCTTTCAAGGAGCTCTTTGTATCTCTTAACACAGTTTCTTCAGCATTAATTTGTTATGGTGAACTGATTTTCCTGTTTTAAAGGTGACACATGTAGTCTATGGGGTATATTTACTAAAATTAGAGTTTTTAGAAGTGTAAATGTTGCCCATAGCAACCAATCAGATTCTACTTAACATTTAAATAGCACTTTCTAGAAGATAATGGCTAGCATCTGACTGGTTGCTAAGGGCAACATCTCCACTACTAAAATCTATCACTTTAGTAACTATACCCTTTAGAGCAGGGGTCTTCAACCTTGGCCCTCCAGCTGCTATGGAACTACTGTTGCATGTGAGGTTTCATAAAATGACTGAAAATAATCTGCTCCACTTCCGCAATAGGCATTCTAGTGCATGAAATATTAGTAGCAGAACCAATTCTCGCAAAGAAAGGCTATGGCCTGAGCACTTCCTTGCTACTGCATGTGGTGTATGGACTGTTGGGTTGCTGCTCCTGCTCTTCTATCAACTGATCCATATCAACTCACAGCACTCCTAGCATAAAGGTGACACCCTAATGATGATATATTGTTTAACAAACAGGTTTTTAATTATGACAATTTTTTAACAGTGCCTGAAGGCCCTGAACACATAACAAACTGTCTCACAGCACCCCTAGTATATGTAAGGGGCAATCAAACAACTGTGCCAGGTGCCAAAAGTGCCCAGGTAGTTCCTCTAACCGGTTTAGCCTCCTCCTGCAGAGGCTTTATTAAAGAAAATGTCAGCTTCCTGCCTCAGACTTAATATGCACTTCTATTCGTTTATTTTAATTCATTATTGAACTGTTACTTCAGGTGTGGCATTGTTTTTTCAAAGTCAGATGAATATACACTGTAAAGTCAGTGTATTTTGATTTCTCAAAGTCAGTGTATATTAGATTAAAACACGCTTTAGCTTCACATATAAATACATAAAATACATGATAGAAAAACATATAAATAATAGTGTATTCTGGCAGAAATCATATATATATATATATATATATAATATATATATATATATATATATATATATATATATATATAATCCCAAACTCCTGGCAGTCCAAAGGCTGCTGACACCTTTCAATAACCCGCTTGGATGTCTTCCTTGGGGGTATTGTGTACCCCCACTACATCCAACCAAATAAGGAGGCACTCCGAGACTTGTAGAAAAATTGTGTAGTGGAGATCAACGTTTTGGGGTCAGTGTGTCCTGACGAAGGGGTGACTGACCCCGAAACGTTGATCTCCAATACACGTGTTTTCTACAAGTCTCAGAGTGCCTCCTTATTTGGTTGGATATATATATATATATATTATATATATATATATACATATATATATATATATATATATATATATATATATATATATATATATATAAGGACGATGATGGTCTGGCACTCATGTGTAACAATCAGCAAAATCTGCTCCGGTGCCGTTCCCAACAGTGTATGAAACGTGAGAAATGACAGAAGGCACTCCAGGAGACTCTATAAATAATTAGACTGTTACAAGTTTGTAGCAGTCTGATTATTTATAAAGACTCCTGGAGTGCCTTCCATTATCTCTCACGTTATATATATATATATATATATATATATAAACCAAAAGGTAACAGTAAAAACTGCCCAACCCTCCTGACAACAGATTTGAACTCACGACCTCAATAGCATTCAATACATATTGCCTAATATAAATAAAAAATGTAATATTATTTATGTCTAGGATTACACTAGAGCTGATTATAACCTGATGTATATTTCGCAATTATAACCACTGTTTATAAGATGAATCTATTAGTAAGTGATATCTGATGTTATCATTTGGACAGTAAGCTTTCTACAGTATGTTTAATTCTAAATCACTAGATTCCAAAGATAAAGAAACCTAAACTTTTGTTATTAAGAATCTAATAAAGATCCTGATTGAAAGGAAAAAAAAAAGTTTAATTATTTTAGAGCTCACGACCCCCACTATATTTAAATAGGCACTCTACCTATTAACCCAGAAGGGGTAGCTAGGAGAAGGGTGATAACTGATCATAGATGAGGTGGTGATATACTGTATATGGGTAGAGAAAGTACTGAATGCTAATGCTGAACGAGGAGAAAAGCCGAATGCACATAAGCTCTCATATTCCCACAACCTGTATAAATGGCACAGTCAGTGGAAGTGAGAACTAACAGACTAGTGGAGGTAAAACAATTGTTTACTGAAATGATTAAAAATCAATGGTCTCATTTAACCTATTGGGTTAAAGAGTTTGCAAACAAAACATTCATAAAGCTTCATTATCACACAGATGATTAATACGATCTCCTCCTCTACCAGTACAGTATAAGAGATATGTTCAACCCCAACCACAATGGGTCCCCATTGTGTACTCCATAAAAATGTTTAGAAACTCTGTGTAACTGACACTTTCTAAGGAAATTCCTCTAAATCTATTTTTTCCATTCCCGAGTGGCACGCCCCTCCAACAAGCCACATGGACACTAGCATATATAAATACAGTAAAAGGTGTCACAATTAATAAACTGTTCAATGTTAAATACATTGTCATTTACCGTAGATCACAGGTTCTCAAACTGTCCTAAGGACCCCAAACAGTGCATGTTTTCCAGGTCTACTCACAGAATCACAAGTGAAATAAATAGCTCCACCTGTGGATCTTTTAAAATGTGTCAGTGAGTAATGAATACACCTGTGCACCTGCTGGGTGACCTGGAAAATGTGACCTGTGTGGGGTCCTGAGGACCGAGTTTGAGAACCTCTGCCTTAGATTGAATAGATATACTGTAGTTCCATTACCTATAAATTGATGGGTTGGGTATGAAATGCTAACAGCAGCATCCCAATGCTTAGTATCCCGACAGGGGGTACATAAGTATCCTAACCCTCCCTTCTGCCTCTAACCCTAACCCTCCCTTCTTCCTCTAACCCTATCCCTCCCTTCTGCCTCTAACCCTAACCCTCCCTTCTTCCTCTAACCCTAACCCTCCCTTCTGCCTCTAACCCTAACCCTCCCTTCTTCCTCTAACCCTAACCCTCCCTTCTGCCTCTAACCCTAACCCTCCCTTCTGCCTCTAACCCTAACCCTCCCTTCTTCCTCTAACCCTAACCCTCCCTTCTGCCTCTAACCCTAACCCTCCCTTCTTCCTCTAAGCCTAACCCTCCCTTCTTGCACCCTAATTCTAAACCTCTCCACCCTGCACCCTAACCCAGAGCTGTGACTAGACTTTTTGGTGCCCTGTGCCAGAGAGAACATTTTTTAAATAGGGACATAAGATAGTGCACCTGAAAAAGGGGAAGGGCCCGGAAAGAGATAGGTGAGGCCAGGAGATGCTGGGGATAAAAGAAGAGGAAGCTACAAGTGAGAATGATAATAAACAGAAATTTGACAGGCCCAAACAGCGCCCCCTACCCTGCGGTGCCCTGTGCCATGGCACAGGTCGCACTACCCTAGTTACGGCTCTGGGTGCAGGGATATAGAGGGGGTAGTGTGGGCAGGGGCACAGAGGAGAGGGGGGTGCAGAGGAGGAGGCAGTAAGGGCAGGGGCACAGAGGAGAGGGGGGTGCAGAGAAGGAGGCAGTAAGGGCAGGAGCACAGAGGATAGGGGGCATAGAGACAGGGGCACAGAGGAGAGGGGGGCATAGAGGAGGCAGGGGCATAGAGGAGAGGGGGGTGCAGGGGCATAGAGGAGAGGGGGGCATAGAGGAGGCAGGGGCACAGTGCAGAGGTGGGTGCAGATGTATAGAGGAGGTAGTGGGGGCAGGAGCACAGAGGAGAGGGGGACATAGGGGAGGCAGGGGCACACAGGAGAGGGGGATGCAGGGGTATAGAGGAGAGGGGGTGCAAGGGGTATAGAGGAGGTAGTGGGGCAGGAGCACAGAGGAGAGGGGGGCATAGAGGAGACAGGGGCATAGAGGAGAGGGGGGTGCAGGGGTATCGAGGAGGTAGTGGGGGCAGGGACACAGAGGAGAGGTGGCATAGAGGAGGCAGGGGCACAGAGGAGGAGGGGGTGCAGGGGTATAGAGGAGGTAGTGGGGGCAGGGGCACAGAGGAGAGGGGGTGCAGGGGTATAGAGGAGGTAGTGGGGCAGGAGCACAGAGGAGAGGGGGACATAGAGGAGAGGGGAGTGCAGGGTATAGAGGGGTAGTGGGGGCAGGAGCACAGAGGAGAGGGGGACATAGAGGAGAGGGGGGTGCAAGGTATAGAGGGGTAGTATTTCTAAGGGGAGTAAATCAGATCCATCACTACAGAGGCTCCTGTATGAAGTAGCCGGAAACCTCCATCACTATAATTACAGGCCCACAAGTAGATATGATGATACCAGCACAGGATCAGCCATCTATTAGATACATGAAACATATAATGCTGGGGTTTTTTTTTAGCAAGCCCAGTATGCTTATATGCAGATAGACCAGCCCAGAGGTACAGTAGCTACTTTACCAATTTGGCTAGGGCATGGACTGATGTATCTACCACAACTCCACCCCCCGCCCCTGTCTCTCTCTCACCTGGCAGGTCCTTCCTGTGACTGTCATCCAGTGACTCTCCAGTGTCCACACAAAAAGCGCTCGCCGCTCCCTGCCGCCTGACCAACAGCCCAGCAGCAGCTCCTCAATGCACTGTGGGAGCCTTTGGCGGGGAGACGTCATGACATCTCTCCCGTCCCAATAGGTTGCTGGGACTCGGGAGGCGGACTCAAACTGAGTCACACTGCGGCTGTCTCACACAGAGGGGGGGAGGCTGCTGCGCTGTCTAAACAGCTCCTTTCTAAACAGCACGCCGCTGGGCACCGCGGCCATGCTGCAGCGACCGCCCAACGCCGCCAGCAGATAGAATGAGGTGGATGACTGGTGTTCCGCCCTCAGTGCTATTCCGCTCTGTGTGGTGGCACCGACCGCACTACCCTAGCTACGGCTCTGCCCTAACCCTCCCCGTTAGTGCCTAAACCAAACCCTCCCACCTTGGTGCTTAAACCTATCTGTCCCCCCTTAGTGCCTAACCCTAACTCCCCCAGTGGTAACTAACCCTAACCCCCCCTGAAGCCTACCCCTAACCCCCTAATCCCTCCCTTCCATGGTGCTTAAACCTACCCCCCCTGTGGCTAACACGTAAGAAGCCCGCTATACTTACGTTCTGGATGGGATTCCGGAGTTGGTATCTAAACTGGCTCTGGGATTTAGGTGCCTATGTTTAGTCCTTGGTCAGGATTCTGATGCCGGGATTTCACCAGCTGGCATCGCGTCCGCCGACACACTAACTACATCCCAAATTGACAAGTCGAAAATCTAGTTTTTCCACATTTACAGCATCCTACACTGCGTGTACAAAGCAAACTTGTGTTTTTACTTAGGTACCCCTTCCATTTTTTCTCAACATACTAGTTTCAGAATCTGTGACTTGTTCAGACTTAAATGGGACCACTGGCTAGACTGGTTGATACAGGTGTGAATGAAGGGCCTGATTCAGAGACGGACGCTCTGATAGAGCGCTCGCTCTGAATCAGGGCGTTTATTTGGGGTTTTTTGTTCGGCCTCCTGGCCGCTCGCTTAGCTGTGTGTGACCATCCACAGCTATTGCAAGCGGCAAGGATGATGGTCGCAATAGTCAAGACCATCGCGACCATCGGGGCTTGCGACGAGACCCTTGTGGTAGGGTCTCGTGGCCGCAAGAACCAGAGTGATGTCAGTAACCAGTGATGTCAGTGGGGCCGCCCACAAACGGCAGGCGTTCTATTGGGAAGGCCTACGTTTGTGAAGCCACGCCCCCACCACGCCTACAAAACTGGTGAGCTGTCGATCAACATCGACAGCCACCCCTTTTGTAGTGAGCCCCGGAGCAAGAGAATTTCTCTCTCACTCCGGGGCTTGCGCACGCGCAGTGCGGCTGCTGTGCATGCGCAGAGCCCACCATCGACCCGCTTGCGAGCGCTGAAGCGCTTGCGAGCAGGTCTGAATCAGGCCCGAAGTGCGGTAGTCATATCATGCTTTCCTACAATACCTATCCTAGCAACCTGCCCTGGCTTCGCATGGGAACAATTTAATCTTGCCACAGCCCCGTGGATCTCATAACAACCTACACCATGCTACCAAAGTCCCCTGCATCTCACCACAGGCTCCTGCTTCTCATTCCTACGCCCTGCATCTCACCACAGTATCCTTTATTTTACCACAGTCCTTGCATCTCACCACTGGCCCTTGCTTCTCACTCCTGCCCCATGGATCACCACAACATCCACTGATGCTGTCCTGCATCTGGCTGGGGCCTGGCCACTGGAATGTGCTGGGAATGGCAGGAGGATCATGGATGAGAGATTTGTATTGCAGCTACTGTAAGCATTATCAGCAGCATGTCTCTGGGGCTGGGGCACCTGTGAATATTTCCGCAGCCTCCATGCGCACCCCTCCCCAGCTGCCAAACATGGTGATGAGCAATGTCCGCTTGGCACAATGTACCCTGTATTTCCTGGGCTTCTTGTTGGGCTCGCCCACTGTGGTGCTCCTTTGCTGGAGAGAGAGAGCACTTTACGGTGGAGGAGTGGTGGCCAGAATCCACCTGCAGGTTCAGTGTAGGGATGGACATCGGTGTTTTGATGGTTGTTTTTTTTTTTTTAATTCCTGATAGCTATGCCTGTTCTGGCTCCTTCCTGGCCACTGTGTCTGCATTAGGGCATTGTCATGGGTTCATTGGAGGCTGTCTCTCATTCTCTGTCTGCCTCAGATGTAATCCTGCTCAGTCCCTGACTCCCTTCACTCTGTAGGCTGCTGCTAAGCAACAGGGGGCCTGATTCAGAGCTGGACGCTATTTGCGGATGCTCGTTCAGAAAAAGGGGCTGGCTACTTAAATTGAGCGCTCGCTCTTTGCGGTCTGTTGACGCCTCTATGTCTGAGCGAGCATCCGAAACATGCGCTCGCTATTTTGTAAAGACGCCCCTTGGCCGCTCGCATCATACATCAGCTCCGCTATTTATTAGATTAATCGAGTACATCGAAAGGCGTCTGCACTGCCCGCTATTCTTGTGGTAGCATTTTCCTACCGTAATCATGCGAGCAGTTCAGGTTAAAAGACAACCAACTGACGTGGTCAATGACGCTGCTTTGTTAATTATGCACACCCTTAAAACGCCCATTTTGACCGTTTGGCACGCCTGCGTTCGGATCTCCACTCCCTGTTTTCAAGCACCTTCCCCTGTTACCACCCACAAACGCCTCATTCTGTCACTCAAATTAGCAGGCACTCGCTATTTTGCGAGCACACGATTTCCGACCGCACTGACTGGTTGGCGCATGCGCATTACAACCCATACGCATGCGCAGATGTGCGAACATCGCTCGGAGCGAACAAGCGGCCGCTTATGAGCGGCTCTGAATCAGGCCCAGGGCACATTGCTAACTATGGCTCACTGTCTCAGAGAGCCAATCAGAGCACACACACAAACACACACACCACAACAGTTTTTTTCTGTGACTTGCTTCATTCCAAGCCTCAGATTCAGATGTTGTCTTGCTGTTTTGGCACCATGGGAAGTTCCTCCACAGCAGCTTGGTGCAAGATTTTGTTTTCTGTGACTGCTTGAATAAATCGTCACTGCTCGGCTTCCTTTTGTCACAGATGAATGGTTTATACAGCAAAACCTTCCTCGACCAATCTTGTATAGAATAATTAATACTCCATCAAAATCCATCCAGTGGTTCAGATGCTTAGACCAAATGGACACACGAACCCTAAACCGGGAACTTTATTTTATATACTGTATAGCAGATTTTTGTAACTCTTTAAACACTGTGAATATATATATATTTTTTTCAAATTAAACCTTTCATTTAATTAGCTTTGTGTCTTCTGATTCCTGAATGGATCCATAAGCCTGAAGATCGTCTGTACATTCTACATATGTGTTAGGTTCTTGTTTGGGTAATAATAACGGTGCATTATAGTGAGATCAGAAACTTTTTATTTGGGCTAAATAACTCTTGAACCAATATCTATGGTGATATTGAGAATTTTGAGTTGTTATTGATGCTGTGGGAGTATATTTATTGTATAAAAGACCAGGATATAGCTTTGATTAACTCTGTATTGAAAAAACATGTCACATAGGCTCAACACCCCCTTACCATGTGCCTCATCAGATCTAATATCATCTGGAAACAAATTGTCACTAACTCATCATCATTGCTCAATAAATAGGTTATTGTTGTATTTATAGATGTGGTTTCAGGTGACCATAATTCATTGGGGGACATGTACAAAGCCCAGAAACGGTATCAGCGCACGTTATGTGAGCTGATACCGCTTCTCCCCGATGTATGATCGGGGGTCTGGGCGGTAAATGACAGGGGCGCTATGCGCCCCTGTCATTATCGGCACCGCTATCTACAAGATAGCAGCGCCGACGGCAGGGCCATGTAGGAACGGTCATAACGCATGACCGTTCGGCTGGCTGTAGCTATCGTTATCGACAGCTACAGCCTGGCGCTAGCCTATACCCACAGCAGGGACAGCGCTGTCTCTGCTGCGGAGGCTGCCAGCTCCAGGGCTGCACGTGGGGATCTCGCAATACTTGTGAGATCCCGCGCATGCTCAGTGGAGCCGGCCGGGACAGAGACACAGCGCATCAGCCTAGTGCTGTCTCTAACGGGTAGCGCCGGAGGGGGGAGATAACGCTCCCCCTCTCCGGCCGATGAGATGTTTATACATCTCATCGGTAGTGCTTCCTGCTTCGCCTCGGTAAAGAGGAGAAGCGGGAAACGTTATAGCGGCACGTTAAGTGACGCTATAATACATCTACCCCATTATATGACATTTCAAATATTAATTATATATTCACTTAGAGCCCCCCTGAACATGGATTAATATGTAGTTGTATTGTCATTTAAGTTTTGAACTAATTAGTTTATACTGATAATAGGAATTACTATTTATTTATTTGGATACCTACTGCACATGTGTGACTGTAAATAAGTGGAATATAATTGTTTTATTAAAATATAAATAGGTGAATTCTTTTTCTATCATATGTAGCATTTATATTTATTGTGATGAATACATTGTTATTTTTTAATTTATTGATTGGTGTCATATCCCATACATTTTAATAATAATCTTTAAGGTGCATACACACAATGATTTTTTGAATGATTATCGATAACAATATCGTTTATCGTTCAATCATCGAAAAAATCGTTCACTTTCTGAGTTAAAACGATGAACGATTATCGTTCATGCGCGTTCACATTTGTAGTTTGTAGTTCAGTCAGACTGACCAACTCAACGATTTTCAGTAAGCGAATACGCAAAAATCGTTTGTAGTTCAAAAAAATCGTTCATTACATTTAGTAAATGAACGATTTTAGTAAACGATTTTTGTTAATTTTTCCCTTGAAAAAATGAATGAAAATCGTTTACTAAAATCGTTCATTTACTAAATCGTTGTGTGTGTGTATGCAGCTTTAAGCTGCCCATCCATTACATGATGCGGGGATGACGGCATGATTACGACGCCGTCGTCTCCCACGGGGTGAACTGCATTCACTGAACGTTCAGACGTTCAGTGTATGCAGATCAATCATCCCTAAACATGGCAACCTGATGGCGGTCATCAGGTTGACCGTCATGTTCAGGCGATGATTGATGTTAAAAACAACCAGCAGGCGCGCGCATCGCTGGTCATTTTTAACCTTTTACTGCCCGATTTGTGGGTGATTACCAAGCGATGGAGCGATAACGAACGTCGTTATCGCTCCATCGCTAGGTTTAATCGCCTAGTGGACGGGCAGCATTAGTATGCACTCATTTTTTAAATAGATCATATGAGGTATATATCTTCTATATATACACCTTTCCAAATGTTTATTCTTTTCTTTCCCCCTTCTGTCCAGTTCAACCCAAACCAGCTGGATGGAGATTAAATCTGGAGACCCAGCCACATATTTCTGTCCTTCCCAGCCACATATTTCCACAGGAGTTACCAGAGATTCCTTGTCCGTTGGTTGGCACAAAACGTTCTCGCAGCAAAAAGAAGAATCAGCGAAGGTCTTGAACTATCTCCTTTGTAGACTTTGCACTCTAAGTACCCCAACAAAACTGAGAATTGGAAAGAAAGGTTTTTTTTGTGTCCGGAGTCCACCCATAAAGAGGGGGGTACTGTCACAACCCTGTCTAGTTGTCACCTTTTTGACTTGAGACTTACCCCTGTCAGCTGTCCCATGGATCTGTGCTTGTAGTTCTCCTGGGGGATCTGCTCTCTTCTCTATGCATTCCTGTCACATTGATTATTGCACCTGGTCTCTCCTCTGTCTGTGAGCACTGCTAGCCCTGATTGGAGTCGCAGGTGTGGTTCTGATTCTCAGAGCTGCAGAGATGAATACTCCCTCTGCATGTTGTGCCTTCCACCACTCAGAATGCTACTGCCAGGCCACCTGTCCGTATCCACCAATTTCTGCCAGACCCAGGGTATATATATCCTCCCCTGATAGCATTCTGGGCCTGAACATCGCGTCTTCCCGTGGTGTATGGTTCATGCTGTTTCTGCATTCAAGTGTATCCCTGAAACCAGCTACAGCAACCCCTGGTGCAACCCAGAAAACCTGTTACAGCTATACCTGGCAATCCAGTAAACCTGCTGGCAGCAACCCCCGGTGCATCCAGAAAACCTGTTACAGCTATACCTGGCAATCCAGTAAACCTGCTGACAGCAACCCCTGGTGCATCCCGAAAACCTGCTACTGCAATACCTGGCATCCAGACGTCCTGTTACAGCAATACCTGGCCTGTGCTCTGCTGCTAGTCCTACTCCTGGTTGGTCCCTGTAACTCTGTAAACCTGCATCGTGTCACCCTGCCTTGCTTCCTGCTGTGGATCAACTCCTGCTCCTTACCTACCTACTCCCTCCCTGAACCTAAAAATCCCAAACCTACCCATTCCTTCCTGAAACCTCTTATTCCCAATTATCCTATCCAGCCTGCACCTGAGTTCCAACCTTGTCACAGCAATTCCAGATTACCCTGTTTAGCCCTCGTCTCAGCATTACCTGACTTCCCTTCAGCCATTGTCACGTTGTTCCAGTCCAGAGTCAAGTTCCAAGCTCATCAGTTCAGTCCACGTTGTTCCAGTCCAGAGTCAAGTTCTTAGTTCATCAGTTCAATTTAACAAGTCTTCCTGCCGGTCCCAGTCCGGTCCCTCCAGTTCCTGTCATTTATCATCAAAGGCAGTTTTCACTGCTACACAAGTTTTGTAAATAGAGCTATTTACATCACCTGTGGTTCCAGTCATGCCGGCCTCCGTTGAATCCCAATCACCACCTGAAACCGGTAACTCGCAGACACCATTTGTGACAGTGTAGAACAAAAAGAATGCATGGTACTGATGAGCTGCACAGATTGCACAGCTAGGACAATGGATGCAGCTTAATATGAAGTCCCTATGAATATATCAAATGCCCATACATGACTAGCAAATACACCACTTGTGTAGTTTAGGTAATGATACTGCACATAATCAGTGGGATGAAAAGTGACAGATTATAGAGATATCTCTAGAGGACACTGAATTCTAGATAGCCCTGATACAATACTAAGAGGCCCATTTATCATTTAAACACCTGGGGGTTTACCTCAGATATTAAGTTTCCCCCAGATGTATCAAGGAGGGACCGCAGCAGCTATCTCCATAAGTTTCTACGTGGGATGCGATGCTGCCAGATTTAACAACATCTGGAATGTGATGCATTCCAGATATTGACCCCCGCAGCTAACGCCATCTGAAGATGGCATTAGCTGCTGTAGCCTATGGGCTACCACTGTATAATTGGCTGGCGGAGGGTTCCCCCGGAGCCCTCCCCCAGCAATAGCCACCAGTCACCGGCATGCGCAGCAGCCCTGGTACTGGCTAGCAGCTCTCCGGAGATATTGCAGGGACGGTCTCCTGTCAGAGCCCGTGTCCCTGCATGTCCCAGATGATACATCCGCTCATTATGATCGCAATTTTGCAAAGCGATCCTGGGCATTACTGTCGTGCCCTGATTGCATTGCAAATTCGATCATTAATAAATGGGGTCTAATGGCTGTTTAAGCCCTGTGATAGACGCTATTGCCAATATAATAAACCGACTCCTGGCTATGTAGAGCTCAGATACTAATGAAGGACACTTTATTAATACTACCAAATAGCTCTGCTGATAATATAGAAGGGAGCACTTATACAGTCAAAATATCTGTTGAAAGGGATTATTAGTGTAAGGTGGAAAACCTGAACTGCAAAGTCATCCCAAGCTGTAATAACACAATCTGCAGTACTGTGATAACAGATTTATAATAGGTCCAGACAACTAGGGGTCCACTAGTGTCTGGATGAAAACATTAATCTGATTTTTCTATTATAATACAATCATTTAAACAAACAATAATTATAAGTAATTAAAAGTGCTGTATCATGTAAAGAAACTCTGGGAATATGGGGAAGGGTGACATCTAGTGGCAACAGGTGATACTACCAAGAAGAATGCAACAATCCTGACACATTGTATACAGATACTACAGACAGAACATATAGTAACCATATTGTTTCCTTTGATGGGAGAAGACTAATAATACTGAGACCTGGGTTTGAGAAATAAAGCCACTGAGCAGAAAATAATTACAAATAGATAGTAAAAGACAAATAAAGACAGCAGGCACAGTATTTAATTTAATATATTTTTATTTTTCTATAAACACATTTTTCCTATCTTTATTTCACACATATAGGCCCGTATTCAATTTGAGGCGAAAAGTCCGGATCCACGATACTTTTTCGCCGATGACGTCATTTTCGCCTGTTTTGAGTTTCCTCCGTATTCAATTTGGAAGACACTTCGCCTAGGCGGAAAGTCAATGCAATGTACAGTAATAGGCGAAAAAGTTTTGCCTATGAATAGCAGGCGGAAAAAAGTGGAGAATTGGGGTTTTGGGGTACAACATTGCGGGAACCCTCGTGCAGCCTTAAGACAGTCCCCCAAAGGTAAACTGTGTCAAAAAAGTTTAAAAATATTCGGGGCACCCCAAAAAAATTGTTTAATATTGGGGGTAAAAAAAATTAAAATAGGAGAACAAAGTGCCAAACTATCTAAATTAATTCAGGTTGGGTCCCATGTATGCGGCAGGTGTTGTCTTCATTGTGGGGACAAGCGGCAGGTGCAATTTTGCAGATTTTTTAGAATGACTTTAGGGACTTAAAAAAAGTATTACCCCCATTTTCATGTATCCCAAATTTGATAGGAATAGTTATTTTCCCAAAAAAAATCTAAGTGCTATTCTTTACCACTTCTTCACAGCAGCAAAATTGCACCTTGTTCGGCTATTACAAACCCCGACTTCCTTCAGAAGGCAAAAATGGGGGTAATCATAGTGATCCCCCATGTCTGGATATCTTTAGGGGGGGTCCCAGGCATATTTCCCAAAAATTCCCGTTTTTTTTCGTAAATGGGGTGAAGGGTCATTTTTAAAAAAACAGGGATAATTTTTCAATTACCAATAGCAGGTGAAAAAAAGTGCAGATTTAGGGTTTAGGGGTGCAGGCTTAAAAAAAATAGCCTGCACCCTTGGGAATGCCCCCTTAAAATGAAATGTGCAAATAATTATTAATAATTATTTCCAAAAAAATCCCGTATTTTTTCGCTGATCCAAGTTCCGCCTGTTCCCGTTTTCGCCTACTTTGGAATTGAATACGGGGAATAGCGGGCACGGGCGCGATACTTTTCCACCTGGAAAACAGACGAAGAAGACGAAAAGTCCAGCAGGTGAAAAGTCTGGACTTTTCACCTCAAATTGAATACGGGCCTAAATTGGAGATTTTAAATATTTCACCTTTACGATATCAAGGGGATATCTTTTTTATGTATGCCAATAAAGAAATATTATTTTAACACATTGTCAGTCCTAGTGCACCCAGACGAATGCTCTTTTTCTTGTTTTTTGCGATGACTTCCCTCGTGGAGCTACGGGTAGCACCTCTGACATAATAATCCAAAATGTTACAGACTGATAGAATATAAAATAATAGGAGTATGGAACCTATGTAAGAACATTCGAATTATTTAATCTGGTGTGGGATTGAATGTTTTAAATTTTGGATGTAGAAATAACTAGAATCTGATTGGTTGCTATCGGTAACAACTCCACTTCTAAAAAAAAAACCCCACACTTTAGTAAATATACTCCTAAGGGACATATTCAATTTGGACCTAAAAGTCAGTGGGCGGACTTTTCACCGTCATCGGAGGTCTTCCCATCGAAAAGTTATCGCGCTTGTCCCCGCTTATCCCCGTATTCAATTCCAAATCAGTGAAAACGGGAGCCGGTGATAACAAAATCAGTGAAAAGTGCTTTTATTTTTGGGGAAATCAGCCTGACACCCCCCAAGAGATGATCTGATATGGGGGTATTTGGGGTCTTTAAATGGTCTCAATAGGAGCTATGTAGCGTCTTTTGGGAGAGTGGTGAAGAATAGCATTTAGCAACAGTTTTTTGTCAAAATAAGTAGTGCCATCAAATTTGGGGTACATCAAAAGGGGTGTAAGCATATTTAAAAGTGGCTAATGGGAAGTTTTAAAAATTGGGAAAAAACCACCTGCTGCAACCAGGTGCAATAAAAAAAACACCTGGGACATACTTGGGGACCCCCCCTCCGGGTCTATTTCGCTAGTTTGAAAGTTTGTCCCTCAACTTTTCTTTTTCACCCCCAAAATGAAAGTACCTTTTAAAACATTTTCGACACAGAATACCTTTGGGGGCCTGTCCAAGAGGTGCAGGGTGGTTTTTGGAAGTCTGCACCCCAAAACCCCAATTCTGCACTTGTTCTCGCCACCTATTCATAGGTGATACTTTTTGCTGGTCCCAATACATAGACTTTTCGCACCGGCGAAAAGTCGTACAAATTGAATACCGGGATAAGTGAAATCGGCCAAAATGACGTCATCGGCAAAAAAGTTTCGCCGAGAATGGCTTTTTGCAGCCTAATTAAATATACAGTATGTGTTGAAAAAGGAAATTTAATATTAAATCCTATATATTTTATTTACAAAATTGATTCAATTTGAGAAAGTTAAAATTGCATGATGGTGCATTGCTAAATTTCTTCAGTGTCTTTAACATTTTTGAGATGGAGATTCAAATATAGACACTGAATAAAATATGCTTTTGCTTGTAGCTAAATTTTTTTGAGATTTCTATGGTCAAGAGAAGGTGAACAGACAAACTTCACCTTATTCAGTATCTGTTGACTGATTTCCATAACCACTCCACCTGTCGCATCTGATGTAAACCAGGTTTGCATCAGATGCAACATGTGGAGTGGTTATGCTGCAGGTCTTTAACGGCCCAAGATTAAGGGGACCGAGGTCGACAGACTATACATGAATATAAGATTGATGTAATCAATATGATGGATTTTTTGCTGATACATTAGCCGGTGTGCTAATCTGTGGTACTGATACCATGTTTCATTGTTGGAGAATGTTCCTTGGCTGCAGTGTTGTTATCAGACTGGCATTACATCAACACGTGCCAGGAATTAAACTTATCCTTCACTGGGTGGTGATGAAGATGTCCTGTCTGTTAAAACATTAAAATGAAATGTGTTTTTCTAACATTGGCCCTCATTCAGACCCACTCGCGAGCGGCTGTCCACTCGCAAGTGGGTCGATGTTCTGCACTGAGCATGCGCACGACGGAGGGAGCTCCGTCGTGTGCATGCGCCAGACGCGACGAGCGAAGGATTTTCCTTCGCTCGTAGTGTCTCTTCAAAGGGGGCGTGCTGTCGATGTTGACTGACAGCACGCCCCCTTTGGTGGGCGTGCTGGGGGCATGCCTCCCTGACGGGGCATTCCCACGGGAACGCCTCCCGTCAGAAGCCGGTCCACTGACATCACTAGTGATGTTAGTGGGAGTGATTTTGGCTCTGATAGAGCCAAAATCACTCCGGGCCTTGTGGTTGAAAAACTCAACCACAGGCTTTTGTACGCAGTTTCGATGGTCGCGATGGTCACGACCATCGCGCCCATCAAACTGCACGCTCGTATAGGCTGTGGGTGGTGACCCACAGCTATACGAGCGTCCAGGAGGACGCTCCATAGTTATGGAGGACGGCCCTCATTCAGAGCGTGCGCTCTGCTCAGAGCGTACGGCTCTGAATGAGGGCCATTGTCTTTTGATAAGTGTGCCCACTTTTACTGGACTAATATTAATGGCCGCAGGCATTCCGTGAGCCCGTGGAGTGAGCACCTTGCAGGTGGAAGTTTAAAAGGAGGTGTGCATTCAATTCTATGTATATGTATGTATGTATGTGTGTATATATATATATATAACATATACATACACACAGTGTAAATATATATATATATATATATGTGATCCACCCACACAAGGTAGAAAAACTAACTTTGTCCACACCTAGAGGCTGCCCTTTGCACAGAGCCAAGGTAGGGCTGTAACAGTCAGACAGTCCAAGTGGGACTGCATTCGTAGACCAACTAAAGACTATTGAGAAGACAACTAGAGACCAACTTGAGGCAATTGAGAAGCTAGAGGCCAAGCCAGGCCAGGCTAACTATAATAGTGTTACTCTACAGGCAGGGTTGTCTTAACAGCAGTTTGGGCCCTGGGCAAAGCAATGCACTGGGGTCCCTACCCACCCATTCACGGGAAAAAAATTGAAATGGTCAATAAAATTAAACCCTCATGCATGCCCATCACATCCCACACATGCAGAGAGACTCTGTCTGACTGGTCTGAAGCCAGTGGATGAAGTGAAACTGGGACTGAGGTGAGTACTCATCACCGGGGGGTAGATGGGGTGGGGGAGGTTAGATCAGAATACAGTGCATCGGCAGCCGGCTTATAAAAATATCACAAATTTACCAACTGGCCGTGGCTGCAGGGTGGCAGGTTGGTGGGCCCCTACAAGCTTCGGGCCCTTGGGCAACTGCCCAACAAGCCCAATGGAAGAGATGGCCCTGTCTACAGGAAGCAGAGTGTGAGACTGAGAGACTTTGGACTTTATTTGCAGACTAGCTGCCCATGATTAGTCAGAGCTCAAGAAGTGAGTCAGTGCCCTGAGTGGGGGCTAGGCATTTGTTATTTTACCTTTTATGCTAACAGTAAAGCACTTTTCATTTATATTTAACCTGAAAAGCTATGTGTGGACCCTGATTCAAGCACCTAACACTGCACCACTGACACTCTACCAAGTTTATTTCCCCTGTGGTATCACAATACTTATATTTAGTCAATAGTTTAAAAAAATCGAAGCACATTCATTGATTTCTCCCCCCTGGTCAGACTCTGGTGCTTGGCATAGCCAGTCTAACTATGCCTGGGACCAGGCAGGGATTCTCCCATAGGTCTAAAATGGTGGAGATCTGTTTGTCGAGGGTGCAGTGAGTAGTGTGTTGTCCCGGTGGGAGGGAAGTGGGCCGGCATGCGCTGCAGAAGAACGGTTGGAGTGAACCATTGTAGGGGAGAGAGGGAGTGAGTGCCATCTCTATGGTAGCTGTGGCCGTAAAGAGACAGTCCGCGGACTGTAGACTGTTAATAGCGGTCCTTCCCTAAGAGTGAGTGCTGCCATCTTTTCCCCGGCTCTGGCTGTTTGTGCTGTGGCTGCAACCAACAGAGGAGGTGTGGCTGGTTATCAGCATTGGGGGCCAGATGAAAGGCGGAACTCCTGCGACCTTCCCTATGTACTCTGACTCTGAGCAGCTGAAGGCAGTCCCACCACCTTTGTAGGCTGGGTGGGAGGCAGACCATAGGACAGACTCCAAGTAGGAAATTAGATGGCAACCCATGTAAAAAGACTGCTGAGTGCAGGGCCGGCTCTAGGGGTGTTCGACCTGAGTGGTCGAACAGGGGTGCCACCCATAGAGGGGGCACCTTTCCCCAGCATCCTGATTTCAGTGGGAAGTAGCCTGTGGGTGGTCAAATAGGGGGTTGGGGACCCCCACCGCCGCAGCTGTGCATGCGCGCGGCATCCATTCAGTGCCATGAGAGGGCTGGGGGTAGCCCAGCTAGTGAGGCTCCCCCAGCCTGATGTTATATGGAGGTGTGCCATGCAGGCATGCCCCTCAGATAATGTCACATAAGGGGGCATGGCCTATGGTAATTAGGTCACGCCCCCAATTTCACGCGCGATAAGGAGCGCAGAGCTCTTGGCCGGCACACAGGGCTGCCATCAGAAATTGTGGGGCCCGGGACTGACAAAATAGGTAGGGCCCCCCCTCTCATGCCTCTATCTTATCCCTACAACAACAAACCTCCTATTTCTCTTTAAGATTGTGATCTGCTTTTTTATTATCCTTCTATTATTCTTCTGTCCTCTTTTCTGCAATGCAATCTTCGCTCACTTGGCGTTCTAGGGCATGGTATAGCGTTGTGCCACTCCACCCCTATATGTCAAATGTAGGTGAAACGCAGCGGGCCTGCAGGAACAATTCCCAGAGGGCCAATGCACAGGGAAGGCTTGTTTTCTCCCAGTGACCAGTGTCCTCCCCAGTGGCGTAACTTCGTCCCAATCAACTGGAGACAAGAAAGATATTGGTGCCCCCTCTCCCTCACGACTGGATTGCATTTGAACTGTTCCCAGTTTTTAACAGTAGGTAAGAATCACTGCAAGAAGATTGTGGTACCTTCCATCCTCAGGTGTCTCCACGTCGCTTCTTACCGCATGCCAGCAGCATGCCATCTCCATCACCTTCAGCAGCAGAAGAGGCAGATGAGGAAGGTAAGGGGTAAAGTGGGCAGAAGTGGATGAAGAAAGAGGGAGGTGGGAGAAGGTGCAGGACAAGAGGAACAGCAGTTTGTGAAGACACAGGGTGGGTGGTTGTGGGTAAATGGTGTGTGTGTGTGTGTGGGGGGGGGATATATATTAGGAGTAGTAATGTGGATGACACAGGCAAAAGAGGAAAAGGAAAGGGCAGACACACATAAGGATGATAAGAGACACATTAGGGCCTGGACATGGAGACATACACACTGGGGACTGGGGGGATAACGTGGTGACACACATTGGGGCCTGGGGGGTGACATTCATACTGGGGCTGGGGGGACATGGTGACAAACACACTGCACCTGGGGAGACATAGAGACACACATTGATGCCTGGGGGGTTAGGGAGACACACTAGGGCCTGGGGGGACATAGAGATATACACTGGGGGAGGGGTCAGGGAGACACACTGTGGCCTGGGGGGACATGGTGACGCACACCTGGGGGGACATGGAGATATTCACTGTGGCCTGGGGGGGTCAGAGAGACACACTGTGGCCTGGGGGTATGACATGGTGATACACATTGGAGTTTCGGGGGGGGGGGTGACTTGATGACACATATACTGGGGTGGGGGACATGGTGAAACAAAAACTGGGACCTGGGAGGGGGCACAGAGATAGTCACACTACAGTTTGAGGGGGTGCTATTTAGACAAACACATTGGAGGAAGCAGGGCCGAGCAGGTGGCAGAGGAGATCAGCACAGGGGGTGCAGCATGTGTACAAGAAGAGCTGCGCTCCTTATGAAAGCAGAGACTAGGATCCTCTACCTGCAAGATGCTGCTGTTTGTGAGTGCTTAATGGGGACACCTCCATTGGCGCTCCCCATCAGTTCTGAGCTGTCCCGACTCCCGCGGCCCGCCGCCCTGATAGCCAGCATTGTTGGGTTGGGGAGAAGGAGGGGCGGGCTAAGCAATCCATCACTGCTGCGCCTGCCTCCACCTCCAATCTGCAGTGCACTCGCGCGTGGCTCCCGCTCCTCCAATAGCACATCCCCACATGCAGGTACTGCAGCACATCTCCACCCACTGCATATGGACCGCCCACCAGGCTGCCGTATGGACACTCATGAAGAAGGATAGCTGGGAGCCGGCTTCCGGTGCATAGGGCTCCTCTACACCCGAAGCCAGCCCCCAGCTATCCTTCTTCATGAGTGTCCATACGGCAGCCTGGTGGGCGGGCCGGGGGACGATCATAGCAGAAACAATGGAAGAGAGGTGCCTCCTTCAGATCTGGCATCCCGGCAGCAAGGTCGGGCCCCCCTCTACTCCGGGCCCGGGACTCTAGTCCTGGCAGTCCCCCCCTGATGGCGGCCCTGCCGGCACATGGCGCTATTAGCCTTGGAGCCGGCCCTGGCTGAGTGGTACCTGTTACAGGCAGCTAAACCAATGTCCGGAGAGGTAGTTAACTCAATTCAGTTTAATACTGCAGTACAGGCTACCTACTAGTCACAACAATCAAACAATGGACACCACAGAGTGACGGGAGCATGCAAGTGACTGTAGTGACAGTTATAGTCAGTCCAGCAGGATAGCTATTCATTGGACAAATTGAAAGCCTCCACAGTGTAACTGACATGAGTCAGCAGAGACCAACACTAAAGTACTTACTGCTACATCACAGTCAGCCTAGTCATCACTGCTTCCAGTTATACCTAACAGTCTCAGTTAACCTGTTAGGAGTCATTAACCAAACTGCAGTGAAAGTCTACAGAGAGTACAGTATAAAGTAGCCGGACAAATTCGTTAAACATCTCAAGCAGTTGTAAAAGTCACCTCATAGGCTGTAAAAGCGGGGAATGGAAGCATTGTAGTAAATAGTTGCATTTCTGTAGGAAGGATACAGAGTCATAAAAGTAACCCCTCTCAGTTACTGTTTTCTAACCAGAAGATTAACTAATCGAGGCATATAGGGAAATTCCCTTTGCTGCATTTATCCCGGGCAACGTAATGGAATAGAGCTCTTAAATAACATATAAGTTATAACTTTAACAAAGCGAGAGGAACATAATAACATCACTCCTAGAGGCAGCGAGCTTGGATAAGGGTGCCTAGAAACAGCAAGCTTGGATAAGGGTGCCTAGAGGCAGCGAGCTTGGATAAGGGTGCCTAGAGGCAGTGAGCTTGGATAAGGGTGCCTAGAGGCAGTGAGCTTGGATAAGGGTGCCTAGAGGCAGCGAGCTTGGATAAGGGTGCCTAGAGGCAGTAAGCTTGGATAAGGGGCCTAGAGGCAGCGAGCTTGGATAAGGGTGCCTAGAGGCAGCGAGCTTGGATAAGGTTGCCTAGAGGCAGCGAGCTTGGATAAGGGTACCTAGAGGCAGCGAGCTTGGATAAGGGTACTTAGAGGCAGTAAGCTTGGATAAGGGTGCCTAGGAGCAACGAACTTGGATAAGGGTGCCTAGAGGCAGTAAGCTTGGATAAGGGGCCTAGAGGCAGCGAGCTTGGATAAGGGTGCCTAGAGGCAGAGAGCTTGGAAAAGGGTGCCTAGAGGCATGCATGCTTGGATAAGGGTGCCTAGAGGCAGAATGCTTGGATAAGGGTGCCTAGAGGCATGCATGCTTGGATAAGGGTGCCTAGAGGCAGAGAGCTTTGATAAGGGTGCCTAAAGGCATGCATGCTTGGATAAGGGTGCCTAGAGGCAGAGAGCTTGGATAAGGGTGCCTAGAGGCATGCACGCTTGGATAAGGGTGAACAAGAAGGAGCTTTAAATGAAATGTGTATTTTTGTTTGAGAGTGTTATATTTCTTTGGCTCATTTGGTTTGTCATTGATAAAGGTAACTGTATGATATGTTTAGTAGGTACTAAATAGTGAGATAATTGTATTTTAGTGTGACAAGTAAGTTAGTAGATATAGGGATATTATTATTATTAAATTTTATTTATAGGGATCAGCTCCGTACATACAGTACAGGGTACACAGAACATTACTTTACAATACAGTAACCAAAATATAAACAGAGCACAAGTAACAATTAGCATCACAATTCTCCATACACAATACAGTTGGGAGGGTGAAGGCTGTCATTGAAGTGCTTGAGAAGAGGGCTGTGAAACAGTGGGGAGGAGGACCCTGCTCCTACAATCTTGAGGAGAGGGGAAACAGACAGATGACATGAGGCATGAGTGTGTAGAGGGGGACCTGAGTGCAGGTAATAGGCAAGAGATGGCTGAGGCAGGAGGGAGAGCGACCTGGAGACACGGTTATGTGGTGGAAGGGTATGCTTTGATGAACAGGTGGGTTTTCAGTGCATGTTTGAAGCTCTGCAAGGTTGGGGAGAGCCTGATCGAGTGAGGAAGCTCATTCCAGTGGAGGGGGGCTGCACGGGCAAAATTTTGGATACAAGCAAAAGATGAAGTAACCAGGGTGGAGGAGAGGTAACAGTCATTGGCAGACCGGAGTGAGTGGGAGGGAGTGTGTAAGGAGATGAGGTTGGAGATGTAGGGAGCAGTAGAGTTAGAGAGGGCCTTGTATGTGAAGGTGAGGAGTTTGAAGAGGATCTGTAGGGGAATGGGAGCCAGTGCAGGTTTTGGCAGAGGTGAGCAGTGGAAGTGGAATGGCGGGAGAGGAAGATAAATCTAGCTGCAGCATTGAGAACAGATTGGAGGGGAGCAAGATGGCAACATGGGAGGTCAGTGAGGAGAAGGTTGCAGTAGTCAAGCTGAGAAATTATTAGTGAATAAATAATCAGTTTGGTAGCATTCTGGGAGAGGAAAGGCCTAATGCAAGCAATTTTGAGTAGCTGGTTGGAATGGAGACTCTATTAGGGGGAAAAATGATGAGTTTGATTTTGTCCATGTTGAGCTTCAGGGAGCGCTCAGAAATCCAGGAAGAGATGGCAGAGAGGCAGCTGGATACCTGAGAGAAAATAGAAGGGGAGAGTTCAGGACAGGAGAGGTATAGTTGCGTGTCATCGGCATAGAGGTAGTATTGGAGGACGAAGGAACTGATGAGTTCTCCTAGTGTAGAGATGTACAGGGAGAAGAGCAAGGGGCCCAGGACAGAACCCTGTGGGACACCAATGGGAAGGGTGGAAGGGGGGGAGGTGAAGCCACAGGCAGACACAGAAAAGGAGTGGTTGGTGAGGTAAGAGGTGAACCAGGCATGGATGGTGTTAGAGATGCCAAAGGTCTTAAGGTGAGGAGGAGGAGAGGATGATCCATGGTGTTGAATGCTGCAGAGAGGTCCAGGAGTATAAGCAGAGAGAAGTGGCCCCTGGATTTGGCTGCAAGCAGGTCATTGGTGACTTTGGCCAGGGCAGTTTCAATAGAATGATGTGGGTGAAAGCCAGATTGGAGAGGATCAAGGATGGAGTTGTCAGAGAGATAGCTGGTGTGGCAGCTGTAGACAATCCATTCAAGTAGTTTGGAGGTGAAAGGGAGAAGAGAAATGGGGCGGTAGTTGGTGGGTGAGGATGGGTCGAGGTTGGGTTATTTAAGAATAGGTGTGACAAGAGCATGTTTGAACGATGAGGGAAAGATGCCGGTGGAGAGAGATAAGTCAAAAAGCAAGGTGGGAGCAGGCGGTGGTGGAGAGGGAGCGTAGAAGGTGAGAAGAGAGAGGTCAAGGGGGCAGGTGGAGGGAGGAGAGGACGATATGAGGGAGTGGACCTCGTCACCCATGGTGGGGCTGAAGGAGCACAAGGTGGGGTGGCCGGAAGGTGAGGATAGTGGGGAGGTGGTGTTGCAGCAGGGAGATTAGAGAATATAATGTTAAGGATTGCCTCAATTTTAGGAGAGAAAGAGGCAAAGTTAAATGCCATGAGAGAGGATGGAAGGGGTGGCAGAGGAGAGTGTTGAAAGTACCAAAGAGGCGGCGGGGATTGGAGAACTGAGAGGTGATGAGCGACTGGACGAAGGATTGCTTGGTGAAGAAGAGGGCCGAGCTGTAGTAAAAGAGGACAAACTTGAAGTGAAAGAAGTCTGCCAGAGAGCGAGATTTCCTCCAGAGGTGCTCAGCAGTGTGTGAGCATTTTTGGAGAAACAGGGTCATTTTGGAGTACCAGCGTTGGGGTTTGGACTGATGGAGGGGGACAGAGGAGATGGGGGCAACGGAGTCAAGTGCAGAAGTGAGGGTGATGTTGTAGAAGGAGGCCGCCTGGTTGGGGCATGCTATGGTTGATAGGGGAGAGAGGAGAGTGTCAAGTGAGGAAGACAGGACAGCAGGGTCAAGAGTCTCAAGATTGCACCTGGTGATGGTGGCTTTGGGTGAGGGTAGGAGTGGAGGAGTTGAGAGAGTGAAGGAGAGTAGATGGTGGTCAGAGAGGGGGAAAGGAAAGTTGGAGAAATCAGATAGAGCACACAGACGGGTGAAGACAAGGTCAAGGGAGTGGCTGAGACAGTGGGTAGCGGCGGAGGTCCATTGAGAAAGACCAAGGGAGGAGGAGAGGGCAAGAAGATTGGTGGATGCAGGATTTGTAATGTCACCAAGTATTATAGAGGGGAGGTCAGCAGAGAGGAAGTGGGGAAGCCAGGCAGCAAAGTTGTCATGGAATTGGATGGGGGATCCTGGGGGATGGTAGATGACTGTAACATGGAGATTAATGGGGTAGAAGAGACTGATAGAGTGGACCTCAAAGGTGGAGAAAGAAAGGGAGAGCTCAGGTGGGATAATGCGAAAGGTGCAGTTGGGGGATAAGAGGATGCCCACTCCACCTCCTTGGCGGTTGTCAGGTCTGACAGAGTGGGTGAAGGAAAGGCCCCCATAGGAGAGGGCAACAGGGTTGTGGTGTCAGAGGAGTAGAGCCAGTTTTCGGTGAAGGTGAGAAGATTTAGAAAGTGGGAAATAAAGAGGTCATGGATAGCAGGCAGTATATTGCAGACTGATCTGGTATTCCAGAGGGCACAGGAGAATGGGAGGGAGGGGACGGGGGATATGTGGATGAAATTGGCTGGGTTGTAGGGGACGGGAGGTGGGCTAGATCTAAGGGGACGTTGTGAGCTGGTGGAGATGGTTGGCATGGGGCAGGGGCGAGGAGGCATGGTGGCTGACTCAGGGTGGAGATAGGAAGCCGAGATCGAAGGATGACAAGTGAGCAAATAGGAGGAGGGCAGGAAATCACAGCAGATGATGCAGGTATTTAGAGGGGAGGCAGACAATTAGGCAGTATAATATATCGGTGAAGTAATGGAAGAGAGTAGGTAAATAGTGTTGGAAGAATAATAGTCAAATGAAGAGTAATAAATAATAAACTGGCAGGAAGTAAAGTCAGACAGAGTAATCAAGCAGTGGCATTACTATGGCCCCCGCAGCCCCTAGCGGTGGCTTGGGGGCACCGGGGGCCGCTTCTTCACCACTGCATGACTAAGCACGCTGGCCTCTGATGCGATTGGAGGCTAAGAAAGCCTCTGATTGCTTCAGAGGCCAGCGTTCCCAGTCATTCAGTGTGCGGGTGACATCATGATGACACCCACGTGCTGAGGAACCTGCACGGCCGCGCCTGCTGGATCATGTTAAATCCAGTCAGCGTGGCAGTGGGAGGGATGGCACAGATGGCAGCGAGGCAGGTAAGTACTGGGGGGTGGGGGCTTAACTACAGGGGACATGACATATGGGCTCAGCTACCGGGGACACGGCATATGGGCACAGATACAGGGGACACGGCACATGGGCACAACTACAGGGGACATGACATATGGGCACAGCTACAGGGGACACTGCATATGGGCACAGCTACAGGGGACACGTCATATGGACACAACTAGCTCAATTACAGAGGGCATGGCATATGGGCTCAATAACAGGGGACACGGCATATTGGCTCAGCTACAGGGGACACGGCATATGGGCACAGCTACAGGGGACACGGCATATCAGCTCAATTAAAGGGGCACGGCATATGTGCTCAGCAACAGGGGACACGGCATATGGGCACAACTACAGGGGACATGGCATATGGGCTCAATAACAGGGGGCATGGCATATGGGCTCAACTACAGGGGGCATGGCATGGGCTCAGCTACAGGGTGCATGGCATATGGGCTCAGCTACAGGGGACACGGCAAATGGGCTAAATTACAGGGGGCCTGGCATATGGGCTCAACTACAGGGGACACGGCAAATGGGCTAAATTACAGGGGGCCTGGCATATGGGCTCAACTACAGGGGACACGGCAAATGGGCTAAATTACAGGGGGCCTGGCATGTGGGCTCAGCTACAGGGGACACGGCATATGGTCTCAGCTACAGGGGACATGGCATATGGGCACAACTACAGGGGGCAGGGCATATTGGCTCAACTACAGGGGACATGGCATATGGGCACAATTACAGGGGGCAGGGCATATGGGCTCAACTACAGGGGACACGGCATATGGGCTCAACTACAGGGGACACGGCATATGGGCTCAACTACAGGGGGTATGGCATATGGGCTCAACTACAGGGGAGACGGCATATGGGCTCAGCTACAGGGGGCAGGGCATATGGGCTCAACTACAGGGGACACAGCATATGGGCTCAACTACAGGGGGTATGGCATATGGGCTCAACTAAAGCAGATATGGCATATGGGCTCAGCTACAGGGAACACGGCAAATGGCCATCTTAAACACAATTAACCTTGTGGTTACATCAATGATACAATGTAGCGTTCACAGCATAGACTTCATTGGAGATTTCTCTCCATTGAAGTCTATGGGGAGACACGCTGACCGCATACAGCCAATCAGCGAGCTGCTCCGACGGAGATGCCCGCTGATTGGCTGGCGGCTCCTTCAATGACGGGGCACTCGTGTGCCCCGGTCATTTGCGCGGAGTAAAGGTATGTGTACACACATACCTTTGCTCAGTCTGCTTGGATTCGGGAACACTCGCGTTTTTATTTTAAGCCTTTGGATGCCTACTTGGAGAAGATGACGTGAACTACGCATAGGAGAGGTGAGAATGGATATTTTTTTTTAGGTACCCATATGGATACTAGGTGAGTATGTGTGATAGTGAGTGTGATAGTGAGTGTGAGTGTGCATGTAGTTATAATAAAATTTTACTTACATGGTGTATGTTGTGTTTATTTACATATTGCTTTGGTTGTGGAACTACAAGTGCCAGCGGGCCCATAATGCCCCGCATGCTGGTATTTGTGGTTCTCAAAAAAATACCAGCATGCGGGGGAGGCTTGCTGGTATGTGTAGTTCCACAACTAAAGACAATATTTAACCATTGATTTTACACTACACACTAACACTATCAACCCGCCACCCACCACCCAGGGGTGGTGGGGATAGCCCCGGGCTATCAGCCTGACAGGGGTGCCCTGGAGAGGGGGACCCCTTTATTGGAGTGGGCCCCATCTCCCCAGGGATCCCTGGCCTGGGCTGACTAGCGGTCAGGGCTGATGCTGCGGCTGGGGGGCCCGGTAAAAGGGGTCCCCTGGCTGTGAATCAGTCCCCCACTAGAAAGGGTCCAGTGCTGGTTTTACATTTTTCCCCCTATAATTAAAATCAGGACTGGCCCTGCAGCCTGGTGCTGGTACCTTATTTACGATGGAACCCTACTCATTTTGTTCCCCGTAATTGTAGGTACCAGGACAGGCTGGCAAGTCCGGAGCTGGTTAAGCTTTAGGGGGGGGGACCCTATGTAATTTTTATTTATATTATTTAACCCATTTTTTAACAGGTCTTAACACACAAGCTCACTGATATGTGCAGGCTGCTTGCTCGGGTGAGTTTGGAAGAGAGAAAACACTGCAATCTCGGGTGAGTAATCTCCTCTAAACTCTCCTCTAAACTCTCCTCTAAACTCTCCTCTAAACTCGCAATTTGGAGGAAAAAACTCGATCTGCTTCACCATCGAAAAACTCACTTTCACTTAAACTCACTTCTTAGTAAATCTGCGGGTTGTTAAAGGGAAACACTCACCCGAGTTTTGGTGAAGCAAAGTGAGTTTCAAAACTAAAAAACTCGATTCTTAGTAAATTTACCCCTTATAGTCTGACAAATCTTGGATCACCACCGAGCCGCCCTTATCAGCAGCTCTTATTACAATGTCCTCCCTTCTGCTGAGAAACTTAAGGGCCCTAAATTCCGCTCCTTCCTATGCTGGTTGTTGCTGTTCTGTGTCACATCTACTTCCAACAATCTTACAAACGTTTTAATCGACGCATTAGTTGATTGTGGGTCAAAATTTGTTTTGCTGATATCTTATATATGGGTTATGTATCAAGCAGTGAAAAGCAGGGAGAAGTGAACCAGTGGAGAAGTTGTCCATAGTAACCAATCAGTTTTGAAGCAGCATTTATCAAGTACATTCTATAAAATAATAGGTAGGAGCTGTTTGGTTGCTATTGGCAACTTCTCCACTGGTCCATTTCTCCATGCTGTTCACTGCTTGATACATAAATCCCATAATTCCTTAGGAACGTCTTGAGAACCCGATCCTGGGTGAGTTGCAAAATATTCCTATAGCTTTAATTGTCTTTGTAGTTTCAGAGTTTCTGTTTCCCATACAAAGGAGTCAAAGTTGGGGTTAGACACAAAGCTCAGTCCGTTGTGCAAAATTCTGGACCCAAGATCTGATTTGGGAGTTGATGATAAATTGAATAATACCTCCGGTGCAACGGGGGCTTTCTTTGTGACCTGCCTCTTACACTGCCCCCCTCTTTGGATGACTTTGCGTCTTGGTTGGATCTTTTGGCACACGTACTCAGCCCTAAAGGAACAAATTGCTTGTATCTAGCAGTGCGTCTCTTGCTATATTCAGTATCACTGGCTGACGGGCCAGACACAGCCTCCTATAAGAATGGCGTGGTAAGAATGTTTATAAATGCAAGATTATACTCTTCACAAATGTGTCTACATTCAGGCCACAAGGACATTATCATTTTTCTCACAGACATATTTTTAATTTATCATGTAAATCTAATAGACCCTCCCAATCCCATAGTATTCTGCTATAGCTACTGGACATATTCTCCACAATTACAAATCACAGAGAATATCAGCTCTGGCCAACTCACCTACAATGTACCATTAGTGTTCCCCTGGCCATGCACCTGGCCAGCTTAGCCCATAGATAATTCCCCTCTGCCCCTTGCCCCCTTTTTGTGCCTATCCATGTACCTACCTAGTACCATCATTAAATGCTAGCCTAGCATGAATCAGGAATTCAATAAGCAACCACTCACCCTTCTCTTAGCTGCCTGTCGCATTTGGTAATCTCCCACCTTGCCAGTGTTATTGATTTTATTGTCTTATCACTTTGCCTCTTTTACTTGCTGTCTTTGCTTAGCTGCCATACCACGCTACCACTGTATCACTGCTTTAACTATCTCTGCATTTATCAGTGCACGACATAGGCAAACGCAGGGGGGGTTTCCATCTGCCTGGAAACCCCCCTCCCCAGCCCACACCGTGACCACAATACAAATAGTAATATAATAGAATTTTACTAGTGCTGCATGTTCTTCTCAGTACTGTATCACAAATGAAATAATTAGCACCACCCGTGGAACTTTTAACATGTATCAGCCAGTAATAAATAACCTGTGCACCAACTAGGAAATCTGGAAAACATTCACTGTTAAGGATGTGCTGCTATAGAGCCCAATATGTACATATATGTCCAGGGCAGTGCTAGGGTCTTCTGCTGCCCCCCCCAGACTCCTGGACTTGCTCTAATACACTGGAATGGTGCCCACATCTACAATAAAACCATTCAGCTCAGGCAGGATTGCTGGTCCTCTATATGTTGGAATTATGATACACAATACACTTTGTATGACACATATTAAAGCTGGATAAGTGCTAATTCTACCCTCCTCATGGACTGCCACACTCACTCTAAAATCAGGCATTTGGAAACCCCCCCCCTCTAGAAATCCTGCATTTGCCACTGCATGAACACTCATTAGGTACATGTAAGACATATTTGCAGGAAGTAGCTGATAGGAGGGGAAAGGTATAATTTTATAGATACTTCTCTTCAAGAAAGATTTGGTTGGTATTACCTGTATTAACTATGCCAGTAACACAGTATGTTAGCAATGTATAGATGCCAGTAACACAGCATGTTAGCAGTGTATAGATGCCAGTAACACAGTATGTTAGCAATGTATAGATGCCAGTAACACAGTATGTTAGCAGTGTATAGATGCCAGTAACACAGTATGTTAGTAATGTATAGAGGCCAGTAACACAGTATGTTAGTAATGTATAGATGCCAGTAACACAGTATGTTAGTAATGTATAGATGCCAGTAACACAGTATGTTAGTAATGTATAGATGCCAGTAACACAGTATGTTAGTAATGTATAGATGCCAGTAACACAGTATGTTAGTAATGTATAGAGGCCAGTAACACAGTATGTTAGCAATGTATAGAGGCCAGTAACACAGTATGTTAGCAATGTATAGATGCCAGTAACACAGTATGTTAGCAATGTATAGATGCCAGTAACACAGTATGTTAGCAGTGTATAGATGCCAGTAACACAGTATGTTAGCAATGTATAGATGCCAGTAGCACAGTATGTTAGCAATGTATAGATGCCAGTAACACAGTATGTTAGCAATGTATAGATGCCAGTAACACAGTATGTTAGCAGTGTATAGATGCCAGTAACACAGTATGTTAGTAATGTATAGATGCCAGTAACACAGTATGTTAGCAATGTATAGATGCCAGTAACACTGTATAGATGCCAGTAACACAGTATGTTAGCAATGTATAGATGCCAGTAACACAGTATGTTAGCAGTGTATAGATGCCAGTAACACAGTATGTTAGTAATGTATAGATGCCGGTAACACAGTATGTTAGCAGTGTATAGATGCCAGTAACACAGTATGTTAGCAGTGTATAGATGCCAGTAACACAGCATGTTAGCAGTGTATAGATGCCGGTAACACAGCATGTTAGCAATGTATAGATGCCAGTAACACAGCATGTTAGCAATGTATAGATGCCAGTAACACAGTATGTTAGCATTGTATAGATGCCAGTAACACAGTATGTTAGCAATGTATAGATGCCAGTAACACTGTATGTTAGCAATGTATAGATGCCAGTAACACAGTATGTTAGCAATGTATAGATGCCAGTAACACAGTATGTTAGCAGTGTATAGATGCCAGTAACACAGTATGTTAGTAATGTATAGATGCTGGTAACACTGTATGTTAGCAATGTATAGATGCCAGTAACACAGTATGTTAGCAGTGTATAGATGCCAGTAACACAGTATGTTAGCAATGTATAGATGCCAGTAACACAGTATGTTAGCAATGTATAGATGCCAGTAACACAGTATGTTAGCAGTGTATAGATGCCAGTAACACAGTATGTTAGCAATGTATAGATGCCAGTAACACTGTATAGATGCCAGTAACACAGTATGTTAGCAATGTATAGATGCCAGTAACACAGTATGTTAGCAGTGTATAGATGCCAGTAACACAGTATGTTAGTAATGTATAGATGCCAGTAACACAGTATGTTAGCAGTGTATAGATGCCAGTAACACAGTATATTAGTAATGTATAGATGCCAGTAACACAGTATGTTAGCAATGTATAGATGCCAGTAACACAGTATGTTAGCAATGTATAGATGCCAGTAACACAGTATGTTAGTAATGTATAGATGCCAGTAACACAGTATATTAGCAATGTATAGATGCCAGTAACACAGTATATTAGCAATGTATAGATGCCGGTAACACAGTATATTAGCAGTGTATAGATGCCGGTAACAGAGTATGTTAGCAGTGTATAGAGGCCGGTAACACAGCATGTTAGCAATGTATAGAGGCCGGTAACACAGCATGTTAGCAATGTATAGAGGCCGGTAACACAGCATGTTAGCAATGTATAGAGGCCGGTAACACAGCATGTTAGCAATGTATAGAGGCCGGTAACACAGCATGTTAGCAATGTATAGATGCCGGTAACACAGCATGTTAGCAATGTATAGATGCCGGTAACACAGCATGTTAGCAATGTATAGATGCCGGTAACACAGCATGTTAGCAATGTATAGATGCCGGTAACACAGCATGTTAGCAATGTATAGATGCCGGTAACACAGTATGTTAGCAGTGTATAGATGCCGGTAACACAGTATGTTAGCAATGTATAGATGCCGGTAACACAGTATGTTAGCAATGTATAGATGCCGGTAATACAGTATGTTAGCAATGTATAGATGCCGGTAACACAGTATGTTAGCAATGTATAGAGGCCGGTAACACAGTATGTTAGTAATGTATAGAGGCCAGTAACACAGTATGTTAGCACTGTATAGATGCCAGTAACAGTATGTTAGCAATGTATAGATGCCAGTAACACAGTATGTTAGCAGTGTATAGAGGCCAGTAGCACAGTATGTTAGTAATGTATAGATGCCAGTAACACAGTATGTTAGCAATGTATAGAGGCCAGTAGCACAGTATGTTAGCAATGTATAGAGGTCAGTAACACAGTATGTTAGTAATGTATAGAGGCCAGTAACACAGTATGTTAGTAATGTATAGATGCAAGTAACAGTATGTTAGCAATGTATAGATGCCAGTAACACAGTATGTTAGCAGTGTATAGAGGCCAGTAACACAGTATGTTAGCAGTGTATAGAGGCCAGTAACACAGTATGTTAGCAATGTATAGATGCCAGTAACACAGTATGATAGCAATGTATAGAGGCCAGTAACACAGCATGTTAGCAATGTATAGACGCCAGTAACACAGCATGTTAGCAATGTATAGACGCCGGTAACACAGCATGTTAGCAGTGTATAGACGCCGGTAACACAGCATGTTAGCAGTGTATAGATGCCGGTAACACAGTATGCTAGCAATGTATAGAGGCCGGTAACACAGTATGTTAGCAATGTATAGAGGCCGGTAACACAGTATGTTAGCAATGTATAGAGGCCGGTAACACAGTATGTTAGCAATGTATAGATGCCGGTAACACAGTATGTTAGCAATGTATAGATGCCGGTAACACAGTATGTTAGCAATGTATAGATGCCGGTAACACAGTATGTTAGCAATGTATAGATGCCGGTAACACAGTATGTTAGCAATGTATAGATGCCGGTAACACAGTATGTTAGTAATGTATAGAGGCCAGTAACACAGTATGTTAGTAATGTATAGATGCAAGTAACAGTATGTTAGCAATGTATAGATGCCAGTAACACAGTATGTTAGCAGTGTATAGAGGCCAGTAACACAGTATGTTAGCAATGTATAGAAGCCAGTAACACAGTATGTTAGCAGTGTATAGATGCCAGTAACACAGTATGTTAGTAATGTATAGATGCCGGTAACACTGTATGTTAGCAATGTATAGATGCCAGTAACACAGTATGTTAGCAGTGTATAGATGCCAGTAACACAGTATGTTAGCAATGTATAGATGCCAGTAACACAGTATGTTAGCAGTGTATAGATGCCAGTAACACAGTATGTTAGCAATGTATAGATGCCAGTAACACTGTATAGATGCCAGTAACACAGTATGTTAGCAATGTATAGATGCCAGTAACACAGTATGTTAGCAGTGTATAGATGCCAGTAACACAGTATGTTAGTAATGTATAGATGCCAGTAACACAGTATGTTAGCAGTGTATAGATGCCAGTAACACAGTATATTAGTAATGTATAGATGCCAGTAACACAGTATGTTAGCAATGTATAGATGCCAGTAACACAGTATGTTAGCAATGTATAGATGCCAGTAACACAGTATGTTAGTAATGTATAGATGCCAGTAACACAGTATATTAGCAATGTATAGATGCCAGTAACACAGTATGTTAGCAGTGTATAGATGCCGGTAACACAGTATGTTAGCAGTGTATAGATGCCGGTAACACAGCATGTTAGCAGTGTATAGAGGCCGGTAACACAGCATGTTAGCAATGTATAGAGGCCGGTAACACAGCATGTTAGCAATGTATAGAAGCCGGTAACACAGCATGTTAGCAATGTATAGAGGCCGGTAACACAGCATGTTAGCAATGTATAGAGGCCGGTAACACAGCATGTTAGCAATGTATAGATGCCGGTAACACAGCATGTTAGCAATGTATAGATGCCGGTAACACAGTATGTTAGCAATGTATTGATGCCGGTAACACAGTATGTTAGCAATGTATAGATGCCGGTAACACAGTATGTTAGCAATGTATAGATGCCGGTAACACAGTATGTTAGCAATGTATAGAGGCCAGTAACACAGTATGTTAGTAATGTATAGAGGCCAGTAACACAGTATGTTAGCACTGTATAGAGGCCAGTAACAGTATGTTAGCAATGTATAGATGCCAGTAACACAGTATGTTAGCAGTGTATAGAGGCCAGTAGCACAGTATGTTAGTAATGTATAGAGGCCAGTAACACAGTATGTTAGCAATGTATAGAGGCCAGTAGCACAGTATGTTAGCAATGTATAGAGGCCAGTAACACAGTATGTTAGTAATGTATAGAGGCCAGTAACACAGTATGTTAGTAATGTATAGATGCCAGTAACACAGTATGTTAGCAGTGTATAGAGGCCAGTAACACAGTATGTTAGCAGTGTATAGAGGCCAGTAACACAGTATGTTAGTAATGTATAGATGCCAGTAACACAGTATGATAGCAATGTATAGAGGCCAGTAACACAGCATGTTAGCAATGTATAGACGCCGGTAACACAGCATGTTAGCAGTGTATAGATGCCGGTAACACAGTATGCTAGCAATGTATAGAGGCCGGTAACACAGTATGTTAGCAATGTATAGAGGCCGGTAACACAGTATGTTAGCAATGTATAGATGCCGGTAACACAGTATGTTAGCAATGTATAGATGCCGGTAACACAGTATGTTAGCAATGTATAGATGCCAGTAACACAGTATGTTAGCAATGTATAGATGCCGGTAACACAGTATGTTAGCAATGTATAGATGCCGGTAACACAGTATGTTAGCAATGTATAGATGCCGGTAACACAGTATGTTAGCAATGTATAGATGCCGGTAACACAGTATGTTAGCAATGTATAGATGCCGGTAATACAGTATGTTAGCAATGTATAGATGCCGGCAACACAGTATGTTAGCAATGTATAGAGGCCGGTAACACAGTATGTTAGTAATGTATAGAGGCCAGTAACACAGTATGTTAGCACTGTATAGAGGCCAGTAATAGTATGTTAGCAATGTATAGATGCCAGTAACACAGTATGTTAGCAGTGTATAGAGGCCAGTAACACAGTATGTTAGCAATGTATAGAGGCCAGTAGCACAGTATGTTAGCAATGTATAGAGGCCAGTAACACAGTATGTTAGTAATGTATAGAGGCCAGTAACACAGTATGTTAGTAATGTATAGATGCAAGTAACAGTATGTTAGCAATGTATAGATGCCAGTAACACAGTATGTTAGCAGTGTATAGAGGCCAGTAACACAGTATGTTAGCAGTGTATAGATGCCAGTAACACAGTATGTTAGTAATGTATAGATGCCAGTAACACAGTATGATAGCAATGTATAGAGGCCAGTAACACAGTATGTTAGCAATGTATAGAGGCCAGTAACACAGCATGTTAGCAATGTATAGACGCCGGTAACACAGCATGTTAGCAGTGTATAGATGCCGGTAACACAGTATGCTAGCAATGTATAGAGGCCGGTAACACAGTATGTTAGCAATGTATAGAGGCCGGTAACACAGTATGTTAGCAATGTATAGATGCCGGTAACACAGTATGTTAGCAATGTATAGATTCCGGTAACACAGTATGTTAGCAATGTATAGATGCCAGTAACACAGTATGTTAGCAATGTATAGAGGCCAGTAACAGTATGTTAGCAATGTATAGATGCAAGTAACAGTTTGTTAGCAATGTATAGAGGCCAGTAACACAGTATGTTAGTAATTTATAGAGGCCGGTAACACAGTATGTTAGCATTGTATAGATGCCAGTTACACAGTATGTTAGTAATGTATAGAGGCCAGTAACACAGTATGTTAGTAATGTATAGAGGCCGGTAACACAGTATGTTAGCAATGTATAGATGCCAGTAACACAGTATGTTAGTAATGTATTGAGGCCAGTAACACAGTATGTTACCAGTGTAAAGAGGCCAGTAACACAGTATGTTACCAGTGTAAAGAGGCCAGTAACACAGTATGGCTCTCATTCAGACCCACTCGCAAGTGGGCGTACGCACGTTCGCCGTACGTAAAAAAATATTTAAATTCAAGCACTCGCTCGTTTTTTCCTACGCAGCTAAAAATCCGCCCCAAACTCTGGCGACCCCTCCTCTGACTAACGAGCATGCCAAATAGCGAGCGTACATCCCCCGAAATGGCTTGAAGGGAACGCACGCACAAGTACAAACCGGAAGTGGGACTGTCAGATTCTGATTACCTGCTCGTTTTTTCGGCCTACCTCCCTCAATCGTATCATGCCAATCAATGTATCAATTAGCTTAATTTTTTATTTTTTTTCAACACAATGCAATAAACTTTAATCTTGTCCGTGTTTGTATTTGCTCGCAGAATACGTACGGCTGAAACCTTCGCTTTTATTGTTCCAAAGACATGTTAGCCTGTGGTTCATTTCTTTATTTAAATTTGCTTACGCATGTCACTGCATCAAGCCAATCATAACTCTCAAGAGATTTGTGGCCCTGTCGAACACATGACTCATACACTAACCAATAGAATTTGTCCTGTTAATTTCCCAAATACATTAGCCAATCAAATTTTTTTGTGGTGCTTTATTAAAAATATTTTGTAAAAAAAACACCATTGCCATCATGAGATCCGCCGCATTCACCAGGCGCGAACTGCTGGTGCTGACGGAGGTGATGGACAGGAGGATCACCAGTCAGCCTCCACCCATCTCCAACAGGCGCAAGCGTTCCGCATATGCGGAGGTACGTCGACGCCTGCGCTCCTTCAGCTCACGCCGACATATTGGCCAGCTGGAGCGCTGGTGGTCGGACCTGCACCGGCGGACGCCCCGCTTGCTGGCATGCTTTCGCATGCAGATTGCGGAAAGTAAGTGTTCTGGACTGTGGTTTTCAAGTTTATCTTGTGGGCCCTAACTGCGTGTGCATGTTTTCATGTCTGTCCTATTGAGTCATTGTAGTCATATCTGCATGTGCATGTTTTCATGTCTGTCCTATTGAGTCATTGTAGTCATATCTGCATGTGCATGTTTTCATGTCTGTCCTATTGAGTCATTGTAGTCATATCTGCATGTGCATGTTTTCATGTCTGTCCTATTGAGTCATTTTAGTCATATCTGCATGTGCATGTTTTCATGTCTGTCCTATTGAGTCATTGTAGTCATATCTGCATGTGCATGTTTTCATGTCTGTCCTATTGAGTCATTGTAGTCATATCTGCATGTGCATGTTTTCATGTCTGTCCTATTGAGTCATTGTAGTCATATCTGCATGTGCATGTTTTCATGTCTGTCCTATTGAGTCATTGTAGTCATATCTGCATGTGCATGTTTTCATGCCTGTCCTATATTTTTTTTTTTTTTTTGGTTTCCTGTTGAAACTAACAACAATTTTTTGGTCATTTTTTAGGGGCACAGCAAACACTACGGCAGCATCGCCACACAAGACGCCGGTCCCGGCCCCTCTCTCCAACCCCCAATTCCTCTATTCCCCCCTCCTCCCCAGACCCTGTGGCCGAAATTTCTGCCCTACTTCCCCTCCAGCCCAATTCCCCCTCTCCTCCATCCGTCCCTCCTCCAAATACCCCCTCCCAGGATGGCGAAAACACCTTGCCCCTCGGGTTGGGGAATGTAGCCACCTCCGAGGTGGTCCAGGGAGTGGCTTCTGGCTCTCTCGTTTTGGAGAACGGTATGTTTTTAAAGTTTATTTTGGACACCACAAACTGTTTGTATGTAATCATGTGTCGTCCCCATTTTTTTTTTATTTTTTTCGCCTTAGGGTATTTTTGGGGGTTGTCTTTACCTGTTCCTGCTGATGTCACCATACACATATCACACCTGTGTGCCTTTTTTTAGGGCCCTTGTATTTTTGGCATACGACATTTTGGGGTTCTGGGTTTTATCCGTGTAATGTATTTTTGGCCCACAAGCTTGTAAGTTTGTGTTTGCTTGTTTTTTGTTTTTTGACAATGTTGCTTCATTATCGATTTATTAATCCCCAAACTTTTGTCACCCACAGAGGAACAGAGGCGTCGGGAACAGATTGAGAATTGTGTGGGCCGTATGCGGGAGCAGGTCACCGGGCTAATGCAGGCCCTTGACCATCTGTTGGTCCTCCTTTGGAATTAATTTTTTTATTTCATTTTTTTTAAAATTGTTTCTTAATAAATATGTTTAAAATCAAGCTCTGTCTCATGCGTTTGGAGTAAATCCAAGATTCTTTACACTGACATAAGTAGACTCTTCAAGCAAGGTTTGCCCCAGAAACTCACTACAGATTGTGTGTTGTATTTTGAATGCAAACAGGCACAAGAAACACCTCCCACTACCAATGTCATTTTCCTTTTTTGTGGTGGTCAACATGATAGTTTACACCATTTTTCAGGTTCCTATTTGGTGGCCAAACTGCTTAGGACAATCTTACGAAGGCAACTGATTGTACACGATTCCTTGTTGTGTTGGTTAGTACCCCGAAAACATATTACATTTTAGCTCCACTTGCTTCATTACTGGGTTACCCCTTAGGTAAAATTAACGTTTGGGATTTTGTTTACACTTGCTTCTAACGTGCCCAAAAAGGAAACAAATTACACTCTCCAAATATTTATTCACAACAGAAATCAAAATACAAAGTGGTCACTCACAAACAAAACACACAGTGATAATCAGAAAAACTCCACATACCAAAAACACTAAACAAACACACATCAAATCAAGAACTGGTTGACGAAGGTCCATGCCCACATGATTTCACAAATATGGCGTTGCAATATTGGTGTCAGAATATATTCCCGAAGTTTCCACAGAAAGGTTTTTGAAGGGTAGCAGGAAGTAGTCATCGTGGGAGTGCCAAAGATTATGCAAACAAACAGAAGATGGTGCAAGAATTAATATAAAAAAAGATGAACGTTAAAAAACCGTAACACATTGGGTATACACACTGTTGTTTGATCAATAATTACCTAAAATATCGGGCCACCACATCATCGCGTATGGCCCCCCCACATACTGACCTCCGACCAACCTCGGGGGGGCCATCCTCAGGTAAGGCATCCTCTGGCTGCATTGGAACACCACTCCTTATGGCGATGTTGTGAAAGATCCCACACAGGACCACAATTTTCGAAACCATATCCGGCAAATACATGAGCTCGCCACCAGAGCGGTGGAGGCATCTGAATCGGCCTTTTAAGAGGCCGATACAGCGCTCCACCACTTGCCTGGTGGCTGTAAGTGCGGTATTAAACTCACTTTGTGGACCTGGTGTGGGAGCCAAGTAAGGAGTGAGCAGCCAGGGCATGCAAGGGTATCCACTGTCTCCTGTGAAAAAGAATAGACAACATCAGGATCACTGTGTATCAAGCTTAACATTGTTATGTACTAAAGGTCTACACTTACCCAGAAGCCACGCATCACCAGCTTGTAGGTTGTTTAATTTGTGCCATATCCCTGATTGCCGGATGACGAAGGAGTCATGTGCACTTCCTGGTAATTTTGCATTCAGGGACAGGATCTGGAGGGAGGCATCACATACCACCATTACATTCAGGGAGTGATAGTGTTTCCTGTTTCGAAATATGGCCTCCAGCCGTGCTGGAGGCTGAAGTGGTATGTGAGTACCATCCACAACCCCTATGATGTGTGGGAAGCCAGCTATTTGGTAAAAATTGGCCTTGGCCACACTAAGGGCACCCATATCCAAAGGCATTTGAATAAAATGATGGAGGTGCTTGAAAAGTGCCTCCATCACTGCCCTCAGGATCCGGGAAAAGGAGGATTGTGAGATGCCTGCCACTATTCCCACCGTTGTTTGAAACGATCCTGAGGCACAGAAATGTAACACCGCCATAAATTGCGTAAGTGGTGGTATTGCTGTAGGACTGTCAATTTGCCGCTCCAGATCACTCTCTATTAATGAGAGAGTGTCTATGATGATTTTGGGAGGAAGACGGTAGCGTCTTAAAACCTCATCATCAGGCATTCCAAAAAGGGTGACACGTGTTCGAAATATCTGGGGCCTTGCACGCCTACGATGCCTACGCCTGGGACGAGATTGAGGTTGGTCGGCTTCCGGGAGCATGGCCAGAACAATCCGCCCTAGATCAACCTGAAATGGCAAGATTGTAATGTAAGGCTTTGGACCCACCCCAAAAGAAAATTCAAAACAACTTAGCTTGATGATACCATCCATTGCTGCTTACATGCCGGGGTATTGTCATTATACGTCCAAACTGAAATTAATCACAAAAATTATTTGAAAAATTTCACTCTGTGCATTTTTGTTTCTAAATTTTGTGATAGACCAAACTTAAAATATGCGAAACACACATTTGGCAAAAGAGCAAAACGACATTGCACACAGTACATCAAAATGGGTTGAAATGTTTGCCCAAAAAGCGAAAGGGCAACCTCAAAAAAATAAAAATTATTAATAAGCATTTAAAAATGCGGAAATTAGTTCGCAAATACAAGTCACAATAGTAAGTAGTAAAAATGCGCAAATAAGTTCGCAAATACAAGTCACAATAGTAAGTAGTAAAAATGCGCTAATTAGTTCGCAAATACAAGTCACAATAGTAAGTAGTAAAAATGCACTAATTAGTTCGCAAATACAAGTCACAATAGTAAGTAGTAAAAATGCGCTAATTAGTTCGCAAATACAAGTCACAATAGTAAGTAGTAAAAATGCGCTAATTAGTTCGCAAATACAAGTCACAATAGTAAGTAGTAAAAATGCGCTAATTAGTTCGCAAATACAAGTCACTATACAAACTGTGAAAAATGCGCTAATTAGTTCACAAATACAAGATAAAAAATGGACTTACCAAGAGCAAATATATAAGAGTCCAAATCAAAAGGTCTTTGGGTCCGAAATTAATCAAAAGCTAAAATATATGAAATTATTGATCCAAAATTTACAAAAATGAAGAAACACAATGAAACAACAATTGATCAAAAGTTAGACTTCACAAAACTTACCAAATCAAGAAACGAGGTAAAAAAAATAAAAAACAAAAAAGAGAACGGAAAATAAAAACGCAAATCTACCAAACAAAATAATCTCCAATCGCCAACTCCTTTATACGCAAACAATAAACTCCAGCCAAGGTATCCTCCAACAATCCAAAAACGCCACCTCGACTCGAGACACACCAAGCCATAAATAGTGTTTCATTTCCCGCACAAATTAAGGAGGGATCATAGGAACGCACAATCAATGATGCGGCCGCAAAATAAGGACGCATGTATAAATACGTCACGAAAACACATTAAAATTCTGGGGTATTTCTGGATTGGACCTCAGACATGGCGACAGACCAGGGAAACAATGCCCAAGAGTCTTTCATGCATTTTGTATCAATGATTTATTTGAAACATAAGATTGGGCAAGTTGTGATTTTGAGAAATCTGAATATTTACACAAATAGGTGAGGAGGATGACATGGAAGAGGCTGCCGGGCCCAGTATTCCGGCCAAAGCTGCCAAAAAAAAAAGGCAGCCACATTTCACAAGAAAGGAGATGGAGGTTTTGATACAGAAGTGTGTGGACATCCTGCCACAGGCAGACAGGAATATGAGTCTAAGCCAGAAGGGGAGAATGTGGGAAGAGGTAGCCGTTGCTGTCAATAGGGTGGGTGATTATGTCCGTCTAGCCCGGGATGTCAAACGGCGGTAAGTAAACACTTGCCCCCCCTAAAAACAAACACCATTTTAAACAAAAGGATAATGGCTTCCATTTTTTCCCACAGATGGGGCGACTTCAAATATCGCCTAAAGCAAAAACTCGCGGACAGGGCTAGGCATGCAAGGGGGACAGGTGGGGGTCCCACCCCTGTGTCATTGGAGTTGACCGATTTAGAAGAGCTGGCACAGGGGTGTGTGCAGCCTGTGGAGGTGTTTGGCGGCTCCTCATGTTGTCCCAGGTAAATCTTTGGATGTTATCAACTATGAAATGTTATTGTGCCAATATGTAGATTCTAATGTGAGGCTTTTCTCTTTTTTCCTAACAGAGACACAGGCGGATGAGTCTGTTCCAGAGGGGAGCCTTGGCCGCCGAATTTCTGCTGGCTCGGCAGGGGAGGAAGCAGTACATCCGGCTGAGGACCTTGCAGAAGCCAGTCCAGGGCAATCCCCCTCGCAGGCAGTGTCCCTCCTCACAGAACTCAGATTCAAATCGGATTTCCATACGGAGATTCTGCAGAGGATGGACGCCAGTCTGCTACGGGTGGCTGAGGCCCTGGAGCAAAATGCTGTGGCCAACGTGACCATTGGTCAGGCCCTGGCGGAAAATACCAAGGCCAACATCCGCATCGCCAATGCCCTGGAGCAGCTCGTTCGCCAGCACATGGTGGAGCCGACCTCCCTTCCTGCCGGAACATCAGGATCCTCCACCTCTGGCACAACATCAGCCAATCCTCCAAATGTGCCTAGCCCTGTGCCTAGTCCAGAGGCCACAACATCTGCCTCTGGACAGGCCAGCCCGATGACATCCCGGACCCGGTCTGGCGCCCTCCCTCCCCCATCCAAACGGGTGAAAAAACGATGACAGCAATGGTGACTTTTCCCACAATCCTTCTGTGCTTGGCTCATATTCCTTTCTGGTCAAAACTTCCCTCTCCTTTCTTGTGAAATGTTTTAAAAAAATGTTTGTATGTTTATGTCAACAGTTATGTTGGGCCAATTTGTTTGATTTTGGGACATATCTTTGGCAAAAAAAGATGATCCAAAATTTTTATTTTATTTTAATTTTGTTTGAGCAATAAATTGAAACAAAAAATCTGACATTGGATTGTGAAATTATTGTACAAATGGGTTAAATTTAATCCTGGACCAAAAGGCAAAAACTGGGAAAAAACAAAAACAAAAACAAAAAAAATGGGCTCTTTAAGGAACGTTTAAAAAATCATATAACGAGGCAAATTCAAGAGGCAAAAATAAAATGGTGCGAAAATTAAAATATGATGACATTATTGTTACAATAGGCCCTAACCACCAAATTGAGGGCAAAATAAACCCTCACAAATGTACGCAAATTGATTGTGTCATCCTGACATTAGCAGCTCTGATTTCCACCTGCGTACGGTTTTGTGCTACCCCAAAAAACTGATTTCAAAACACATACCAAGCCGGTTTTCAATCCAACACTAATTGCTTTTCAGCCCTCCCGCGATTAATCGCAACAACATCGTGGAGTCCCGGGACGGAGGAGAAGGCCATCGCCAATGTGGTCGAGTAATCCAGACCCTAAACTGTGCGAGCATTTTGAAGGGAAAGAGGATCATCCAGTAACGTATGAGTCGGTCCGAACACATTTTACGCTCGCATTTGCTAATGTATGTACGCCCCAAAAACGCCTCGCCATGCCTGCGTTTTTCCATCTCCACCCCCGTCAACACCCAAAAACGCCCTGTTCTGTCAATCACATTTGACAGGTCACTTCCTGTACGCTATTTGACGAACGAGACCAAAAAAGCTCGCAATCTGCCGTACGCACATGCGCACTGTTACACAGACGCGGTCTGCTTAGACCACACAGCTGATTACTGGTACCGGCTCCCGCCTCTGCTCTCCCCGTTAGAGCAGAGTGGGAGCCCAGTAACCGGGGGAGACCCTGGATAACGCCACCTCCAGGTGGCGTTATTATCACAGGGCTTCCCCCGGTATTTTTTTACAATTTATTTTTAGTAACTTAGGTCGGATCACATTTCCCATTACAATTATGGGAAATACGATCTGCTTTACTAAAAATAAGTGATACTGGGGGTTGGAGTAGAATTTTACTAATTCTACTCCAATTGCCCTGCAATAACTACAGGTGAAACTAAAATAATGTGAAAAGGGTGTGAAAACACCCTTTTTCACTTTATTTTAGTAAAAATAATGTTCATAAATAGAGCCCAATGTCTTTTACAGCCTAGAATTACGTACCTATTCAATATGGATTGGCTAGAACTATCCCTTAATAAAGACAGGGAGGCAGAGAAGTTCTTTAATATTTGGCTTCCGTATGTTCACACATTAACACCTCAGGTTAAAGACACGCTCCGTGCCGCAGTCCAACTTACAGCCTGGTATAATGAAGAAACCTTGTCCTCAGGCGGGCCACCATTTTAAATCCTGTAATGATACGTTCCACATGGATTGATTGTATTGTACATTACTGTTGTGGTCCTATTGATGTCTTGTTATTTCCTGACCAACATGCTATATTGTTTATTGCAGTCTTACAATAAAAATATGTTTTAAAAAAAAAACATTTGGTATTTGGTTAGTTCTGTTAGGTAAAGCTGGCGCTACATTGGTATATGTCACGCACAAAGTAAAGGAAAGGCATTTTCCCAATTGATTAAGGCCTAGCCTAGCAGTTGTAGAGGATTAGATGGTGTTCACTGTAGGAATGTGTTAGGGCAGGGGAGCTGAGCAGAGGAGGACACGTCTGTGCCACCAAAGAAGAGCTGTTACTACACATTTTGATGCCCTGTAGACATAAAGAGCTTTGGTTTCCAACGACACAAAAGAATATGATAGTATGCGCACCGTAGGTGCGCATCAAAAAAAACATTGTGTGTTCGCTGAGAAGGGGCGTGAGCACACAATAGTACCCCCAATTCAAATTATTCCATACCATAGTGCCCCTTTCTCACAATACACACAGTAATGCCCCTTACACCCAGTGATCATGCTAAATGACAAAAATGCCTCACTGTGTCTAGTGCATAAAAAAAGCACAGAACAGCAGAAGGGGTACAGACATGAGGAGAATAGGGGGCACTTAGTACACAGAATAGCAGAAGGGGTACAGACATGGGGAGAGGGGAACAGGGGTCACAGAGGTGGGAGGGCAGAATACACGGGAGAGCAGAAGGGGTACAGACATGGAGAGAGGGGAACAGGGGGCACAAAGGTGGGAGGGCAGAATACATGGGAGAGCAGAAGGGGAACAGACATGGGGAGAAGAGAACAGGGGTCACAGAGGTGGGAGGGCAGAGTACATGGGAGAGCAGAAAGGGTACAGACATGGGGAGAGGGAACAGGGGTCACAGAGGTAGGAGGGCAGAGTACATGGGAGAGCAGAAGGGGTACAGACATGGGGAGAGGGGAACAGGGGGTACAGAGGTCTGAGGGCAGAGTACACGGGAGAGCAGAAGGGGTACAGACACGGGGAGAGGGGAACAGGGGTCACAGAGGTGGAAGGGCAGAGTACACGAGAGAGCAGAAGGGGTACAGACATGGGGAGAGGGGAACAGGGGGCACAGGGGTGGGAGGGCAGAGTACACGGGAGAGCAGAATGGGTACAGACATGGGGAGAGGGGAACAGGGGGCACAGAGATGGGAGGGCAAAGTACACGGGAGAGCAGAAGGGGTACAGACATGGGGAGAGGGGAACAGGGGGCACAAAGGTGGAAGAACAGAGTACACTGGAGAGCAGAAGGGGTACAGATATGGGGAGAGGGGAACATGGGGCACAGAGATGGGAGGGCAGAGTACATGGGAGAGCAGAACATTTAGAGACATGGGGAGAGGGGAATAGGGGGCATAGAGGTGGGAGGGCAGAGTACATGGGAGAGCAGAACATGTACAGGCATGGGGAGAGGGGAACAGGGGGCACATAGATGGCAGGCAGAGTACACAGGAGAGCAGAACATGTACAGATATGGGGAGAGGGGAATAGTGGGCACAGGTGGGAGGGCAGAGTACACAGGAGAGCAGAACATGTACAGACATGGGGAGAGGGGAACAGGGGGCACAGGTGGAAGGGCAGAGTACACAGGAGAGCAGAACATGTACAGACATGGGGAGAGGGGAATGGGGCACAGGTGGGAGGGGAGAGCAGAACATGTACAGACATGGGGAGAGGGGAACAGGGGGCACAGGTGGGAGGGGAGAGCAGAACATGTACAGACATGGGGAGAGGGGAACAGGGGGCATAATGGAGCTGGAGAGCAGAATGAGTACAGAAATAGGGGGAGGGTTAGGTTTAGGTACGAAGGGTGGAGGGTTAGGTCTAGGCATGAAGGCGGGGGAGGGTTAGGTTTAGGCGCTAATGGGGAGGGTTAGGGGGAGAAGGGGGAGGGTAAGTATTAAAAGCTCAGTTTTTAACAAACAAAAAAATTTGGTGAAAAGTGAGAAAAATATGGGAAACAATATGTGTATATACAGTTCACACTAGCTGTAATGTGTCCAAGGCACACAGTAACCAACACTCAGAGAGGGCTGTTACAGCAATCCAATAGAACATGTTGTGGATATATAAATAAGCATATGGTACAGTACACAAGCCTCCTCCTCTATCCTGCCCAGTCACCAGTAGCTTGTAGAATCCCAGCCATATAGACAGAGGCGGCCCTAGCCCAAATTTTTTGGTAGGCAAATATATTTTTTGGTGCCCCCAGGCATATTATTGCGCGTGCCCAAACAATTTAAGGGCCCGTGGTCTCATGGAAAAGCCATAATCATTACACATACCCCTTTCTCGTCACTCTGGGAACAGTCCTTTCCATATGTACCTTAATGCAGTCCCCCCAGTAGTTCCCATTATACAGTACTCCCAGTATGCAATGCCCCCAGTAGTGGTCATCCTTATGCAGGCCTCCAGTAGTGATCCCCCTTATACTGTGCCCCCAGTAGTTGTCCCCCCCATGTGCAATGCAGTGCCCCAGGAGTGGTCCCCCTTATGCAGTCTCCCAGTAGTGCCCCTTATATAATGCCCCCAGTAGTAGTCCCTCCCTATGCTGTGCCCCCCGTAGTGGTCCCCCCTATGCAGTACCCCTTATACAGCACCCCCTGTATTGGTCCTCCCTATTCAGTGCCCCCAGTAGTGGTCCCCCCTATGCAGTACCCCTTATACAGCACCCCCTGTAGTGGTCCTCCCTATTCAGTGCCCCCAGTAGTGGTCCCTCCTATGCAGTGCCCCTTGTGCCCCAGGAGAGGTCCCCCTTATGCAGGCCTCCAGTAGTGCCCCAAGTAGTGATCCCCCCTATGCAGTGCCCCTTGTGCCCCCAGTAGTAAGCCCCTTAGTGTCCCCAGTAGTAGTGCCCCCTATGCAGTGCCCACAGTAGTGGTACCCCCTATGCAGTGCCCCTTGTGCACCCAGTAGTAAGCCCCTTATATAGCGTCCCCTATGCAGTGCCCCCAGTAGTGGTACACCCTATGCAGTGCCCCCAGTGGTAGTCCACCCATTCAGTGCCCCCAATAGTGGTACCCCTTATGCAGTGCCTTTTAAATAGTGGCCCCGGTTGTAGTTCCCCCCCTATGCAGAATCCCCAGTATTGCCCTTTATATGGAGCCCCCAATAGTGGTCCCACGATGCAGTCCCCCCAGTGGTAGTCCCCCCCTATGCAGTACCCTCAGTATTGCCTTTTATATAGAGCCCCCAGTAGTGATCCCCTAATGTAGTGCCCCCAGTATTGCCCTTTATATAGAGCTCCCAGTAGTGGTGCAGTGATCCCAGTGGTAGTCTCCACCCTATGCAGTGCCCCTAGTTGTAGTCCCCTCCCCTTGTAGTGCCCCTAGTAGTAGTCCCCTCCCCTTGTAGTGCCCCTAGAAGTAGTCCCCCCTTGTAGCCCTTGTGGTGCCCCTTGTAGTAGTCCCCCCCTTGTAGTGCCCCTAGTAGTAGTCCCCCCATATGCAGTACCCCCAGTAGTGGTCCCCCGATGCAGTGCCCCTACTAGTAGCCCCCCCTTGTAGTAGTAGTCCCCCTAGTAGTAATCCCCCCACAGTAGTACCACACCCGATGCAGTGTCCCTAGTAGCTGTCCCCCCCTTGTAGTAGTTGTCCCCCTAGTAGTAATCCCCCCACAGTAGTGCTACCCCCCAGTAGACACACACATAATCAAAAAAAAAAAAACACTTACCTGAATGGCAGGGGAGGCAGCATGCAGGTCTTGCCCGGGATTTTGCCGAACTAGCTGTTCCCTGTTACTAGAGGTATAGCTGGTCCTCTAGCGTCTGGCAGCAGAACATGGCAAATGAAGACCTCTCAAATGTCAATGTGCTACGATGTCTCCTATGAGGCGGCGGCCATTTTTGGGAGAGATAATTTCAATAGTACTGTAACCATGTAGACGGACAGACCGGCCCACACAGCCATCGGCTCTTCTGGCATTTGCCAGAAGTGCCCGATGGTCAGTCCGGCCCTGGATGCCGGTAACACTGTATGTTAGCAGTGTATAGATGCCAGTAACATAGTATGTTAGCAGTGTATAGATGCCAGTAACACAGTATGTTAGGAGTGTATAGATGCCAGTAACACAGTATGTTAGCAATGTATAGATGCCAGTAACACAGTATGTTAGCAATGTATAGATGCCAGTAACACAGTATGTTAGCAATGTATAGATGCCAGTAACACAGGGCCTGATTCAGAGCCGGACGCTCTGACAGAGCGCTCGCTCTGAATCAGGGCCGGCCTATTTTTTTTTTTTAACGTCCTCCTGGCCGCTCGTATAGCTGTGGGTGACCACCCACAGCTATAGCGAGCGGGCAGGAAGATGGTCGCGCTCTTCAAGACCATCGCGACCATCGTGCTTGTGACGAGACCCTTGTGGTAGGGTCTCGTTGCCGCAAGCCCCAGAGGGATTTCGGCTCTAACAGAGCCGAAATCTCTCCCACTGACATCATTCGTGATGTCAGTGGGGCCGGCCCCAGATGGAGGCGTTCACATGGGAATGCCTCTGTTTGGGTAGCCACTCCCCCGGCCTGCCCACCAAAGGGGGCGTGCTATCACTCAACATCGACAGCACGCCCCCTTTGTTGCGAGACCCGGAGCGACGGCTTGCCCGTCGCTATCCGGGTCTCACGCATGCACACGACGGAGCCGGCTCCGTCGTGCGCATGCGCACTGGGCCACCATCGACCTGCTAGCGAGCGCATAGCGCTCGCGAGCGGGTCTGAATCAGGCCCACAGTATGTTAGCAGTGTATAGATGCCAGTAACACAGTATGTTATCAGTGTATAGATGCCAGTAACACAGGGTCTGATTCAGAGCCGGACGCTATTTGCGCTCGCTCGTTCAGAAAAAGGGGGTGGCTATTCAAATTAACCGTTCGCTCTTTGCGGTCTGTTGACGCCTCTATGTCTGAACGAGCGAGCAAAACTTGCGGTCGTAATTTTGAAAAAAATGCCCCCTGGCCGCTCGCATCATACGTCATGTCCGCTATTTATTAGATTAATCGAGTACATCGAACGGCGTCTGAACTGCTCGCTATTCTTGTGGTTGGTTTTTCCTACCGCAATCTTGCGAGCAGTTCTGACTATAAAACAACCAAGTTACGTGGTCAATGACGCTGCTGTATTAAATATGCACACCCTTAAAACGCCCGTTTTGACCTTTAGGCACGCCTGCGTTCGGAATTCCACTCCCCGTTTTCAAGCACCTTCCCCTGTTACCACCCACATACGCCTCCTCCTGTCACTCAAAATAGCAGGCATTCACTATTTAGCAAGCACACGATTTTCAGCCGCACTGACTGGTTTGCGCATGCGTAAAACAATCCGTACGCATGCGCACGAACGAGCGGCCGCTTACGAGCGGCTCTGAATGAAGCCCACAGTATGTTAGCAATGTATAGATGCCAGTAACACAGTATGTTAGTAATGTATAGATGCCAGTAACAGAGTATGTTAGTAATGTATAGATGCCGGTAACACAGTATGTTAGTAATGTATAGATGCCAGTAACACAGTATGTTAGTAATGTATAGATGCCAGTAACACAGTATGTTAGTAATGTATAGATGCCAGTAACACAGTATGTTAGCAATGTATAGATGCCAGTAACACAGTATGTTAGCAATGTATAGATGCCAGTAACACAGTATGTTAGCAATGTATAGATGCCAGTAACACAGTATGTTAGTAATGTATAGATGCCAGTAACACAGTATGTTAGTATTGTATAGATGCCAGTAACACAGTATGTTAGCAATGTATAGATGCCAGTAACACAGTATGTTAGGAGTGTATAGATGCCAGTAACACAGTATGTTAGGAGTGTATAGATGCCAGTAACACAGTATGTTAGCAATGTATAGATGCCAGTAACACAGTATGTTAGTAATGTATAGATGCCAGTAACACAGTATGTTAGCAGCATAATCAGTTGTTTGGAGACTTGAAATGTGACTCTGTAATGCTGCAGGCAATGGAGTCCCTATCAATCACCTAACTGACATATGTACACGCAGCTTACTATCTTACTTTCTATCACTGTATACAGAGTCCTATCGCTCACCAACCATCAATACCTTAAGGCAAATGACTGGTAGCATTATAGGGCTCTGCTAACATACTGTGTTTCTGCCATCTACTGTATACATCTGTTTTTTTTTTACTTCACAAAAACTGCTCTCGCACTATGGGCCTGATTCAGCAAGGTCCCAACTGCTAATACCCATGCAATCGGCCGATTAGTGCGTACTACACATGACCACGCAGACCCATCACAGAGTGATTGACAGGATGTGCCGTTTGTGTGAGGTGAGGGGGGGTGGTCGAGGCAGGGGTGCCAAGAGGGGGGGGGGGGAGCGGGTACTAATTACCTGGGCTCAGGCTTGCTGGAGGGGCCCGGCGGAGGCCCGGGTCTGGCACCATTCCCCACCCCTCTTACATCACAGCAGCCCAGCGCACGCTGCTGTGTGCTGAGCTGCACTTGGAGACTGCTCACGGCTGCTAAAAAGCAGCCACAGTAGTCTTATATGCCTGTGGGGGGAGTGATCAAGCTGATCGTGCCCCCCACTTGTTATGCACAAGGATGAGGGGGCTCAGAGCCGCAAAACTTGTTTTTTGTTTTTTCTCTCGACGGGGCGTGGCCGTGATTAGGCCATGCCCCCTTTTACATGGACCCGCCGCGGCTCTTGGTGGGCCTGGGTCGAGGAAACGTAGGCGTGCCAGTGCATTTCAGCACCATTGCAGGGGCATGTATAAGTTATCCACTGCGATGCCCTACGCTGCCTGAGCTCTCATAGCATGCGATGAAGTTAGCAATTCCTAAATAAGGTCATAGCTTGTGCAAGTGTCCGTGAGGCTGCGATGGTACTCGATGGTACCGATGGCTTCGCAGTCTTGCTAAACATTATGGATGTATGTAAGGTAAGGTGGGCGTCCTTATGTTGTGCTTTGATGGCATAGCGATCACAATGGATTTAGCATACTATCGCAGTTGAACTGCGTGCAAAAATGCTATTGCATTTGCAGTTACGATCCATAATGAATCAGTGGAACCTGTTCCCGGATGGGGGCCGGGCTCAGAAGCCGCGGCTGTTCTATTGCATGCAGCACAGACTCTGAGCGGCTCCCCAGTCCCCTCATCAGCGTCATGTGACACATGTCCGTGACGCTGAGGAGGGAACCCAGGAGCAGCTCTGCCATGCCAGCCGGGACACTTAAGGTAAGAAAGGCTCCATATGGGGCTGGGGGGGGACCAGATGTTGTCACAGGCGCCGTGTAGCTGTGGGATGTGGGGGGGGGGGGATGGAAGGCACAGGTGCAGTGTGGCTTGGGGGGGTGTTAATGGAAGGCACAGGTGCCATGTGGCTTGGGGGGGATGGAAGGCACAGGTGTTGTGTGGCTTGGAGGGGGCCCTCACAACTTAGTTGCCCCGGGGCTCCCACAAGTCTTAATGCGGCCCTGGTCCTCACACTATATCTAGGGAGTAGCTTCGTGCTCTAATTTCTCTCTATTTTTAGTCTGTAACCTGCATGGGGATACATTCAATATCCTGGCACAGGGGTTGCCGGTGCTTAGAATACCTGCACCGGCATCCCGCCACCTGTCAGAAACCTAGTGCCGGCATCCCGACTGTCGGCGTCCCAAAGGTAAGTAACAGGGTTAGGGGGAAAGTTAGGATTAGGGTGCAGGGGATGGTTAGGTTTAGGCACTGGGGGGGTGGCGGGGGGGAGAGATTATGTTCAGGCACCGGGGACGGTTGGGTTAGGGTAGGGGAGGGTTAGGATACCGACCGACATCCCGTACCCGTGCTCCTGCATGATATACTAAATATGCAAATTAGATATAGTTCTCAAAATGTTTAACTAGTCTGCATACTAATACATAATATACAGTATAAGTATAAGTAGGAATTTTCACTGAGACCTTGTTACAGGTTACCTATATACTAATATATATCATCTGCTGCAGAAATTTTGGTGAAAGTTGCTCATTGATTTATAGATAAGTTAGGAGCCCCAGATATCTTATCGCACCATTCAGTATCTGTTGTGTATGGATGCTGACATAAGGCATATAGGACCTCATTCAGACCCGCGTGCAAGCCCCGGAGTGAGAGAGAAAATCTCTCGCTCCGGAGCTCACTTTCAAAGGGGCGGCTGTCGATGTTGATCGGGGGCGGGGGGGGGTGGCTGCACAAACAGAGGCTTTCCTGACGGAACGCCTGCCATTTTGTGGGCGGCCGCACTGACATCAGCAGTGATGTCAGTGGGGAGCTTCCTGCTCGATCAGAGCAGGAAGCTCCCTGGGGCTTGTGGTTGCCGAGACCCGATGGTCACGATGGTCTTTTCCATCGCGACCATCACCCTGGTCGGACGCTAAAGCTGTGGGTGGTAACCCACAGCTTAGCTAGTGACCAGGAGGCCGCACTTGAAAAGTGAAGAAGCCGCCCTCATTCAGAACGAGCAGCCGCTTCGAGCGACCACCTCTGAATGAGGGGCCATAGACCTTTTAGAGCCATGTGATTGTTTTTTCATTTGTATCTAGTCCAGATAGCAAACAGGTGATTTAGCAGACGACAATAATAATCCACACAACAAGACTTGCAGATGTACAGTAGCAGCACTTATGTAAGGCAGATATTTGAATATGCAGAAATACAACAGCAGAGATGATATTCGCTGTGTAGGTTTGGTAATAATTGCAGTTGGTAGAAACGATATTTAAAGTTCCACAAGAATGTAGTAACTGTATTCAATGCTATACTGTATGTATGTATGTATGTATGTGTTCATTTATTTATTACCCCAGTTTTTGTGAGGGGAAACTGGAGTACCCGAAGGAAACCCATGCAAGCAAGGGGAGAAAAACAAACTCCACACAGCTAGCGCTGTGGTAGAAATACAACCTATGATCTCGGTGCTGTGATGCAGTAATAATTAAATTATTAATGACATAGTGGACAATATTCATGTAAGCCTGTAAAGTACATAGTATAGCTGCCAGTCCTAGCCCTTCATGGATCAGGTCTTAAGGTGCATACACACGTAATGATTTTCTGAACGATTTGTCGTTAACGACGTCGTTATCATTCAATTGTTCAAAAAATAGGCCAGTTTCTGAGTTATAACGATGAACGATAATCGTTCAAGCGCGCTCCCGTTTGTAGTTTGGAGTTCATCGTCCATTTCAGACTGTCCAACATAACGATTTTCATTAAGGGAAGGAACATTTTTCATTCATCGTTGTAAAAACCGTTCATTACACTTCAAAAAATCAAGGGAAAATCTGACAGAAAATCGTTGGTTACAAAATCGTTACATGTGTATGCACCATATATAAAGCAATAACCAGAAATAATAAACTGTATCGGATGAAGCTAGTGTCATTCTTGCATACAATTGCCACATGGAATTCTTCATCGCCAATTATCACAATATCGTTTCCCAGGTTGCAGATGGAAGGAGTCGCACAGCCACGCAGAGATAATTGCAGGTTGGATCCTCCTGAAACATAATAAAGCTATATTAGCAATGATAAAGTATATGCATAGTGTATATTAAGTCAGTGCAGAAGGTTTATCCTCCCTGCTGAAACTATACCAGAGGGTTAGGTAAGTGGCCAAACTACTCTCAGCTACACCTGAGCATAATACACCGGATCCTGAGATAGCTGCACCCACACCAGCAAGTAGCTCTCCCTCCATGCCACATCCCCAGCGGGTGTAGCCTGTAGTGTAATGTACGTTTCTGAGCAGCAACTGGGTGGTGACGGTTCGGATGCACAGAACAGCTGCAGCCTGCGGGAGCCGGGACACCGGCTTCTGACAAATCTTTTGCACCCAGCATGGAGTGGGTGCAAGTTCCAATAGTAATGATAATGGCTGCGTCATGGGTGGAAATACAGTGACAGGACTCGGACGCAAGCAGACGCACAGGTACTTGCAGTTATGGGCGGATAGTCCCATTACCTGACACAGTAAGTGAGCTGCTGTGACCGGACACAATGCCAGGCAGATGTCTGACACAGAATGAGGCACGATATGTACAGACAGGGCCAGCTCCAGGGGTAGCCGCACCTTGTGCCTGCTTGGTGTAATTTGTCTTAGCAGCGTGCGACTGAAAGTGGGGGTGTGGCCTAATTACCATAGGCCACGCCCCTAAGTGACATTATTTGGGGGCATGGCCACATGGCACGCCTCCCGTGTAACATCATGCTTGGACTCCATCACTAGCTGGGCTTCCCCCAGCCCTTTTCCAGCACTGAATGGATGCCGCACGCATGTACGCAGCATTCAGCAACTCCGGGGTCCTTCACCGCCGCACAGCTGTGGCGGTGGGGGTGCTCAACCCCTCAATTTGACCACCCGCGGGACACTTCAGCCCACGGGTGGAACAGCGAGAAAGTGCTCAGGGGCGCCGAGAGGGGGGGGGGGCGGGTACAAATTGCCCGGGCTTCCTGAGGGGCCCGGCTGGGGCCCGAGTCTGATGCCGACCCCCCCTCCCTCACAGCAGCCAAGCACACAGCGTGTGCTGAGCTGCAGTGGGAGACCTCGTGGCTGAGCAGTCTCCTATGACTGTGGGGGGGAGTGATCACTCTGATCGTGCCCCCCCTGGCTTTGCACCGGACTTAGGGGGCTCAGAGCGCCCCCCTCGCCAGTGCACAACGCTGCTACACGGCGCTGCAAATCTTTTTTTTTTTAAAGGGGGCGTGACCACGCCTCCCATGATTAGGCCATGCCCCCTGTTACCCGGGCCTGCCGCTGCTCTTGGTGGTCCCGCAGAAAATGGGATGTTGGGAGGGGGTGCGCCCTATATGGTGTGGCGCCCATGTTCGACCACACTGGTCGAACACCCCAAGAGCCAGCCCTGTGTACAGATGCTTAATCATGATTGTGGTGTGATTTGGGACTGATTCCTTTTATAGTTCATGCTAAATCCGATCACTGAATTTACTGTACATCTTACTGTACATACAGTATACAGGGGCGCAGAGAGGGGGGAGAGCGTACTATTTACCCAGGCCCGGGCATCCTGCAGGGGCCCGCGTCTGGCGCCGCCCCCCCTCCCTTCTCACTCCATCACAGCAGCCCAGTTCACAGCCTATGCCTGTGGGGGGGAGAGATCACACTGATCGCGCCTCCCCTGGCTTTGCGCTGGGCTGAGGGGCTCACAATGCCCCCCTCCCCAGTGCGCAGTGCCGCTTCAGGGCGCTGCCAAAGTGTGTTTGCTTATTTTTTTTTCTCAAAAGGGCGTGACCACTCCTCCCGCGATTAGGCCACGCCTCCTCTGTACCTGGGCCCGGCAGAGCTCTCTACGGCCCTGACAGTATACATTCAGTATGTTCAATGGTCAACAGACGTGTTCCTAATGAATGTCAATTAGAGGATTTTTGAACAAGCTCAAACCTGCTTAATATATGGTGGAGTATTTCAAATTTGCTCAGGCTTAATCATATCAGTAATTTCATAGAATTTTAAGTTTTCTAGACCTAAAGTACAGTATGGCTGTGGAAATGAAATGAAATATGAGACAATTTAGTGACTTACAACAACATACAGATTTCTCATCATACACTTAGAGGTATATTTACTAAAGGTCATTTTTAATCGATTTTTATCAATTTAAAACCAATAAAAATCGATCAACATCAATGTTGTGTTTCTGAGACTTAGGGCCGGATTCAATTAGAGGCATTCGCCGCTGCAATGCTTTCACCTCATTCGCCTGTTTGGAGGCGAAGTTGTCACGTACTTTCACAATGCGCGCTCCCGCTTTTCACCCTATTCAATTGCAAAACAGGCAAAAAAGCAGATTTACGAATGCAGCGAATGGCGAAACTAGTGAAAGGACAACATATTTTGGGGAAATCAGTCTGTACTCCATAAAAAACCTCACCGACCCTGGAAATCAATATAGAAGTGTATTAATAGCCTGAATGAAAGTAGTTTGGGTTCTTAAATGGAGTCAATGGCTGTTATATGATTATTTGCATAAGTGTGGGAAAATTATATTTTACAAATGTTTAGGGTACAATTAATAGTTGGATTTATTTTGTGAGTACATTAAAATGGGGACTAGAATATTTTTGTGTCAATAAAGTGCATTTAAAAAAACTTTTAAAAATACACCTGCTGCAGCCTCCTACAAACCTAAAAACAACTGCCCCATCCATATAACCCCCCAAAATAACCTGACCTTGTACTTTAGACCCAGTTTCAAAACTTTTTAAATTTTCACCCCAAAATTGACATGTCTTTTTTCGGTGGAATTAAGATAATTTTTATGTTTTATTCCTAATTGGTCATTAGGGGGGTTTCTAAAGGGTTCTGCACCAAGGAACTGATTCAGACCCGCTCACTAGATGCGTTCGCACGCAGCCACTCTGCTGCTAATATACTCATAGGCTGTGATCGCACGGTAAGACATTAGTATGCCCACTATGTCTTGGCGTGTGCGATGGCAGTGCGATCGCAAGCTAGTCTAATGACGCCCCCTTTCCATTCGTAGCACACGTCATCTCCAGGAAGTGTAAGCAATGTCAGTAACATCGAGAGCCACCGAAGCCGCTCACTGCACTTACGGTTGACCCTACTGCGATCGCAGCACTGTGAAATACAACCAGGTGACATGTATAGTACAATGACGCTACATGTTAATTATGCACGCCTATTAAACGCCGTTAGAACGCACGGGCACGCCTGCGTTCACACATCCACTCCCCCGTATTCATGGACTAGCCCCTGTCACCACCCACAAACGGCACTTTCTGTCACTCAAACTAACGAGCAGTCTATGGCTGGCATGCGATCGCCTCTCTATCGCAGTGACTGGTTTGCGCACGCGCACTGCAATGCATTTGCATTCGCAGTTAGCAAAAATCGCCCAGCTGTGAGCGAACGCAGCCTAGCGAGCGGGTCTGAATCGCCCCCCAAGTCCCCCCCCCCCCCCATGTTATGTCCAAAATAGGGATTTTGCACATTTGGTGAAACTTTTTCTCCTGTTTTTGCCTATCGAGTTTTCGCACATGCGAAAACATCTTGGAATTGAATAGCGCGATGTGCTTGTGTTGTATGTGGCGAAATCCTCAAATTGGCAAATGCTTTTCGCTGATCGTGACTCTTTGCCTCTAATTGAATCAGGCCCTAAATCACAGATCTACTAATACTTCAAAAACAAATGAAAAATTGGCTATTAGGATGTGTGATTTAGCCCCTGAAACACTACATTTTTTTGTCGATTTGTATCGATTTTAAATCAATTAAAATCAACTTTTAGTAAATATACTCCCTAGTGTTAATAACAAAGCACATCGATCTACAGGACAAAATGGTAAAGTAATCCCCAGGTGAGGGAAGGAGTTGAGTGGACCAATGGTGTATCCTACAAATCACGAATTGGTCACACTTGTGCACTCACTTTAACACTGAATGAAATTATGAATTTAAGGCAAAATGTTGACAAATAGAGTAGGAGAAACAGGTGCAACTTTGGGTTTTGATTAAAGTCTGTGGGCCTGATTCAGACCCACTCGCGGGCGGCTGTCCGCTCGCAAGTGGGTCGATGTTATGCACTGAGCATGCGCACGACGGAGGGAGCTCCGTCGTGCGCATGCGCCAGACGCGACGAGCGAAGGAAAGTCCTTCGCTCGTTGTGTCCGATCAAAGGGGGCGTGCTGTCAATGTTGATTGACAGCACGCCCCCTTTGGTGGGCGTGCCGGGGGCGTGCCTCCCCGACGGGGGCGTTCCCACGGGAACGCCTCCCGTCAGAAGCCGGCCCACTGACATCACTAGTGATGTCAGTGGGAGTGATTTTGGCTCTGACAGAGCCAAAATCACTCCGGAGCTTGCGGTTGAAAACCTCAACCGCAGGCTCCGGCTCGCAATTTCGATGGTCGCGATGGTCTCGACCATCGCGGCCATCACAAAGCACGCTCGTATAGCCTGTGGGTGGTGACCCACAGCTATACGAGCGTCCAGGAGGACGCTCCATGAAAATGGAGCCCGGCCCTCATTCAGAGTGTACGGCTCTGAATGAGGGCCTGTGACCTCTAAATCATAGGAGGTTTCAACTATACATGATTTCTTACTCTTCTCACCATGAAGCTTTATTTGGTTCATTCCTGCCCACCTACAGAACTAGGGGTGTTTCATGAAGTGAGTGTTCACCTTTAAATGTGTTTAGGAGACAAGTTGCATATGTACAGTAGCACTACAGATTGGCAGAATTTGTCTTAAATGATTCACAATTTGTACATTTAAATACTTGTATGTTTACCTTGGAATTGAATTGTGGTGCATTTAGTCTCAGCTCCAGTGCACTCTATTGTCTCTTCAGAATGACAGTCACTTGATCTGTTAACACACACAGGGCAGATCGCTCCATTTTTCTCATAGCTTTCAGTCGGTGCTAAAAGTAAAAACGCATAAAAGTGAGTTTCCGTACTGCACCATGAGAATCGTCACATGAAGTTAATGAGTGACTGACAATTTATAGGAGAAATGATAATATACATTTGTGTCTGTTACCGGTGAGTCAGGAGATCAAGGTGCAGCTGTTATTGCAGGATTCCAGTCATCAGAGAAAGGGGATAATTTAGAGTCCCTATTTTTGCATAATGATACAAACTTTCATATTGCAAATTTGCAATAAGATTGTAACATTTGTTTCCCCATGTTGATTATTGTATATTTAATACTTATGCCTCTTGCAATGGAGAACAGAGGCAGGTACTGTAAGGCTGGCATTCATGTCAGTGCAACTAAATTAAATTTGTACAAACTCTTGATAAATCCTTAGAATTAGAACCCAGACCTTCATTTATATTAGCCGATACTCAGATGCCACTAGGACCTCAGCCTGGGTAGTAAGGATTTATCATGGATTGGTATTAATGAGGACAGGATCAGGGTCATAATGAGGGTGGTGTTGCTGGTGCTACTGCACAGAGCATGGGATGCCCTTGAGCGGAACAGTCTTCAGCTGCAATCTCTATTTGCCAGGCGCCCGCTGCAATATATATCACTAGCATGTGCCCGGGTCCTTTTACGCAGTCTGGAGCTCTACCTACCAGCTCACTTTGTTTTGAGGCATCACCAGGGCATGATTACGGCCTGGCGCCAGCCCTGACAGACATATTCCTTGACCAATGTCTGCACGAGGTGGTGGGAAGGTGGCCAATGGAGGTAGTTGGCTATGTGGGGAGTCAGCTGGCAACTTATAGCCTGGTGGCAAATGCTAGTAAGTGATCCTGACACACAGCAAAGGTAAAAAAAGGGGTTTGACAAAAACCTGTGGGAGTTTGCCTAAAGTAGGTTTGGATTAAAATTGTGATGTCACAGAGCTATAATGAAATACAACCAGAGGTGGGCACAGAAGATAACCATATGGAGTGCCGCTTAAGCACGTCCCCCTCCGCCGGGTCATGTACTACCCCGCTTCCCCTCCCTCCAGAACATACACTACTCACCTGGACTCACTTGGCCAAAGCTATTGAATTCCTGCAGAAGGTGCCCATTAATAAGCGCATTCAAAAATACAACTGTGTAGTTTTTTACTCCCCCCCCCCCCCAAATGTAATAAATAAGAGTATTACTGACTTGGCATAAAACACAAATTTACTGAAATATACTGTACCTCAAACACAAAGAATGGATTGCTCTTATAAGTGGATTTTATGTATAAAATAATATACTGTGTTCCGTATCACTTAACTCAAACTCAATTCAACAAGGCTACTCTCAATAAAAATACATATTTAGTAGACACAGACGCTTAACATATCTAAAGCTCACATATCATATAGCAAGTGTGCAAATGTATTATAACAAAACAATTATACATGAAAATAGCTTGAAATAATACCACTTTTGTCTGCAATATTCAGTTTAGTAGTATTTGTAAATGGTTACCCATAACAGTCCAAGTCTGTCATCTCACAAATCAGTGCGGCGGTGTGTTAGCTCAATCCAGGGCTGGACTGGCCATCGGGCACTTCTGGCATGTGCCAGAAGGGCCGATGGCCTAAGGACCGGCTCGAGGAGGGGTGAAGGAAAAGACCCCCGCCCTCCACCAAACGGCTCTGAAATCATTAAGATTTCATGGAGCCGGAAGGGGTGGAGGCATGTATGGGCCAGCGGCACCTGTGCTGGGCCAAAAAGAGACAGGGCGTGCCATGAGGCCAGCCCCGTGACTCGCGGCATGCCCCCTTGCATTTACCACGCCCCCCTCTACACGGAAGTGCAGGGCGGACTGCCAGGGCTGATATACATCCCCAGTCTGTCCCTGGCTCAGTCTTTATATACACACCGCACTGATCCTCCCGTGCAGGTTTGTGGGTGAAGAGAGCAGCACTCTGCTGCTTAGTGTCTTTCCTTCGACTTTAGGAGAGACTATGGCGCGTGTATTCCCAGCGGCCACTGTGGTGTATAAAGCACTAATTATCACCGGATCTTTCCTTCCTTTGTCACTTGCCTTTTAGTTTTAGGTGGTGGTATTCCCTCAGGATGCAGTCAGGAAACCCCAATATCCCGACATTGCCTCCCCGACAAAGGACTAATGATAGACATTGAAATCCTGACACCTATCAGCCCCACTGTAAAATCTCAACACCTGGCATACCGTACGAAGGTAAGCCTGGTGTCTTAGGGGTAGCCGTGCGGGGGGAGGGTTAGTTTTAGGGAACCGCGGGGGAACTTAGGTTTAGACACCCCTTGGGAGGGTTAGGGTAGGGAAAGGGGGGGTTAGGGTTAGGTACCCCCCTGGAGGGTTAGGTTTAGGGTGCAGGGAGGGGGGGTTAGGTTTAGGTCCTAATGGGGAGAGGTTAGGGATAGGCACAAAGGGGGAGGTTAGGGTTAGGCAACAATAAGGGAGGGTTAGGGGGGGAGAGGGGAGGGTTAGGGTACTTACCAGCCCCAGTCAGGAATTAGGTCCGTCGGGCATCCACTGTTGGCATTTCATCTGGCGGCTATTCAGCCGCTGGCATTAAATACTGATTCCATTCTCTCAGTTCAGTGTTACAGGCTGACAATACGCTGTGGCAGGACAGGTTTATCAGGACTTCCAGGAGTAGCCTTTGGGTATTATTAACCCTTCTGTCGACTAGCTTCACTCTGTGCTTGGAGCTTTTTCAAGACATACCTCAAAAACAACCAAACAATCTGATACATATTCACAAAGACTTTAGCAAAAGAGTGTCCAGCTTATATTGGTAAAACATATAATAAATTCCTCCCATTTAAAATCAGGCCCCATACCTGACACTCTTTCCCTTCAGTCATACCCCAGATCATACATACATGCCCCTAAATTACAATCATATCCCAAATCTGACAACCCTCTCATCCCTAAAGTACAATCAAAACTGGTTTGCTCTTTATTATATGGCTGACACAACTACTCTCTGTATAGTATGGCAGCCACTGGTGTTTTCTGCATTATGTGGCAGTCACTGATGTTCTCTGTATTGTATGGTGGTAGCAGTAGCTCCCTGCATTGTATGGTGGTTACTGATGCTCTCTGTAATGTATGGCAGTCACTGGTGTTTTCTGCATTATGTGGCAGTCACTGATGTTCTCTGTATTGTATGGTGGTAACAGTAGCTCCCTGCATTGTATGGTGGTTACTGATGCTCTCTGCATTGTATGGCAGTCACTGGTGTTTTCTGCATTATGTGGCAGTCACTGATGTTCTCTGTATGGAAATCACTGTGATTGCCTGTGGTGGGTTAAGTAGTGTAGTACAGAAAGCAAGGCTTATCTCTGGGTCTTCAGGCTGTAGAGCCTGCATCCTCCATTTAAAAGTAAAAACACCCCAGAGACACAAAACAAATGCAGCATTCACTGTCACCTTATTATAAGACTAAAAGTGGGTTTTGCCCTCACCCTACCAACATTTCAGTGTTTGCAATTTTAATGTCTATATTCAAGCAAGCCAACAGTGACTGCTATATATGAAAAAGGGTGGTGCCAATTTGAGTCTTTTCTTTCAGGTGACATAAAGCCTAAAGTCATCCCTGGATAGAGTTGCTCAGAAGATCTTGTCAATACCATCTCAGTTCAGCTGCTTGACCAAGTGAGTTCAACTGTCTTTGCTGTTACTGTATCTCTTTTCCTTCTTTGGAATCTCTGAAGCCTACTTGGTGGCAGCAGCTGCTACCAGACGGAGGGGGGGCGGGTGCCTGGATCGGTTCCTAGCAGTAGGAATTATGCTAAAGAAACACATCAGTCCTGATTCAGGGCTGTGTGCTGGCAGATATTCACAAAAGTGACAATGCAATGTGAAAGCAAAAACCCGCTGCAGAATGAGCAGTGGAAGGAGGTTCAGGTAAGATAAATGGTGAAGGACAGGCCTGGTGGCCAGCAGCTGACTGTCTTAAGATTTCAACAGTGAATAATGAATGTTTCATGTCTCCAACTTCAACTGTGTCTTCTCATTTCCACTGTACAGAACTACCAGTCACCAATGGCTGCTGCAACATTGATGGCTCATCATGTTATTATTTTGTAGTAATGACTAAAGATGTGCACCAACCTCTGTATTTTGGTTTTGGATCCGGATTTATCTCTGTGTTTTGGTTTTGATCTTTATTTATTGTTTTACCTGTTCACATGCAACCCAAAACCCAAGCTCGGTTTTAAAATCTGAGTTCCAAACCGTGGGAAGATCCAAGTCTGGACTCTATTTGACTCGGTACCCCGGTGATTCTGAACTCAGACTTGGTCCTACTTGGAACCCTAAGATTTGGTTGTTGTCAGTTCTATGGGAAGCGAACCGGCACATCTTTAGTAACCTCACACAGTGACTTCCCCCACCAGCAGCTTCAATGAATCATGATTCAGGCATTGTACAGTGATGTTATGTAATATGCCAATTTTTTACAAATACGGGATAATGATAATAATAAAACTTAAGATTGAGAAACTTACATTCAGGTGTTTTTGGTAAACAGTAATCTGTTGAACAACATGTGGTTGCAACTTGCAGTGGTTCCATATCCACTTTAATACTCCCAGATATATCACAGCTTGAGCTCTTCTTTCCACAGGATCGAACAAAAGCTTCTTTTTCACCTGCAAATGGAGAGAAAGAAGACCAAAAAGAAACAAAGTCTAATTTTAGTATTAATGAACTCTGTAAAGTCCACAAGTCCTACCTGAAGGAGCAGGGCCCTCTTCTCTCATGTGTTTCTCCTTACTTACACTTTCATCTACTCCTTACCCCCCAGAAGGGCACCTAACACCTGATTGCTGACTCCCTGCTGCTTATTTTGGGTATTATGGCCCTCATTCAGAGCCACTCGCTAGCGGCAGTACGCTCGTTCTGAGCGATGTTCGCACATCTGCGCATGCGTACGTTTTTTAGTACGCATGCGCGAACGAGTCAGAGCGGCTGAAAATCGTTTGTACGCAATATAGCGAGTGCCTGCTATTTTGAGTTACAGAATGAGGCGTATGTGGGTGGTAACAGGGGAAGGTGCTTGAAAACGGGGAGTGGAGATCAGAACGCAGGCGTGCTTAAAGGTCAAAACGGGCGTTTTATGGGTGTGCATAATTAATACAGCAGCGTCATTGACCACGTCACTTGGTTTTTTTTAACTCAGAACTGCTCGCAAAATAGTGGTTGAAAAAACCAACCACAAGAATAGCGAGCAGTTCATACGCTGTACGATGTACTCGATTAATCTAATAAATAGCGGACATGACGTATGGTGCGAGCGGCCAGGGGGCGTTTTTAACAAATAAACGAGCGTATGTTTTGCTCGCTCGTTCAGATTTAGAGGTGTGAACAGACTGCAATGTGCGAACGGATCATTTGAATAGCCACCCCTTGTTTTTGAACGAACGAACGCAAATAGCGAACGGCTCTGAATGAGGGCCTATGATTGCTACTACAGCAATGTGTATGGACCATGCATTATACTATTAGTCACTGGTTTCTTGTTCACTTATTTATTTATGTACTTTGTAAGGTGCAGTGGAACACTTGTGGTGCCATATAAATAAAGGATAATAATAATAATAATAATAATAATAATAATAATAATAATAATAATAATAATAATAATATAGATGTGACTAATGCTGGGCATACACTACCAGATAAAATGTCTGTCAGACCGACAGACATTTTTTCTGGCCGGCTGCCAGCCGCAGAAGTCGCCGACATACACTGTGAGATTTCTCTCACAGTGTATTCGGCAGACATCTGCGCTCCGCCCCCGGGGGAGGATACATTTCCCTGTTCCTTCCGTAGGAAGGAACACAGGAAAAGTCTGTCTGTCGGCTGCGCTGGGCATACACTGCCCGATGCGGCCGACAGTTTACCGGGAAATATCGCATCGGACGGGCATGCTGGACAATCCAGCATGCCCGACCGAGCAATATTTAACCCTCGGTCGCCCCCCCACACGGTACAATTATCCCGATAATTGTAGCGTGTATGGCCAGCATTAGGAAAAATAAGGGAGTTTTGTTTTTCAAACCGAAGTCTTATGCCAGACACCCCAGCTATACCTGCTGAATCAGTACTGTACCGACAAAAGCCGGCTGGTTGGAAGGTACAGTATGCACAAATATATCCACTTACTTTTATTTTTCAAACTTTCACCTGGTGATAAAACTAAGGTGTCACTCATGTCCCACATGCTATGCCTTCCCAGCACTGGACGTCTACTGGCTATCATTGACACCTGGGAGGTTTTAGGCTAGAAATGAGCAGTAGGTATTGCACACAGCATCTATACCAGATGCGTGCATTGCATGGGATATTGGCTCATTAACAATAAGGAACATACATAGACTGCTGTGTTATGACATCACCACATCCCAATAATAATAATTGAGTTTAAATTTATTTTCTCTCCTGTTGCTTGGTGTGAGATGTGAAGGATGGGGCTGGATTCTGATCCCAAGAGGTTCCTCTGCACGGTATGCAGTCGGGTCTAAATGCCGACTGTCGGTATCCCGACTGTCTAATCCCGGCAAGGGTCTAATGACAGGCATCGAAATCCCGACGCCTGTCATTTTACTTTTATTTTTTAGATGTTGATGATGACTGTGTTGGACAAGAAGAAGTTGATAACATTCAGAAAGAGATTGTTGTTTATGTCAAAATAAGTCAGCCATCAGTGGCAGCAGTTCTTGTCATTGAAAAGGAGAAGGACAAAAATAAATAATAAGAAACAGTACAACATCAGCTATCACCAACATGGATAGATCCCAGCACATGCAATCTCCATCACCAACACCTTCATCATCAAGCTCCTCATTAATGATCGGAGGTAGTCCTCCTGCATCCAATTTGTGAAGGCTAACTGACTCTTCACCTATCCAGGACTCCCAAGAAGAATCCTAGTGTGCTAGGGCTGCTGCTTCTACTGGTGGCGAATCTTCATGACAGACAGGGACCAAGAAGACTAGTAGTTTAAAACAACAATTGGCTGGGAAACAATTTGCAAGAGGAACCAAGTATGACAGCCGCCATCCTATTGCACAGTGGATCACTGAAGCCATGAGAGCTATGTTAGCATTAGATCTGTTTCCAATATCCGCCATCAATGCATCTGGTGTTAGACAACTAGTTGAGGTCCCGAGTCACCACTACCAAATTCCATCTCTTTTCTATTTTACCAGAACAGCAATTTTTCATCGGTTTCAGGACATTAAAAAATATATATTTTTTGCCTAGAAATTGCCATTTTACCCACTTTCCACTTAACTACAGGTATGTGGACAAGCACTACTGGTCAAACTCAAGGTTACATGACTGTGACAGCCCACTGGGTGGGTGTTTCACCTTCAGCTGCAGTAGTATCCCGTGTCGGACTGGGACATGAAGGGCCCACCGGGAGAATGAAGTGATAAGGTCCCATATTTAGGGGCGTGACCAGCCTCTAAATGGGGTGTGGCCAGCCTCCACATAGGCTTGGCTAACCATTAGAGAGTGCATGGACTGGGCTCTTTAAAATTGTATACAGTCAGGTCCATAAATATTGGGACATTGACAGAATTTTCAGATTTTGGCCTCTATTCACCACCACAATGGTTTTGAAATGAAACAAACAAGATGTGCTTTAACTGCAGACTTTCAGATTTAATTTGAGGGTAATAACATCCAAATTGGGTGAACGGTGTAGGAATTACAACAGTTTCAATATGTGCCTCCCACTTTTTAAGGGGCCAAAAGTAATGGGACTATCAACTCAAAAGCTATTTCATGGACAGGTGTGGGCTATTCCCTCATTATTTCATTATCAATTAAACAGGTAAAAGGTCTGGAGTTGATTCTAAGTGTGATATTTGCATTTGGAATCAGTTGCTGTCAACTCTCAATATGAGATCCAAAGAGCTGTCACTATCAGTGAAGCAAGCCATCATTAGGCTGAAAAATTAAAACAAACCCATCAGAGAGATTGCAAAAACATTAGGTGTGGCCAAATCAACTGTTTGGAACATTCTTAAAAAGAAAGAATGCACCGGAGAGCTCAGCAACACCAAAAGACCCAGAAGACCACGGAAAACAACTGTAGTGGATGACAAAAGAATTATTTCCCTGGTGAAGAAAAACCCCTTCACAACAGTTGGCCAAATCAAGAACACTCTCCAGGAGGTAGATGTATATGTGTAAAAGTCAACAATCAAGAGAAGACTTCACAAGAGTGAATATAGAGGGTTCACCACAAGATGCAAACCATTGGTGAGCCACAAAAACAGGAAGACCAGATTAGAGTTTGCCAAACAACATCTAAAAAAGCCATTACAGTTCTGGAACAAAATCCTATTGACAGATGAGACAAAGATCAACTTGTACCAGAGTGGTGGGAAGAGAAGAGAAGGAAAGGAACTGCTCATGATCCAAAACATACCACCTCATAATTGAAGCATGATGGTGGTAGTGTCATGGCGTGGGCATGTATGGCTGCCAATGGAACTGGTTTCCTTGAATTTATTGATGATGTGACTGCTGACAAAAGCAGCAGAATGAATTCTGAAGTGTTTCGGGCAATATTATATGCTCATATTCAGTCAAATGCTTCAGAACTCATTGGACAGCGCTTCACAGTGCAGATGGACAATGACCCGAAGCATACTGCAAAAGCAACCAAAGAGTTTTTTAAGGCTAAAAAGTGGAATGTTATGCAATGGCCAAGTCAATCCCCTGATCTGAATCCGATTGAGCATGCATTTCACCTGATGAAGACAAAACTGAAGGGAAAATGCCTCAAGAACAAGCAGGAACTGAAGACATTTGCAGTAGAGGCCTGGCAGAGCATCACCAGGGATGAAACCCAGCGTCTGGTGATGTCTATGCGTTCCAGACTTCAGGCTGTAATTGCCTGCAAAGGATTTGCAACAAAGTATTAAAAAGTGAAAGTTAGATTTAGGATTGTTTAGTTTGTCCCATTACTTTTGGCCCCTTAAAAAGTGGGAGGCACATATAGAAACCGTTGTAATTCCTACACCGTTCACCCGATTTGGATGTAATTACCCTCAAATTAAATCTGAAAGTCTGCAGTTAAAGCACATCTTGTTTGTTTCATTTCAAAACCATTGTGGTGGTGAATAGAGGCCAAAATCTGAAAATTCTGTCAATGTCCCAATATTTATGGACCTGACTGTATATAGTGAATATTGCTAGTGCATGCATGATAATGTACCAGATTAATAACAGGCATGCATTTTAGAAAATAAACCATAGTCCTGTGCAGTATAATGTATAGTTCAAGTGCAGTCTTGAACCTAATCACTAGAGGAGGGGGTGGGCCCACAGGCAGTGGGGCCCACCGGGGGATTCCCCTGTACCCCTGTGGGCCAGTCCAACCCTGGCAGTATCTAACACACTAAGCCAGCTTATTCACAGGCAGGCTACTCTCTGTATCACCGGCTTCACTAGGAGTCATATCGGTGTCACTCAGTGATGTGATAGCAAAATGACTTAACCTGCTACTCAGGAGCTGGATACCCTGGGAGGCAGTAGCGCCACACAGCTCGGGGTGAGATAATCAGCTGCTGCCCCTGAAGATGCTTTAGAGCCCTTTTCAAATCCCCTGCCCATTCCCTTCTTCTCCTCTTTTGTGGAGATTTGTGGACTATGGGCCTAATTCAGCATGGATCGCTATTGTGCGCACGCCGCTGCGATCTCACACGCAGTTCTCTTGCAATAATATGGTGATGACTGAAATCGCAAAGCTGTCGCACGGCCCGCATAGATGCCCACTACCGGTATCTCACATCTGTAATACCTTGCAGTCCTGAATATACATCGGTACCATCAAGGAACATCGGGTCAGCACGCACAATTACAGCAGCTCTGATCTAACTCAGAAATCGCTAACCTCGTCGCACTCAATAAGTACTCACGCTGCATATGCCGTTGCAGTGGCTAATTAATACACGCCCATACAACGGCGTTCAAACGGACATGGACACCTGCGTTTCTCCGACTACCCCATCACCACCTCCATATGCTGACATCCTGTCACTCCGCGATGGCTTTCTATATGCTGTGTGATCACAGTGTGATTGCAATTCTGCGTACGTGGTTGCAATTGCGATCCATGCTGAACCAGACCCTATATTTGGCGTCATTATTTGTCAGTGGGGGTCTGGTGACTTAGGGTTCGTATAGAAACTCTCCTTTCTAAATCCTTGAGGTCTCCTCAGGGGCAGTTGCAGGATGGGTCCTGGGCACCCAGTATATTAGAGGTGTAATTACCTTTAAATAACTGCAAAGTGTACCTCTACATCTCTACTGCACACTGTGTCCCGCCATTTTACTGCATGGCTTCAGCTTAGCAAAGACTGTGTTATCCAAGTGGCCTGCAGGTGTCCAATCAAAGTTGTCTGTTGTATATCCAAGTGTCATACTGTATCTGCAAAGTGTACCTCAGATTCTCTACTGCACACTTTTTCCCGCCATTGAACTGTATTGCTTCAGCTTAGCAAAGACTGTGTTATCCAAGTGGCCTGCATGTGCTCAAAGTTGTCTACTGTGTATCCAGGTGTCATATCTGCAAAGGGTATCCCTGCGTCACTACTGCTTACTGCTGTTGGACATTAAAATTGTATTGTTTCAGTCTAGAAGAGATTGTATATTTTACTTTATCCACAGGTGTTACATCAAAGTTGCCGGTTGGGTTATTGATTGCCATTAATGCAGTTGTGTATTTCTGTACCTCTGTCATAACCATTTCTTTCAGGAAGATTGTACTACTACAGCGTAGTATAGACAGTGTTGGAAGAGCAGGCCTGTAGACACTTTGTTAATAAAAAGTAGTAAATTCACATTACTTCTATTAGTATTGCTAAAACCCGCAGATTATCGTAATTCATAGGGAAGTAAGTTGCAGAAGCGTACACACATTCACTGTAATTCCGGGAGTAAATTGTTGTTGAAATCCAGATATAAACAGATTTACATCTTTAACCTGTTTTCTCCAACACTACTGTTCCAAGAATTGTGTGGTGCTTTACTCTATCCATTATCGTTCCATTATTTTCATTGTGCAATCATCTCGTTACGATTAGTATTCACTATTGTATCGTATTGTCCAGCTTACATGTAGCTGGTTGTGTGTTTTTCTCTTTTCTCTCCCAATTACTGTGGATCTACAAAGCTTTTCAAATAACTCTGGCCCTGATTCAGAGCCAGACGCTCTAACAGGGCGCTCGCTCTGAATCAGGGCCGGTCTTTTTTTTTTAGAACGGCCTCCTGGCCGCTCGCATAGCTGTGGGTGACCACCCACAGCTATAGCGAGCGGCTAGGAAGATGATCGCGATGGTCGAGACCATCACGACCATCGGGCTTGCGACGAGAACCTTGTGGTAGGGTCTCGCTGCCGCAAGCCCCAGAGAGATTTTGGCTCTAACAGAGCCGAAATCTCTCCCACTGACATCACTCGTGATGTCAGTGGGGCCACCCCCAAACAGAGGCGTTCACATGGGAACGCCTCCGTTTGGGCAGCCATTCACTCAACATCGACAGCACCCCCCCTTTGGAGCGAGACCCGGAGCGACGGTTTGCACGTCGCTATCCGGGTCTCTAGCATGCGCACGGCAGAGCCGGCTCCATCGTGCGACATGCGCTCTGGGCCACCATCGACCCGGTTGCGAGCGCTCAACGCTTGCGACTGGGTCTGAATCAGACTGGTTTCTGCGATTGTACATCAGCCTGCCTCTCTGCCACGGTGTGATAGGACGTCCTAGAGCCACCAGATACCACAAATCAGGGGAAATCGTCACACTCAGAACCTATCCTGTAATATTCTCATCTCAGAAAAAGTAGAGCATTACAAAATACATAAGTCATTATTTCAGAGCATGTGCAATACGTTAGAGAAACTTGCTCTCATTACAGAAGTACACCAAAACAATTATTATTTTTGAAACAAAATATAATGAAAAGAAAATACCATATTTAAAGATCACAGATGTACAGACATCTTCATCTGGTTTACATGTTATCGTGGGTCCCGTGCAGAAGTCTCCTGACATTGTTACGCATTTTACGCATGATAGCGAATAACCTGCAAAATGCAAAAGTAGATATTAATTTCTCAGTCTTTTCACAATGTATTATAAAATCTTTACATGCTCCAACACACAAAATATCTGATTGTAACGTCAGGATAAATGAACCAACGCCACATTTTTCTTAGTGATATTCCAGATCTTGTTATACTGTAGGCTACTTTCCTAGTACTGTTAATAATATACAGATCTGTCCTTATATACTGTGTCTTCAATCTCACCAAATAGTCCCTATCGGCGCGCCAGGTCCCGGGTGACACGGCCGAGCCAAACGTCCCTTTTCGCTCAAAATGTGCATCTTATTCTCAAAAATAAAACAACTGGAAGTGACAAAACCACATTGCTAGATTACACTGATCAATTGATGTGTGATATTAGTACATCTGTGTGCGACTGTAGGGCTGATTCATTGATGGACGCAATTCACACAGACGCTGCAGCTTTGTACATAGTGACTGTGCACAAATATTGAAAAGCCACACGAGCCATCATATGTAAAAGGCGCCCATTGCCGGCATTGGGATGGCTGCTGGCGCTTTTGGGGCACTGCGAGGGACATGAAATGTTTTTTCTCATGTCAAGTTAAATTGTGCTTTATCAGTGACTTAGTACATGTTTAAAACTAATTCCTGTGTGGTTAAAGTCTCAGTCCGGTTTCTCATTTCTCTAGTACACTGTGATTGGAGTTTCGCTGCAGCCGTGATGTGAATAAGATGCATAATTTTAAGTAAAAGTCGCTGTGTTACACCTCTCTGAGCGGCTCAGTCACTGTAGGCGTAAAAGCCGTTAAAAGATGAATTCATACACTGGCATCACTAGGTGGGTGCGGAGAGCACTGGGTGTCACTCTCCAAGGGGGTGACACCAAGGTGATGGCCCCTTCTTATTGACAGAGGGTCTGATTCAGACCCGTTCGCCAGATGCGATCGCTCGCTCCGAGCATATGGAAATTCGGCTGAGTGACGTCATGGCAGCCGCTCGCAGGGCAAGTCATAAGCACTCCCACTATGTCTTGGCGAGCGATCACTTTGAGTTTGTAGACGCCCACCAGCCTGTCTTAATACGCCCACTTGCGCACGTCATCTCCAGGAAGTGCATGTAACCATTGGTACATCGAGCACCATCGGATGCGATCGCAGCGCTTGAGGTTGACTTCATTGTATATTTCTAGCAAGTGACGTGTCCTATGACGCTGGCTGTTAATTATGCACGCCTCTGAAACGGCGCTACAAATCTCAGGTGCGCCTGCGTTCGCACCTCCACTCCCCCGTTTCCAGTGGCCTGCCCCTGTTACCACCCACAAACGGCTTCACCTGTCACTCATTCAGCTGGGCTGTCTATGCTTGGCGAGCGAGAGTTTCCCCATCGCTCGTTCTAGTTCGCGAACGCGCAATACGAAGCATATGCATGCGCACACTGAAAAACATCGCTCGCTACGAGCGAGCACTTGCTAGCAAACGGGTCTGAATCAGGCCCAGAGAGCGGGACACTGCACACTAATATTACAGTGCACCACCAGCCTCTCAATCACCGAGGAGGAGCCAGCAAAGCTAGGAGAGTTTCTGGGGGCTGCTTGGCACCTCTGGGAATGCTAGGCACTAAGGCACACTCCCATGAAACCGGGAGTGTGCTGTGAGGCCATGCGCCCTCCCCCTGAGCCCATATCCCATTATGGGTGCACACACCTTCAGTGCGTATAAGGACTTGACTGGCTGCACTGGGTGTTACCTACCCCAGTTCTGCCACAGAATGCATGCGATAGCCTCTCGTACCATTTCTATCCTTGCCAAATGTGTTTGGTTACTGACCTCTTTCTCACTGTGATGTCACTTCCTGGTCCCCCAGAAATCTTTCCAATGATATACAGAAAAGGTGTGGACCCAGTTGCTATACCCCTAATTCCATACCTTTGGAAAAGTCAAAGACAAAACGCGTAAGCCGATTGTGGATTGCAACAGGGAATAGATCTAGTACATCCAAAAATGCTAACACCAGCTGGCTACAGAGGGCAAACTAGCTGCTCTTGCCTACACATACTTCGAGAGCTGTGTAATAATTGCAAGACCTACCTGTCAAACTAAAAGCGTCATACTCATCTATACTGGTAAAACAATTCCTTATACTGGGACACATTCTCATTTGAGCAGTCACCATGTATTACACACCCCACGGACCAAGCATTGCTTGCTGGGATACTGTATTGTAGTAAACTGGAGATTAATAACCATTTACTTTTCATTGTAAAGGGACTTGCTAAATGCTACTAAGGGGGATATTTATCAGATAAAATCGTGAGAAAAGTATTAACCAATCAGCTCCTAACGGTCATTTTTCAAACACAGGCCCTGATTCAGACCCACTCGCTGCCGGCGGCAGCTCGCTGGGTCTGTGGGCGTTTTTTAATTTTGAAATTTTTTTTCTCTGGCCGCTCGCAAAGCTGTGGGAGACCTCCCACAGCTTGTGCGGGCGGCCAGGAGTCTGTCACTATAATTGCGACCATCGGCCTTGCGACGAGACCCTGTGGTAGGGTCTAGGCTGTCGCAAGGCTGAGTGGACTTCCTGCTCTAATAGAGCAGGAAGTCCACTACTGACATCAGTAGTGATGCCAGCAAGACCTCCCTACAAATGCCAGGGGTTCCTAAGGGAATGCCTGCATTTGTACAGCCACCCCCCCTACCCAACTACAAAATGGGGCGAGCTGTCACTCACCATCGACAGCTGCCCCGTCCTGTAGAGACTGAACTTCAGTCGCTCAGCGGGGCTTGCGCACGCACACGCCGGATGCGGCGCATGTACAGCTCAGAAACATCGAGCCGCTTGCGAGCGCACTGTCTCTAAAATGTAAGTTAGAAGCTGATTGGTTGGTACTTTAGCTCTCACAATTTTATGTCTCTCCAGGCTTTGATAAATAACCCTCTATACCTTATACTGACTTACTGTAGCTTATTTGGAGATGTTACAGGTCTGAAGTTGCTTTGAATAGTTCAGAAAAATATTTCCACACCAATATGTCAGCACAGTGTACATTCTTAATGAATTACTTTACTATATGTTAAGCTTGGCACAGCAGTTGCAGAGACGTTATTGCACAATATGTTGTACAGGTTAAAAAAATTTTTTTTAAATTACTATATGTTTATTTTTGAAAAATTTTTATTCCAGCTTGTTAAAAAAATTACTTTTAAAATTTAGTTTAGATCATTTTAAAATAAATGCTAATACATTTTGGATGGTAAGTTTTCTATGGTCTGAATCGCACGTTTATATGTACCACCCGAAATGGACAAAATACAGTTTTGCCCCCAGGATTGTTTTCTCTGTGTGTTTACAGTTGCTCTGGTCCAACTAATGTGTTACAGATATCTATATATTTATTTAATATACATCTGTGCGTGCAAACTGATCCAGTGGTAATCCACTTCTCATAGTTAATCAATCAGAGCTCTTCCCAAAACATCTCCCATCACACATTGTTACCTTTCATGTCACCTCAACTCTTGTTACTTCTCCCTCTTACCTTTAGAGTGTAAGCTCTTTTAATCAGAGTTCTCAATATTATTTTGTCACATTTCTGTATATTTTGTAATTATTATTATTCGCAGTACAAGTAGTAGTATTTCTAATAATAATATTAGTAGTAATTGTCGTAGTTTTTAATAATACAAAAGTAGTTTTTAATAATACAACAACAATAATAGTAATACTAATATTATTTGCCGGGATTCTAATAACCACAGACCGAGCACTAGATTTTGATCTGCAACTTCTTCAACTGTGAAAGAAAACATGTTACTGAATATCACTTATCATTCAAATTCAAACTGTCAAAAATGCTCATTCTCTATAAATTTTCAGATATTATCAATATAATAAGCTTATTGTCATTGTATAGCTACTTACCTACGGCTACAAAGGCTGACAGCAAATAGAGAACCTTGATTAAGAAGATCATTGTGAGCACAAACAGACAGGACTTACAAGAGCTAAACAGTCTATACTGTTACACATACTGTATAACCTGTATATATACCGAAGGTCAGTGACTCTTTTATTGTACAGTAAAACAAACCTGTTCTATATTTCTTGTGCGTCGCAAAGCCATGGTAAGCTGCTCCCAAACTAGTGATTTATGGGCCTGATTCAGAGCCGCTCGTAAGTGGCAGCTCGTTCGCTCCGAGCGATGTTTGCCCAACTGCGCATGCGTACAGATCGTTATACGCATGCGCGAACCAGTCAGTGCAGGCCGAAATTCATGTGCTCGCAAAATAGCGAATGCCTGCTAATTTGAGTGACAGGATGAGGTGTATGTGGGTGGTAACAGGGGAAGGTGCTTGAAAACGGGGAGTGGAGATCCGATCGCAGGCGTGCTTAAAGGTCAAAACGGGCGTTTTATGGGTGTGCATATTTAAAACAGCAGCGTCATTGACCACGTCACTGGGTTATTTTATAGGGAGAACTGCTCGCAAAATTGTGGTAGCAAAAACCAACCACAAGAATAGCGAGCAGCTCATACCCTGTTCGATGTACTCGATTAATCTAATAAATAGCGGACATGATGTAGGATGCGAGCGGACAGGGGGCGTAGTTTCCCAAAAAACGACCGCAAGTTTTGTTCGCTCGTTCAGACCTAGAGGCGGGAACAGACCGCAAACAGCGAACGGTTCATTTGAATAGCCAACCCTATTTTCTGGACGAGCGAGCGCAAATAGCGACCGGCTCTGAATCAGGCCCTATATACGGTGTCCTCCAAAATAAAGTCATTCATTTCATGTCATTCTGCTTTTAGCGTTATACACTTGCTCATATATTCCCCTAACAAAACTAAATAGAGGATAATAGAGTATAATGAAAATTCTTCTTTTGCATACAATTTCCAATAAAGTTTCCAATGAAACAGCTTTAATACTTGAATGATACAAGACTAAAGTTTACTGGAGATCTGCAAAAATTAGGTAAATTAAGGACTATGAAGGATTTGTGACAACCTGTATAAGGAAACTATGACATCGGAGGTAACGCACATTTATTTATTTTCATTGGATTCATTTGCAGAAATGTACAAGTGGTCACTGACCAGAATTGTGTAATGAGATTTCCATAACCAGATCTGTGTATGTTGCCGAGGGGACGCGTGATGTAACTGCTGGGAAGATGATGTCACTATCAGATTAGGTTACTATTAGGGTGATCAGACAGTGTCATTTTCTAGCAAATCTGGCTTTTTAGTTATTGAATAACTTTCATACAAGAAAATATAGCAGGAAAGGCTGTTGCTGGGTCCTTTTGCTGGTAATGGGGACCATACAGTGCAGTATCTCTCTCGATAGCTATAGATGGTGTAAATGATACAGAGACAAACAACGGTAATCTTAGTTTACTGCTATTTGTTAAATATTGAAAGGAGGACATAACCCCTTTAGCGAATGCTAAAGGAGTTAAGTCTCATTGCTAAGTGTGGTCCCTAAATTCCACTTGTTGGGTTTCTCCTTTTATCTGTTTTGTAGGTTTGCTACCACTGACCACTCAGGGTCCTATTCATCATCGAAGGCTATATGGCCTCCGATGATGAAGTTTAGAACTTGCTGCGAGGGATACTTTAGTACCCAACTCGCAGCGGGGGAAGCCTGACACTGGAGAAATTCACCATTGCTCCGGTGAGTGGACAACTGCTCCGAAAAGCCGATGTGTGTGTACGGGCGGTCTGCAGACCGCCCGTACACACTTGCCGATGGACAGATATGTATGCAGACATATCTGTCCATCGGCTGTGCAGCTCAGCCAATGCGATATGTCGGTGAACGCCGACGTTCACCGACATATCGCGGGTACACACTGGCCGACGGCCAGCAGATATATTGGCCTATCAATTGATCGGCCAATGTATCTGTCAGTGTGGACCCAGGTTAAGTTTGGACAACAAATTGCATCCTACTCAGATCATGCCCAATCCTGCCCTTAGTGACATATTGTCATATTTTTCCATGCTTTATGTAAATAGAGGATAAGCGATCTGTTACCAGATTGGGCGATTTCTGTAATCTGTAATGATCTAGCAGTGTAAGAATGTTACTGTGGAAAAAACGATATACAGATGTTTCTTCTTTGACCTGTCCTCGGATCCGCCAAATAGCCCTGTTAGTGACAAAAATGCAACTAAGCCGCGTCATGCATCATTTTTGTTTAATAATATACTCAATTTGCATCATTTTCGCACAGTGCTAGTGAAAATAGCACAAGATATGCATAGCCTATACAACACTAATCCACTCACATGCAACTGCATTGCAAAACATACACTAATCTGACACAACATGTATCCTGCCACACACAGTGCAAATTTACATTATTACAAGAAAAGTGTAACTCCTAAGTCCCCAGTACACTACAAAGTCCATAGGCCCTCATTCAGAGCCGTACGCTCTGAGCAGAGCGCACGCTCTGAATGAGGGCCGGCCTCCATGAAAATGGAGCGTCCTTCTGGACGCTCGTATAGCTGTGGGTCACCACCCACAGGCTATACGAGCGTGCATTTTGATGGCCGTGATGGTCGAGACCATCGCAACCATCGAAATTGCGAGCCGGAGCCTGCGGTTGAGGTTTTCAACCGCAAGCTCCAGGAGTGATTTTGGCTCTATCAGAGCCAAAATCACTCCCACTGACATCACTAGTGATGTCAGTGGGCCGGCTTTTGACGGGAGGCGTTCCCGTGGGAACGCCCCCGTCAGGGAGGCACGCCCCCGGCATGCCTACCAAAGGGGGCGTGCTGTCAATCAACATTGACAGCACGCCCCCTTTGATCGGACACAACGAGCGAAGGACTTTCCTTCGCTCGTCGCGTCTGGCGTATGCGCACGACGGAGCTCCCTCCGTCGTGCGCATGCTCAGTCCAGAACATCAACCCACTTGCGAGCGGACAGCCGCTCGCGAGTGGGTCTGAATCAGGCCCATAGTCTGCAGTGCTAATGAGATGGTAAACTGCTAAAGATCGAAACTAGCTATATGGGGTTCGGCTTGTAAATTGTGCCACGCGTCTCACACTGGCACAAAAATGATAGGCGAATGAGGGAGCATCTGTAGCTCAACCAGCTCTTCAGGCCAATCCCAGCAATATTTGGATGAGATGGAAGTACTGTAAAAGCTAAGCAGTTTTTGGAAGCCACACTGGTGGGCCTGATTCAGCAACTGATTCACAACTGCGATTACGCACGCATTTGGATGATTGTTGCGTTCGGCACTTGCGTATTCATCGCAGTGCATGTGCGCAAACTGGCCACAGTGATCGGGACTGCTATCGCAGTGACTATGTAGACCCATCGCAGAGTGATTGATAGGCAGTGCCATTTGTAGGAGGTGACGGGGGTGTGGTCAGCAAAATGCAGGTGTGCCAGTGCGTTTCAATGCCGTTGCAGGGGCATGCATAAATTAGCCACTGCGATGCCCTACACGGCCTGTGGCCTCATAGCGTGCGTTGAAGTTAGCAATTTCTGAGTAGTCAGACCTTGTGCAAGTGTGCGTGAGGCTGCGATGGTACACGATTGTACCGATGGTTTTACAGTCTTGCTAAACGTTATGGATGTGTGTAAGGTAAAGTGGGCGTCCTTATGTAGTGCTGCGAGGGCATAGCGATCGTAATGAATTATCATACTATCACAGTTGAGCTGCGTACATCATCGCAGCTTCGATCGCAAAAGCAATCCGTAGTGAATCATGCCCTGAGACAAATAGGACATAAACATATAAATAAAATATTAAAATACTGCGTGTGCATTCTTATAAATAATAAGCCAATGAGTTATAGTCAAAAGATATCTGTATCAGTATCAGGTTATTGCATATCCTCCATATAATATTCTCAGGGTTGGACTGGCCCACAGGGGTGCAGGGGAAATCCCCGGTGGGCCCCACTGTCTATGGGCCCGCTCCCTCTTCAAGGTGTCAGGTACCAGATCTCAAATTATACATTGTTACTCTATTAGATGGTCAGTTATTTTGTGGAGCAGTACCACTGATCAATAAAGGTGATTGGTTCCCTTCTATAGAATCTACACCAGACTTATTGATTAGCAGTTTGGGTGACTGTCCACACCCCCTCTGGATAACCACACCCCTTAAGCATAGGCCCCTATCATTGCATTATTCGGTGGGCCCTTCATGCCCCAGTCCGACACTGAATATTCTATATTCTATTGTAAAGTGATCAGTACAAGATAAAAAGCTCTGTTAGTTATAGGCAATGGGTTACAAAAAAAACTTTTACCATACATATAGAGAAGTATATACAGTATGTTTGACACAGTCACAATAGAATTCTCTATTCATTTGTGAGCTACAATAAATTATTTTGTACATTCAATAAAGTGACTAATGCTTGATCAGGGGCGTAGAGAGCGCCGCCGGGGCCCTGGTAAAGAGGGGGTGTGGCCTAATCACAGGCGGCGTGGCCACGCCCCCTTGAAAACAAAATATACTTTTGCAGTGCTGCGTAGTGGTGCTGCGCGCCGGGCAGGGGGCGCTGTGAGTCCCTCAGCCTGGCGCAAAGCCAGGGGGGCACAATCAGTGTGATCGCTCCCCCCCTCAAGCATAGGAGATTGCTCTGGCTGCTGCTTTGCAGCTGCAAGCAATCTCCCACTGCATCCCAGCACAGGAGTCATTTTTCTGTTCAGAAGCCAAAAATCTATAAGTATCACATAAATTAAAAGATAGCTGACCACAATGAGGTAGAAACAATATGCAGAGTTTATAATTTAATACAGCAGTAGCGTTCAACTGCTGAGAGAGTACTCTGCACTTTTCACATATACAGCACATATACAGCACATATACAGCACATATACAGCACATATACAGCACATATACAGTATACTTAAGGTATGCTAGCAGTATAGTGATCTGGTAGTGCTTAACTTTGTATAGCATCTGCCTGGGTTACAACACATAGTAAATCACTATCAGCCCTACCCAGCTTTTAGTGGCTGCAGCAGTTGCAGTCCCTGGAAGCCAGTGTTTTGCACATGCACAACTCAATTGTGCAGGCACTGGGACCCGGCCGACCAGGATTACTGTCTCCTAATCTTCTCCTACAGTGCAGGCAGTCGCAGTCTCCCCTCATCCAAAAGTGTAGGAGCCACTGCTGGTAATGAAGTGGAATTCCACACTTTATATGCTTCATTGATTTGATGAACAGCAACATGCTATAAAGACCTACACATCAAGCCATGAGATAGGGAGGTGGGGACATGTCACCTTACTGCAGCACACTGGATATTCAAGTTAGCTTTATGTAAACTACTTAAAGCATTTACAATTGTATCATAAGAAGTGAGTTCAGACACTGCCAAATTGAGTTAAGTAATACCTATAATGAAAAAACTGGAAAAGCAGCAAAAGAAGCTGAAGGAGGATATGATGAAAGTAAGTGATTTGGAAAAATTGTTCACCATGTAAATTGAGTTCTTTATTCCCAGGTCCCAAGGGCTTGCATCATCTTGGAACTGGATCACTAAAGTACATTTTGACAACCATCCTAAAACCTATTCTAATCATGTAGATATTTCATCGGTGTCAACATGCAGAGTATACCACACACCTATGTACTGTAAGTCTCTCATCAGTTCAAATGCTGTGATACTATAATTTTCTCACATATATTACCAAATGTGTAATTTATTTTCTTCTTTTTTTCCACTGCAGCAAAATAGACACCAATCTTTATCGTATCAATTGAGAGTTATTGTTCTATAGCAGAGGTTCTCAAACTCGGACCTCAGGACCCCACAGTTCACATATTGTAGGTCACCCAGCAGGTGCACAGGTGTGTGCATTACTCACTGACACATTTTAAAAGATCCCTAGGTGTAGATAATTATTTAACGTGATTCTGTGAGGAGTCCTGGAAAACATGCACTGTTTGGGGTCCTGAAGACCGAGTTTGAGAACCTGTGTTCTATAGTATTACATCATATAAATTCAAGATTTTTTGCTTTATTATGTTACAAGCATTTGCCAGCAGCTTTGCTTGCGTGGATGTCTGTCATTGCTCGACAGAACTAATTTTACAAAGACAGTTGCGGCATCTAATATTGTGACATACAGTATATTGTATATTTCAGACATTGATCACAAAATGTCTTTGTAATAATGTTTGCCGTTTTTACTTCAGGAATTAACACAACAAGATGTTTGGGGATACTATCTTGTAAGAAAGCCACTTAAATTACAGTAACACTAAAAGGTTGCAAGTAACATGAACAGCAACTTTATGATATGTAGTATTTGTCTTGGTTTGCCATCTACTGGATTGACAAGTATACTGCAACTCTATGAGTTAAGATAAGCTGCCTGATTAGTGCTTAATATAAAGTTGGATTTTCCTGCAAAATAGATCTTGAGATATATATATCTATGTATAGTTCATAAACAGTTCCTAAAAGTAAATTTATCGCCAAAAAATTATATTTATATACATCTAGTAATTTTCGGCTTGAGGAGGCTGCAAACTGCACGTGCTGAGTGTCAAGTGTCTGGTTTCCTTTATTGCTCCTCTCCCTGATGTCACATAGAGATAATACATACCTCAGTTTCTATCTAGGTGACTAAGCTATAAAATATTAAACAACGTACAGTATTTCAGGCTAACGTTTTACAACTATCCACTTCCTCATGTATATCCCTAACAAAGTTAAACAGAGTATAATGAAAGCTATTTTATGAAGATTACTTTGTGTGCATATGACGCATTGCATGTTTCCTTATTGAAACAATTGATTTCTATACAGTAGTCACATTTGTTTTGTCAAAACACATTTTGCATGTTATTATGTGCAGAAACAATTTTGATACTTGTAAAAGAGTAACATTTGCTGGAGATCAGAAGAGGACACAATATCAAATCATGGATTTTGAAGGTTTTGAAACAATCTGTCTATGGAGAAATGTTAAAAAGTTAGTAGCAATGTTTACTTATTTTCATTGGACTAGTTTGAAGAAATTTATTTGTTACTGGTTTTGTAGTGAGTTGAATAATGGGTGTGGATTGAAAGATCTATCGTAAAAAGGTAGACAATGTCTAGATAGACACCAGATGTTAGACAGTCATTAGGTCAACAGTGACAAAAAGTTGACACACTAAAGGTCGACATGTACAAATGGTCAACATGGTTAAAATGTTGACATGTAAATGGTCGACACAAAAATGGTTGACACATGTTTTTGTTTTTTTCTAACCCTAATCTTCACCCTAACCCTCATTAGTGCCTAACCCTAACCCTCCCTCCTGGTGCCTAACCCTAACCGTCGGGGTAGGTGCCTGACCCTAGCCGTCCCTTCTAGTGCCTAACCCTAACCTTCTAGTAGGTGCCTCATTGGTTATAAGGCACAATCAGAGCCGTAACTAGACTTTATGGTGCCCTGTGCCATAAGCATTGCGAGTGCTTCCGATGGTTCTCGATGTTACTGATGGTTTATCACACTTCCTGGAGATGATGTATGCTGCAATGGTAAAGGGCGTGGCATTAGACCAGCTTACGATCGCTTAGCCGCCGCACGCTAAGACATAGAGGGCATCCTTAAGCCAGGCCGTGCGATCGTGGGACTTGCATACCAGACCCCTTTCTGCTGCTTGCATGCGCAGTTTAGCATCCGGGTCTGAATCGGGCCCTAAATGACAACTGATAGCTTAATGAAATTAGGACTGTGTTCAGGAAGGCAAGCAGGAGATTTCCAACAAATATCCTGCATTAACTACACAATGAAAATCCTCATGACTCCAGTCTGTGCTATAGGCAGGGAATGTTAAGATTTCTGTGTATAAAATTGAATGATGAATGAACCCCTTAGGGAGAGGAACATTTCAGATAAACCAGGGACTATGACAGAAGGGCCGATGGCCGGATTTGCCGGTACAGTGTCAAATCCTGACCGAGCATCTCCGCCTGCCGGCGCTCTGCTCGGGATACTGAAAGACGGGGGGCGTGCCGTGAAGCCGGGCCCCCGTGATTCGCGGCACATCCCCATGAGGTGAGGTCATGCTCTCGTGAGCGCAGGTGGACTGCCAGGGCTGGATCGAGCTCCTTTTCAAGTCTTGCAATCCACATGCATTTAAGTTTTTGTCAAAACATGATTAATAGTACAAAGCACCTGAACAGTTGGACAATGAAACTGCTCTGTATAAATCTATTTATTCATCATTTTACAAAACAGCTGCAATTGTTCATTACCACAAGATTGATGATGAATAACAATATGTTTCATAAGTATTGCATTTAACACAACAATCTTCCCGCATCAGTGTAAACATCAGTATTGCTCGAGGGTCCTTCACTGGTACTCTCACTATTGTGGCTGCATTCAGACCCCATGTCATGTCCCTGCCAAATGCAGCATATATCCTAATTTACATCGCACAGAGGGCCTGATTCAGACCCAGTCGCAAGCGCTGAGTGCTCACAACTGGGTCGATGGTGGCCCACAGCGCATGCGCTCGACAGAGCCGGCTCCGTCGTGTGCATGCATGAGACCCCGCTAGTGATGGACACTCCGTTGCTCCGGGTCTCGCACCAAAGGGGGCGAGCTGTCAATGTTGAGTGACAGCTCGCCCCCTTTGGTGGGCGGGCTGGGGGGGTGGCTGCCCAAACGGAGGCGTTCCCATGAGAACTCCTGCCGTTTGGGGGCGGACCCACTGACATCACAAGTGATGTCAGTGGAGAGCATCCGGCTCTGTTAGAGCCAAAAGCTCTCTAGGGCTTGCGGCCACGAGACCCTACCACAAGGGTCTCGTTGCAAGCCCGATGGTCGCGATGGTCTTGACCATCGCGACCATCATCATGGATGCTCGCATAAGCTGTGGGTGGTAACCCACAGCTATGCGAGCGTCCAAGAGGCCGCTTTGCAAATAAAAAAAACACGCCCTGATTCAGAGCGGGCGCTCGTTCAGAGCGTCCGGCTCTGAATCAGGCCCTGAATACGGTGATATTCGGGCACGCGCGCGATGTAGGCAAAAAGTCCAGGAGGCAAAACAGTATCGCAGCTCAGCTCAAATTCAATACGGGCCATAGTATGGCTGCCAGTCCAGCCCTTCATGGAACAGGTCTTAATAATTATTTTTGAGCACAATGCTTAAAGCAACAACCAGAAATAATAAACTATATCGGATGTAGCCAGTGTCATTGCAAACAATTCCCACATTCACGTTTAGATAATCAGCTATCACAGTATTGTTTCCCAGGTTGCAGATGGAAGGAGTTGCACAGCCACGCAGAGATAATTGAAGGGAGGGTTCTTCTGAAAGATAATAAAGCTTCATTAGCAATGATAAAGTATATGCATAGTGTATATTAGGTCAGTGCAGAGGGTTTATCCTCCCTGCTGAAACTATACCAGAGGGTTAGGTAAGTGGCCAAACTACTCTCAGCTACACCTGAGCATAATAGACCTGATCCTGAGATAGCTGCACCCACACCAGCAAGAAGCTCCCTCCATGCCACATCCCCAGTGGGTGTAGCCTGTAGTGTAAGTGCGTTTCTGAGCAGCAACTGGGTGGTGACGGTTCGGATGCACAGAACAGCTGCAATCTGCGGGGGCCGGGACACCTGCTCCTGACAAATCTTTTTGTACCTGTGATTACAAAAGCACAGAGGATTCCATCGCAAAGTGAGTAACAGGCTGTCAGCATTTGGGGATGGTGACAGGGGGGGTGGTCATAAAAACGCAGACGTGCCTGTCCGTCAGTGGCATAGGATCATCCCAGATGCCCGGAGGCAAGTTATAATTCGGTGCTCCCCCCCCCCTCACAGCCACTGACACTGTAACGTAGCATTTCGCATGCAGATACACCGGCAGTCGCACATAGAATATAGGCATGCCGCATATCATTTTAATCAGCAGAAACTGCTTGTGCGTTCTATCAGCATGGCTGTGTAAATATCTGGCGCTCGCAGGTAATTGCTGTGAGGGGGCGGGGTTTAATGATGTGACCCGGCCGGCCCCGCCCCTGACTCCGCCCACCTGCTTCTCCTCCCCGGAGAAATCAAAAGTCGGTAACCCTGGACTTGCAGCGCATGGAGGATATATGTATGGGGGCACATCAGTATGCATTAGCATAAGGGAGTGCCGGAACTGCTGCATGGGTCTGAGGCTAGGGCTGCCGCCAGGGAAAAGTGAGACGGAGAGTTGTGGGTGAGGGGGGCACCGGATGTGTCACTAGGGACAGGCCATAGAAAGACGGAGATGGCAGCCGATGGTATGACATGGAGCTCTCCACTAGTGTATGGGGTTTTCTCAGGTGCCGGGAAGAGGTCCCATGTATTGAGTGGCCATGACGGTACACTCCGGGTACATAGTTACAGCCCTAAGTGGCGTGAATACATTGTGGGCAATGGAGGAGATGCCCATTCAGTGCTGGTGCCCCTATTGTCTCCCATAGTTCTGCCTCTGCTGTCCGTTTCAATGCGGTTTTATGGGCGTGCATAAATTAGCTTCTGCGATTGCATAGACAGCATGAGAGCTCTCTGTGTGCGAGGAGACTTGTAGAGGCTGCGGGTGGTCAGACTTGATGCTGCGTGACTGGCCGATGTGCGACGATGGTACCGATGTTTACGCAGAAGAGCGACATTGGATGTACATGAGAAAGTAGCATTTGGGTGTCCCTATGCTCAGGTATGCTTTGGCAAGCATTAGCATATTTTCTCACAGCTGCGATCGCATTAGCCTCCGCTGCTGAATCAGACCCTGTGACAGTGACTCGCGCTCATGCAGATGCACAGATACTTGACGAGCGGATAGTCCCATCACATGACACAGTAAGTAATCTGCTGCTGCCGGACACAATGCCATGGATACATCTAACTCAGGCCTGATTCAGTAAGGATAAGCAACAATCAGCTTAGTAAAGACAAGTGTAAATAGATTACTCAAACTGCACCATACAGAATGTATGTATGTATATATATATAAATACAAATAAGTGGTGGCTCCAAATTCAAGTAGGGGAGCCACACCAACTGCCAGTGATGTCGGCAGTATTTGGGGTGACAGTTGGCTGTGACTCCACTATTTTGGACCATGCTGCAGCCCACACCTCTGGAACCGCCACTCTAGGTACTGTACTGTATATCTATCTGTAAGCAATTTGTAAGTAATTGAATTTAATTTTATGTTTTTCCAGACCTCATCTATGGAAATTAAAGATGGGACAATTAAAAGACAAAGGGGTAAATTTACTAAAGTGAGAGTTTTTAGAAGTGAGTTTTAAAAGAGATGTTGCCCATAGCAACCAATCAGATTCTAGCTATTATTTTCTAGAAGGTGCTAGTTAAATGTTAAGTAGAATCTGATTGGTTGCTATGGGCAACATCTCTTTTAAAATTGACGCCTTACTGTACAACAACATACAAATGTACGAACTGGGGATTGAAGGGCCTACTAGGGAAATGCAAAGGAAGGGGCCCCTGCTTAAGTAGGGTGGTCAGCCAGCAGAGGGGGTGTGTGCAAGTTACCTGGGTTGGATTGCCGGTTCACTCGACCATTGAATCCAACCCTGTCCCCGTTTACACCAAGGAGCTACCCGGGTTAACCCTGCAATAACTCAGGTTAGCTCTGGTATAAAAGGGGTAATACACTGTGTTTCGAGCCATGTTATTTATTTTGGAGCTGTTTCCACTAAGGTTGACACGGCATTGACCCGGGTTTTTGCTCTGGTTTAAAAGGGGTATGAGTGGTAGGAGGTTGGGCAGACGGTGTAATGGTTAGCATTACGGCCTCACAGGTCATGGGTTCGATTCCCACCACGGCCCTACCTGTGTGGAGTTTGCATATGCTCGCTGTGCTTGCGTGGGTTTCCGCCGGGTACTCCCACACTCCAAAAATATACAGGTCGGTTAATTGGCTCCTAACAAAAATGAACCCTAGTGTGGGAAACATAGATTGTAAGCTCCACTGGGACTGATGTGAATGGCCAATTATTCTCTGTAAAGCGCTGCGGAATATGTGTGCGCTATATAAATAACTGGTAATAAATCAATAAATAATTCTACATGATGTCTTACTCTTCTCACTGTGAAGTTTTATTTGGTTTATTCCTGGCCGCTTACAGTATTTGAGGGAGAATTCAATTAGCTGCAATAAGCTGCTTTTTTATTTAAAAAGGTTTAACGTGCGATTTACAGTTATCGCGCAATCCTATTAGCTGCTGTTTTCACGGGTATGAATTTTTTACATGAATTTTGCGCAAATTAGTTTTCACCACCTTCTCAGCAGGTGAAAAGTTGGGGAAAATCCCTATTTCAAGGTAAAAATATCGGGACTTGGTTCAAAACCACTAGAACACCCTCCTTAATGACTAATTAGGCAACAATATTTTTATGTCATTTTTGGGGTGAAAAAGTGCGTAGTGTAGGAAAAAGGAGTTTATTGATGTGGGACAGGTATATGGGTGTGCTGTATGAATGGCACAGGTATATGGGTGTGCTGTATGAATGGCACAGGTATATAGGTGTGCTGTATGAATGGGACAGGTATATAGGTGTGCTGTATGAATGGGACAGGTATATTTAAGGTTGTAAGTGGGTGTTAGAGGTGTATTATTTTGAAGGTTTTTCAAAAGTGTCTTTAAATGACACAAATGTACTGTATATTTATGGGCATTTTTATGCAGCCCCAATTTAAACAGAGCATTTATTTAGCAAAAAAAAAACACTTTCTATCATTATTGGCAGTTTTAGAAATATGTATAAACCCCAAACACTTGTTAGCACCACTGATACACTCCCATATTGTTATTATATATCACTTTGCGTGTTTTTTGGGTGCAGGCAGGACCCGTTTTCACCTATAACTATCGCATGTAAAACCAGGAAGAATTTTCGCACAGATGCTGTATCGCGACTTTTGGAATTGGCAAAAAAACAGGAGCGCGCATAAACGCGATAAGCAAATTTGCACGCAAACAGTGCAAAAACCTAGCGCGCAAAAAAAAATCACATTATAGCAGCTAATTGAATTCCCCCTAAGTATGTTTCATGAAGTGGGTGTTCACCTTGAAATGTACTTAAGAGACAAGTTGAGGATGTAGAGTAGCACTGCAGATGGGCAGATTTTGCAGTTGGTGAATGACCCGCCGAGGACAGGTACAGTATATTTGCAATTTATCTATCGGCATACCTGCAATTTTGAATTGAATTGTGGTGCAATTTGTCTCAGCTCCAGTGCACTCTATTGTTTCTTTAGAACGACATTCACTTGATGTGTTAAAACACACAGGGCAGCTCACTCCATTTTTCTCATGGCTTTTGTCTGGTGCTAAAAGAAAAAATGCATAAAAGTGAGTTTTCGTACTGTACAGTGAGAATTGTCACATGAAGTAAAAGAAAATAAGTCACTGACAATTTATAGGAGTAATAATAATATAACCGGTGAGTCAAGAAATCAAGGTGCAGCTGTTGCAGGATTCCATTCATCAGAGAAAGGGAATCATTTAGAGTCCCTTTTTTTCGCATAAGGTACTGTACAAACTTTCATATTGCAAATTTGAAAAAAGGTTACATTTGGTTTCCTATGTAGGTTATTGCCTATTGAAGGGGTCTAGTTACTAAGCAGTGTTAGAAGACAGAGTGAAAAGTGATAAGGTGTCAGCCAATCAGCTCCCAACTGCCATCTCACAGGCTGTGTTTGAAAAATGACAGTTGGGAGCTGATTGGCTGGCACCTTATCACTTTTCACTCTGTCTCCTAACACTGCTTAGTAAATAGGATGGCATTCACGTCAGTGCAACTGAAATAAATCTGGACAAACTCCTCGATTTGTATTAATAGCACAACATACACATGATAAATCCTTAGAAATAGAACTCTGATCATTTATAGTAGCCGGTACTCAGATGCCACTAGGACATCAGCCTGGGTAGTAGGATGTATGGATAGGTATTAATGAGTGGATGCACAAGATCAGGGCCATAATGAGGGCAGTGAGGCTGGTGTCACAGTAAAGAGCACAGGATGAGCTTGAGAACCGTCCATGGCTGCAATTGATATTTGCTGGGTGCCCGCTACAATGTATGTCATTAGCTGTGTGCCTGGGTCCTTTAATGCAGTCCGGAACTCCACCTCCCAGCTCACTTTGTTTAGGGGCATCATTAGGCCATGCATGTGGTCTGGTGCCAGCCCTGACAGACATATCCCCAGGCCAATGTCTGCATGAGGTGGTGAGGAGGCGTCCAATGGCAGCAGTCAGTACTGTGGGCAGTGGTTGGCCTGCAACTTATAGCCTGGGGGGGGGAAATGCCAGTTAGCAATCCTGGCACATGACAAAGGAAAAAACTGGACCTGACAAAAACCTATGGGAGTGGTTTGTCTGAAGTTGGTATGGTCTAAAATTGAGATGTCACAGAGCTATAATCAAATACATCCATAGGTGTGCACAAAAGATGGCACAGGGGGTGCTGCTTTGGCACTTTCACCTCCCCTGGGTCATGGGCTACCCCATCCCTCCCTTCCTCCAGAACATACACTACTCACCTGGACTTACACTACTTACCTAGGTGGCCAGGTATGTCCCAGAGGGGGAGGGCCAAAGCAGCACCCCATGTGCCATCTTCTGTGCATGCCTATGAATACAACTCATAATGACCTCTGTACAATAATGAACTATTGATCTATATACTCTATGTACAATACAAAGAGCAATCTAGTGACTTATACTTAGACAATACAGGGACCACTCTAATGATCAATATTCAATACATGGACCAAACTAATGATCTCTATACATACAATACACAGAGCAATCTAGTGACTTATACTTAGACAATACAGGGACCACTCTAATGATCAATATTCAATACATAGACCAAACTAATGTTCTCTATACAATAGAGGAAGCATTCAGTGGACCTGATTCAGACCCGCTCGCTAGATGTGGCCGCTCGCTCCCAGCATATGCAAATTCAGCTAAGTGACGTCAAGGCAGGCGATCGCACGGTAAGCCATAAGCACGCCCCTATGTCTTGGTGAGCGATCACTTTGTGTTTATAGATGCCCACCAGTGTACGTCATCTCCAGGAAGTATATACAACCATCGGTACATCGGGACCATAGGATCTGACCGCAGCGCTTGTGGTTGACTGTACCCTACTGGAAGCACTGAGAGCAATTCTGTGAACAAATCAATCAGGTGACGTGTACTATGACTCTGCCTGTTAAATATGCACGCTTCTTAAATGGTGTTGAAACATTCTGGCACGCCTGCGTTCGCAACACCACTCCCCCGTTACTACTACCCTGCCTCTGTTACCACCCACAAACGGCCTCTCCTGTCACTCATTCCACTGGGCCGTCTTTGCTGGGCGAGCGAGCTCTACACGACTAGTTCGCCCATACGCATGCGCAAATGCATAACATCGGCCGAGTATGAGCGAGTGGCCGCTTGCGAACGGGTTTGAATCAGGCCCAATATACGAAGCAATCCACGTAATCGAAATCTTAAAATATCAGACTAAGGGCCGTATTCAATTAGTTTCACACCCGCAATAAAGTTTCGCCTGTCGAGGTTTTCGCCTACATCGCGTGTTTTACATGTGAAAAAGTATCGGGCACGCTACCGCTATTCCCCGTATTCAATTACAAAGGAGGCGAAAACGGCACCCAGTGATACTTAAACAGGCGGAAAGTTCTGTCAAAAATGGGGAACTCAGTCTGACAGCCCCCAAAACATGCACAAACATTGGGGACCACTATAGATGCCCCCGATTAGCCCTAATGAAGGTAATTGGTGTACTTAAGTTGTGTCAATTACTTCCAATTAGTATCTTTACACAAGTGGTGAAGAATAGCATTAAGCAGTATTTTTAGCAGAAAATAACTACTCCCAGAAAATTTGGGGGTGTATTGTATGGCTTTCTGCATTATATGGTGGCCACTGATGTTCTCTGCATTATATGGCAGTCACTGATGTTCTCTGTATTGCACGGTGGTTACAGATGCTCCCTGCATTGTATGGTGGCCACTGATGCTCTATATATTGTTTGGTGGTCACTGTTGCTCTCTGTATTATATGGCGGTCACTGTGATATTCTCTGTATTAAATGGTAGACACAACTACTCTGTATTGTGTGGCAGTCACTGATGCTTTCTGCATTTTATGGCGGTCACTGATGATCTCTGCATTATATAGCAGTCACTGATGTTCTCTGTATTGCATGGAGGTTATAGATGCACCCTGCATTATGGTGGTCATTGATGCTCTCTGTATTATATGGTGGTCATTGTTACTCTCTATATTATATGGCGGTCAATGCAATGCTCTCTATATTGTGTGGACATCATTGCAATTCTCTGTGGTGGGTGTGGTAGTGTAGTACAGGGAGCAAGATTTAATGTATCTCTGGGTCTTTGGGCTATAGAGTCTGCATGCTCTATTTAAATGTAAAAACACCCCAGAGACACAGATCAAATGCAGCATTCACTGTCACCTGATTGTATTAGGACTAAAAGTGGGTCTTATTACCCTACAAACATTTCAGTCTTTGCAATTTTGATGTCTGTATTCAAGCAAGCCAACAGTGACTGCTATTTATGTGAGGGGGTGGCGCCAACTTGTGTCTTTTCCCAGGTAACATAAAGCCTAACTTCATCCCTGGATAGAGTTTCTCAGAAGATCTTCTAAATACCATCTCAGTTACTGTTGTCATTTCTGTACCTCCTTTGGAAGCTCTGAAGCCTACTTGGTGGCAGCAGCTGCTATCAGACATAACAGATGTTAGCCATAGCTCTGTTCCACCAGTCCTGATTTAGGGCTCTCTGCTGGCAGATAATCATGAGAGTGACCAGGACCAGTGCTGTGTTTCTCGGCACCCATTGCTGTCCTGTGCTGCACTGTCACCACTGCCCTTCCTCTCTGCCCCTTTCCTCCGCCACTCCTTCCCTCCCTCTGACCTTATGCCAATAATGCCAGTGGGTGGTGGAAGGTTGGGGCTCTTCCAGAGCCAGTCAGCTGATGAAGTCTGCAATCTGCAGCCACAACGGACACCTTACTGCCCCTGTGCCGTCATGCGGCTGCACTGACAAAACGTGCCTTGAGCCGGCCCTGAGAGTGACAATGCAATGTGAAAGCAAAAGCCTTCTCCAGAATGAGTAGAGGAAGGAGGTTCAGGAAAGATAAATGGTGAAGGACAGCCATGATGGCCAGCAGCTGTCTGTCTTTAGATTTTAACAATGAATAATTCATGTTTCTTGTCTCCAACTTTGACTGTGTCTTCTCATTTCCGCAGCACACCAGTCGATGTTCCGAACTTCCAGTCCCCAATGGCTGCTTCAACATCGATGGCTGATCATGTTTCTGTTTTGTAGTAGCCACACACAGTGACATCCCCCACCAGCAGCTATAATTATTATTTAGCTACCTTGCGTATCAGATGTTCCCCACACCGCTTAGATTGTAAGCTCATTTGGGCAGAGCATCTTTACCTCCAGTTTCATGTCAGTGTAAGTCATTGTTTGTGTCAGGATTCATGCATTGTACAGTGATGTAATGTAATATGTCACTTTTTACAAATAAAGGATAATGATAATAATAAAACTTAGTAAGTAATAGTAAGTTTGAGTAACTTACATTTAGGTGTTTTTGGTACACAGTGATCTGTCGAACAACATGTGGTAGCAATTTGAAGCGGTTCCATATCCACGTCAATACTCCCAGATATATCACAGCTTAAGCTCTTCTTTCCACAGGATCGAGCAAAAAGTTCATTTTTACCTGCAAAAGGAGAGAAAGAAAACCAAAAAGAAACATCAAGTCTAATCCTAGTATTAATAAGATCTGTAAAAGTCTACAAGTCCTACCTCCCAACATTGAAGGTCTTGATAATGGTGAGACTGTGGCAAAATAAGGGGGTTTTGTTTTTCAAATCAATGTTTTAATGCCACACACCACAGAAATACCTGTTGAATCAGTACTGTACCGACAAAAGCCAGATGGTTGGAAGGTACAGTATGCACAAACATATCCACTTACATTTACTTTTTAAACTTGCACTTGTGGCAAAACTAAGGTGTCGCTCATGTCCCACAAATGAAAGGGGAACGCTATGCTATGCCTTCCCACTGTTGGCTATCATTGACACCTGGGAGGTGTTAGGCTAGAAACGAGCCATAGGATTGGCACACAGCATCTATACCAGATGCGTGCACTGTATTGGATATGGCGCATTAACAATAAGGAACATACATAGACCGCTGTGTTGTGACATCGCCACATCCCAATAATAATAATTGAGTTTGTATTTGCTCTATCTCCTGCTGCTTGGTTTGAGATGTGAAGGATGGGTCTGGATTATGATCACACGAGGTCCCTCTGTACACCACCTGCATGTTTTATAATATGTTAATTCCGCAGGAGGCATCTAGTGTAAAAAAGACGCCCACTGTCAGCATTGCAGATTTAAGGCCAAAGATGCAGCATCGGATCACTTTGCGTGAAAGTGGGTCATCGGAGTAACCCTCGCCTCACTCAGGATGGCCGGTGGTTTCATGCATCCGGGGCCATCAAGCTGCTTCGGGAGACTCGGACACTAGCCTCAGCAAGCCTTGAAAACAGGGCTGAGACCCCCCTCCATTCCCAATTTTAGAGTACGTTTTCCAACACTGCCCAATCCACACCCCCAAAAGCAGCATGTCAATCATCCAGGGGCACTGTGAGCGGTCTCGTAGAACTAGATCTGCACATGTGCAGTGCGGCAGATCTCACACCATCAGAGATGTACATAAACCATCTCTGAATTATGTCCTTAGTTCTGTGCACATAATCTGCAAGCAATTACGGACGATTTACATTCAATGTTGAATCAGTCGCAAATTTATCTTACACTGAACAGGCTTATATACTGTACACTATGTATTTCTATATTTCTTTTACTCCAAGATCTCAAAAGTAGAAGGTACTGTTTTTTCTAAGCTGAGTGATCTGGAAATGATAGTGTTTAAAAGGTAACTCGCTAGGAAAATCCTATAGATTGTTTATGGAACTGTTCAGGGTGGTGTCTTCCTTGGACTCATTATTTCATTTCCACATTCCAGGGTTTGGAGGGAGCAGTGGTAAGGGTGCTATATATATATATACGGAGTGACATTCAGGACTACGGAGCTAGGTCTGTCTCATCTCCTATATATGTATATATATATATATATATATACACATATATATAGTACACACATGGGTTGGGCATGAAATATCGTGCTCCGGTCCATCCCAACCGCCTCTCCATGCTTCTATACTTACCCTTGGGGGTTGGCCAGGTCCTACGGAGCTAGGTCTGTCTCATCTCCTGTATATATATATATATATATATATATATATATTTACACATGGGTTGGTTATGAAATACCAATTGCTTGAAAGCCGCCAGTTCAAATCCCGACCCTGGAAGCCCGACAGCATAAAATCCCGACACCGGCTGGTAAGAATATTTAACCCTAACCCCCCTTCCCCACTCCCTAAACCTAACCCTCCCAAGAGGGTGCCTAACCATAACCTCCCCCCGGTGGTGCCTATCCCTAACCCCCCCCCCCTTCCCTAGCCTAACCCTCCCAGGGGGGGTGCCTAACCCTAAGTGTCCTAACTCCTCCCCCTCCCCCACGGCTAACAGCTTCGGGCTTACTACAATCAGTATGAGGTCACATGTGGTTGTTATTAGCCTGTTAGCATTGAGGGGAATGGTTTAGTTAAATGACTAGTTATCAGGTTTTGGTGTCATTGATGAAGTTGAAGCCCTTTCGTTCCATTCCTTTTTGCTTTATTTTGGTTGTATTGTTTGCTTTTTAGATGGTGGAAAAGAAAGGCAGATCATCAGCTCTCACATTGATTTGTCTAAACAACCCTGCTGGCAGTACCACCACCCTACCAGGTTACTTAGCTATGTTTGAAGGCTGAGTTGGATACCTTGAGTTGTGTTGAAGAACCCATGTCTACAAACCATGTGTTGTGATTTGCGTTCGTTTTTCTACATGATGTTTATTCCGTTTTCTAGAGCGCATGTGCAGGCCTCCAGAAAAAAATGGTGTGTCAGACATTTAGCCAGCAATTTTTCTGCGGTGTGCAAATCGCAGGGTACCTGTCCATTGCTCCATTTTCCCAGTGATTTGTGCAGTGCTGTTAATGCGGGATTCCAGGGAGGGAAGTATTAAAGAACAGGGGCCAGGGTGTGTTGTGTGGGCCCCCACTGACCCAGGGGCCAGAGCCGTAGCTAGACTTTTTGGTGCCCTGTGCCAGAGAGAGCATTGGTGTGACCCCCCCCAGTTTAAATAGGGACATAAGATAGTGCACCTGAAAAAGGGCCATGGCTTCATGGGGAAGGGCCAGAGAAGAGATAGGGGAGGCCAGGAGATGCTGGGGATAAATAGGGACATAATATAGTGCACCTGAGAGAGGACCATGGCCTAATGGGGAGGGGCCAGGGAAGAGATAGGGGAGGCCAGGAGATGCTGGGGATAAATAGGGACATAATATAGTGCACCTGAGAGAGGGCCATGGCCTCATGGGGAAGGGCCAAGGAAGAGATAGGGGAGGCCAGGAAATGCTGGGGATAAATAGGGACATAATATAGTGCACCTGAGAGAGGGTCATGGCTTCATGGGGAAGGACCAGGGAAGAGATAGGGGAGGCCAGGAGATGCTGGGGATAAATAGGGACATAATATAGTGCACCTGAGAGAGGGCCATGGCTTCATGGGGAAGGGTCAGGGAAGAGATAGAGGAGGCCAGGAGATGCTGGGGATAAATAGGGACATAATATAGTGCACCTGAGAGAGGGCCATGGCCTCATGGGGAAGGGCCAGGGAAGAGATAGGGGAGGCCAGGAGATGCTGGGGATAAATAGGGACATAATATAGTGCACATGAGAGAGGGCCATGGCCTCATGGGGAAGGGCCAGGGGAGAGATAGGGGAGGCCAGGAGATGCTGGGGATAAAAGAAAAGGAAACTACAAGTGAGAATGATAATAAACGAGAAAACTGACAGGCCCAAACAGCGCCCCCTGCCCTACGGTGCCCTGTGCCATGGCACTGGTCGCACTACCCTAGTTACGGCTCTGAATATCAGTATACATATCGCATCATATTGATGTGATATATAGTAATGTTCTGGAGCCATTGAGTAATAATTACCTGTCCGACGACCACCTCCAATAAACGGTCCGCCGCGATCCCAGCACACCCTGAACCCATTATAGATACGCCTCTGATTCTACTTATTTAAATCTAATTATCATAAATTGATTCCAAACTAAACATGAATAAATATACAAATATTCAAAGTCATTACAGGGAAACCATGTACAATATACCAGACAGAAACAGCTTCTTACACAGTTCTCTGGAAATAAATACATAAGACATTATTTAAGGCATGTGCAATATACTGTACATTATAGAACGTTGCTCTTGCTACGGAAATATACCAAAACAATATATATATATATTTGACACAAAATATAATAAATAAAAAAATACCATATTTAAAGATCGCATATGCACAAACATCTTCATCTGGTTTACACTGTGTCGTGTGTCCTCCTGTGCAGGAGTCTGCCGACAATGCATAGCATTCTGTACATGACAGAGAATAACCTGCAAAATGCAAAAGAAGACATTTCTCAGTCTTTACACAATTTATTATAAAATCTTTACATGCTCCAGCACAAGTCCCGAATGTCACTGAGAAAGATATGGCGTTGGTTCATTTGGACGCTATTCACACAGCTGCTGCATTATTCAAAAGCCGCAGGAGGTGTCTTATGTAAAAGACGCCCACTGCCGGCTTCTGTGATCCGCTGCTGCATCAGAAGACGCAGCCAGAGGATCAACTGCTTGACCATTGGAGTTCTGAGTAACCCTGAGGTTATACCCCAGAGCCAGTGAAGCTGTGTCCAAGGACGCACTCTCCAAGGGGGTGACACCAAAATGCCAGCTCCTCCTCCGGACACTACACGCTCAATCACAGTGCACCATCTGTCTCTCACTGAGGAAGAGACGGAAATGCAGGGAGAGTTTCTGGGGGCTGCCCAGGACCTCCGGGAGTGCTTGGCACACCTCCAGAGTGATGAAACCGGGAATCTGCTGCATGGCCATGTCCCATCCTCGTGAGGCTGTGCCCCTTTTTGAGTGCACACACCTTCAGCCCATGTAGGGACTTTACTGTCCATACTGGGTGTCACCGAGCCCAGTTCCGCCACTGAATGCATGCGATATCCTCTCGTACCAATTCTATCCTTGCCACATGTGTTTGGTTACTGACCTCTTTCTCATTGTGATGTCACTTCCTGGTCCCCAGAAAACTTTCCAATCATATAAATAAAAGGTATGGACCCAGTAGCTAGCTATACCCCTAATCAAAACTGTGAAATCGAGGTACTGTAAAAGCTAATATCCCACAGTCTACTCACAACTTTCAACATTTGTCTGCAAATCAAGATATTCAGAAAAGAGAATTTGGAGCTAAATCTAGACAGTAAATACACAATCACCAAAGAAATGTAGAATTTCACACAGGATTTCTAGAGAAATATCTACTGTGCTCCAACTGATTCCAACCATTAGGGACAACAAAACATCAAAAAGCTCTAAACTCTGATGATGAACAACAGAATGAAGCTAAAAGTAGATTTCGTTTTTCCTTAAATGAATGAGCTATTAATAATAAAAAAAAATCTGCATTAAAGGACGGCAATTTTCACCCTCACAGTCCGAACATATTTTATCTCTTTGCAAATTTGAGTCTCTGCATCAGATGGCCGTGCAGGTAAACGCACTTTGCAAATAAAAAAAATTAAGAAAAATGAAAATGACTTAACCGCCATAATTTTGGATAGGAATGACCCATTGTGTCTATCCACATTGGGGGGGGAGGTGTATCAACCTTTGGAGAGAGATAAAACGGAGCAGTTGCCCATAGCAGCCAATCTAAAACAGTCTTTGAAATGACAGTTAGAAGCTGATTGGTTGCTATGGGCAACTATTTAACTTAATCTATCAACAAGGCTTGTTATGTCCTGTCCATGGACGGAATGTACTAACCACAAAAAGGCGGTAAAACCCCCGACAATTTAATTTTCGGGGGAGTTTACAGCATACCTCATATGTACCATGCACCAGAATGCGATGAATTCCAGTGCTTTTTTCCGGTAGGTAACGCCATTTTTAGGCAGCGTAAACCAATAGAAGCCTTTGGGCTTTTTTGGGGGACATTCCCCCTGTGAGGGATCCCCTCCCATTTCCAGCCATGGCCTGCTTCCTTCTACGCGTGCACTGGGGGACTTCCGCATTTGACACCTAGAAGGACTTCTGGGTGTTAAACTCGGACGTCACTATACCTGGGGCATCACAAAGGACAGTTCTTATCGGAAGAGCTGTCCTTTGTGACTTCAATTGCATTTCATCAGATGTGGTACAAATAAATGACTAACCTCTAAACATGTATTGACATAGGTTTTATAATTGTGGCACCAGTACTAGTGGTACAGGTTGAGTCTCCCATATCCAAAATGTTTGGGACCAGGGGTATTATTTTGGATATCGGAATATTCCATACTTTGTAATACTTGCATACCATAATGAGATATCTTGGGAATGGGACACAAATCTAATCACAGAATGCATTTATGTGTTATATACACCTTATACACACAGCCTGCAGGTCATTTTATACAATATTTTCAATAATTTTGTGGCTCAAACAAAGTTTGTGTACATACATGAAATTCATTTATGTTTCATATACACCTTATACACAGCCTATAGGTCATTTTATACTTTATTTTTTATAATTTTGTGCCTTAGACAAAGTTTGTGTACATTGAACCATCAAAAAGCAAAGGTTTCACTATCTCAGTCATGCAAAAAAAAATCTGTATTTCGGAATATTTGGATATGGGAGACTCAATCTGTAGTGGTAGCAGTAATACTAATATTAGTAGTAATTGTAGTACAGTAGTTTCTAATAATATAACAGCAATAATAGTAATACTAATATAATTTGCCCAGCTTGTAATAACCACAGACCGAGCACTAAATTTTGATCTGCAACGTCTTCAATTGCGTTTGGAAACAAGTTACTGAATATCATTTGTTACCATTCAAAATTCAATCTCTATAATATTTCAGATATAATCAATAATAATAATAATAATAATATGCTTATTGATATTATATAGCTACTTACCTACGGCTACAAGGAATGACAGCAAATAGAGAACCTTGATTAAGGAGATCATTGTGAGCACAGACAGGATTCCAGATGAAAGTAACAGGACTTACATCAGCTATACTGTTGTATACGAGTACACTGCACTTTATATATACTGTGACTTTTATTGTAAAACAAACCTGTCGTATATTATTTTGTGAGTCACAAAGAACAGCCATGGAAAGCTGCACCCAAACTAGTGATTAACATAGGGTGACCTCCAAAATAAAGTCATTCATTTTATGTCATTATGTTTTAGCATTAAACATTTCCTCATGTATTCACCTAACAAACCTAAATAGAGGATACTAGAGTATAATGAAAACTCTGCTATTGCATACAATTTACAACTTGAAACAATTTCCAATAAAGTTTCCAAAGTTTTTTTTTTTTAAGTTTATTTTTATTATAAGCAGAAACAGTTTTAATACTTGCATGATACAAGAGTAAAGTTTACTGGAGATCAAGAAAAAATTGCTAAAATAAGGATTATGATGGATTTGTGACAATCTTTATATGAGGAAACTATGAAATTGGAGGTGACGCACATTTATTTATTTTCATTGGATTCATTTGTAGAAATGTACAAGTGGTCACTGACCAGAATTGTGTAATGATTTTTTATATCCAGATCTGTGTATGTAGCTGAGGGGACGCGTGATGTAACTGTCGGGAAGATGATGTCACTATCAGATTAGGGGGTCTCTTTACTAAGCAGTGTTAGGAGACAGAGTGGAAAGTGATAAGGTGCCAGCCAATCAGCTCCCAACTGTCATTTTTCAAACACAGCCTGTGAGATGGTAGTTGGGAGCTGATTGGCTGGTACCTTATCACTTTTCACTCTGTCTGCTAACACTGCTTAGTAAATAGACCCATAGGTTACTATTAGGGTAATCAGACAATGTCATTTTCTAGCAAATCTGGCTTTTTAGTTACTGTATTTTACAATGGATTGAATAACTTTCATACAAGAAAATATATCATGGCATACCAAACATAACCCTGCACCAAACAAAGAAACATATTGCTATTTACTATATAGTATTAAGGGCCCCATTTGACAACACATGTTATTATTACCAGCAGCCTGGAAGTCTTCACTAAAGCAGGAATGGCTGTTGCTGGATCCCTATTGCTGGTGTATTGTCCTCAGCATCTATAGATGGAGTTAGTGATACAGTGACAAACAGCGGTAATCTAATGGTGGGTACACACTGGGCGATATTACTGAGCGACTGCACGATTATGACATCGTAATCGTGCAATCGCTCAGTAATCGTGCACAAATCGTGCACTTTTATGTCGGAAACGACCAGCGATGCGCACTCCCGCTGGTCGTTTCCGACATTGTCCATCGCCTGAACATGCAGCACAATCTGACGACCTCGTCAGATTGTGCTGCATGTTGGGGAATGGGGGAGAGAGCCCAGCGCTGAACGATATCGTTAATGATATAAATTCAGCGGCTGTGCTCACTGTCATGAATGACATTGAGCACAGCCTGCTGGGGACACACTACACGATATCGCTCAGGGAGTATATAGTGTAGTGTGTACGCACCTTTAGTTTAATGCTATTTTGTAAATATTGAAATGAGGACATAACCCATTTAGTCAGGGGTTATGTATCATTGTTAAATGGGGCCCCCAAATTCCCCTTGTTGGTTTCTCCATGTATCTGTTTTGTAGGGGTACTACCACTGAACAAACAATTGAGTGACTACGTAAACAGGGGACCAAACAGTTAATGAGTTTGGAGTACTCTGGATGCAGATATTATAATTTAAATATTATTTTTCTTACTCATTATCCTTCAAAGGTAATATTATAACTAAAAATTTGCCTTAATACAACAGAACTGAATTATAGGGCACTGAGTAAAGCCGAATCATAGCTCAGTTTTGCTCATCAAATCTGCAACTAAAAAGTAGCAAAAGCGTATTTTCCTGTAAATATCAGATCTCGTGTTTTGGATACAGCCGGCCCCTTCCCGTCAGCTGTCATTTTACATTAGAAAGTGGTGGTGGGAGCAGATTGTGTTGTTACAGATGTGTCCCGCTACATCTTTTCTGCGTATGCAGGATATTGCACCACGCATAGTAGCGCGGGGCGTGTGCCAGCTAACGGATACGCACACTGTATAGGATGCATGGTGCGATCGCAGTGCGCTCCACAGCGTACCGTAGCATATGCTGCTGTGGGTAATCGCATAGCGCGATGCTTCCGTACGTTTGTAGCGTGATCGGCAAAGATGTGGCAGGACACATCTGTAGTTTCATTTCAACAATACTGCGATACAGAGAAGTAGTGAGAGTGGGAGAGACAGGGTGACACAAGGAAAGCTATCCATGTACATTATGAAACGGCTACCAGAAAATATCAGCAGAGCTGTAACTAGACTTTTTGGTGCCCTGTGGCAGAGAGAGCAGTGGCGCCCCCGGAATCGGTATGATTTACCGCCGGACCCATGCCCGGCGGTTGGAATCCCGACAGTGGCATCCTGGCAGAGGAGGAAATCCCGATCGTCCTAAGGTAAGGACTAACCTATTTCTACACCTTAACCCTAACCCTGCCTTAGGGGTGCCTAACCCTAACCTTCCCCCCCAGTGCCTAAACCTAATCCCCCCTGTAAGTGCCTAAACCTAACACTCCCTTCCCCGCCGCCTAAATCTAAGTCCCCCGAGGGGTTGCCTAACCCTAAGTTCCCCCCCGGGGGTGCCTAACACTAACCCCCCCTTCCCCTAGCCTAAACCTAACCTCCGGGGGGGGTGCCTAACCCTAAGTCCCCCCCGGGAACCCTAGACCTAACCCTCCCACTCCCGCGGCTATCCGCGCTCGGCCCCGGCGTCCCTTCGATCGGGATGCCGGGCGTCGGGCTCCCGGCGTATGTCTAATGACAGGCGTCGGCATATCAGACCCTTGCCAGGATATGACAGTCGGGAAGCCGGCTGTCGGGATTAGGTCCGCCGGCTTCCCGACTACATAACGCGCCCCCTCGTTTTCTGAATAGGGACATAATATAGTGCACCTGTAAAAGGGCCATGGCTTCATGGGGAAGGGCCAGGGAAAGGATAGGGCTACTCCTGGGGCAGCAGGAGAAGAAGAGGAAGCTACAAGTGAGAATGATAGTAAACAGGAAACTTGACAGGCCCAAACAGCGCCCCCTGCCCTGCGGTGCCCTGTGCCATGGCACAGGTCGCACAACCCTAGTTACGGCTCTGGATATCAGTATATATATATCGCATCATATTGATATGATATATAGTAATGTTCTGGAGCCATTGAGTAATAATTACCTGTCTGACGACCACCTCCAATAAACGGTCCGCCGCGATCCCAGCAAGCAGTGTCCGATAAGTCTTCTTCCCTCTACGCATGCGCTGGCAGTGTCTTGTGCCCAGCATTCACCCACATCACAGGGAGGATGCTGGACACAAGCGGCGGAGTGGCAGAGAAGGGCCAGGGGCAGTGAAAACTACTCCTACCCCTCTCCTACTGCCGAGGTAAGAGTCAGCTCATTTCACCATCTCCAAATGGAAAATTAAATGGAGAAGTGAATATGACATTTCTGTTCTTCTCTGAATCTGACAGATGAGGAGACAGGATTACAGAGGGTTCAACATCAATGTGTACTGGACTAGCTCTCATTTCATCAAAAACAAAGGCTGCTTGTTTCAATCTATCATCAGCATTGACCATCATAAATAACAAAAAATCTAAATACAGGACATGTTTTCTTCATTGTAGTAAAAAAAAAATATTATGTTATAAATCAAAGAGGTTACTGTTGGGTTTTCTTGTATTAGGGGCAGTATAATCTCTGGGTTGGGTACAGTAGTGGCATCGGTATTTTTGTCCTAATTGTGAGCTGAACGTTCTTCACACTAGAATGTTACCAGGCAGTGATTATTGTTTTGTCAATGAAGAAAGATGAAAATGATCTAGTGAGCAATTGGCAGACTAGGTATGATAAATAGCTAAAATACATGATAAAAGTACTGTATGACAACAAACACTTCTGCATTACAGACTATAGAACTGAGAATAGAGTATTGCACAACTCACGTCAGAAAGGCCTGACTGGGAAATACAGAGACACTTTGTGTAATGACTAATAGATGTCAGATCTCTGGTCTCTTAACATAAATATTTGATAATTCAAAATAGCTTCTGCCCACTAGAGTTTAAAGTATAATCTCTCTACAGCACAGAGGCACTATGATTTAATTTACTGTACCTTCCATGTTTTAAATTTTTTGGACTGTGGGATGAAACTGGAACACCATTAGGAAATCACCAAAATGAATGGACACATAAAAACTCCACGCTGAAAGTGCCTTGGTCAAACTAGAAGTCCTGTGCTGCGAGACAGCAATGTTGACTACTCTGTCACTGTGCTACCCATATATGATTCAGATGTGGACACAGGATCAGCGAGAGTTTTTTCTATAGGTGGTCGCTCATTTGCGACTTAATGAAAATGCTGATGCATAGTCCTTCCCTTGTGTACAGCCCTGCTTCCGTCCTTCCCTTGTGTACAGCCCTGCTTCCGTCCTTCCCTTGTGTACAGCCGTGCTTCCGTCCATCCCTTGTGTACAGCCGTGCTTCCGTCCTTCCCTTGTGTACAGCCGTGCTTCCATCCTTCCCTTGTGTACAGCCGTGCTTCCGTCCTTCCCTTGTGTACAGCCGTGCTTCCGTCCTTCCCTTGTGTACAGCCCTGCTTCCGTCCTTCCCTTGTGTACAGCCGTGCTTCTGTCCTTCACTTGTGTACAGCCGTGCTTCCGTCCTTCCCTTGTGTACAGCCGTGCTTCCGTCCTTCCCTTGTGTACAGCGGTGCTTCCGTCCTTCCCTTGTGTACAGCCGCGCTTCCGTCCTTCCCTTGTGCACAGCCGTGCTTCCGTCCTTCCCTTGTGTACAGCCGTGCTTCCGTCCTTCCCTTGTGTACAGCCCTGCTTCCGTCCATCCCTTGTGTACAGCCGTGCTTCCGTCCTTCCCTCGTGTACAGCCCTGCTTCCGTCCTTCCCTCGTGTACAGCCCTGCTTTCGTCCTTCCCTTGTGTACAGCCCTGCTTCCGTCCTTCCCTTGTGTACAGCCGTGCTTCCGTCCTTCCCTAGTGTACAGCCGTGCTTCCGTCCTTCCCTTGTGTACAGCCGTGCTTCCGCCCATCCCTTGTGTACAGCCGTGCTTCCGTCCTTCCCTTGTGTACAGCCCTGCTTCCGTCCTTTCCTTGTGTACAGTCGTGCTTCTGTCCTTCCCTTGTGTACAGCCCTGCTTCCGTCCATCCCTTGTGTACAGCCGTGCTTCCCTCCTTCCCTTGTGTACAGCCGTGCTTCCATCCTTCCCTCGTGTACAGCCCTGCTTCCTTCCCTTGTGTACAGCCCTGCTTCCGTCCTTTCCTTGTGTACAGCCGTGCTTCCATCCTTCCCTTGTGTACAGCCGTGCTTCCGTCCTTCCCTTGTGTACAGCCGTGCTTCCGTCCTTCCCTTGTGTACAGCCGTGCTTTCATCCTTCCCTTGTGTACAGCCGTGCTTCCGTCCTTCCCTTGTGTACAGCTGTGCTTCCGTCCTTTCCTTGTGTACAGCCGTGCTTCCGTCCTTCCCTTGTGTACAGCCGTTCTTCCGTCCTTCCCTCGTGTACAGCCCTGCTTCCGTCCTTCCCTCGTGTACAGCCCTGCTTTCGTCCTTCCCTTGTGTACAGCCCTGCTTCCGTCCTTCCCTTGTGTACAGCTGTGCTTCCGTCCTTCCCTTGTGTACAGCTGTGCTTCCGTCCTTCCCTTGTGTACAGCCGTGCTTCCGTCCATCCCTTGTGTACAGCCGTGCTTCCGTCCTTCCCTTGTGTACAGCCCTGCTTCCGTCCTTCCCTTGTGTACAGCCCTGCTTCCGTCCTTTCCTTGTGTACAGCCGTGCTTCCGTCCTTCCCTTGTGTACAGCCCTGCTTCCGTCCATCCCTTGTGTACAGCCGTGCTTCCCTCCTTCCCTCGTGTACAGCCGTGCTTCCATCCTTCCCTCGTGTACAGCCGTGCTTCCTTCCTTCCCTCGTGTACAGCCCTGCTTCCGTCCTTTCCTTGTGTACAGCCGTGCTTCCATCCTTCCCTTGTGTACAGCCGTGCTTCCGTCCTTCCCTTGTGTACAGCCGTGCTTCCATCCGTCCCTTGTGTACAGCCGTGCTTTCATCCTTCCCTTGTGTACAGCCGTGCTTCCGTCCTTCCCTTGTGTACAGCCATGCTTCCATCCTTCCCTTGTGTACTGCCGTGCTTCCGTCCTTTCCTTGTGTACAGCCGTGCTTCCGTCCTTCCCTTGTGTACAGCCGTGCTTCCGTCCTTACATCGTGTACAGCCCTGCTTCCGTCCTTCCCTCGTGTACAGCCCTGCTTTCGTCCTTCCCTTGTGTACAGCCCTGCTTCCGTCCTTCCCTTGTGTACAGCCCTGCTTCCGTCCTTCCCTTGTGTACAGCTGTGCTTCCGTCCTTCCCTTGTGTACAGCCGTGCTTCCGTCCATCCCTTGTGTACAGCCGTGCTTCCGTCCTTCCCTTGTGTACAGCCCTGCTTCCGTCCTTCCCTTGTACAGCCCTGCTTCCGTCCTTTCCTTGTGTACAGCCGTGCTTCTGTCCATCCCTTGTGTACAGCCCTGCTTCCGTCCATCCCTTGTGTACAGCCCTGCTTCCCTCCTTCCCTTGTGTACAGCCGTGCTTCCATCCTTCCCTTGTGTACAGCCCTGCTTCCTTCCTTCCCTCGTGTACAGCCGTGCTTCCGTCCTTTCCTTGTGTGCAGCCGTGCTTCCGTCCTTCCCTTGTGTGCAGCCGTGCTTCCGTCCTTCCCTTGTGTACAGGCGTGCTTCCGTCCTTCCCTTGTGTACAGCCGTGCTTCCGTCCTTCCCTTGTGTGCAGCCGTGCTTCCGTCCATCCCTTGTGTGCAGCCGTGCTTCCGTCCTTCCCTTGTGTACAGCCCTGCTTCCATCCTTTCCTTGTGTACAGCCGTGCTTCCGTCCTTCCCTTGTGTACAGCCCTGCTTCCGTCCATCCCTTGTGTACAGCCGTGCTTCCCTCCTTCCCTCGTGTACAGCCGTGCTTCCATCCTTCCCTCGTGTACAGCCCTGCTTCCATCCTTCCCTCGTGTACAGCCCTGCTTCCTTCCTTCCCTCGTGTACAGCCCTGCTTCCGTCCTTTCCTTGTGTACAGCCGTGCTTCCATCCTTCCCTTGTGTACAGCCGTGCTTCCGTCCTTCCCTTGTGTACAGCCGTGCTTCCGTCCTTCCCTTGTGTACAGCCGTGCTTTCATCCATCCCTTGTGTACAGCCATGCTTCCATCCTTCCCTTGTGTACAGCCATGCTTCCATCCTTCCCTTGTGTACAGCCCTGCTTCCGTCTTTCCCTTGTGTACAGCCGTGCTTCCGTCCTTCCCTTGTGTACAGCTGTGCTTCCGTCCTTCCCTTGTGTACAGCCATGCTTCCGTCCTTCCCTTGTGTACAGCCATGCTTCCATCCTTCCCTTGTGTACAGCCGTGCTTCCGTCCTTTCCTTGTGTACAGCCCTGCTTCCGTCCTTCCCTTGAGTACAGCCGTGCTTCCGTCCTTCCCTTGTGTACAGCTGTGCTTCCGTCCTTCCCTTGTGTACAGCCCTGCTTCCGTCCATCCCTTGTGTACAGCCGTGCTTCCGTCCTTCCCTTGTGTACAGCCCTGCTTCCGTCCTTTCCTTGTGTACAGCCGTGCTTCCGTCCTTCCCTTGTGTACAGCCGTGCTTCCGTCCTTCCCTTGTGTACTGCTGTGCTTCCGTCCTTCCCTTGTGTACAGCTGTGCTTCCGTCCTTCCCTTGTGTACAGCCCTGCTTCCGTCCTTTCCTTGTGTACAGCCATGCTTCCGTCCTTCCCTCGTGTACAGCCCTGCTTCCGTCCTTCCCTCGTGTACAGCCGTGCTTCCGTCCTTCCCTTGTGTACAGCCCTGCTTCCATCCATCCCTTGTGTACAGCCGTGCTTCCCTCCTTCCCTTGTGTACAGCCGTGCTTCCATCCTTCCCTTGTGTACAGCCCTGCTTCCTTCCTTCCCTCACGTACAGCCCTGCTTCCGTCCTTTCCTTGTGTGCAGCGGTGCTTCCGTCCTTCCCTTGTGTACAGCCGTGCTTCCGTCCTTCCCTTGTGTACAGCCCTGCTTCTGTCCTTCCCTTGTGTAAAGCCGTGCTTCCGTCCTTCCCTTGTGTACAGCCGTGCTTCCGTCCTTCCCTTGTGTACAGCCGTGCTTCCATCCTTCCCTTGTGTACAGCCGTGCTTCCGTCCTTCCCTTGTGTACAGCTGTGCTTCCGTCCTTCCCTTGTGTACAGCCGTGCTTCCGTCCATCCCTTGTGTACAGCCCTGCTTCCCTCCTTCCCTTGTGTACAGCCGTGCTTCCATCCTTCCCTTGTGTACAGCCCTGCTTCCTTCCTTCCCTCGTGTACAGCCGTGCTTCCGTCCTTTCCTTGTGTGCAGCCGTGCTTCCGTCCTTCCCTTGTGTGCAGCCGTGCTTCCGTCCTTCCCTTGTGTACAGGCGTGCTTCCGTCCTTCCCTTGTGTACAGCCGTGCTTCCGTCCTTCCCTTGTGTGCAGCCGTGCTTCCGTCCATCCCTTGTGTGCAGCCGTGCTTCCGTCCTTCCCTTGTGTACAGCCCTGCTTCCATCCTTTCCTTGTGTACAGCCGTGCTTCCGTCCTTCCCTTGTGTACAGCCCTGCTTCCGTCCATCCCTTGTGTACAGCCGTGCTTCCCTCCTTCCCTCGTGTACAGCCGTGCTTCCATCCTTCCCTCGTGTACAGCCCTGCTTCCATCCTTCCCTCGTGTACAGCCCTGCTTCCTTCCTTCCCTCATGTACAGCCCTGCTTCCGTCCTTTCCTTGTGTACAGCCGTGCTTCCATCCTTCCCTTGTGTACAGCCGTGCTTCCGTCCTTCCCTTGTGTACAGCCGTGCTTCCGTCCTTCCCTTGTGTACAGCCGTGCTTTCATCCATCCCTTGTGTACAGCCATGCTTCCATCCTTCCCTTGTGTACAGCCATGCTTCCATCCTTCCCTTGTGTACAGCCCTGCTTCCGTCTTTCCCTTGTGTACAGCCGTGCTTCCGTCCTTCCCTTGTGTACAGCTGTGCTTCCGTCCTTCCCTTGTGTACAGCCATGCTTCCGTCCTTCCCTTGTGTACAGCCATGCTTCCATCCTTCCCTTGTGTACAGCCGTGCTTCCGTCCTTTCCTTGTGTACAGCCCTGCTTCCGTCCTTCCCTTGAGTACAGCCATGCTTCCGTCCTTCCCTTGTGTACAGCTGTGCTTCCGTCCTTCCCTTGTGTACAGCCCTGCTTCCGTCCATCCCTTGTGTACAGCCGTGCTTCCGTCCTTCCCTTGTGTACAGCCCTGCTTCCGTCCTTTCCTTGTGTACAGCCGTGCTTCCGTCCTTCCCTTGTGTACAGCCGTGCTTCCGTCCTTCCCTTGTGTACTGCTGTGCTTCCGTCCTTCCCTTGTGTACAGCTGTGCTTCCGTCCTTCCCTTGTGTACAGCCCTGCTTCCGTCCTTTCCTTGTGTACAGCCATGCTTCCGTCCTTCCCTCGTGTACAGCCCTGCTTCCGTCCTTCCCTCGTGTACAGCCGTGCTTCCATCCTTCCCTTGTGTACAGCCGTGCTTCCGTCCATTCCTTGTGTACAGCCGTGCTTCCGTCCTTCCCTTGTGTACAGCCCTGCTTCCATCCATCCCTTGTGTACAGCCGTGCTTCCCTCCTTCCCTTGTGTACAGCCGTGCTTCCATCCTTCCCTTGTGTACAGCCCTGCTTCCTTCCTTCCCTCACGTACAGCCCTGCTTCCGTCCTTTCCTTGTGTGCAGCGGTGCTTCCGTCCTTCCCTTGTGTACAGCCGTGCTTCCGTCCTTCCCTTGTGTACAGCCCTGCTTCTGTCCTTCCCTTGTGTAAAGCCGTGCTTCCGTCCTTCCCTTGTGTACAGCCGTGCTTCCATCCTTCCCTTGTGTACAGCCGTGCTTCCGTCCTTCCCTTGTGTACAGCCGTGCTTCCATCCTTCCCTTGTGTACAGCCGTGCTTCCATCCTTCCCTTGTGTACAGCCGTGCTTCCGTCCATCCGTTGTGTACAGCCGTGCTTCCGTCCTTCCCTTGTGTACAGCCCTGCTTCCGTCCTTCCCTTGTGTACAGCCCTGCTTCCGTCCATCCCTTGTGTACAGCCGTGCTTCCGTCCTTCCCTTGTGTACAGCCCTGCTTCCGTCCTTTCCTCGTGTACAGCCATGCTTCCGTCCTTCCCTCGTGTACACCCGTGCTTCCGTCCTTCCCTTGTGTACAGCCGTGCTTCCGTCCTTCCCTTGTGTACAGCCGTGCTTCCGTCCATCCCTTGTGTACAGCCGTGCTTCCGTCCTTCCCTTGTGTACAGCCCTGCTTCCTTCCTTCCCTTGTGTACAGCCCTGCTTCCGTCCTTCCCTTGTGTACAGCCGTGCTTCCGTCCTTCCCTTGTGTACAGCCGTGCTTCCGTCCATCCCTTGTGTACAGCCGTGCTTCCGTCCTTCCCTTGTGTACAGCCGTGCTTCCGTCCTTCCCTTGTGTACAGCCCTGCTTCCGTCCTTCCCTTGCGTACAGCCCTGCTTCCGTCCATCCCTTGTGTACAGCCGTGCTTCCCTCCTTCCCTTGTGTACAGCCGTGCTTCCGTCCATCCCTTGTGTACTGCCGTGCTTCCGTCCTTTCCTTGTGTACAGCCGTGCTTCCGTCCTTCCCTTGTGTACAGCCGTGCTTCCGTCCTTCCATCGTGTACAGCCCTGCTTCCGTCCTTCCCTCGTGTACAGCCCTGCTTTCGTCCTTCCCTTGTGTACAGCCCTGCTTCCGTCCTTCCCTTGTGTACAGCCCTGCTTCCGTCCTTCCCTTGTGTACAGCCGTGCTTCCGTCCTTCCCTTGTGTACAGCCGTGCTTCCGTCCATCCCTTGTGTACAGCCGTGCTTCCGTCCTTCCCTTGTGTACAGCCCAGCTTCCGTCCTTCCCTTGTACAGCCCTGCTTCCGTCCTTTCCTTGTGTACAGCCGTGCTTCCGTCCATCCCTTGTGTACAGCCCTGCTTCCGTCCATCCCTTGTGTACAGCCCTGCTTCCCTCCTTCCCTTGTGTACAGCCGTGCTTCCATCCTTCCCTTGTGTACAGCCCTGCTTCCTTCCTTCCCTCGTGTACAGCCGTGCTTTCATCCTTCCCTTGTGTACAGCCATGCTTCCGTCCTTCCCTTTTGTACAGCCATGCTTCCATCCTTCCCTTGTGTACAGCCGTGCTTCCGTCCTTTCCTTGTGTACAGCCCTGCTTCCGTCCTTCCCTTGTGTACAGCCGTGCTTCCGTCCTTCCCTTGTGTACTGCTGTGCTTCCGTCCTTCCCTTGTGTACAGCCCTGCTTCCGTCCATCCCTTGTGTACAGCTGTGCTTCCGTCCTTTCCTTGTGTACAGCCCTGCTTCCGTCCTTCCCTTGTGTACAGCCGTGCCTCCGTCCTTCTCTTGTGTACTGCTGTGCTTCCGTCCTTCCCTTGTGTACAGCCCTGCTTCCGTCCATCCCTTGTGTACAGCTGTGCTTCCGTCCTTCCCTTGTGTACAGCCCTGCTTCCGTCCTTTCCTTGTGTACAGCCATGCTTCCGTCCTTCCCTCGTGTACAGCCCTGCTTCCGTCCTTCCCTCGTGTACAGCCGTGCTTCCGTCCTTCCCTTGTGTACAGCCCTGCTTCCGTCCATCCCTTGTGTACAGCCGTGCTTCCCTCCTTCCCTTGTGTACAGCCGTGCTTCCATCCTTCCCTTGTGTACAGCCCTGCTTCCTTCCTTCCCTCACGTACAGCCCTGCTTCCGTCCTTTCCTTGTGTGCAGCGGTGCTTCCGTCCTTCCCTTGTGTACAGCCGTGCTTCCGTCCTTCCCTTGTGTACAGCCCTGCTTCCGTCCTTCCCTTGTGTACAGCCGTGCTTCCGTCCTTCCCTTGTGTACAGCCGTGCTTCCATCCTTCCCTTGTGTACAGCCGTGCTTCCGTCCTTCCCTTGTGTACAGCTGTGCTTCCGTCCTTCCCTTGTGTACAGCCGTGCTTCCGTCCATCCCTTGTGTACAGCCGTGCTTCCGTCCTTCCCTTGTGTACAGCCCTGCTTCCGTCCTTCCCTTGTGTACAGCCGTGCTTCCATCCTTCCCTTGTGTACAGCCGTGCTTCCGTCCTTCCCTTGTGTACAGCCGTGCTTCCGTCCTTCCCTTGTGTACAGCCGTGCTTCCGTCCATCCCTTGTGTACAGCCGTGCTTCCGTCCTTCCCTTGTGTACAGCCCTGCTTCCGTCCTTCCCTTGTGTACAGCCCTGCTTCCGTCCTTCCCTTGTGTACAGCCGTGCTTCCGTCCTTCCCTTGTGTACAGCCGTGCTTCCGTCCTTCCCTTGTGTACAGCCGTGCTTCCGTCCTTCCCTTGTGTACAGCCCTGCTTCCGTCCTTCCCTTGTGTACAGCCCTGCTTCCGTCCATCCCTTGTGTACAGCTGTGCTTCCGTCCTTCCCTTGTGTACAGCCCTGCTTCCGTCCTTTCCTTGTGTACAGCCATGCTTCCGTCCTTCCCTCGTGTACAGCCCTGCTTCCGTCCTTCCCTCGTGTACAGCCGTGCTTCCATCCTTCCCTTGTGTACAGCCGTGCTTCCGTCCATTCCTTGTGTACAGCCGTGCTTCCGTCCTTCCCTTGTGTACAGCCCTGCTTCCGTCCATCCCTTGTGTACAGCCGTGCTTCCCTCCTTCACTTGTGTACAGCCGTGCTTCCATCCTTCCCTTGTGTACAGCCCTGCTTCCTTCCTTCTCTCACGTACAGCCCTGCTTCCGTCCTTTCCTTGTGTGCAGCGGTGCTTCCGTCCTTCCCTTGTGTACAGCCGTGCTTCCGTCCTTCCCTTGTGTACAGCCCTGCTTCCGTCCTTCCCTTGTGTACAGCCGTGCTTCCGTCCTTCCCTTGTGTACAGCCGTGCTTCCATCCTTCCCTTGTGTACAGCCGTGCTTCCGTCCTTCCTTCCCTTGTGTACAGCCCTGCTTCCGTCCTTCCCTTGTGTACAGCCCTGCTTCCGTCCTTCCCTTGTGTACAGCCGTGCTTCCGTCCTTCCCTTGTGTACAGCCATGCTTCCGTCCTTCCCTTGTGTACAGCCGTGCTTCCGTCCTTCCCTTGTGTACAGCCCTGCTTCCGTCCTTCCCTTGTGTACAGCCCTGCTTCCGTCCTTCCCTTGTGTACAGCCGTGCTTCCGTCCTTCCCTTGTGTACAGCCCTGCTTCCTTCCTTCCCTTGTGTACAGCCATGCTTCCGTCCTTCCCTTGTGTACAGCCATGTTTCCGTCCATCCCTTGTGTACAGCCATGCTTCCGTCCATCCCTTGTGTACAGCCGTGTTTCCGTCCTTCCCTTGTGTACAGCCCTGCTTCCGTCCTTCCCTTGTGTACAGCCGTGCTTCCGTCCTTCCCTTGTGTACAGCCGTGCTTCCGTCCTTCCCTTGTGTACAGCCGTGCTTCCGTCCTTCCCTTGTGTACAGCCGTGCTTCCGTCCTTCCCTTGTGTACAGCCGTGCTTCCGTCCTTCCCTTGTGTACAGCCGTGCTTCCATTCTTCCCTTGTGTACAGCCGTGCTTCCGTCCTTCCCTTGTGTACAGCCGTGCTTCCGTCCTTCCCTTGTGTACAGCCGTGCTTCCATCCTTCCCTTGTGTACAGCCCTGCTTCCGTCCTTCCCTTGTGTACAGCCCTGCTTCCGTCCTTCCCTTGTGTACAGCCGTGCTTCCGTCCTTCCCTTGTGTACAGCCATGCTTCCGTCCTTCCCTTGTGTACAGCCGTGCTTCCTTCCTTCCCTTGTGTACAGCCGTGCTTCCATCCTTCCCTTGTGTACAGCCGTGCTTCCATCCTTCCCTTGTGTACAGCCGTGCTTCCGTCCATCCCTTGTGTACAGCCGTGCTTCCGTCCTTCCCTTGTGTACAGCCCTGCTTCCGTCCTTCCCTTGTGTACAGCCCTGCTTCCGTCCTTCCCTTGTGTACAGCCGTGCTTCTGTCCTTTCCTCGTGTACAGCCATGCTTCCGTCCTTCCCTCGTGTACACCCGTGCTTCCGTCCTTCCCTTGTGTACAGCCGTGCTTCCGTCCATCCCTTGTGTACAGCCGTGTTTCCGTCCTTCCCTTGTGTACAGCCCTGCTTCCGTCCATCCCTTGTGTACAGCCGTGCTTCCGTCCTTCCCTTGTGTACAGCCCTGCTTCCTTCCTTCCCTTGTGTACAGCCCTGCTTCCATCCTTCCCTTGTGTACAGCCGTGCTTCCGTCCTTCCCTTGTGTACAGCCGTGCTTCCGTCCTTCCCTTGTGTACAGCCATGCTTCCGTCCTTCCCTTGTGTACAGCCGTGCTTCCGTCCATCCCTTGTGTACAGCCGTGCTTCCGTCCTTCCCTTGTGTACAGCCCTGCTTCCGTCCTTCCCTTGTGTACAGCCCTGCTTCAGTCCTTCCCTTGTGTACAGCCGTGCTTCCGTCCTTCCCTTGTGTACAGCCGTGCTTCCGTCCTTCCCTTGTGTACAGCCGTGCTTCCATCCTTCCCTTGTGTACAGCCATGCTTCCGTCCTTCCCTTGTGTACAGCCGTGCTTCCATCCTTCCCTTGTGTACAGCCGTGCTTCCATCCTTCCCTTTTGTACAGCCGTGCTTCCGTCCTTCCCTTGTGTACAGCTGTGCTTCCGTCCTTCCCTTGTGTACAGCCGTGCTTCCGTCCATCCCTTGTGTACAGCCGTGCTTCCGTCCTTCCCTTGTGTACAGCCCTGCTTCCGTCCTTCCCTTGTGTACAGCCCTGCTTCCGTCCTTCCCTTGTGTACAGCCGTGCTTCCGTCCTTCCCTTGTGTACAGCCGTGCTTCCGTCCTTCCCTTGTGTACAGCCGTGCTTCCGTCCTTCCCTTGTGTACAGCCCTGCTTCCGTCCTTCCCTTGTGTACAGCCCTGCTTCCGTCCTTCCCTTGTGTACAGCCGTGCTTCCGTCCTTCCCTTGTGTACAGCCATGCTTCCGTCCTTCCCTTGTGTACAGCACTGCTTCTGTCAGAAAATGGAAGGACTTAGATGCCCGCATGCAGTATTACCGATTGGTAAATCCTTAGATCTTACCATTGGTTACAACCACTTTCACCGACACACCAACTTTATGGCAGCCGCAAGGCCAATGCTGCAGCTGCTGTACTTTTACATACAATATGCTTGTTCTGCAGACAAAAATATTATATACTCTTCCAAGTTACCATACATTTATCAAGGGTCCTTGGTGTCCAAATAGTATGCAGTACATGTTTTCTTCTTGTTAGCAATTTATGGTATTACTTTATAGTAACATTGGTAAAAGCAGAACAAGTATTTTAAAGGTAGTAAAAGTTTATAATTATGTGTATTTGTTGAATTTGTTTTTCTCTTCTAAACATTTTATGATAAAAGACTCGGGGTGACTCAGGGTGTACGCTCGTCCACAGAGGATACTTTCAATAAATATTAATATATACTAGAGATCAGTGGCGTAACTAGGGTATTTGGAGCCCAGGGAAAATTTGAAAACGGAGCCCCCCCCAACACACAGATATGCGTTGAAAAAAAATGGGCATGGTCACTTAAAAATGGGGCGTGTCAACATGACACACCCCTTTATTTTCACGCTGAACATTCCTATCCATATGCACCTTAACCCCATTAGTACCCCTTATACAGTACCCCCAGTATGCAGTTGTGGTCCCTCTTATGCAGTCCCATAGTAGTGCCCCTTATACAGTACCCCCAGTAGTGGCCCCCCCAAATGCAGTGCCCCACGTAGTGTTCCCCTTATGCAGTGCCCCCAGTAGCAGTCCCCACAATGTAGTGCGCCCAGTAGCAGTATCCCCTTATGCAGTGCCCTTTATATGGTGCCCCCAGTAGTAGTCCCCCCCTATGCAGTGCCCTTTATATAGTGCCCCCAGCAGTAGTCCCCCCATGCAGTTTTCCCAGTAGTGGTCCCCTTATGCAGAGGCACCCTGTAGTGATCCCCCCTATCCAGTGCCCCCTGTAGTGTCCCTTCCTATTATTGCCCCCAGTAGTGGTCCCCCGAGTGCAGTGCCTCTAGTTGGCCCCTTTCATAATGCCCCCAGTGGTAGTTCCCCCCCAAGTAGTAGTCCCCAGTAGAGTAGGTGCTCCCAATGGTGCCCCCAGTGGTAGCCACCCCTCCCCCAGTAGAGGTCCCCCCAGTAGTAGCCACCCCTCCCCCAGTAGAGGTCCCCCCAGTAGTAGCCACACCTCCCCCAGTAGAGGTCCCCCCAGTTGTAGTCACCCCTCCCCCAGTAGAGGTCCCCCCGGTAGTAGCCACCCCCATCCCCCGTTGTGCAGATAGGTTACAAAAAAAATATATATATATCTATAAAAATATACTTACCTGAATCTCTGCTTCTGCTCCTGGTCCTGGTCGCGATGCCGCTCCCGCCTGGGCGGGCGCGCTCAGCATTATGGGACAGACGTCATGACGTCAGTCCCATTACCCACTGCAGGAGCCGGATGGAAGTCCGGCTCTTGCAGTGGGTGCTGCAGCAGTCAATGAGAGTCTAGCTGACTCTCATTGGCTGCTGTTTAACACACGCATCGCTGCCAGCGCTGGCGGCGATGCGTGTATTATGCACAGCCTGAGCCCGTCTCCTGGGGGAGGGAACGGGCTCAGGCGTGCAGCACAGGACCGGTGCTGGAAGCCTAGCGCCGGTCCTGTGTAAATGTGTAGCGCTGACCGCACTCATTGCGGTCGGCGCTACACTGGCTAACTAGTGCGGGTGGGCCGGTACCGTGGCCAGGGGCGCCCCTCCCGTGCCGCCGATCCAACTGCGCCCAGGGCACGAACCCCACCCGCCCTGCCCTAGTTACGCCACTGCTAGAGATGTGCGTGTTCGGTTTTACTCGGATATGTTCGGATCTGAAAATGGCATTTTATTGGCTATCGGCTATCACGTGTTTTGGATAGCCAATAAAATAAATACGAACTAATCAGAACTTGCGATAATTTTGGCGAAAAGAACCGAGTAAATCCGAGTGAAACTGAATCCGCACATCTCTAATATACACCTCTGTAGTTGACCACACAACTTGACCAGGGCCGGTGCTAGGCTTCCCTGCACCGTCCCGTTCCCTCCCCTGAGCATTTACCCAATTACACCAGCGGGAGGGTCAGGGTCACGGTTTTCTGCCAGAACCCCCCGAGCCCCCCCGATCCGAGTCCGATCCGAGTCAGGCTCGACTTTTCCCGCCTGACTCGGATCTGAAATCGAGGCAAAACGTCATCATCCCGCCTTCCGAGTCTCGCTGGTTTTGGATCCTATATAAGGTACCCGCGTCGGCGCCATTATCTCACTCGGCTGTGGACAGTGAAGAGGGAGGGTGGGAGTTAGGGCTGTGTAGTGTAGTGTAGTGTAGTGCTGCTGTTGTCCACTACTTCAAAGTCCATAGGGGCTGGCTGTGTTGTGCTGTGCTGCTGTTGTTAATAGGGGCTGTGTCCACTACTTCAAAGTCCATAGGGGCTGGCTGGACTGTGTTGTGCAGTCAGTTCTCCATAGGGGCTGTGTTCACTCCAAAGTCATGTGCAGTGTACCAATCCTAAAGCGGTACTGTAGTGTTGTCCAGGGGGTGCTCTGTCCATCAGGGGTGCTCCCCCCAAGTGCTAAAAAAATAATATATTTTCTGTGTTTGTGAATTGTGTGCGCAGTAGCCGCACATGCATCAACAAAGTAGTGCCAAGCGTGCGCCTGTGTCATAAGTAAAGGGCCGGCTGGCTTGACCGTTAAAGGGTGCTGTAACCCCCGAAAGTACACTCCAGTCCAAACCAAAAAAAAAATTATTTTCTGTGTTTGTGAATTGTGTGCGCAGTAGCCGCACGTGCATCAACAAAGTAGTGCCAAGCGTGCGCCTGTGTCATAAGTAAAGGGCCGGCAGGCTTGACCGTTAAAGGGTGCTGTAACCCCTGAAAGTACACTCCAGTCCAAACCAAAAAAAAAATTATTTTCTGTGTTTGTGAATTGTGTGCGCAGTAGCCGCACGTGCATCAACAAAGTAGTGCCAAGCGTGCGCCGGTGTCATAAGTAAAGGGCCGGCTGGCTTGACCGTTAAAGGGTGCTGTAACCCCCAAAGTACACTCCAGTCCAAACCCAAAAAAAAATTATTTTCTGTGTTTGTGAATTGTGTGCGCAGTAGCCGCACGTGCATCAACAAAGTAGTGCCAAGCGTGCGCCTGTGTCATAAGTAAAGGGCCGGCTGGCTTGACCGTTAAAGGGTGCTGTAACCCCTGAAAGTACACTCCAGTCCAAACCAAAAAAAAAAATATTTTCTGTGTTTGTGAATTGTGTGCGCAGTAGCCGCACGTGCATCAACAAAGTAGTGCCAAGCGTGCGCCTGTGTCATAAGTAAAGGGCCGGCTGGCTTGACCATTAAAGGGTGCTGTAACCCCTGAAAGTACACTCCAGTCCAAACCAAAAAAAAATAAAATTTCTGTGTTTGTGAATTGTGTGCGCAGTAGCCGCACGTGCATCAACAAAGTAGTGCCAATCGTGCGCCTGTGTCATAAGTAAAGGGCCGGCTGGCTTGACCGTTAAAGGGTGCTGTAACCCCCGAAAGTACACTCCAGTCCAAACCAAAAAAAAAAATATTTTCTGTGTTTGTGAATTGTGTGCGCAGTAGCCGCACGTGCATCAACAAAGTAGTGCCAAGCGTGCGCCTGTGTCATAAGTAAAGGGCCGGCTTTCTTGACCGTTAAAGGGTGCTGTAACCCCCAAAAGAACACTCCAGTCCAAACCAAATAAAAAATTATTTTCTGTGTTTGTGAATTGTGTGCGCAGTAGCCGCACGTGCATCAACAAAGTAGTGCCAAGCGTGCGCCTGTGTCATAAGTAAAGGGCCGGCTGGCTTGACCGTTAAAGGGTGCTGTAACCCCCGAAAGTACACTCCAGTCCAAACCCAAAAAAAAATTATTTTCTGTGTTTGTGAATTGTGTGCGCAGTAGCCGCACGTGCATCAACAAAGTAGTGCCAAGCGTGCGCCTGTGTCATAAGTAAAGGGCCGGCTGGCTTGACCGTTAAAGGGTGCTGTAACCCCTGAAAGTACACTCCAGTCCAAACCAAAAAAAAAAATATTTTCTGTGTTTGTGAATTGTGTGCGCAGTAGCCGCACGTGCATCAACAAAGTAGTGCCAAGCGTGCGCCTGTGTCATAAGTAAAGGGCCGGCTGGCTTGACCGTTAAAGGGTGCTGTAACCCCCAAAGTACACTCCAAACCAAAAAAAAATAAATTTTCTGTGTTTGTGAATTGTGTGCGCAGTAGCCACACGTGCATCAACAAAGGAGCAGCGCCAAGCGTGCGCCTGTGTCCCATAAGTAAAGTGCCGGCTGGCTCATTTCTTAAAGGCTGGTGTAACCCACAAAGTGCACTACTCTCCAGCAAAAATAAAAAAATATTTTCTGTGTTTAGCCGCACGTATATATCAAATCGATATAACATAAATGGAGGACCAAACTTTCTCCGATAAAAATAAAATAGAGAAAGATCAAGAACCACTTCCTCCTAGTGCTGAAGCTGCTGCCACTAGTCATGACATAGACGATAACATGCCATCAACGTCGTCTGCCAAGGCCGATGCCCAATGTCATAGTAGAGGGCACATACAATCCCAAATGACAAAGTTCAGGAAAATTACCTTTAAAAAAACATTTAAATCATCTGAAGAGAAACGTAAACTTGCCAATATGCCATTTACGACACGGAGTGGCAAGGAACGGCTAAGGTCGATCCCTAGTATGTTCATGACTAGTGGTTCAGCTTCACATGACGATGGAAGCCCTCCTCCCACTAAAAAAATCAAAAGAGTTAAGCTGGCAAAAGCACAGCGAAGAACTGTGCTTTCTAAGAAGATATCACAAATCCCCAAGGAGAGTCCAAGTGTGGTGGTGGTTGCGATGCCTGACCTTCCCAGCACTGGACGGGAAGAGGTGGCTCTTTCCACCATTTGCACGCCCCCTGCAAGTGCTGAAAGGAGCACCCACAGTCCACTTGCTGATATGCAAATTGAAGATGTCACTGTTGAAGTACAACAGGATGAGGATACTGGTGTAGCTGGCGCTGAGGAGGAAGTTGGCGAGGAGGATTCTGATGGTGATGTGGTTTGTTTAAATCAGGCTCCGGGGGAGACAGTTGTTGTCCGTGGGATGAAAAAGCCCATCATGGTCATGCCTGGGCAGAAGACCAAACATTCCACCTCTTTGGTCTGGCAATATTTCTATCCAAATCCGGACAACAACTGTCTTGCCATATGTACCATATGTAAAGGTGAAATAAGTAGGGGTAGGGACGTCAACCACCTAGGAACATCCTCCCTTATACGGCACCTGCAGCGCGTTCATAAAAAGTTACTGTCAAGTTCAGAAACTTTGGCTAAGACCGTAAGCAGTCCAGGGACACCTAAATCCCGTTGTCCTGTTGTATCCAAGCACCTGCAAACCACACCGTCAACTCCCTCCTCATCAATTTCCTCCTTAGTCAGGATCGGAAGTAGTCCTGCAGGCCATGTCACTGGCATGACTGACTCTCCTATCCGGGATTCCTCCGGAGGATCCTGCATTGCTATGCCTACTGCTGCCGCTGCTGCTGTTGCTGCTGCTGGGAGTCGTTCATCATCCCAGAGAGGAAGTAGGAACACCACTACTTTTACTAAACAATTGACGCTCCAACAGTCCTTAGCGAGGAGGATGAAGTATGACAGCAGTCATCCTGAAGCAAAACGTATAACTGAGGCCTTGACTGCTATGTTGGTGTTAGACGTGCGTCCGGTATCCGCCATTAGTGCAGTGGGATTTAGACAATTGATGGAGGTAGTGTGTCCCCGGTTCCAAATCCCGTCTAGATTCCACTTCATTAGGCAGGCGATACCGAGACTGTACAGAAACGTCAGAAAAACTGTCCTCAGTGTCCTGAAAAATGCCATTGTACACAATGTCCACTTAACCACGGACATGTGGACAAGTGGAACAGGGCAGACTTAGGACTATATGACTGTGACAGCCCACTGGGTAGATGTATCACCTTACGCAGCAACAGCAGCAGCGTCACCAGTAGCAGCATCTCAGAAATGCCAGCTCGTTCCAAGGCAGGCTATGCTGTGTATCACCGGTTTCAGTAAGAGGCACACTGCCGACAACCTCTTAGAGAAACTGAGGGAAATCATCGCCCAGTGGCTTACCCCACTTAGACTCTCCTGGGGATTTGTGATATCTGACAACGCCACCAATATTGTGCGGGCATTACATCTGGGCAAATTCCAGCACGTCCCATGTTTTGCTCACACAATAAACTTGGTGGTGCAGAATTTTCTGAAAAGCGACAGGGGCGTGCAGGAGACGCTTTGGGTGGCCCGAAAAATTTCTGGCCACTTTCGCCATTCAGCGACTGCGTGCCGAAGACTGGAGCGCCAGCAAACACTCTTGAACCTGCCCCGCCATCACCTGAAGCAAGAGGTTGTGACACGGTGGAACTCAACCCTCTATATGCTTCAGAGGATGGAGGAGCAGCAAAAGGCCATACAAGCCTATACATCCACCTATGACATAGGCAAAGGAGGGGGTATGCACCTGACTCAAGCGCAGTGGAGAATGATTTCTGTGTTGTGCAAGGTTCTCCAGCCCTTCGAACTTGCCACACGTGAAGTCAGTTCAGACACTGCCAGCTTGAGTCAGGTCATTCCCCTCATCAGGCTTTTGCAGAAGCAGCTGGAGAAAGTGAAGGAGGAGCTAAGATGGAGCGATTCCGCTCGGCATGTGGGACTTGTGGATGAAGCCCTTCATTCGCTTTGCCAGGATTCCAGGGTGGTCAATCTGTTGAAATCAGACCACTACATTTTGGCCACCGTGCTCAATCCTAGGTTTAAAGCCTATGTGGTGTCTCTCTTTCCAGCCGACACAAGCCTGCAGAGGTGCAAAGACCTGCTGGTGAACACACTGTCAGCTGAAGCGGAACGTGACACGTCAACGGCTCCTTCTTCATTTTCTCCCGCAACTCGGGCTGCCAGGAAAAAACTTAGGTATCCTAAGCAACCCACTGGCGGTGATGCAGGGCAGGCAGGACCAAGTTTGGACATCTGGTCCGGACTGAAGGACCTGGCAACAATTTCTGACATGTCTACTGTCACTGCATATGATACTGTCACCATTGACAGAATGGTGGAGGATTACATCGGTGACAGCATCCAAGTAGGCATGTCAGACAGTCCATACCTGTACTGGCAGGAAAAAGAGGCAATTTGGAGGCCCCTGTACAAACTGGCTCTATTTTACCTGAGTTGCCCCCCCTCCAGTGTGTACTCCGAAAGAGTGTTTAGTGCAGCCGGGAACCTTGTCAGCGAAAGGCGTAGGAGGTTGCTTCCACAGAATGTGGAGAAGATGATGTTCATCAAAATGAATTATCAGCTCTTCCAGGGAGACCAGCCTCCAGAAGGTACAGAGGGACCTGTGGTGGTGGATTCAAGTGGGGACGAGTTAATACTTTGTGAGGATGTACACACTGAAGAGGGTGAGGAATCGGTGGATGAGGAGGATGAGGATGACATCTTGCCTCCGTAGAGCCAGTTTGTGCAGGGACACATTAATTGCCAGCTTGTTTTGTGGGGGCCCAAACGAACCAATCTTTTCAGCCACAGTTGTGTGGCAGACCCTGGCGCTGAAATGATTGGTTTGTTAAAGTGTGCATGTCCTGTTTATACAACATAAGGGTGGGTGGGAGGGCCCAAGGACAATTCCATCTAGCACCTCTTTTTTTTCTTTGCATTATGTACAGTTTGGGGCCTAGTTTTTCAAACTGCCATCCTGTCTGCCACTGCAGTTTCACGCCTAGATGGGTCACGTGTTTGTGCCGCCCACTCGTGTCGCTTAGCATAGTCATCCAGCTACCTCGGTGCAACCTTTTGGACATAAAAACACTATTGTGAGGTGTGAGGTGTTCAGAATAGACTGGAAATGAGTGGAAATTAAGGTTATTGAGGTTAATAATAGCATAGGAGCAGAAAAACCTACAAATTCTGTGATTTTAGCTGTTTTTATGCTTTTTTTCAAAAAAATACAAATCCAAAACACAAAACCCAGAACCCAAAACACGGAAGGGTGGTTTTGGCAAAACCAATCCAGATCCAAAACACGAAGAAAGATCCAGATCCAAAACCAAAACACAAAACACGAAAAGTGGCCGGTGCACACCCCTAATATATATATATATATATATATATATATATATATATATATATATAATATATATATATATATATATATATGAATCCGTGGAGTGCTGCCTATTAGTTCACCCTGTCCCTGGCTGGCTCACTGGAAGTGCACCCCAGTTGTTGGACTATTTATATTGTGCTCCGATCCCAGGTTGTATATGTATATATATATATATATATATATATATATTATATACACACATATACATGTATATATATATGACAATATAGCTGACCACAAGCGCCTCCTAGTGCATATACAGTGAACCAATTAAACCTGTGCAAATCTCGCAACCTGTGCAAAAACAATTTTTTGTGTTTATATCCTTGTCCTTATCCAGGACCGTGACATTCAAGTGACTTTGTGCAATAAATACAACCGTGTAATATATATGAATAAATATATTTAAAACTGCATAAATAATGTGCATAAAATTTTTTTAATTAAATAAAACAATTCATAGACAACACACAATGACATAAATACACAGAAATAATGGATAAAAAGCTAGTACTAAAAGATAATAAATAGCGATTTTTAGTGAAAAATAAATATATATTTTCTAAAATAAATCGGATTTATAGCTTATCTTTTCCAGCAGTATTTTGGGAAGAGTTCACAAAGTGCAAGGTCAGGGTCCCAACGCGTTTCGTCCTCTGGACTTCATGACTTGATGAAGTCCAGAGGACGAAACGCGTTGGGACCCTGACCTTGCACTTTATGAACTCTTCCCAAAATACTGCTGGAAAAGATAAGCTATAAATCCGATTTATTTTAGAAAATATATATTTATTTTTCACTAAAAATCGCTATTTATTATCTTTTAGTACTAGCTTTTTATCCATTATTTCTGTGTATTTATGTCATTGTGTGTTGTCTATGAATTGTTTTATTTAATTCAAAAAATTTTATGCACATTATTTATGCAGTTTTAAATATATTTATTCATATATATTACACGGTTGTATTTATTGCACAAAGTCACTTGTATGTCACGGTCCTGGATAAGGACAAGGATATAAACACAAAAAATTGTTTTTGCACAGGTTGCGAGATTTGCACAGGTTTAATTGGTTCACTGTATATGCACTAGGAGGCGCTTGTGGTCAGCTATATTGTCATATTGTTTCCTGTACCAAGGTGGCCTAGCCATGGCCACCATTTTTTGTTGACCAAGCAGACACCTTATACTTATCAAGGGAGTGCTACATATACAAATAGTATATGTATATATATATATATATATGTATAATATTTCTATTATATTTCTATTAGATTTACCAATAAAAAAACAAAAAACACACAATTGAGAAAGGTATTTCACGTTAAACAGAGTGGACAAATTTGGCGCTGTTTTCTTCTATTGATTTATGTATATATATATGTGCGTGTATTATATATACAGTATATACTGTATATGTGTGTGTAAACCCCCCTGTAAAATTCCTGCATTTGCCCCTGTTTTGAGAAGAGCTCTTATTATTTTCCTGTCACATGTTTGTGTATTTGTGCTTAAAATGACATAGTTGCTATAATCCTTTGTATGCGCTCCTTACTTTGTACAGCACTGTGGGAGATGTTGCTGCTTTATACAAAGATTATTCTTCTGCTGATGCTTTTCCTATGCTCCGTATCGCAAGGGAAGAGTATAAAACCCCTTCAGTAGCCGTACCTGGAAGTGAAGTGAGTGAGGGCGGAAGTGGAGATTTCTGCCCACATTTTCCACAAAAATAAGAAAGTTTGCCCCTTGCGGGCTGGCTTCGCTCGCCACGCTGCGGGCACGGTGGCTTGCTTTGCTCGCCACAATAATATATTCTCCCTCTATGCCCTCTTGGATGGTAGGGAATGACGTTGGACACTGGCAGATGCCGTCATCGTACATCTACGGAAGGGGATCTATCTTTTCCCGTATCCTAAGTTCCTTTTTAACTTTCCAAAAATCCAAAAAGTTCTGCACCTTGTTAGGTCATTGTGCAAATACTTAGCAGCAATCACACAGTCTTGGTCAAAGAGCTTGTGGTATCAAAAGCAGACAGACTAACAAGTAAAAGTATTAAGACTTAAAAGTGCTCCACCATTTATAATTTTATATCTATGATATATTACACAGAACTGAAAAAAACATTGCCTGTGACTCTCATTACAAAGCAAGAATATCATATATTTACTAATAAAGAACAGCCATGGAAACAAACATATAAACTAGTGAATGATGTATGCTGGCGTTCAAAACAACGTTTTTCAGGCTAATGTTTAACAACTATCTACTTCCTCATGTATATCCCTAACAAAGTTAAACAGAATATAATAAAATTTATAAAGGTTACTTAGTTTGCATATGACACATGGCATGCTCCCTATTTAAACAATTGTTTCCTATACAGTAGTCACAAATGTTTTTTCAAAACACATATTGAAGTTTAATATCTACAGATATAAGTTTGATACTTATTATGTATACAGTACAAAAGTAACATTCGACGGAGATCAGCACAAGAATAAAATATCAAATCATGGATTTTGATGGTTTTGTAACAATCTGTCTATTGTGAAATAATAAACATTACTGGCCGGCAACGTTTTACTTATTTACATGGAACTAGTTTGGAGAAATGTATCGGAGGTTACTACAAAGATTTAATGTATGAGATTTTCAGGCAATGTTATTTTCTAACAAATGTGGCTGTTTGGTTACTGGATTTTGGATTGAATTGAATAACTTTCTTACAAGAAATGATATCAATCTAAACATACAAAAAGATAACCCAACACTACACAAATATATTGTTTTTACTATACACATTGACTTCCACTAATTTGGTTTCCCTTTTATCTTCAGTATTTTGTAAGGTCGCTACCACTGAATACTCAGACAAATTCAGTGACTATGTAAAGAAAGAACTGTGTGAGTTTTACCACCATGTAGAACAGGGGTAGGGAACCTTTTTTCTGCCAAGGGCCATTTTGATATATATAACATTATTCATGGGCCGGTGGGAGGCTGGGGGCAGCCCAGCATCTCGGAGAGTGCTGGGCACAGCCCCACAGTGATGTGAACGGAGGCGCAGCGAGGGTGCAGGCCACGCCCGCTATGTGTGACATCACACGAGGCGGGGCCATAATCGCCAGTGATTACTGCAATGCCCGGAGCATCCTAAGGATGCTCCAGGCAGCACTGCTGCATTGTGGCTGCAGGGTGCCATTCTAGGATGAGGCTAGCAGATAAAAGCTCCGAGGGCCAGACCAAATAATTCCGAGGGCCTTATATAGCCGCTGGGCCTGAGGTTCCCCATCCCTGATCTAGAATCTCACCTGCAGTAATATTTGCCAGATCTATAGGGCAGACATTGTTATATTTAGAAGATTGTGCTGTCCTCAGACTCCTCCATTGCCCTTATGATCGATGGTCAGCACCGCTTCTTGCAACTTCACCAGAAAAGGGGGAGGAAGGTAAGGGGTGTAAATATGGCAGAGATTTAACGTGCATACACACGTAACAATTTTGTTACCAACGATTTTATGAATGATTTGCTGTCAGATTATCTGTCAGAATTTTTAAAGTGTAATGAACGATTTTTTGAACTACAACCGATTTTTGTAACTTCCCTTAATGAAAATCGTTCAGTTGGTCAGTCAAAATGAACTACAAACTACAAATTGGAACGCGCATGAACGATAATCGTTCATTGTTATAACTCAGAAACTGAACGATTTTTTCAACAATTGAACGATAATGACATCGTTATAGTTAAATCGTTCAAAAAATCGTAACATGTGTATGCACCTTAAGGAATAAGTGAGTAACTGGGGAAGTTGCAGGGAAACAGAATGAGTCACACACACGATGCATGCGTTACATAGAGCTTGCGCACAAAGGCGGTGTTGCGATAGAGACATACGGCATCACGAGTATCTTGGAAAAGTGCTGGGCATTTCTGGGCAGTGACTGGGATTTGGATAAACAGATGGACTTATGACTGGCAGCAAGCACGAAGGAGAAGAAAGATAAGGTGTAAATACGGCAGAAATGAAGGAATAAGTTGCAGACGGGGAAGTTGCAAGGAAGCAGAAACATTGGGCCTCATTCAGTGTCATACACAATGCCAATGTACTAATAAGTGTGCAATATTTTAGCAAGGCGTATGTGCAAAAATCCTTATGCATGCATTACAGAGAGTGGGCCTGATTCAGACCCACTCTCGAGCGCTATGCGCTCACAAGTGGGTCGATGTTGGCCCAGTGCCCATGCGCACGATGGAGCCGGCTCTGTCGTGCGCATGCGCGAGACCCGGATAGCGACGGGCAAGCCGTCGCTCCGGGTCTCGCAACAAAGGGGGCATGCTGTCGATGGTGAGTGACAGCACGCCCCCTTTGGTGGGCAGGCTAGGAGCATGTCTGCCAAGTAATGGGGGGGCATACTACAGGGGGCCTGCTACTGGGGGGCCTACTACTGTGGGGGCATACTACAGGGGGCCTGCTACTGGGGGGGCATACTACTGGGGAGGCATACTACTGGGGGCCTGCTAATGGGTGGCATACTACTGGGGGGGTCTGCTAATGAGGGGCCTGCTACTGGGGGGCTGCTACTGGGGGACCTACTACTGTGGGGGCATACTACAGGGGGCCTGCTACTGGGGGGCATACTACTGGGGGGCATACTACTGGGGGCCTGCTAATGGGGGGCATACTACTGGGGGGGCCTGCTAATGGGAGGCCTGCTAATGGGGGGCATACTGCTGGGGGGCATACTACTAGGGGCCTGCTTGTGGGGGCATACTACTGGGTGGCATACTACTGGGGGCCAGTTAATGGGGGGGCATACTACTGGGGGGTGCATACTACTGGGGGCCTGCTTATGGGGGCATACTACTGGGGGGGCATACTACTGGGGGCCTGCTTATGGGGGCATCTACTGGGGGCATACTACTGGGGGGGCATACTACTGGTGGCCTGCTAATGGGCATACTACTGGGGGGCATACTACTACTAGGGGCACTGCATAGGGTTCCCTACTACTAAGGGGACTGCATAGGGGGCACCACTACTGGGGGCATTGTGTAAGGGACACCATTGCTGGGGGCATTGTGTAAGGGACACCACTGCTGGGGGCATTGTGTAAGGGACACTATTGCTGTGGGCATTGTATAAGTGGCACTACTACTGTGGGCATTGTATAAAGGGCATTACTACTGTGGGCTTTGTGTAAAAGGGTCACTACTGTGGGCATTGTGTAAAAGGGGCACTACTGTGGGTATTGTGTAAAAGGGGCACTACTGTGTGTCGTAACATAAATAAGAGACACTACTTTATGGTGTAATGTGAATCAGGGGCACTATGTGCAGTGTAATGTGAATAAGATTGTGCACTGTGACTCCTTGGGCCGTAGCCCACTATGAAAACAAGTACTGTGATTCTGCTGGCCGTACCCCACTGGGTGGGTGCATTACTTTTCATTTCTGCCACTGCTGTGTGGCAATGTGTCATAGATGTGCTTTATACTGTGGTGTCTGTGTCGTTGTGCCGCTGCTTTGTCGCTTAGTAACCAGTCAGCTCACTGCAACCTCTGGCCAATAATGGTGAAAACTATATTATAAGCTGTGAGGTGGTCTAAATTGACTGGAAATTAATGTTATTGAGGTTAATAATACTCTAGGAAGAAAAAAAAGACCACTTTATGTGATTTTAGCTTTTTTTGTCAATTTTTGTAAAAAAATCCAAATCCAAATCCAAAGCCAGTCACCGCAGTTTGGCAAATCCAAATCCAAAGCCGGACGACGAATTAGAACCAAATCCAAATCCGACAAAAATGGTCCGGCGCACATCCCTAATATATACATATGTCTTTGACAGCAAATATATCTCACTATGTTGTCTTGCAATTACAGACATGTGTAAAAAATAATCTACCAATATCCTTGGAATTGTTGAATGTACTGTATAGGGGTAAATGCTCTATAATGGGCTGCGGACTTCAAGCATTAGCGAGTACCGTGCTGGACTGCTCAATGTTTTAGAGTAGCAGTCATTTAAAAGGCTAAAGTTGTTCCTTTCCATGGCTAATATGCAAATGTAATGTTACCCTCATACTGCCGCCATCCGCTTTTTTTTCCCTCCTATTATATTTTTGTTATTTTATATTTTTCTGTATCAATGTCTAGTGATATTGTTAATATATATATATATTATATATATATATATATATATATATATATATATATATAACACACACAATATGTTTGTATTTAATTTATACACAGCTCTTCTGAATTTGTAAGTAATTATTAGAGATGTGCGGGTCAGTTTTTACTCGGATGTACTCGGTTCTTTTCGCCAAAATTATCGCAAGTTCGGATTAGTTCGGATTTATTTTATTACAAAACAGAAAAATAATCTGCCCGCGCTCGGTTTTACCCATATCATACATGGTACCAGCAGCATGGCAATATTAATGCCATAAATGTGTACAAAACAGAAAAATGGGGTCCCTTGATGCTGGGCTGCAGGCTTAAATGCTTTGATCAAATCATGACAAAATCCCCTTTGTTTTATTTGCTGCACACATAAATTTGCAGTATATTATTGTTAGCGCCGATAGCAAAAGTTTTTCTGTTTTGTATACATTTATGGCATTAATATTGCCACGCTGCTGTTACCATGTATGATATGTGTAAAACCGAGCACGGGCATATTTCTTTTCTGTTTTGTTTCAAAATTTTGCCTTGTGCTATCATGGCAGCTTTCAATTAAGGCTATAAAAGGCCTAGTTGGGTGTGGCTAACAGCCAGCGCATGTATAGATGTGTCCCTCTGTATCTAGGAGGTGAGTTCATTTAACTGCAATGTAATGCATACTTGCCTACCCTAATGCATACTTACCTACCCACCTGACTTGTGATGTCAGTGGGGCCGGCCCTAGATGGTAGGCATTCCCATGGGAATGCCTCCGTCTGGGCAGCCACACCCCCGGCCCGCCCACCAAAGGGGGCGTGCTGTCACTCAACATCGACAGCACGCCCCCTTTGTAGTGAGACCTGGAGCGACGGCTTGCCCGTCGCTATCCGGGTCTTGCGCATGCGCACGACGGAGCCGGCTCCGTCGTGCGCATGCGCACTGGGCCAACATCGACCCGCTTGCAAGCGCATAGCGCTCGCGAGCAGGTCTGAATCAGGCCCTTTATACGGTGTGCCATATTAGTAACTTAAGAAAATCAAATTCCAAATAAAAACTTAGCACAAATGCAATAATACGCAATTGTTGGATATGATTTTTTTCATTGCTGCAAACTTTGTGCATTTAAATCATTATCAATAAGGATCAATCATAGTGCAAAGCATCTGAACAGTTGAAAAATCATATTGCTCTGTTTAGTGAAAACCTGTTTATTCATAACTCAAAAATACAGATGCAATTGCTCGTTAAAACAAGCTGGATGTATGCATCATGTTTCATGAGGATTTGCATTTGACTAAACAATCTTCCTGCAGCACAGAACCTAATAGCACTCCTTTTTGAAAGCCAGACACATTTCATTATTTATCTCTCAGTTCTGTTCCGGCGTTATTTACCCACAGCCTCTGTAACATGCAATCCTATAGTTACTAACATACCACTCATCTCCTGATATACTCTGTGCTGCTGCTTCCATTCCCCTCCTCACATCATGTCACTGCCCCTGTCACATGCAGCCCTATCCTCACTAACACCTCACTCATCTCCTGATATACTCTGTGCTGCTGGGGCCCCTGCTCCTTTCACTATATTAATCACAGTCTGTGGCTTCCTGCTGCTTCCATTCCCCTCCTCACATCATGTCACTGCCCCTGTCACATGCAGCCCTGTCCTCACTAACACCTCACTCATCTCCTGATATACTCTGTGCTGCTGGGGCCCCTGCTCCTTTCACTATATTAATCAGTGTCTGTGGCTTCCTGCTGCTTTTATTCCCCTCCTCACTTAATGACACAGACCGCTCCACACACTTCCCAATATTGGAATGTTGCACAAATAGAATGGTGGCATGCCTTCCAGCTTTTATCTTCATGGAAGCGAGACAGTTGGCACACACGTCAAAAAAGGGGGTGGAGTATCATGGAAAGGGCATTGGGGAAGGGCGGACCCTAGCTGCGCCTCCGTTCACATCACTGTGGGGGTGTGTCCAGCACTCTCCGAGATGCTGGGCTGCCCCCAGCCTCCCACTGCAGTGTGCATAGATGCAGTACGCATGCACACGGCATCTAATCTCCTGCTGCTTACAGTGGTGTGTGCTCCCCCCCATCACGGGACACTGCCGCCTGGGTGGGACAGCGGGACTGTCCCGCTGAATGCGGGACAGGTGGTATGTGGTGGTGTGTCTGTGGCAAGCCGGGAGCATGGCCCGGTTCACCTTTGCAAATTATTATTGAACAGTGGATCAGTTCCATAAAATCAAGACTATCCTGTCAAAATCACATTGGTTGGGAGATGCTGTCAACTGCAACCCTATCTTTTACTAAGCCTTGGTGAGAGAAAAAGTAGAGAACGATAAAGTACCAATCACTCAACTCCTAACTGTCACTTTACTGGATGTGTTTAAAAAATGACAGGAGCTGATTGCTTGGTATTTTGGGGTCTATTTACTAAGCCTTGGGTGGAGATAAAGTGGACGGAGGTAAAGCTCCTAACTGTCATTTTTCAAACACAGCCTGTAACATAAAAGAGGAAAGGAAAGTACTCTCTTGTTGTTGGGCACAATATCTGCCTATGAATATAAAATGTAACTTTTAATAAATAAATAAATGATCATAGTAAAAGGACTAACAAGACTAGACAACATATAACAGAAATGATCCTCCACATCCAATCTGTGCATAAGAAAGATATCAATGACCATCAGGGAGCTTACTGACCAAGCCGTAGGTGAAACGCGCGTCTCTGCTGGGAGCCTCCGGAGTGCACGTGGGGACTCGCGCTCCCTGGACCCACCACCATCATACACCGCTGTCACACACAAGACACAGGTATCTCTCTGTTTTATTCAAGGAACATCCGGACTGCACCATCTTCATTTACTGTTCCTACTGCGCTGTGACATGACATCAGTAGGGTGAGGTGGTCTAAATACAGATACCGGCGCTGTTTCCTTTCTTTACTATCTTTCACGGTGCTACCAATGCCGTCTAACACCAATATCTTTCAGCTGTTTTCTATAGTATTATCTTTACTTATACTTGACTAGGATGTTAATTTATCGTGTTATTATTCACTGTTTCTAACTCTACCTCTGGACATCTCTCACTCCCCGAGTACTCCACCAGCAAGCCAGCATATATACCTGGCTATTAGTGGTTATACACGGGTGACAGTGCATGCCCTCTTATCACACTATATCTTACCCTCATGGTATATGTGGTGGGTCCGCTCATATCCCATTCAATACTTAGGTACATGGGATACAGAAGCCACCTATCCCCTTACCTTAAGTGAGTGGTACCTTTATTGTGTCATCTATATCCTACAACCCTATGAGTTTAAGGTCTCAAATATACAATACATTGATCTTTAAAAAAAAAAATTTCATCTTATGACATAGGGGCCTATTCATTAAACATAAAAATTCTCTGGAGATAATTAGCTTTAGAACTCTCATGGAGTTCTAGCTAATTATAAGTGGAATTCATCATTCCACCTCTCCATAAGTATCTATTCCGAAAAGCTGTCATTTTTGCGATGACAGCTTTTCGTAAAATAGATACTTTTCCCTGCCTACACTACCTTATCGCATCTGGAAACAGTGCTGCGCATGCGCTGTTGCATCTGTAAAACCAGCGCATGCACAGCACTGCCTACAGATGCGTTAAGTTTGTGTACCCCCCCGACCCCCCCCCACCCCCCTCCGCTCACCCCCCCCCCCCCCCGACCTACCTTTCCGCGCAGCAGCCTCCGGCTCCGTCCTGCTGGTCTGTCATGTGGTTTCCCAGCAGACCACATGACAGATTAGAAAAAAAAAAAACTTTTTTTTTTTGTCTAAACTTTCTTGTGCTCTGCTGGTGAGCACACATGTCCGACCTGCCTCCGGAGCCTGAGGACGGAGCAGAGCGCCGGAGGGACTCGTCGGGGGACCTGCACACGTGGATACAGGTAAGTTTCACCTGCTATTCACCACCTCACAGTGGCGAATAGTAACTGCATCAAATTCCGAAAATTTATAATTTTCGGAATTTGATGAATACTACAATTTCCACATCCCCATACTAATGTATGGGGAGTGTGGAAATTAACGCAGGGGAACTTAGCAAGGAGATATCTGTGATATCTCCTGTGCTAAGTGGCTACATGAATACCAAAATAACGTTATTTAAGGAAAATGTCCTTAAAAACGTTATTTTAGTGTTGATGAATAGGCCCCACAGTGTATTTACCATATATACAAGGCTGAACACCTTTATTATTTAGTGGTGGATTTATTTGAAGTCCATCCAATATCCATGTATACACACATTGGATTAGGTTGGCACGTCGGCGCTGTGGTGGCTGCCAGCTCTGGGACTTGCACAAGGGATCTCCGGTGCATGCCCAGTGGAGCCGCTCCATAGCCATGAAGCGCCCTGCTAGTCGCGATATGCTGTGGCATAAGGAGACTCATACAGTAGTAATGTGCATGCTTAGTGGGTCAGGAGTCACACAGTGCATCAGGTCCCATTCCCCAAAGCAAGCAAGAGCATTACCATTATAAAGGATGCTCTGTTAGCCATTTACTGTCAGCTGTCAGCTGAAGTTCTGCCCTTGTGTCCTGAAAAGGTGAGGAATGGTAACAAAATAATAATAATAATAATAAAAATAATATAAAAAAATTGTAGCCTTCCAGGATTCGAACCCAGGATCTCCACACTGCCTTGCGCTCTCCTAACCACTACACCACAGACACCTGCCATACCAAGAGCTGCACCTTTCGTGTGTGTGATTAATGAGCATCGTGCGTCATCAGTGGGTCATCGATGCGTCACCCAAGGCGAGATTCTTATCCTGGTAAAGTGGCAAGACAAACCTTTCTACAACAACCAGGATAAGACGCTTGCCTATAGGAGAGCAATGGGCGAAATCTTGTCTACATTTGGCCGCCAGCGCAGTGTCAGGGCCCTGCAGGGATGCGCCTCGGTTGGAAAGGATCAGAAGGCGCCTCCTGTGCAGTAAGTACAGTATCGCTGTACAATTACAGAACAGTAATTACAGTACAGTACTAAATACAATGCACTACTGTGACATACACTGTACCTCGCACTCACATAACCAACAGAGATTTGATTGACCGGGTCATTAGATCGACATGGACTAATGGGCGACACAATTGGTTGACATGGCTTGTTTGTACAGTAAACTTAACAAAAGGTAAGTTGACCCACCATACTGTATGTGTGGTGATAATGACCGTATTTGCTTGTCAAAAATATTTTGGGAACATTTCATCCATTGTTATCTATTAGCAATGTTGGCAAATACTGTGTGTGGTCATGAGTCCCAGTCAACCTTTTTTCCTGGTTGACCTAATACCTGTTGACCAAATCTATGTCGACATACACACTGTTTAACAGTGCTGGCCCTGCCCCCTTTAAGTCTGACATTATGACATTATCGTACCTCCCAACATGACCCTCTCCAGGAGGGACACAATGCTCTGGTCCTGGACTTTCCTGGTAATTTATGATTGGTGGAGGCTCCAGAGGTGGGGCTGCAGCACAGTCCAAAATTCAAATAGGGGAGTCACACCAACTGCCAGTGTGTCCCAGCCAGTGATGTTAGGCAGCGTGTGAAATGACAGTTGATGTGACTCCCCTATTTGAATTTTGAACTGTGCTGCAGCCCCGCCTCTTACCATGGAAGTCCAGGACCAGAGCATTGTGTCCCTCCTGACAGCAGGGTGGCGATCCTGGCACCCTGCAAGGCAAAATCAGCTCATGGTGTGGCGACAGTGCCACCCACAGAGCCTCTCTGTGAGGTGCCACTGGATGCAGTCAGGAAGCCGACGGTCGAAATGCCGACCGGTGGCTTCCCAACTGTCTAATCCCGGCAGGGGTCTAATGACAGGTGTTGATGTCCCGACGCCTGTATTTTACCTAGGCTGGGAGCCCGACGCCCGGCATCCCGTTCGAAGGTAAGCCGGGAGTTGACAGGATTAGGTTAGGGGCTCCCGGGGAGGACTTAGGGGGACTTAGGGTGAGGCACCCCTCGGGAGGGTTAGGGTTAGGTTAGGGGAAGGGGGTTTAGGGTTAGGCATCCCTAAAGGAGGGTTGGGGGGGTTAGGTTAGTTGCGGACGGAGGCATTACATACTGAACCCGGTGCCACCACTTGGGCATACAGTACCTTCTGTAATTATACTGTATATATTTATTACCATACTACAGTATACCATGTTGGGCCCAATGCCAGCTTCACAGACTAGTTTTTGTACTACAGTATACTATATTAGTTTGTGTAATAGTACTGCCAAAAAGTGTAATAGTACGCTTATGCTCCATTTACAATATTGAAATTTTTTTAATTCTTAATTTCTTTCACAGATGCCCGACACCATCGCCGCCCTTCCAGGCCTCAGCCCTCCCCCGCTGCCCAGGACCCTGCAGCCGCGCCCAGCCACCCTTCAAGGCCGCGCAAGTGCAGTACTGTACACTACAGTCTTCTACAGTATCTCTCTCCGTTTTTCCCTTTTCACAGTGTCTCTCTTTCCCTCCTGTACTCCAAACACCCATCTCCAACCTCTTCTTCTTACCCACTAATTACTGTATTTCTGTACTGTACTTGTTTTTATTTATTTTTTTCCAGTACTGTACAGTATGTTTCGGTGACCTGTCTTAATGGCCTTACACACCAGACGGTTTTGATGAACGATAACAATATCGTTCAATGATATATTGTTCATAGCTTCTGGTGTGTATGCAGCAAATGACCAATGATGTGCACGCTTGCTCGCTTGCTCCCTTGAGTGGTCAAGGGTATCCCCAGTGGGCGATCTGGATGATTGTCTTTATCGTCCAGATCGTTAAACTTATCATCTACAGTGTAATATGGACCTGATTCAGACCCACTCGTTAAGTTGCGGTCGCTCGCTCTGAGCGATTTTCACCCATCTGCGTATGCGTATAATTCGCAGTGCACGTGCGCAAGCCAGTCTTTGCGATCTGATTTTGGTTGCTCGTAAGCCACTATCAGGTCGCTACTTTGAGTGACAGAAAGCGCCATTTGTGGGTGGTAACAGGGGAAGGTGTTTGTGAACGGGGGAGTGGTGCTGCAAACACAGGTGTGTAAGGCCACCAAAACGCAGTTTAAAGGGCGTGCATAATTAGCTAAGTAGCGTCATTGTACACCGTCACCTGCATGTTTTTCAGCCCTCACTGATCGCAGTACTTGCGGCGGGGAAAGGCAACCTCAAGGGCTGCAAGCAGGTCCGATGGCTCTCGATGTTCCCGATTAATCCTACAATTCCCGGAGATGACGTGTGTTGCGAGTGACAAGGGGGCGTCTTTAAACACTAGCGAGCACTCATTGCCGTAGCTTGCTAAGACATAGTGGGCATCCTTACGCGACGCAGTGCAAGCGCATAATTTAAATATCCAGCCTTTTTTTGCCAGCGAGCGAACGCATCCTGCGAGCGGGTCTGAATGAGATCCATTATGCGGCTAAAGACCCATTTCCAACCTTGTCTCCTTACACACTAATTCTTACTGTACAGTTCTGTACTTCTGCTTTTTTTTCAGTCCAGTGCAGTATGTTTCGGTCACCTTGTCTTATACTGTAACAAAATTGTAATAATACAGTAGTACAGTAATAATATTGTTGGTTTTTTTTTATTGATATTTTTCAAATAGTTTTGTGACAAAATTATATCGTGTTTTCTTTTCACAGTTCCAGAAACTGATGAGGAGGAGGAGGAGCCCAGGAGGCCATAGCAACCCCATTACTCTCCGTAAGTACTGTACACTATATTGTCTTCTACTGTATCTCTCTCCTGTTTTTCCTTTTCACAGTCTCTCTCTCTCTCTCTCTCTCTCTCTCCCTCCTTTAGTCCAAAGACACATCTCCAACCTCTTCTCCTTACACACAAATTATTTCTGTCCGTGTGTTTTTTTTATTTTTCAGTACTGTACAGTATGTTTCAGTGACTTGTCTTAAGGGGATTACACTAGATGATTTTGATGAACGATAAAAATATGGCTCAATGATATATTGCTCACATTGTCTTCTAGTGTGTATGCAGTAAATGACCAACGATGCGCGCTCGCTTCCTCGGGTCGTCAACGATATCCCCAGTGGGTTGTACATGCAGCCCAATCTGGGGATATCGTTAACAATGCCATGCCATGCTGGCCTCACCTCCCACCCCCATCATCATTCCTTTTCTGCTGGCATCAGCAAGTGTGTATACACTTGACGATGCCAGCACCGCTGCTGGGCCCGTGGCTCACACACACACCTGGTTTAGTGTCCATGAGTCATACTGTACAGTAAGTGGGCATGTGCCAGAGATCCTATTGTAACCCCTCGGAGCTGACAGCCACCACAGCGTCGACATGCCGATATTGCCGCAAGTTTGTGGTTTTAAATGCACAATCAGTTTGTAATACAGAGACCTCTCTCTTAAACAGAGCCCACTACTAGTTTCTAAAGTCATGAAATCACAATGGTGTCAAAGTCTGGGACAGCGCCGACAGTGCTGACAATGCCGCAAGTGTGCAACTTCAACCGCACAGTCAGTATGTAATACAGATGTCTCACTTTCGCTGTGTGTGACTCACGACACACTGGGCATGCGCAGTGCCATGATCTTCCATACGCCATGGCATAGCACTACATGGCGTATGGAGCGGCTCCACTGGGCATGCGCCAGAGATCCCTTTGCAACCCCTCCACTGGGCATGCGCCAAAGATCCCATTGTAAAACCCTCAGAGCTAACAGCCACCACTGCGTCGACGTGCCAACACTGCCGCAAGTTTGCGGTTTTAAATGCACAGTCAGTTTGTAATACAGAGACCTCTCTCTTAAACAGAGCCCACTACTAGTTTCTAACATCATGCAATCACTATGGTACTAGTTTCTAAAGTCATGAAATCACCATACAGTAGTCTGGGATGCAGTGTGTGACTCCCGACACACTGGGCATGTGCAGTAGAAATAGACCCAAAACACCATAGCACGACTAGCAGGGCGCTATTAGAACGCCATACACCCTTTTCTTGAGCACAAAGTGGCATAAAGTAGCGTAGGTGGTGGGAAGTTGTGGATAAGGTATTGATTTCAGTAATGGTTGGATAACAATACTGAACTACTGTAGTGAAGATTTAAAAAATATATATATATATATATATATATATATTTTTTTTTTTTTTCAAGGTCTCGAACCCACAGGACAAGAAGACCAGACAAGAAGTGAGGCTAGGAATTAACCCCCTAGCCCACACGCCTGCGCCCAATACTACAGTAGTTCCTAAAGTCATGAAATCACTATAATGTCTAAGTCTGGGACAGTTCTGACAGTGTCTACATTGCCGTAAGTGTGCAACTTCAACCGCACAGTCAGTGTGTAATACAGAGCTGTGCGTGCATGTGAAATATTTTTATATAAAAGTAGAGGACTCACAGACTTAATGATTTCAAACTTTATTAGACTTTCTTCTACAGCCCTGATTCTATGAGGAAAATGCTGTACTACAGTATATTGTACAGAATCACAGCTTCGTCAGCCAATCATCGGGCGGTCATATAGAACATGCATTGGAAATCAGACTAAGAAACAAACATGCAAATGCTTGTACCAGCGAGCACTCAATCATATAAGGTATGGTGTTCTGCCTTTACATACAAAATCCAGCTATCACTCTGTTATGGTTTGTGAAACATGCTAATGTCAAGAGAACGATAAATTTCAAGATATTTAAACTAAACATCCAACATATAACCGGAAGTAATGAAGATGATATAGGTATAAGTTTTATTCCCACATAAATGGTAGTGGGTTGGTTCAAATTTAATAATGAACAGTATAATTAATATTACAATAACGACACACTAGGGAAGAGGAGGTGGACAGGTGAGGGCAACAGTGTAGGAGTAAAATATAAAAAAAACGGTAAAAATTTCATTATAAAAGTATATAAAAAAGTGGAAAAATTGGGTCAATTAAGTTGATGTAGTAACAAAAGATCCAAAAAGTTTAAACAAGAGTTATTAAATAGCAGTTGGGTCCTACTTTACTTGCAATTGTATAACAGTTCCATTGTCCTTAAATAAGCAAAATGAAACAGTATCATATGAACATGTAGTATCCATATGGTAAATCCTGGATGGTATTCTAGCCTGATATATCCATTCAGTGTGGTGATGACCACATATACCCTGGCTCTGCAGTAGCCATGGCCCGCACAAGGCCAGCTTCACTGCTTGCCAGACAACAATTGGGGTCCTCTTGGGTACAGTCTAGAGTGCCTCACCAGCCCGGAGCAAGTGTCCAGGTATGAACAGACCAACAGTCACGGCAGCCGGGAAAGAACGCCCTCTGTCTGTGCTGTGGCTGTCAGCGAGAACTTGTCTCCCATGCTTGCATGGTAATGCTGAGCGGTGATCACCACCTTGCTGCCGGAGCCGAGGGAAACCTCCGTGACGGCAGACCGGATGGACAGGCCGCAGGTCAGGTAAGTGAAAAAAATGTCACCTGCGCAAAAAAATGGGTTTCCTATAGAATAATATGATATCCCAATGCTGCCGTAAATGGGCTAGGAAAAGTGTCCCCACTTAACCAATAGAGGTAAACAATGATATAGTGTGTTCGCCCTGGCACAAAGATGATGTGATTGTCAGTAAGAATGTGTGGATCGTAAGTGGTAAAAAAGATATTTAATATTCATAAACATAAGCATAAACATAAAACAGTGAATATACTCATAGGTGCTTAAAAATATCTCTCACTATCCCCAGTAACAATGCTGACCGCAATATGTAAAAGGTGGTTAAAAGTGAAAGTATATAAAAGTTTCCAAAGTCCGCTCCTTTATCAGCAAAGAAGCTTAGATATGGGTCCCGGTCTCTGTACAGAGTATAATGTTCCTTAGACTAACAGTACTGTGTAGTTTGATGCAGCTTACTGGAGGAGTGGTCCTATTAAACAAAAAGGACTATTTAAAAGAAGCATATAGACTCCTTAATGATGGCACCACGTATGAGTGGCTCTCATCGGACCCCACAAATAAGTATCAACAAGAAAAAGATGATCTACTAAATGAAGCAGCCAGTTTGGGAATATTGAATAAGAAAGAAAAAGACTATCTAACACTTAAATACCCACTGGTGCCGGTGTTCTATTACCTTCCAAAAATGCATAAGCATAAAACATCTCCACCAGGTAGACAGATAATAGCCGGAATTAAATCAGTATCGGCCAATTTGTCGGAATATATTGACAAATTTTTACAGCCACTAGAAGTCATCTAAAAGATACTATGCATGTCTTAGAAATATTGGAAAACACAAAGTGAGAAGATAACTTCATCCTGGTCACATGTGATATTACTTCTCTCTACAGTGTTATAGATCATCAGAAGGGCTGTGAATATATAAGAAAAATCCTTGTGAAAGAGAGCGATGTACCAACAAGTCAGAGCAATTTCATTACAGATAGTATTGAGTACATTCTTACACACATTTTTTTCTGTTTTGAAAGGTTCATTCTATAAACAGGTACGGGGAACTGCGATGGGAACGAAATTTGCACCAGGATATGCTAATTTATTCATCGCAGAATGGGAAAACAAGAATATCTGGAACAATAATCTGCACCTTAAATATCTCCATATGTGGAAAAGATATATAGACGATGTGCTATTTATTTGGGCTGGTCCAGAGGAGGATTTAATGGAATTCATTTCACATATTAACAATAACAACCTCAATTTAGTCTTCACATTTACCATGAGTAGAACTAAGGTCACGTTCTTGGATTTAGAAATCTATATAAAGGATGGCGCACTGGAAACAAGAACACATGTCAAGGAGGTGGATTGTAATACCTACATTGATAGAAGCAGTAATCATCACTCAAGATGGTTAAAAGGGATACCCAAAGGCCACTTTAAAAGAGCTCTGAGAAACTGTTCAAGAAAAGAAGGTTTTATAGCACAGGCAGCAGATCTGAAACAAAGGTTTGTGGAAAAGGGGTATAACGAATCTGAACTTGAGAAGGATCTTGAAGAAGTGGAGGACACGGATTGTTTAAGTATGCTACACCCTAAGAAAAAGGATGAAAATGGAAAGAAGGTGCACTTTATCACCAAGTACAACAAGAACTCAAGGAAGTTTGAAAAAATTGTACGAAAATATTGGCCCATTCTCCTAAAGGATGAGAAGCTAGCACTAATACTGCCTAACCAACCGAGTATGATATATAAGAAGGCTAATAACCTGAGAACCATATTAGTCCATAGCGCCATGCCACCAAAGAAGCAACAACAAAAAAAGAAAGAAACATGGCTACAAGAGAGAAAAAACGGGTTCTATGCTTGCAATAACTGCCAAGGATGCAGGATAACTAACTGCAAAAGCACTAAAGGAAAGAATGTGTTTAAATCCTCAAGTAAAAGAAGGGAATATGGAACTTTATAACCAACATTTCAAAAGAGGAAGTAAAGTGGATTTACTTAGTGGATACCATGACACCCAATGGTATGAATATAGATTTTAATTTGGGAACTTTCTTGGAAGATTCTTGAAATCGTATTACTACCCAATCATATTCCCATTGATGCGAATCCTATTATGTCTCGACCTGATCAAAGAAATATGAAAAAAGAATACTGTATTTAACCACCTGAGCTTTGCACTATGTGCGACAATGAAAGCTATACTTAATAACTAGACCGATTCATTCAGACTTCCACTGATGTAAATCACATTGCGTCTCGACTCAAGAAATATGAATAGAGAAAGAATACTATATACAGCTTTGCACTAAGTGCCATAATGAAAGCCATAATTAATAACTGACATTTGCATCTATTTATATTAACATTTATGCAAATTTGCATTTTTTCTTGATCTGACTAAAGAAATATCAAAAAAAAAAACATTGCATACAATTATTTAAGCTCTGCAATGCGCAATAGCAAAAGCAACATTTAATGACTAAACTGATATAATAAGTCAGTAATTAAGTTAAATGTGTGATTTAATATTGGACACATGAATGTGATATGAAACATACACATTTTTTTATTTTATCATATAAGGATCATGAGTGGTTTTTGCCAAAGTAATAAACTTTGTGAAGTTAAAATATTAAAAAGGCTGATGAACGTGAGCAAAGTTCATTGATTGAATTATTGAATGATTGATTACTGATTGAGCCTTGAATAAATAGAGCTCCCCACAGTGAGGAACATAGCCCTGACGAAGCCCGTAATACGGGAGAAACGCGTTGGAATAGTAACTGCCAGTAGAGAAGCTGAAACATCCACATTTCCGGTATCGCTGCCATACACGATATTCACTCGGCTGGGCTTACCGGTAAGCTGCATCAACCTACACAGTACTGTTAGTCTAAGGAACATTATACTCTGTACAGAGACTGGGACCCATATCTAAGCTTCATTGCTGATAAAGGAGCGGACTTTGGAAACTTTATATACTTTCACTTTTAACCACCTTTTACATATTGCGGTCAGCATTGTAACTGGGGATAGTGAGAGATATTTTTAAGCACCTATGAGTATATTCACTGTTTTATGTTTATGCTTATGTTTATGAATATTAAATATCTTTTTTACCACTTACGATCCACACATTCTTACTGACAATCACATCATCTTTGCACCAGGGCGAACACACTATATCATTGTTCCCATCAAGTAGTGTCTGGAAGCTGGTGGTGGCGGGAGTGCCGTGTGGTTCTCTTCTCCTCCTCCGGGTCCTACATGGTCTGGAACAGCAGGACTTGTCAGGTGTTAAGTACCTTGGGGTCTCCAATGCGTTTTGGCGAGCACTGGCTGCCTTTTTCAAGGATGATGAAGTGGTTACATTGTATCCATACTTAAGGTGGTTAGGAACACTCCTATGAAATAAAAATAATAATAAATAAAAATAAATAAAAATGAATATAAGTAACTATAAAATAAATATATATATATATATATATATATATATATGTATAAAATAACATGCTAATTGCCCTAGATACCCATTTGAGCACATAATCTAAAATTGTCTTATAATTTTAAACTGATGAAAGCAGTGACTAACTGTATAACAAAACTTCCTGCTGCAAATAACATGCAACTTAAAGCAGATATTTGAATAAATAAATATGTTAATTAGAAGTTAAATCTAGATAACTTCCAGTAACTCTTATCAGTTTCTTTATAACCAATATTAAATGTGGGTATTGATGGTATGTATTCAGTGTATGTACCAGATAAATTAAAATAAATAAATAAAAGGCAGCCCAAATGATGTGAGGCAGAGAGCAACTGAATTAATTAGTACCATGGCTTTAAATGAACTTGTTTCACTTGGATCCTAAGGCTATAAGTTAGTTTGAATTTCTAGATCCACATTGAGTCCTATAGGGGCTAAGGTTTTGAGGTCCATGATCCACTTAATTTCCTCTCTGCTCAGTTTTTTGTTATAATCTCCTCCTCTCCAATTGGGTTTGACTAATTTTATACCCGCAAACCTCAATTTAGAGGCGTCCTTGTTGTGCTTGATTTTGAAGTGTAGTGAGACACTATGTTCTTCGTACCCCTTCTGGATGTTTCTTCTATGCTCTCCTATCCTCTGTTTTAAACATGTGGTAGTCTTCCTGATGTACTGTTTGCCACATGGGCAAGTTAGGAGGTAGATCACACCTCTAGTGTCGCAAGTTATCATGTCCTGAATTTCATAGATATTGCCTGTGCTGTTTGATTTAAAAATCAAGGTCGATGCTGTGGTCCAGTAAATGGATGTTCTGCAGTTCAAGCATCTGCCACAATGGAAGAAGTCTTTGTTTTTCTCCATCGAAATTGAGGCCTGGATAGAATTTATGGGAGGTTGGTGGTTGTGGACAAGTTTTTGTTTGAAATCTACAACAACAAGGAACTGCGATGGGTACCAAGTTCGCTCCCAGCTACGCTAACCTCTTTATGAGCTTTTGGGAGGAGGAGTTCATTGGGAACAATGAAGCAGCGGGAGCGAACTTGGTACTATGGAAACAATATATAGATGATATCATCTTCATCTGGGAAGGGTCAGAGGAGTCACTTATTAGTCACTGCTTTCATCAGTTTAAAATTATAAGACAATTTTAGATTATGTGCTCAAATGGGTATCTAGGGCAATTAGCATGTTATTTTATACATATATATTTATTTATAATTACTTATATTCATTTTTATTTTTATATTTATTTTTATATTTATTTAAATTTATTTTTATTTATTATTTTTATTTCATGCCTTTCTGATAGTTTTATTTGCTACACTACTGTTCCAATTTCCCTTCCCCTTTTATCTGTCTTCTTTTTTCCCCTCTCCCCAGTATTTTCTTCCCTCACTGTATTTCACTACACATCATTCCCGACATGTTTCAACCTCACATGTTTCCATATTGATTCAGCATTGGGAGGTGCAGCATCTGACCTTCCTCCAATTAGAGACTGGAGGAGAGTCCCTAACCACCTGAAGTATGGATACAATGTAACCACCTCATCATCCTTGAAAAAGGCCGCCAGTGCCAGCCGAAATGCGTTGGAGACACCAAGGTACTTAACACCTGACAAGTCCTGCTGTTCCAGACCATGTGGGACCCACCAGCTTCCAGACACTACTTGATGGGACCCCAGCCTGCGGCAGTCTGATCAGCCACAGCAGCTGGTAAGCACTCTCCCTCGTGTACTTACCTGACCTGCAGCCTGTCCATTCGCTCTGCCGTCGTGGAGGTTTCCCTCATCTCCGGCAGCGAGGTGGTGATCACCGCTCAGCATCACCATGCAAGCATGGGAGACAAGTTCTCACTGACAGCCACAGCACAGACAGCGGGTGTTCTTTCCCGGCTGCTGTGACTGTTGGTCTGTTCATACCTGGACACTTGCTCTGGGCTGGTGAGGCACTCTTGACTGTACCTAAGGGGACCCCAATTGTTGTCTGGCAAGCAGTGAAGCTGGCCTTGTGCGGGCCACGGCTACTGCAGAGCTGGGGTATGGGGTATATGTGGTTATCACCCAACTGAATGGATATATCAGGCTAGAATACCATCCAGGATTTACCATATGGATACTACATGTTCATATGATACTGTTTCAGTTTGCTTATTTAAGGACAATGGAACTGTCTATACAATTGCAAGTAAAGGAGGACCCAGGTGCAATTTAATAACTCTTGTTTAAACTTTTTGGATCCCTTGTGACTACATGAACTTAATTGCCCCAATTTTTTCCACTTTTTTATATACTTTTATAATTAAATTTTTACCTTTTTTATATTTTACTCCTATATTGTTGCCCTCACCTGTCCACCTCCTCTTCCCTAGTGTGTCGTTATTGTAATATTAATTATACTGTACATTATTATATTTGAACCAACCCACTACCTTTTATGTGGGAATAAAACTATATATATATTTATATCATCTTCATTACTTCCGGTTATATGTTGGATGTTTAATTTAAATATCTTGACATTTATCATTCTCTTGACATTAGCATGTTTCACAAACCATTACAGAGTGATAGCTGGATTTTGTATGTAAAGGCAGAATACCATACCTTATATGATTGAGCACTTGCTGGTACAAGCATTTGCATGTTTGTTTCTTATTCTGAATATTTAAGGTTGTGTGGTGACCTTACCAGGAAGCTGCTCCCATTTATACCAACAGTATTGTTGACTAGCGCGCACGTACCAATTTTATATTGTCAATTGGAAATCAGACGCATGCGCTGTGTAGTTTAGCAAAAGTGACACCTGGTGGACAAAAAGTTGTATTACACATTATGACTTTTTTCCAGCGCTATGCTACGCTTCCCTATGAAACTTTCTGTGTGGCGCGACTCATGGCGTATTGTGTGGCGCGCCATGCATGGTGTGCTACATGGAGTATGGAGCAACAAACTAGCTGGGCACATCTGCGAGAGATGCGAGAGAGTACACAATGCGAGAGATGCTGAAACTGTTCAAGCAAGAACAATAGTCTGCTGGATACACACTGGCATATATATTGGCCGATCAATTGATCGGTCAATATATCTCTGTGCATTGGCCAGTGTGTACCAACGATATGTCTGTTGGAGGTGGGCACAAAGCATCCCCCAGCCAGCGGAATCCCCAGCCAGAGCAGTGATGATTGTTCAGTGTGTAAGAACAACCATCATCTGCAGGTATATCTATACTTGCCTACTCCCCCAGGAGTCGCGGGAGGCTCCCGCACCCCCGAAAGAGTAGGCAGATCTCCCGCACCCTGCCCACTTCCTAGTGAAGTGAGCAAGATGGGGAGATTTTCAGAGAAATTTGCGGTCCATATGGAGGGGGCGGGACTAAGTGACACAAATCACATAATTTAGCCCCACCCAATCCTCACGGACTCGCAAATCACAGGCTTTTCCTGTAAAGGGGGCGGGGACTAATGACAGCTATAGTCTGGCCCCGCCCCCTGAACTTGAGAGTAGCAGTTCCTCTCCGGCTGCTTCCGGAAAGGATTCCTGAAAAGTAGGTAAGTATGGGTATATGGTATATCTTTTAGGTCTGAAGCCAGAAACTTAACTGTGTTGTAATTTGGGCTGATTCACTTGTGGTTTATCCTTAATTCTGGCAGTAAATTTTAAATGCCAACTGGAAGCTGAATGTGATCATCTACTGTACATATGGTGAATGCAATTTTCTATTACACAGACCATCCTTGTTATCACTCCTTACTGATCTTAAAATTGTGTCCAACTAATCAGCTCTTAACTGTCATTTATCAAACACATGACAGTTATGAGCTGACTGGATGGAGCACTATATGAGATTAGTACTGAAAGATAAATCTGGGCCATAGCCTGTGCAGTGGGTGTGCACCTTGAAATGTTGCAGATGTGAAGTACCACTGTAGGTGCATAGATTTATTAGTTCATAAATGACCCATCGAGTACATCAGGGCCGGCACCAGTGGTCTGAGCAACCTGTGCTGGCCCGGTACGCTGCACCCTGCTATCACGTGCGGCAAAATTAGGGGTGTGACCTCATTACCATAGGCCACGCCCCTTACATTACTTTATTTGGAGGCGTGCCCGCATGGCACGCCTCCATGTAATGTCAGGCTGGGGGTAAAGCCCAGCCCTCCGTCACTGGCTGGGCATCCCCCAGCCATCTCCCGTCTGTGAATGGATGCCGCACGCATGCGTGCAGCATCCATTCACACTCCGGGGGTCCAGCACCGCCACACAGCTGTGGCGGTGGGGGTCCCCAACCTCCTGATTTCACCACCCGTGGGCCACTTCGTCCCACGGGTGGAACAGCGCTGAAATCTGGATGTTGGGGAGGGGTGCATCCTCTATGGGTGGCGCCCCTGTTCGACCGCACTGGTCGATCACCCCTAGAGCCTGAGTACATTTGCTGCTCAACCAGCACAGCAACCTGCCATCCTAGTACTATGTTATTGTTTACCTGTGAGTTCAATCGTGGTGCATTTATTCTCATCTCCAGTGCACTCCATTTTATCGGTAGCATTGCATTCATTGTCGTTATCATTGGCTTTAGTGTTAGGTACAGTGGACACACATACAGGGCAGGTCACTCCATTTTTCACAGTGGTACTGGTTGGTACTAAACGGAAAAATACAGAAAGAGAGTTTTCAGACTGTGGGAATTATCACATTGGGAATTGAAAGAAACATCCATATTTACATTATGTTCTATGACTTTGTTATTGCAAATATATTTTGAAATGTTTATGTTTACTGCTCATAACTTATTATCATAGTCTTAGGGACAAATGTAATAGGGTGTCTGTTTTGGTAAATTGCCAGTTTTGCTCTAAACTTGCAATTTTTCACAACTCTCCAATGTAATAGGCTGTCAGTTCAATAGAACTCGCATTTTACTAAGAATCCCCATTCTCAAAATCGCATCCAGATGTTTTCCCATTGAAAACAATCAACTCGCCCAATGTAATAGAGTCTCTGTTTTAGACTCGCAACAAAAAGATAAGCAAAAGTTCACAAATAATAGACCTTGCTCCAGGATAACGAGTATATCCTGAGCAGGTCAGATTAACACAGAAACATGCACATATCCATGAGATACGTGCATGTTTCTGTGTGTACTTATGTAAAAGGTTTTTTGGGGGTCTTTTTGTAAATGACATGCAGCCCCCCCCCCCACAAAAGCCTCACCAGCACTGGGCTTTATAAAGCCTGTCCTGGTTCTAAAAATACAGGGGACAAAATGCGTAGGGGTCTCTGGTATATTAAGAACCAGCACAGGGCTTTGCTAAGCCGGTGCTGGTTATGGAAAAACAGGGGACGAGTAGGGTCCCCTGTAAATTCCATAACCAGCACCGGACTCTTTCTAGTGGGGGGGGGGGTAATGCCACAGCCAGGGAAAACCTTTCACCGGTTTCTCCAGCCAAAGCATTACCACTGACCGCTAGTCAGCCCAGGCTGGGGATCCCTGGGGAGTTGGGGACCCCCCAATAAAGGGGTCTCCCTCTCCAGGGCAACCCAGGCCTAGACTGATAGCCCGGGTCTGTCCCCAGCACACCAGGGTGGTGGGTGCCGGGTTGATAGTGTTTTAGTGTAGTGTAAAATAGTGGTTTAAATATTGTCTTTAGTTGTGGTACTACATGTCCCAGCAAGAGAACCACAAATACCAGCATGTGGGGCATTAGGGGCGAGCAGCTCCAACGGAGACCACTGCTTATTGGCTGGCGGCTCCCACAATGACTGGGCAAACGTGTGCTCCAGTCATTTGCGCAGAGAAAAGGTATGTGTACACACATACCTTTCTCAGTCCGGCTTGGATTCGGTAAGTCTTATCTTTTTGGTTTTTTTTGTTTTAACCCGCTAGATGCCTACTTGGAAGGAAGAGGACATGAACTACGCATAGGAGAGGTGAGTATAGATATTTTTTTTTATAGGTACCCCTATGGATTACTAGGTGAGTATGTGTGATAGTGAGTGTGAGTGTGATTATAATAAACTTTTACATTCACGTTGTGTGTTGTGTTTATTTATGTATTTCTTTGGCTGTGGAACTACAGGTAACAGCGGGCCCGGAATGCCCCGCATGCTGGTATTTGTGGTTTTCCAAATACCAGCATGCGAGGGAGGCTTGCTGGGACATGTAGTACCACAACTAAAGACAATATTTAAACCACTATTTTACACTACACTAAAACACTATCAACCCGGCAGTCACCGCCCTGGTGTGCCGGGGATAGCCCCAGGCTATCAGTCCGTGTTTTGTTTTTCAGTTTTAGTTTTGGATCTGGATTTTTTTCTTAAAAAATCATAAAAACAGCTAAAATCACATAAAATGGGCCTGTTTTTGTTCCAAAGTATTATTAACCTCAATAACATTTATTTCCACTTGTTTCCAGTCAATTTTGACCACCTCACAGCTCACAATATTGATTTTTTTCATCTAGTTAAGGGCCAAAAGGTTGCATCCAGCTAGCTGGCTCAAAACTGGGTGATAAATAGATTTGAGGACTGTGCAAAGATGATGGTTGGGGTACCCCTTGAGGATTGAAGAATTGATAGTTGATACAATCACTGGCTGAAGTAAGAATTGATAGTTGATAGTTGGGGCAGCCACTGGCTGAAGAGTTGATAGTTGATAGTTAATTCTTGATGCAGCCTCCGGGCTGAGTAGTAGTGGAAGACAGAGCTACGATTAGGAAGGAACCAGTCCTGCAACAGCCTTGAGGGATGGAACTCTTGGCAAGTTGTGACTGTTACAGCCTTGAGGGCTGGTGAGGAGTGACGACAGGTGGACGTTGGGCCGTGAAGCAGGCTGCAGCCTTTGGGCCTTGTAGCAGCCTTGAGGGCTGAGAACCCTTGGCTGAATGTCACTGTTGTGCGACTTATGCCGCCGGGTTGACAGTGACACAACAAGCAGCAGTTGGTTCAGAATTTTCTTTAATACAAATGAAAGGGGCATGCAGGAGATGCTGTCTGTGGCCATTACAATATCTGGACATTCATAAACCATAACATTTAAAAATGTCAGACAGCAATGCCCCAACCAGCACATAATGCAAAGGAAAAAGGTGCAAGATGGAATTGTCCTTGGGCCCTACAACCCACCCTTATGTTGTATATGAAACAGGACATTCACAGTGTAAGAAACCAATCACTTCAGCGACAGGGACTGCCACTTGTGGCTGAAAAGATTGGTTTGTTTGAACCCCCCACAAAACAAGCTGCCAATGCGCAGTGGACATTGGTGGCAATGATCTCATACACAAACTGGCTTTACAACATACTGTAGCTAAGATCAGATGTTGTCATAGTCATCCCCATCAGTGTGTACATCCTCCTCTTCTTTACACAATATTAGTTTGTCACTGCTGGAATCCACTGTTACAGGTACTTCTGTATTTTTTTTACTTAATTGCAGGTAAAGGTCTTCCTAGTGGAATATGTAATTCATTTTAATGATCATCATCTTTTCCACATTTTGTGGAAATAACCTCCTACGCTGATCACTGACAAGGTTCCCGGCTGCGTTGAAAACTCTTTCAGAGTACACACTGGAGGGGCCCCCCCTCCAGTGTACAGCAAAGCCAGTTTGTGTAAGGGACTCCAAATTGCCTCTTTTTCCTGCCAGTAGTGAAACGGAATGTCTGACATGCCTATTTGGATGCTATCCCTAAAATAATCATCCACCATTCTCTGAATGGTGACCGTATCAGACAAAGTCACGGTAGACATGTCACTTATTGTAGGCAGTTCTTTCAGACACAACCAGTTGTCATTAGGTTTTGCTAACTGATCTGCATCACCACCAGCAATGGGTCTCTTAGGAAAATTTAGTTTTTTCCTGGCAGCTGCAGAAACTGAAGGAGATGCTGCCGTGTCATGTGCCGATTGAGCTGACAATTTTTTCACCAACAGCTCTTTGCATCTTTTCAGATTTATGTCTGTAGAAAAGAAAGACACAAGGTATGACCTAAACCTAGGATCAAGTATGGTCGCCAAAATATAGTGATTTGATTTCAAGAGATTGACGACCCTTGGATCCTGTCGAAGCAAATTAAGGGCTTGATCTACAAGTCCGACATACTTAGCGGAATCACTCCGATTCAGCGCCTACTTCAGTTTCTCCAGCTGCTTTTGCAAAAGTCTGATTAGGGGAATGACCTGACTCAAGCTGGCAGTGTCTACTCTGAACTAACTTCACATGTGGCAAGTTCAAAGGGTTTGAGAACCTTGCACAACACAGAAATTATTCTCCACTGCGCTTGACTAAGGTGCATTCCCACTCCTCTCCCTATGTCATAGGCCGTTGTATAGCCTTGGATGGCCTTTTTCTGCTACTCCATCCGCTGAAGCATATAGAGGGTAGAATTCCACCTAATTACTACCTCTTGCTTTAGCTGATGGCAGGGCAAATTCAGCAGTTCTTGCTGGTGCTGCAATCTTCGACATGCAGCTGCTGAATGTCGAAAATGTCCAGAAATCTTTTGGGCTGCCGAGAGCATCTCCTGCACGCCCCTGTCATTTTAAAAAAATGTTGCACCACCAAATTAATTGTGTGAGCAAAACATGGGATGTGTTCGAATTCGCCCACATGTAATGCTCACACAATATTGCTGGCATTGTCAGAAATCACAAATCCCGAGGAGAGTCCAAGTGTGGGTAAACCATTTTGCATTAATTTCCCTGAGTTTTTCTAAGAGTTTATCAGCGGTACAGTATTTCTCTTAGTTAAACCGGTGATACACAGAGTAGCCTGCCTCTGAATGAGCTGGCATTTGTTAGATGCTGCTGCTGTTGGAACTGTTGGAGGCAATACACCTACTAGTGGGTTGTCAGTCATGCAATCTTTAGTTTGCCCTGTCCAACTTGTCCACGTATCTGTGGTTAAGTGGACAGTGGGCACAACGGCATTTCGGAGGACACTAATAAGGTTTTTTTTAATGTCCCTGTACAGATTGGGAATTGCTATTCTAGAGAAGTGGAATCTAGAAGGGACATGGTAGTGGGGACACAGGACCTCCTTCAACTGTCTAAAACCCACTGCATTAATTGCGGATACTGGACGCACATCTAATACCAGCATAGCTGTTATGGCGTCAGTAATCCACTGTGCAACTGAGTGTTTGCTGTCAAACTTGCTCGCAAATGAAAAGGATTGAGTGACAGTCAACTGTTTGGTTAAACTACTAAAAGTAGTCTTCTTCCTGGTCCCCTTCTGGGATGAAGATCCACTGTCAGCAACAGCAGTAGCAGCAGGCGTAGTACTCAAGGATCCTCCTGAGGAACAATGGATAGGAGAGGAGTCAGTCCTTAGGAAATTGGATGCAGGACTACTTCCGATCACAAATGAGGATGTTGATGATGATGCAGGTGTTGGTGGTGGAGATTGCAGGTGCTTGGATCCAGATCGAACTAGGCAGCAGCTAGGTGACACTGGACTGATTGTTGTTTGTTTCTTTTGTCCACAAAGTTTCAGAATTTGAAATACCCTTTCCAATTTGATGAATGCACTGCAAGTGACGTAACAGTGTTCCTAGATGGTTACGGTCCTGACCTCTACTCACTGTTACATGGCAATGGTTACAAATGGCTTGGCAAAGGTTGTCTGGATTTGGTTGAAAAAATTCCACACAATGGAAGTGGATTTTTTCGTCCTTTGCCCAGGCATGGCAGCAATGGGATTTTTCCCACCACGGGCAACAACTGTTGCCTGATTTCCATTTTTTTTAACACAAACATCCTCCGCAGCAACATCCTCATCATCATCAACATCCTCACCAACCTCAACATCCTCATCATCCTTGTTGTTATCGCTAACTATGTAAATATCCTCCTCATCCTCCAGAAGGTCAGGCTCACACATGGCAACCGCGGACACATTTGGAACTCTCCTCTGGGATTTGTGATTTTTCGGAGCACATAGCTGGTTGCGGTATCTTACTCGTATGACTCTTAACAATTTTAATTTGTTTTGTACCTCTCCTATAAGCAGAAGGGCATAAATCATCACTAGAACCACCAGTCATAAATAATTATCCTTTCCTTGCCACTTTGTGTAGTGAATGGCATATTGCCAATTTTTGGTTTCTCTAAAGCTAACTTCTTTTTGTAGTTGAATTTTTTAAATGACCTGACTTAAGCCCTGGTGCATCGGCCTTCATAGATGACGTTGACGGCCTTGCATCGTCATCATAACAGCTACTGGCAGCTACAAGACTGGTATGTGGATCCTGCTCTCCTGTCATGTGACTGTCCTCCATACTCACTGCAGTCTTACAGCAGTATCACCAAGCAATTATAGCGCAGCCAAGTTGCGGCTAACGCACACAACCAACCACATACACAAAATGTGTTTTTTTTTCACACTGGGGGTGTGGCTAACACGCACACACGAAAAATAGTTTTTCTTTTATTCACACTGAAGGTGAAGAGCACCCCTGAATTAGGCAGCAGCCCCTTAATAAATGACACAGGCAGCATCCCTAGTGCAAGCTACATTGCGGATAAGTGCGGATTGTTAACTCGCACACACAGGAAAAAAATAAAAATATTAGAATTTTTTGAGGGCACTTGGGGGGGAGAGGACCCCTGAATTAGGCAGCAGCCCCTTGATAAATGACACAGGCAACACCCCTAGTGCAGCTACGTTACGGATAAGTGCGGATTGTTAACATGCACACACAGGAAAAAAACAAATAATTTTTAATTTGAATTTTTTGGGCACTTGGGGGGGAGGACCTATGAATTAGGCAGCAGTGCCTTAAAAAATGACACAGGCAACACCCCTAGTGCAGCTACATTGCGGATAAGTGCGGATTGTTAACACACACACACAGGAAAAAACATTTTTTTGTAATTTGATTTTTTGGGGGGTACTTGGGGGGGAGAGGACCCCTGAATTAGGCAGAAGCCCCTTGATAAATGACACAGGCAACACCCCTAGTGCAGCTACGTTACGGATAAGTGCGGATTGTTAACATGCACACACAGGAAAAAAACAAATCTTTTTTTTTTTATAGGGCAATTGGGGGGGGTAGGACCCCTGAATTAGGCAGCAGCCCCTTGATAAATGACACAGGCAACACCCCTAGTGCAGCTATGTTGCAGATAAGTGCGGATTGTTAACACACACACAGGGAAAAAAATTTGGGGTAACTTTCATTTTTTGGGGGGCACTTGAGGGGAGAGGACCCCTGAATTAGGCAGCAACCCCTTGATAAATGACACAGGCAACACCCCTAGTGCAGCTATGTTGCGGATAAGTGCGGATTGTTAACACGCACACACACAGGAAAAAACTAATTATTTTTTATTTTAATTTTGGGGGGGGCACTTGGGGGGAAGGACCCCTGAATTAGGCAGCAGCACCTTATAAAATGACACAGGCAACACCCATACTGCCGCTACATTGCGGATAATTGCAGATTGTTAACACACTCACACGGAAAAAAAATATTATTTTTTATTTTAATTTTTGGGGGGCACTTGGGGGGGAGAGGACCCCTGAATGAGGTGGCAGCCCCTTGATAAATGACACAGGCAGGACACTTGCGCTCCTACGTTGCTGATAATAAGTGTGGCTAACGCACACACAGAAATAAAAAAATATATTCTTACTTATTTCACACTGGGGGTGAAGAGAACCCCTGATGGACAGAGCACCCCCTGGACAACACAGCAGAACAGCCAGCCATCCCCTATAGAGTACAATAGCCAGCCAGCCCCTATAGACTACAGACAGCCAGCCAGTCCCTATGGACAGGACAACCTCACAACAGCCAGCCAGCCCCTATATGGACAACAGCCAGCCACTATGGACATTAACTCAGCCAGCCCCTGAGTGACAACACAACTGTATGCACAGCAGCACAGCATAGCTCCCAGCTCCCTCCATCTACACTCTCCACAGCCAGAATGAAAAATGGTGGCGATCGTGGGACCATTTATACAATCCCAAACCCGTGAGAATCTGACAGCGGGATGATGACGTTTAGCCTCACATTGAGATCTGAGTTGGATGGGAAAACTCGAGCCGGCTTGGATCTGACTCAGATCCCCTAAGTTCGGGTGGGTTTGAATCTCTGAAACTCGAATCCGCTCATCTCTAATATATATATATATATATATATATATATATATATATATATATATATATGCAGGTTGAGTCTCCCATATCCAAAATTCTTGGGTCCAGGGGTATTTTGGAATAATTGCATATCATAATGAAATATCTTGGGAATGGGACTCCAATATACACGCAGAATGCATTTATGTGTTATATACAGCTTATACACACATCCTGCAGGTCATTTTATACAATATTTTCAATAATTTTGTGGCTCAAGCGAAGTTTGTGTACAGAAATGTAATTCATTTATGTTTCATATACACCTTATACACACAGCCTGAAGGTAATATTATACAATATTTGTAATAATTTGTGCCTTAGACAAAGTTTGTGTATATTGAACCATCAAAAATCAAAGGTTTCATTATCTCAGTAATGCCAAAATAATTCCGTATTTCGGAATATTCCGTATTTCGGAATATTTGGATATGGGAGACTCAACCTGTATAAATATATAATATATATATATATATATATATATATAAGAAACCACAGCTGATCCGGCACTCCCATTAAGGGATATAAGTATACCTGCTCAAGGTGCCCTCCTTACAGGGAACAATGCCCCCGGTATATATGGCACATAGAGGCGGCACTCAGAGACTTTCAAACGAAGTATGCAGAAGTGAAAAGTTTAATCCATCAATGTTTCGGGACCTCCCGTCCCTTCCTCAGGATGTACAGTACAGAATGAAAAACATACACACAAACAATTACTTTAAATAGCTTACCAATCCCTAGACACGTGGTGTTCCTCCCGCTCTGCACCCGGGGACCAGACCGGAACAAGCGCAGCAATGTCAGCCGGAAGTTCTGTGCGTATTACGCACCGGAAGTTCTCCGCATGTCATGTGCCCTTATGGTCACCCCTGACGCAGCGGCTGTTGGAGGCAACCCACAGCCCACTAGTAACCATGGCAATATGCTAAGAATAACATAAACAAACAAACACCATAATATAAATAACAGTGATCACAAGGACCTAAGAATAACAGGCAAAAAAAGTCTGTTAATAGTGAGTGTAAGTGAACTTAAAAAATATACAATGTCTAGAAAATTAATATTAATAATCATAATAAAAATAAACAATAAAAAATGACATGACACAGTGCTAAAATGTAACAAGCGATCATTTATGACAGCATGAGTGCAAAAATAAAAAATGAAGGAATGCCGGTGAAAAAAAATTTTTTAAGTGAAAAAACAATGTGTAAAAAACGTGAAAGAATGAATGTGTATGTGTGTGTGAAGTGACAAAAAATACCAAAAAATTTATGAAAAGTGCAAAGCTGTGATATTCAATATATCAGTATAAATGTGACCTGGTATATTAGAAACCAGTAAAGTGAAAAAAGCTTGAGAAAAACCGAATCAATCAATAAAAAATGCTTAACTACCGCAAATGTGCAATATAACTAACAGTGTGAATGGCACTCATGCCTACATACATTTGGAAACGTAATCATATTGGTAAATAAAATCAATGTGCAATTTTTTGGTATTTTTTGTCACTTCACACACATATATGATCGCTTGTTACATTTTAGCACTGTGTCATGTCATTTTTTATTGTTTATTTTTATTATGATTATTAATATTAATTTTCTAGACATTGCTGCGCTTGTTCCGGTCTGGTCCCCGGCGTGCAGAGCGGGAGGAACACCACGCGTCTAGGGATTGGTAAGCTATTTAAAGTCATTGTTTGTGTGTATGTTTTTCATTCTGTACTGTACATCCTGAGGAAGGGACGGGAGGTCCCGAAACGTTGATGGATTAAACTTTTCACTTCTGCATACTTCGTTTGAAAGTCTCTGAGTGCCGCCTCTATGTGCCATAGATATATATATTGGACTGATCTTGCACTAAGAATCTAGACAGCTGCACCTCACGGTGGATCCTCTGTTAGTAGGGTCCAATAAATAGAAGATACACAATACACCAAGAGGGCGCTTTTGAATCACGCATATATTATTTATATAAGAAACTACATTTCCAATGGTTAAGTCCAAGTTTCATTCAAAGTTTATTATTGTCTTCATCATTAGATTCTTCTTCTGTAACTTTTTTTTTTAATGATTACCTGTCATATTCAGGTGCCATATTCAGGTTCGGTTATGTGGCATTGGACATACAGTAGTTGCGCCTCACTTATGGTCAGCAACCACAATTACTGCATCAACTTTAGATCAAGAGGAGGAAGAAGGTGACAGGTGAAGAGAGCAGAAGAGGAATAAAAACAGGGAGGTGTGAGAAAAGTGGTTTGTGAGGGGCACAATGGAATAGAGGGGTACTGTATAAAAAGATTTGGAGAAAGATATGATAAGAGGGGTAAATAGAGACAGACACATAAAGGGGAGATTGAAAGACCAGACACATACAATGTGGTGATAGGGGGGGTAAAGATAGCAGAGGGTTCACATCAAAACTTAAAGACAGACAAATCTCTTACCCAAGTAAACAAGGCACATGCACCTGACCATCCATGATGTAAAAGAAAACATAATTTATCAGACCAGGCCTCCTCCTTCCTTTGCTCCATGGTCCAGTTCTGATGCTCTCGTGCCCATTGCAGGCACTCTCAGTGGTAGACAGGGGTCATCATGGTGACTGTGACCGGTCTGCGGCTGCACAGCCACAAATGTAGCAAGCTGCGATGCCCGGTGTGTACTGACACCTTTCTACCGTACCCAGCATCAACTTTTTCAAAAATTTGTGATACAGTAGCTCTTCTGTGGGATCAGACCAGTCTAGCCTTCGCTCCCCATGTGCATCAACGAGCTTTGGATGTTCATGACCCTGTAGCTACAGTACTAACCACTTCATACCTGGAACCTGTGGAATCACTTGGGGTGGGGGAGGGGGGTGCGGCCTGCACCAGGTGGCACCATCCAAGGGGTTGACAACCAAATAGCGGAGCTGCTCTGCTATTTGGTGTCAACCAATCAGATGGTGTCACCAAGTAGTGGTGTTAGCGGTGATAGATGACTTGAGCATGCACGCGCCATCCACACTGTGCCCGCAGCTCCTGCAGTGACGAGATTAGGGACGTGACGCGCGTTCCTGCCCAAAAATGTCATACAACGGGAGGCATGGCTTCACAGGCATGAGGCCCTGCCCTCTTCCCGAACACAAGTTTTGGAGATGCTCTGACCCAGTCGTCTAGCCATCACAAGTTGGCCCTTGTCGAAGTCACTCAGTTCCTTACGCTCGCCCGTTTTTCCTGCTTCCAACAAATCAGCTTCCAGAACTTACTATTCAATGGCTGCCTAATATATCCCACCCCATGTGAGGTGCCATTGTAACGAGATAACCAACATTATTCACTTCACCCGTCAGTGTTTTTAGTTGTGGCTGATGGGTGTACTTCTACTTTACTGTATATCAGCCTCACACACTTTCACCATCAGCAGCAGTAATTGTTATGTACAGTAGGTACAGTTCCTTATGTGGCAAATGTTGCCTACACCTGTGTGAATGTAAGCTCCTTTGGGCAGGACCCAATACCTTCTATCATTCTGTCCAGGGGCGTTTCTAATGAGGAGGGGACCCATGTGCAGTCTCCGCCACGGGTCCCCTCCTCTCCGTTCGGCAGCCGGCAGCGCATTGAGCTGTGCGCGGCCATTGCAGGAGTTATAGACACTGGGCAATAGAGTGTGCCCAGAGTCTATAGCGCATGCGCAGGACACCGGAAAAATGGCCGCAGCGGCCATTTTCCCTGTACTGCGCATGCGCAAACGACGGTAAAATGGCCGCCACGGCCATTTTCCAGACATTTTTACAGCGCCGGACACCCGCGCCGACGTGGGACTTTGGAGAGGTAAGTACATTATGGGTGCAGGGTGTGCGGTGCGGGGCCCCCCTGGACCCAGGGGCCCGTGTGCACCGCACACCCTGCACCCATTATAGATACACCCCAGATTCTGTCATTATATGTATTGTGTTTTGGGGGCCTATTCATCAACACTAAAATAACATTTTTAAGGACATTTTCCTTAAATAACATTATTTTAGTATTCATGATGACACTTAGCAAAGGAGATAACACTGATATCTCCTTGCTAAGTCCTTCTCCTTTAATTTCCACACTCCCCATACATTAGTACATTAGTATGGGGATATGGAAATTATGGTATTCATCAAATTCCGAAAGTTATGTATTTTCAGAATTTTATGGAGGTATTCTCCGCCACTGTGAGGTGGCGAATAGCAGGTAACACTTACCTGCGGTCAGCTGAAAGGTCCCCCGCAGCTCCCTCCGGCGCTCTGGTCCCTCCTCTGGCTCCGGTGGTTGCTCGCACACTGTGTTCTACCAGCAGAATACAATAAAGTTTAGAAAAAAAAAAAAAAAATTTTTTTTTCTAAACTGTACTGTGGTGTGCTGGAAGACCACGTGTCAGACCAGCAGGACGGAGCCAGAGGCTGCTGCGCGGCAGGTAAGTGCGGGACTGGGGGGAAGTGAGCGGAGGGAGGGGGCATACAAACTTACGGCCGCTGTAGGTAGTGCTATGTATGCGCTGGGTTTACGAATATAACAGCGCATGTGCAGCACTGTTTCCAGCTACGGTAAGTTAGAGTAGAGAGGGAAAACTATCTATTTCCCGAAAAGCTGTCATCGCAAAAATGGCAGCTTTTCGGAATAGATACTTATGGAGAGGAGGAATGATGAATTCCTCCGGTAATTAGGTAGAACTCCATGCCAGTTCTAAACCTAATTACCTCCCATCGATTTTTAAGGTATGATGAATAGGCCCCACAGCCATGATCCCTTTAATGTACAGTGCGGCTGAGTGATGTGAATGTTTTACAAATAAATAATAATAATAATATAAATACCTGATAAGATTATGCAGGGCCGGATTAAGCCCTTGGGGGGCCCGGGGCATTTAATACAGAGGGGCCCTCCCCCTCTTCTCAGCACTGCCCCCTGGCTTTGCCTGCTGTGTGCCTCCTCCCCCAAACACTTTCATGAGGCAGCAGCGCAGGCAGGTGCTACCTGCACTGGGGGCAGACTTGGAAACCTCCTCCAGGCTCCATCACCAGCAGCAGCGTGCCATTTTGTCATGTTGCTGCTGGGAGAGCTGCTGCTGGCAGCTGAGGCTGGAAAGGAGTAGAATCGTCCTTGGACCTGTGGCAAACACAGGAAGGGGAGGGTACCTATAAATTATATATATATTTATATATATATAATTATATATACACACACACACACACACACACACACACACACACACTGTACATGAAAAGTCATGCACACTGATTGCAGCTAAATAGATTATCTTTTACCTTGTAGCCAATCAGGTCGGTTTTGATGATATTGGAAATTCAGCAGCACATACCTCATTGAGAGACAGGAGAAGACTTATGGAACATATTGTAGGTAGCGCATAATGCTGCAGCCATTACCCTGGAGGGAAATCCACCTCCCAGACAGACAGTGGAGCATGGTGCCCACACTACTCACCTCCTGAAGTCAATAGCAATGGCATTGTGTAATGTACAGTCTCCCACCGACACTGGCTGCTAACTTGCAGGGGCTGCTGCGTGCGAGTCACAGTCTCTGCAGGGTAGAAACAGAGGAACTGGCATCCGCAGTGGGTTGATAGTAGAATCTATCCAACCTAACCATCAGCGGTGCTCAGGAGCTCGCTGTGATTGGGAGCTGAGTGGAAGGCAGAAAAGTCACATCGAGCCCTGGTTACATGATAGATTCAAGTCAGAGAGCTCTGCTCTGAGGAGCTGCCGCCTGCCACGCATGCGCAGCAGTGCCGATCAAGCACCGCAGGCAGCGCAGTGACAGTCCCCAGCCGGTGTGAAAAGGAGTGTGTCCCATCGGACAGCAGTGCAAGTACTCGCTCAAGGTACCTCTGAGTATGGCTGGGAAGGGGGCCCCCTAAGAAAGGGGGGCCCGGGGGTACTAGCCTCCTATGCCCCCCCCTTAATCCGGCTCTGAGATTATGTCACTTACATTTAGGTGCCGACGGTAAACAGTTATCTTCAGAACAACAGGTAAGTTGCCACCTTCAGTGGTATCTCCGGCAAGTCCACGCTCCCAGTTATTCCACAGCTGGATTTGTTCGTTCCACATGATCGAGAAAAAACTCTATTTTCACCTGATAATAATGGTAAAGAAAACATAAAGTCTAAGCATAGAAGTAATGAGCTCTGTAAGGTCCATAGGCACATTAACTTAGATTTAATTTTAAAACTTACACCCACTGGCAAAACTATTCTGTCTCCCCCGCCACGTACACAGGCGCCGTATGTCCAATAAATCCTGTCATTTCTGCCTTTATTATCTTTCAGTGACACCGGGGAAGTTTATTGCCAGGAACCAGCTGCAGTTATTGCACAAAGCATCCATACTGGATATGTGCACATTGCTGGACATAGAGAGCATTCATATTATAAAACATAATGAGACTCCCGTGTTGTGATGTCACTGCATCTCAGTCATTTAGAGGTGAAGCTCCGGCTGTTTGGTATGAGGTGTGAAGGATGAGCCTGGATTCTGGTACCCTGCATACACCATCTGCACATTGCAAACATGCTGGATTTGCAAATGCGAAACTTCATTCACATTAAAGGGCTCTGCAGATTGCCAAGCATTGGACAGGCTTATGTTCATTGCTATGTTTTTATGTTCCAAGTTCTCATAAATGGACAACACTGTTCTTTTTTTCTTCACCCATTGCGTTCAGTCTCCCTCTCATTCAAGAGGCTTTGACCTCCATTATATTTCAAGGATCAGGTCCTTTCTCACCCTGAAAGCCAATCATCTGCTACCTTGTCACCTCCTGCCTTAATAGCTGAAATCTACAACTCTCTGAGAGGGGTAAGTATAATTTTAGCTATGGGTGCAGTGTGGGCCCCCCTGGAACCAGAGGCCCATGTGTACCGCACACCTTGCACCCATTATAAAGATGCCTATGCATCAGACCCATTTTCTGGAAGTGCCAAGGTCAGTGTCTGTGTCTGCTGATGCAGATTTACTGGCCTCGCCAGCGGTCAGGAGGTGGCGCATACTGAGTAAGCTTAGGCTCACTCAGATGGTCAAGGCCGCAAACCAATGGGCGCGATGTTGATCCGATCCTGCACCTTTGGACGCAGACATCGGATCTGAGATGCTTCCTGGAGGCGTCTTTTTCCTACAGACGCCTCCTGCGGAGTTAATAAATATATATATATATATATATATATATATATATATATATATATACACAGCAGCTGCGTCCAAAAATGTCATTGGCATTCTTAATAATAAAATAATTATGTTCAGTTTTCAACTTGTATACTAGTCTGTCACTGTTTAATAAACTTAAAATTGTTGTTGCATGCTATTCTCTGTGTATGATGATATGAAATTGTTGTGGCACCATATAAAGGGTAATAATAATAATAATAATAATAATAATAATAATAATAATAATAATAATAATAATAATAATAATAATAATTATATGAGTGTTATGGAAATTGATTTTGCATGGAACCCTCCATGGGGTGTCTTCTTTAAATTAACTATTTAATTCACAGATTTCTGAGCTAGGAGGGAACATTGTAAAACACCTATTGTATCCTCTTTCACGATCAGATCTAATTTCGTGAGATGCTTAAAATCAAATGTAAATAACTTTTTTATATCTTAGTCGATTTTAGTAAATATTTTATACATTTTTTTCAGGAGGCCAGTTTTGGTAGCACATTAGGATAGAAGGTAAAATATTATCATTTTCATGATATCTCCTATAGTTAGTCTGTTTTGACAGGTGATTTGGTCCTGCCCATGTGAGGTCGCTTCCAGAATTTTTTCCAGAATATTTGTAATAATTACAAAATAAAAAACTACAAGGTAAGACAATTGTATCCTATCTATTTCTGTCTTATTGGCTCAAGTTAATTGCAAACAAAATCCAAAGAAATATCTAAATATTGTACATAGGTACACCAAAAACAAATTTATTTTTTCACAAAAGACATACTGTAATGATGATAACGTACCATATGTAAAGAGAATAGATATGCAAACATCTTCATATGATTTACATTGTTTTTCAGGTCCCAAGCAATAGACTTCTGTCTTCGTTTTGCATTCTTTACATGACAGGGTAAAACCTACAAAAAATGTAAAAAAAAATAATTAATTCTCAGACTCTCACCGTACTGTATAGGAGCAAATGTATTCATATAAATATTGCATTTAGGATTTGTCCAATATGTTACGAATTTCTTGCTGCAAATGACGGCAAATTTTGCAGCAAATTTTTCCTATATTAAATTAATTCATCAAGCCATTTTTTTTCTTAATTTTAAGGATTTACTTTTATCTAAAAAGTAGAGTTGTTTGAAGTCCTTTTTGTTCCGTATTATACACTAGTGTTGTATGAAGACCCAAATTCTCTGTTGACCTTGACTCTACCAAATTTGCCTTATAATATGATACAATTTTTTTTTTTAATTCTGTATGCAAATCTCAATCAATTTTAAATTTTCACGATCTTAACTCCAAATTGCTATAAGGTTTTCAGTTTATATGGACCTGATTCAGAGTTAGAAGCAAATAAAAAAAAAGTAGAAATTTGCTCATGGTACAAATTATGCCGCAATGCACGAGATGCATGTGCACTGATATTTCTGAGGGTTTATTGCTCTATAACAAGGCTGAATGGAAGGGAAGCTCTGCGATAATTTAGCCAAGGGGTCCCAGTGTTGGAGATAATACTAGAAATATTTCCATGTTGTGCACAAACCAAACCTTCTCTGAGATGGAAGTTAGTGAAGACGGAACCAATCTTTTCCAGTGGGAGATAATAGCACATCAAGTATCATTCAAAAATCTGAGTGACTGTACATCAGTGATCATTTATATTAGGTGAAATTCTTGCGATTGTGAGGACACCATAACACTAGGCCAGAAAAAAACATTGTGCCCTCTGCATCTTGACATCTCCAGCAAAGGTTTGAGGTTCTCTGAGAAAATGTAATGTACTCTCTCTGATGATGATGCACATTGAAGAGAATGCTACGTTGGACCTAATTTTCTCCTAAGCCTCTAAATCCAGTGTCTCCCAGCATCCATATCCCAGGCAAGCTTGTAGGACTCTTTAGGTAGAACTCCCATTGATAGAATGGTATATAGTTTCTGATTTCCTTAACACTTTTTTATCTCACTTAGATCACCATTATACACCCTTCAAGCTGTCCTTTATTACTTTAATCTCTGACATTGAACATTACCCATTTTTTTCATACAAAAATATTAACTGTATTCATTTTCAAAAAGTTTCCACCTCTCTGCAACAACTTTTCTCACCAATTTCAACATTATATTATCCTGATATTGCACTACCACATTTTAAACATTTTAAAGCAGAACATCTTGTACTCCTCGCATGTATAGATACAGCATATTAAAAAAAATTGCAATTCATATAACCTTAATGAAAAATGCTGCTTTTTTATATACCAGTCAGTGGAAAAAAAGTCCATGGAGATGACAATGATTTTCATGGTTATTAGAATGCTTAAATAGCTAATGGTATTAATGACTAGCAAAGTCATCCATTTTTATAAAGGTTAGTGAATTGTCAAAAATACAACAGTTGAAAGAGTATGTAATGTATTAGCTCGGTTTGGAATATCTGCAGGTTTGATGTTTCATATGAATTTCACCTGCGATGATGAGATTAGCTTAGTTTGGCCAAGATGCACAGAGTTAAATGAGGGCCAGGTCTTCACCATTAACCCTGGCAAGGTAGTTTGGAGGGTATGGTTCTTCAGGTAAGTAATGAACACAGCTAGGGAGAGTAGGGCAGGTCACTCGCAATGGTACTTAAGATTGTAAAACTGGATTGCCAGCAGCAATGAGGTCAGGTCAATGAGCCGGCAGATAGACAGGGTAGGTGGCAGTCAGAATAGACAGGTCACAGTCCCAGTTCGAGGCAGGCAGCAGATGAAGAAAATTCAAAAACAAGTCAAGGTCAGGCAACCAACAGGTAACAAAATACAAGGAAAAAAACTGTGTCATCAACATGAATCAGACAATAAGGAAACAGCAGGTTCAACACAATCCAGGCAAAAAGGCAATATAACCAACACTGAGGGTCTGATTCAGAGTCGGACGCTATTTGCGCTCGCTCGTTCATAAAAAGGGGCAGGCTATTTAAATTGACCGTTCGCTCTTTGCGGTCTGTTGACGCCTCCATGTCTGAATGAGCGAACAAAACATGCGGTCGTAATTTTGAAAAAAACGCCCCCTGGCCGCTCGCATCATACTCATCTCCGCTATTTATGAGATTAATCGAGTACATCGAACGGCGTATGAACTGCTCGCTATTCTTGTGGTTGCATTTTCCTACCGCAATCATGCAAGCAGTTCTGGCTATAAGACACCCAACTGACGTGGTCGATGACGCTGCTTTGTTAATTATGCACACCCTTAAAACGCCTGTTTTGACCTGTAGGCACGCCTGCGTTCGGATCTCCACTCCCCGTTTTCAAGCACCTTCCCCTGTTACCACCCGCAAACGCCTCACTCTGTCACTGAAATTATCAGGCATTCGCTATTTTGCGAGCACACGATTTTCGGCCGCACTGACTGGTTCGCGCATGTGTACTAAAACCCGTACGCATGCGCAGATGTGCGAACATTGCTCGGAGTGAACGAGCGGCCGCTTACGAGCGGCTCTGAATCAGACCCTAATACCCATAGCCTGAGGGTGATTTACAGCGGCTGTTACAAGTCACGGTCATGACTTGACCCTTTCTGACAGCTTTCCCAGGCAGGATGGGGTTACTCCTGTTGTTCCTGTTGCTAGGCAATCGGCACGCCTCATGAAGTGATGTCTCATCTCCAGGTGCAGCTTGATTAAGTGCTTCAGCCTATTTATACTCACTGAACTATTGCACCTGTGCCGACTATGGCGTGTCTGTGGATTTCATCAGCTTAGCTGCATGGACAGCGTTTGTTCCCTCCATGAAATTGCTTCCATTCGGCTTCCCAGCTTTACACCAAGCAGCTCCCAGGCTGCCATCGTCCTTCAAATGGCTTCCTAGCTGCATCTAGCAGCTCCAGTCCGCCAATGTTCACCATACGGCTTCCTAGCTGCATCAAGTAGCTCCTGTGCTACCACCAATCTCCAATCGGCTTCCTAGCCGCATCTTGCAGCTCCCGTGCTGCCAACATTCACCATACAGCATCCTAGCTGCACCAAGTAGCTCCTGTGCTACCACCATTCTTCATTTGGCTTCTTAGCCGCTCCAAGCAGCTGACATGCCGCAACATCAGCACCACCGCCACAACATCGGCACACTTGCCGCACCATCGGCTCTCAAAGCCATTTGCTTCCCCTAGACTGTTTATCTACTGCTATTGCTGCAACATCGGCACCGTCGCCACAACATTAGCACAGTTGCCACACCATTGGCTCTCAAAGCCATTTTTCATACCCCAGACTGTTTATCTATAGCTTTTGCTGCAACATCAGCACCATCGCCGCATCATCGACACACTTGCCGCACCATCGGCTCTCAAAGCCATTTCCAAACTCTAGACTGTTTATCTACAGCTATTGCCGCAACATCAGCACCACCGCAGCTACATCGGCACAATTGCCGCACCTTCGGCACTTTTGCCACACCATTGGTACCATTTCCAACTCATCAGAACCATTACCTGTACCAGCTCTAACTGTACACTTAATCTCTTGAATTCCCTTATACCTCCGTGTGAGCCTCTACTACCGCGAGCGTAAGTCCAGGCAGCCGCTTAAGTACTGGTGAACATATCATAGTTCTAAGGGAACAACGGGCAGTTGTTATAGGTGAGGATCTCCCTAGCCGGGTTCTAGGGGTCTCACATGGAGCAGGCAGCGGGATTCATAACAGCAGCAGAGATTAGGCAAATACATTTTGGTCAAGTACAACAGAGCAAGAGTTTAAATAAACAGAAGCTGCTATGGCTCAACCGGCAGGGCTGCTAGTCTCGAGGTCCCAATATCATTGCTATAGGAAACACTTTTTTCTGCACTTCTCACTTTTCACCTAGAACATCTTTGTTTAACAGTAGATGTCATGGAGACATAAATTGTTCTTTTTCCAATAAATCGACAATGTTTTTAGTCTGTGGGATATAACTGGAGCATCTATAGGAAACCACAAAAACACAGGTGGACACATAAAACTCCACACAAAGAGTGCTTTGGTCAGAAAACTATTAATGTGCTATAAGGCCACATTGCTAATCACTATGTCACCATGCGACACCTATAGGACATATTATGCAAATAGACTACTCTAAAAATGTCAAAGTGCCATCTTTACAGCAGCCATTAGAACCAATTTCATACCCACTGTCCAGTACTTTAGATATTGTTCAGCAGACATAAATATTTTATACTCTGACAATTTACTGTTCATTTGTAAATGTACAGTACCTGACAAAGGGACCTCAATGTCCAAATAGTGTGCACTGCATTTAAATTCTTTATTACCCATTCACTTTTATTTTGCAGTGCAGCATGGTGTCACCAAGATGATCAGTTGAGAGAGAGATCCCTCTCTATTCCCAACTCTGAATCAGGCCCTTAGACTGGCGGCATTGCGTCCGCCGGTCTATTAACTACATCCCCCATATATAAGTCAAAATTTAAAGACTGACTGAATGATGAAAAACATTTTATTGAAATTACCTTCTCCCTGGAATCTTTTGCTACTTTTCTTTGCAACTAAAAATCTTCCCAGTATATAATTCAGTGGAAATGATGGCTCCCATAGATCAACGAAGGTAAACTAAGACCAACTGAATTTTTCATTTAGTATCACTGTGATTACTATTTACCAATACTTACTCCTCCGGCGAGGTCCAGCGAAGTCCAGCGAAGTTCTCCTCGTCTGCGGGGTCCTCCGATGGGCTGCTAGGCAGATTAACGCTGCTTCATGTGGCCCTTTTGCGTATCACGTCAAAACTAAATCTTTTTGTGTTGACGTCAGGAGGAAAAACAACTGATTTCATTTACACGGCAATCTTATTAGATCTCAGAAAAAAAGACTATCGCTGTAAATTAAAAATTGCTGCCGTGCAAAGCCGGAACGGGTTGCTACTGTAGTATCATATAAATGACAACATATGTTAAATAAAATACAGATGTATATTTACTGTTGATCTATACAGGCAGGAGACAGATCCACAATAATAAAGTTACACACATGATATTGACTTCTGACAACTGGGAACATACAGGACCAACCCCAATACCTAAGGGCAGTTATCTGGAACTTAATATACATGTACTGTATAGGTAACCTACAGTGTGGTAATCGGTACAATTACATTTTTCTGATTTTAAACAGACATAAGCCCAGGCACAGTATATGTAATACCCCTTTTACACTGGCGCTTCAAACCGGGTTGTCGAGTGACCCAGCAATGCAACCCGGGAACAACCTGCGTAACCCTGCAGAGTAAATGAGTAACCCAGTTCGTTGGGTAGAACTGGATTTCTTGACGCTTGGAGAAGATGTAACAGGAGAGAACAGCTGCACTTATGTGCAGTGTAAACAGCGCAGACTTGGGAATGACAGTGCGGTGTGAAAGAGTTCAGTCCCGGGTCTGACCTGGTTTGAAACTGTACTCCAAATCCTGGGTCAGACCCAGGACTTTACTGTAACAGAAGTATCACTCAGAATGATAGGAAATCATTTCTACAAGATATGAGCTAATGTATCAGAAAGTACTAGAGAAAGAAACATTTATCTTTCTCTGATTGTACCGTAAGCATACAATCGGAGACACACATTACTGATACTAACATACGAGGATTCACAAACAGGAAACACTCAGCATTTTTAATTACCACTTAAGTTTATTTAAGCACGTCTTCAATGATTCCTTTGCTTTTGATATTTTGCTAATGATTCTAAAATCTGACCCAAATACAGGAATAATTAAACATTAAAACTTTTGTGTATAGACACTGGTCACTGTATGCTATCGAGCCAATGGAAGAAACTGAATGATTAAAAAATATATATTTATTTTTAACCAAAAATAATAAAGTTATAAGTTTTCATTCCAAATATGTCTCCTGACTGAAGGAAACCCCCAAATAACTCACTGTTTCTTCTTCAGTCTGTCTGTGGCAGCAGCCTAAATCTACCTGTAAAATAATTACTGTAGGCACTCATGTCATGCCACTGAAATTGCAGGATAGCAAGATGATGCTGCAGGTTAAATTGTCTGGAAAAATGAATGTCTCTGGAATGGGGTGCCCTCTAATATATCCAAAGAGAAATAACTGAGGGATAAGAGAAACAACAGCATCAGTAAGTCAGATCAGGTGAGGCAGGGAGTTCCATAGGTGGGAAATGTTGTGGGCAAATTACTGGAGAGGAGACAGTCAGTGATAGAAAAGATTTGGATAGTAAGGGAGTGTCTATTGACAAGGATTGATATGTATAAGGGGGGATATTACAGAAGGCTTTATAGATGAGGGTTATGGGGAGATGAGGAACCATTGGATGACTTTGTGGAGAGGAAAAGAGGACTTTATAGAAGCAGGGAAAGTAGGAATGAGGAGCCATTAGATGACTTTGTGGAGAGGAACAGAGGACTTTATAGGTACAGGAAAAGGGGGAATGAGGAGCCATTGGAGGACTTTGTGGAGAGGAACAGAGAACTTTACAGGTGCAGGGAAAGTTGAATGAGGAGCCATTGGAGGACTTTGTGGAGAGGAACAGAGAACTTTATAGGTACAGGGAAAGGGCGGCGAATGAGGAGCCATTGGAGGACTATGTGGAGAGGAACAGAGGACTTTATAGGTGCAGGGAAAGGGGGAATGAGGAACCATTGGATGACTTTGTGGACAGAGGAACAGAGGACTTTATAGGTGCAGGGAAAGTAGGAATGAGGAGCCATTGGAGGACTTTGTGGAGAGGAACAGAGGACTTTATAGATGAGATTTATGGGAAGATGAGGAGCCATTGGAGGACATTGTGGAGAGGAACAGAGGACTTTATAGGTGCAGGGAAAGTAGGAATGAGGAGCCATTGGAGGACTTTGTGGTGAGGAACAGAGGGCTTTATAAATTCAGGGAAAGGGGGAATGAGGAGCCATTGGAGGACTTTGTGGAGAGGAACAGAGAACTTTACAGTTGCAGGGAAAGTAGGAATGAGGAGCCATTGGAGGAGCATGTGGAGAGGAACAGAGGACTTTATAGGTGCAGGGAAATAAGGAATGAGGAGCCATTGGAGGACTTTATAGGTGCAGGGAAATAAGGAATGAGGAGCCATTGGAGGACTTTGTGGAGAGGAACAGAGGACTTTATAGGTACAGGGAAAGTAGCAATGAGGAGCAATTGGAGGACCTTGTGGAGAGGAACAGAGTGCTTTATAGGTGCAGGGAAAGTAGGAATGAGGAGCCATTGGAGGACCTTGTGGAGAGGAACAGAGGACTTTATAGGTACAGGGAAAGTTGGAATGAGGAGCCATTGGAGGACCTTGTGGAGAGGAACAGAGGACTTTATAGGTGCAGGGAAAGTAGGAATGAGGAGCTATTGGATGACTTTGTGGAGAGGAACAGAGGTCTTAATAGGTACAGGGAAAGTAGGAATGAGGAGCCATTGGAGGACTATGTGGAGAGGAACAGAGGACTTTATAGGTACAGGGAAAGTTGGAATGAGGAGCCATTGGAGGACTATGTGGAGAGGAACAGAGGACTTTATAGGTGCAGGGAAAGGGGGAATGAGGAGCCATTGGAGGACTTTGTGGAGAGGAACAGAGAAGTTTACAGGTGCAGGGAAAGTAGGAATGAGGAGCCATTGGAGGACTTTGTGGAGAGGAACAGAGGACTTTATAGGTGCAGGGAAAGGGGGAATGAGGAGCCATTGGAGGACTTTGTGGAGAGGAACAGAGAACTTTACAGGTGCAGGGAAAGTAGGAATGAGGAGCCATTGGAGGACTTTGTGGAGAGGAACAGAGTGCTTTATAGGTGCAGGTAAAGTAGGAATGAGGAGCCATTGGAGGACCTTGTGGAGAGGAAAAGAGGACTTTATAGGTACAGGGAAAGTAGGAATGAGCAGCCATTGGAGGACCTTGTGGAGAGGAACAGAGGACTTTATAGGTACAGGGAAAGGGGGAATGAGGAACCATTGGATGACTTTGTGGAGCGGAACAGAGGACTTTATAGGTGCAGGGAAAGGGGGAATGAGGAACCATTGGATGACTTTGTGGAGAGGAACAGAGGACTTTATAGGTACAGGGAAAGTAGGAATGAGGAGCAATTGGAGGACTATGTAGAGAGGAACAGAGTGCTTTATAGGTGCAGGGAAAATAGGAATGAGGAGCCATTGGAGGACCTTGTGGAGTGGAACAGAGTGCTTTATAGGTGCAGGGAAAGTAGGAATGAGGAGCCATTGGAGGACCTTGTGGAGAGGAACAGAGGACTTTCTAGGTACAGGGAAAGTAGGAATGAGGAGCAATTGGAGGACCTTGTGGAGAGGAACAGAGGACTTTATAGGTGCAGGGAAAGTAGGAATGAGGAGCCATTGGAGGACTTTCTGGAGAGGAACAGAGGACTTTATAGGTGCAGGGAATGGGGGAATGAGGAGCCATTGGAGGAATTTGTGGAGAGGAACAGAGGGAGAGGATAATCAGGATATGAAGATTAATCATGATGCTGCAATCGGGACATATTGCAAGGGTTACCAATGTGTAACAAAAAGGCCAGAGGAACCAATAAATAACATGAATGAATTCAAACTACAGTGAAGCAATACCTTTATGAGACTGATATCATATTAAGTTATTTTGTGCATAAAATATTATTGTTGCATTAGGGATAAATGTCTATGAATCAGGTATTGTAAATAAAGGCATAAATGTAACTAGTCCCTCAAATAACAATTACGTGCTATTTTAAAGCATCACATTACACACCTTGGGGCTGATTCTGAGTTGGGAGCAAAGTAAAGCAAATTAATAACTTTACACCTGGACAAACCATGCTGCAATGCAAGGGGTGCAAATACATTTATTTATTTATTGCATGCAGGGTAAATACTGGCTGCTTTTGCATATGGCTCACAAATGCTGGACAGCTTTATTGCTAATCTGCAATTTAGAGTCCAATTAGGACACACCCCTCACAACTCTAAGCAGTCGCTGACTGGCTAAGATTGATCGGACTCTTAGCCAGTCATGGTTAATGTACAGGAAACCTTTGTGAGTCCTGTCAGTCTCCATGGAAGTGCTGTATGTACTGTATATACATCTCTTCTCTGTTCGCTGGATCATCTTACTTTTTAGTCAAGCCCCTTTGATGCCTACTAGACAAGAGGGACAAACCAGCACCATGTACAGTAAGCAGTGCTCGAAGTGAGCCAGTATACAATAGTATGGTATGCTGCCTTCTCCATATGCCGGGCACCTGCTGAGTTTGCGTTACCAGCAGGCGCCCGGCGTCTCCTTCCCTGTAGCCGGAGGATGTAGCTCACTCCTGAGTTCCGCCTCCCGGCTCCTGCAGTGCGTGTAGGGGAGAGACGTCATGTCGTCTCTCAATCTCCCACAGTGCAGAGCGAGGAGCTGGTGGACAGCGGTGGGCACCGGAGCAGGGCTTCACGTAAGTATCTTTTTATGTGTATTTGTGTGTTTATGTGTAGGGGGCTCTACTTCAAGGGGAACTACTACTATGGGCACTACTACTACTACTATGGGCACTACTTCAAGGAGCCCTACTACTATGTTCACTACTTCAAGGGGCACTACTACTACTATGGGCACTACTTCAAGGGGCACTACTTCCACTATTATGGGCACTACTTCCAGGGGCACTACTACTGCTATCGGCACTACTTCCAGGGTCTCTACTACTACTATGGCACTACTTCAAGGAGCCCTACTACTATGGGCACTACTTCAAGGGGCACTACTACTACTATGGGCACTACTTCAAGGGGCACTACTTCCACTATTATGGGCACTACTTCCAGGGGCACTACTACTGCTATCGGCACTACTTCCAGGGTCTCTACTACTACTATGGCACTACTTCAAGGGGCCCTACTACTATGGGCACTACTTCAAGGGGCACTACTACTATGGGTACTACTTCAAGGGGCACTACTATTACTATGGGCACTACTTCAAGGGGCCCTACTACTATGGGCACTACTTCAAGGGGCACTACTACTACTATGGGCACTACTTCAAGGGGCACTACTACTACTATGGGCACAACTTTAAGGGGCACTACTGCTACTACTATGGGCACTACTTCAAGGGGCACTACTGCTACTACTATGGGCACTACTTCCAGGGGCACTACTACTACTGCTATGGGCACTACTTCAAGGTGCACTATTGCTACTACTATGGGCACTACTTCAAGGGGCACTACTACTACTATGGGCACTACTTCAAGGGGCACTACTACTACTATGAGCACTACTTTAAGTGGTACTACTGCTACTACTATGGGCACTACTACTACTATGGGCACTACTTCAAGGGGCACTACTACTACTATGGGCACTACTTCAAGGGGCACTACTACTACTATGAGCACTACTTCAAGTGGTACTACTGCTACTACTATGGGCACTACTACTACTATGGGCACTACTTCAAGGGGCACTACTACTACTGTGGGCACTACCAGTACTATGGGCACTACTACAAGAGGGCACTACTATAAGGGACACTAATATGGGCACTACAAGGGGCACTATTACTCTGGGCACTACTGCAAGGGGCACTACTACTATATACTGTGGGCACTAATACAAGGGGCACTTTTATTGTGCCCCCATTGTATTGGGGGCACTGTTACTCTTGTGGGCAATGAATAGGGGGCACTACTGCAAGGGGCACTACTACTGTGGGCAATGTATAGGGGCACTATTACAAGGGGCACTACTACTGTTGGCAATGTATAGTGGGCACTATTACTATTGTGGACAATGTATAGTGGCACTACTACTGTGGGCATTGTATAGAGAGCACTATTACTGTGGGCATTGTATAAGGGGCACTACTACCAGGGGCGCTGCATAGGGGCACTACTACTGTGGGCATTGTATAAGGGTACTACTACTGTGGGGCAATGTATAGGGGTCACTACTATAAGGAGCACTACTACAGTGGGCATTGTATAAAGAGCACTACTACTGTGGGCACTGCATAGGGGGCATTGTATAAGGGCACTACAACTGTGGGCATTGTATAAGGGCACAACTACTGTGGGCATTGCATAAAGGGCACTACTACTGTGGGCATTGTATAGGGGACACTACTATTGTGTGGCATAATGTGTATAAGAGGTACTACGGTGTGGTACACTATACTACTGAAAAAGAGCGCATCGTAAGGACACGCACCCTTTTCCGGTGCTTGCGCGCCTTCGGTGCGCACATAAGTGCAACCTTAGATTTTCCATACTCCCACTATAAAATTCCCACTTCGACCACTGACTGTAAGTATGGAGTATGAGTGTGAGTGTGGTAGACTGAGTGAATGTGTAATACAGGATTAAAACCTTCAATGTCCCTGTCCCATCTTTTTTAGATATTTTCCGCACAGTGGGGGTACAGGTGCCAGTGGCCTGCTGGCACTTGTGGTTCTGCAAGTGCTGTAGAGTAGACTTGTGATGAACAATATTATTTTTATATTTAACCCATTATCCCTGCCCCCTCCGCCTCCAGGGGTTTAGGGAAGAGCCCTGACTGGCAAATTCTTATGAGGAGGAACTCCATTTTATTTTTTATTTTTGGGGTTCCCACTTTCTGAGGATAACCAGCCCTGCGCTGACCAGTTTGGGGCTGATTTACATTATGGCAGGGGGACCCCACACTGTGTGTCTCCCTGCTATAGTGTAAGCTCCCCACCTGGTTCAGCCTGGTGCTGTTTATAGGAAAATAGGGGGATCTCCAAACCGGTTGCCCCTTAAATATTCCTGCATCAGTAGGGGCTGAGAGGTCCTGGGCTGGATATGCTTTTTTTTAATTAAGGGCAGGGGGACCCACAGTTTTCTTTCCTAATATTAAACACTTTATTAGACCTATAGCACAGAGACACTGCATAGATCACAGACACTTCTATTCATTTCAGCCCAATACGGCCAAACTCGCACATGATCAAACACCATCGAAAAACACGATTCATTAAGACACAATTCTTAGCAAATTTGAGTAATTGATTGTGAAAAACTCTCACATATCCCAGCGATTTCCAGCATGTTTCATCTCGGCCAGACACAATTCTTAATAAATGTAACCCTAATTCTCTCTGCCTATATATCTGCCCCACCCAGTGATGGACTGGAGCATGGTGGGCCCACCAGGGGAATGCAACCACAGAGGCCCAATAAGAGGTGTGGCCAGGTGCTGAAAGGGGTGTGGCCACCTGACCAGAGAGGAATGGACAGCCATTATAGGAGCGACATAACCTTGTTCACACGGGGCACACAAAAGCCTTAATCCAGCCCTGCTAGTTTTTACCTGCCTAACAGTAGCACCAGTACTAAAAATAAACCTGGTACTCTGGGGACTGCAGGAAAATCAAATACACTTTAAAAATAACTAAGGTTGTCGGACCATGGACTATACTTGCTGATACAAACTATTAAATTAATTTGGCCCCCACCTGCAGTGCAGCATGGTTTTGACAAGGTGCAAATGTGCTACTTTTATTTCTTGGCTCCCAGCACTGAATCATCTCCTTTAGGTATTTCACATTTTAGAAAAAAAAACAGGTTGAATATGCTAATAAAGGTTGAAGGTTTTATTTTTTGAAAGGGTTTAATTGCTCCACTATCTGGGCAGGAACTCCATATCACTCTCCTTGTGTATTAGAGATTAGGAACTGAGGGCCTGATTCAGACTTGGGAATAGAGAGAGATATCTCTCTCACCTGATCATCTTGGTGAGACCATGCTGCACTGCAGGGGGGGCAGATTTAAAATGTGCAGAGAGATTTAGATTTGGGAGGAGTGTTTCCAAACTGACATCTAAATTGTAGAGTAATAATAAAGCTGTGCAGTATTTGTGGGCTACATGCAAAAGCAGCCAATATTTACCCCACATGTAAAAAAAAACATGTATTTACACCCCCTGCATTGCAATATGGTTTGTTCAGGTTCACAGTTGAGAGAGATATCTCACTCTATTCTCAACTCTGAATCAGGCCCTGAGTGTATGATGTTTATGGCCCTGTAGGTGTATCCAGATAAGGAAGAATCTGGTTATTTCCTTCTTTATGGAGTACATATTATGTTACTCAAGGTAGTTGAGATAAGTATTTAAGGAAGATGATATAATGTGAAGTTATAATATAACTAAATTCCGCAATATAGATCACCTCTCCTTCTGCACACACGCACACACCTAGGCCAGGTTCTAACATCTAGCTTTATGTACCATCCTTAGTGGCGTAGCTATAATAGGTGCAGTGTGTGCGGGGCACACGGGCCCATGGGGGCCCCGCACCGCACCCATATAATTTTAAACTTACCTGTCCGTGGTCCCGCGTCGGGTTTCAGCGCTGCTCAGAACACTGGAAAATGGCCGCCACGGCCATTTTTCCGGTGTTCTGCACATGCACAGTTGACTCCGGGCACACTCTAGTGCCCGGAATCTACTAAGACTCCGGTGGCTGGCTAGCCGCGTCAGACGGCTACCGGCCACCAGGGAGAGAGGAGGGGGAGTGCACATGGGCCCCTTCCTCTCTTAAGATGCCTCTGACCATCCTTCTCATCATGAGAGGCTGATAAATGAGTGGTCTGCCCGACAGATTGGGGGGGTGGGGGTTGTATCTTTCTTATTCCAAAGAGAAGTTCAATATGGGGGTGAATAGAAGGATAAATATTCTCTTTGGGAGGATAAAAAAAACTTCGTAATTTGTGCTAATTCTCAGTCTGTTGGCCACATTAGTGTTAGAGGAGGGGGCCCTACGCTTCCTCCTGTCTCCCGTGAGTCACTGTACTCCATAGTGCTGGATGACCATCACTGCGCAACCTCTGACCCCCATGCACTACTGTGCAGCTTTACCACACATCTTCAGCTCCATCCTCCATAGAGGATGAATGTGCTCCTGAGAGTCTCCCCAGTGAGACAGCCCCACATAGGAGAGATCTTGCATCTTCCGCTGTGTCACCACTGCTATACATACAAGTGGTGCATACTCTACTGCCACCACTGTACTGCGTATGTCCTGTTATCCGCACACCACCAGCATTACCCCACATGTTCCTGACTAAATCTGTTACATGAATACAGTGCGCTTGTTTTAAATACCAGCATTAACCCTGAGTCACCCTGCAACCTATTCTGCCTGGTTAATAAGCCTAAGACCTGGTTAAGTTACGGGATGCAGTCAGGAAGCCGAAGGTCGAAATGCCGACCACCGGCTTCCCGACTGTCTAATCCCGGCAGGGGTCTAATGACAGGTGTTGAGATCCCAACGCCTGTCATTTTACCTACAGCGGGAGCCCGACACCCGGCATACCGATCAAAGGTAAGCCGGGTGCGGACAGCTGCAGGGAGGGAGGGTTAGGTTAGGGGGTCCTGGTGGGACTTAGGGTTAGTGTGGCACCCCCAGAGAAACTGCTTAGCCTGGCAGTCCTTTCTTGTCCACAGTGAGTGTTGCTGAGGATTGACTCTAGGACCCAGGAGCAGACACCTGTGAGCAGCTGCAGCACTGCTGAGCCAAGGATGGAAAGTAAAACTAGAGAAGGCAGAGCAGAAGCAGCTGCAGCCATGTGGAGCATGACAGGAGCTGTGGTGTGTGTGCTGTTGGAGAGAAGCAACTGCCAGGAGTGTGTGTGCGCTGCACTGAGCCTCGACTGAGGGCACAGAGAGTGGGGATCAGCAGCTGATCGTGGTAACAGTGGCTGTGAGGAGGAGACCCCCCTCTATGTCAAGACAAGAGAGCTTGAAAGAGCTCAGTTTTACTGATCTTACTACAGCACCAAAGAGAGGAGAGGCTGTGTGTGCAGGTCATGTGCTACATGCTGAAAGTCACGTGCTGGCATCTGGACAGGTATCCTTTACATTGTAATACATGTCAGGTGAAGACTGCACAATTATAGAGAAAGATCTTATAGGAAGTGGATTTTCTGCAAAGACTGTAACCATTTCAAGTACAATACCCGGATATTCGTATAATGAGCTCCAACGTGCTGATCAGTGAAGATTAGGGACACTATTCCTGGGCGCACTAATGAGAAACACGGTAGTTTATTGCCAATCTTTTGAGATCATAGGGGCTGATTCAGAGCCGCTCGTAAGCGTCAGTACGCTCGTTCCGAGCGATGTTCGCCCATCTGCGTATGCGTACGGTTTTTAGTACGCATGCGCGAACCAGTCAGTGCGGCCGAAAATCGTTATTTCGCTATATAGCGAATGCCTGCTATTTTGAGTGACAGGAGGAGGCGTATGTGGGTGGTAACAGGGGAAGGTGCTTGTAAACGGGGAGTGGAATTCAGAACGCAGGCGTGCTTAAAGGTCAAAACGGGCGTTTTAAGGGTGTGCATAATTATTACAGCAGCATCATTGACCACGTCACTTGGTTTTTTTATAGTCAGAACTGCTCGCAAAATAGCGGTTGAAAAAACCAACCACAAGAATAGCGAGCAGTTCATACGCTGTTCGATGTACTCGATTAATCTAATAAATAGCGGACATGACGTATGGTGCGAGCGGCCAGGGGGCGTTTTTAACAAAATTTCGACCGCAGGTTATGCTCGCTCATTCAGACTTAGAGGCGTGAACAGACCGCAAAGAGAGAACGGTTCATTTGAATAGCCACCCCTTTTTTTTTGAACGAACGACCGCAAATAGCGAGCGGCTCTGAATCAGGCCCATAGTGTTTATAGTAGGGATGTGCGCCGGACCATTTTTGGCGGATTTGGATTTGGATTTGGTTCTAATTCGTCATCCGGCTTTGGATTTGGATTTGGATTTGCCAAACTGCGGTGACTGGCTTTGGATTTGGATTTGGATTTGGATTTGGATTTTTTGCCAAAATTGGCAAAAAAAGCTAAAATTACATAAATTGGGCTTTTTTTTCTTCCTAGAGTGTTATTTACCTCAATAACATTAATTTCCAGTCATTTACAGTCAATTTAGACCACCTCACAGCTTAAATTATTCGTTTCACCATTATTGGCCAAAGGTTGCAGTGAGCTGACTGGTGACCAAGCGTCAGAGCAGCGGCGCAGTGGCACAGACACCACAGTTTAAAGCACATCTATGAAACTATGCCACACAGCAGTGGCAGAAATGAAAGGTAGTGCTAGATGGAATTGTCCTTGGGCCCTCCCACCCACCCTTTATGTTGGATCTTAAAAAGGACATGCACACTTTAACAAACAAAGCATTTCAGCGACAGGTACTGCCACTTTGTGGCTGAAGTGCTTGGTTTGTTTGGGCCCCCACAAAAAAATCTTCCAATCTACTAAAGGCAACAGGTCTACAGTGGCATGATGTCACCATCATTGCCATCCTCACCCTCATCAGTGTGTACATCATCCGATTCCTCACACAATATCAGTTCATCCCCGCTGGAATCTACCATTACAGAAGTATCTGTACTGTGACGTGATTGGTGGGAAAGGTTTTCCTCGTGAAATTTCCAGTTCATTTTAATGAACATCATTTTTTCTACATTTTGTGGAAGTAGCCTCCTTCGTCGTTCACTCACAAGGTTCCCGGCTGTACTGAAAACTCTCTCCGAGTACACACTGGAGGGTGGGCAGCTTAAATAATGCAAAGCCAGTTTATACAAGGGTCTCCAAATTGCCTTTTTTTTCTTCCAATATTCGAAGGGACTCTGTGACATGTCTACGTGTATGGTGTCCTGAAAATAATCCTCCACCATTCTTTGGATGGTAATCGTATTAGATGGAGTTGCGGTAGAGGTGTCACTGGTGTTGGGCAAATCTTTTAGACCCGACCAGATGTCAAAATGTTGACTTGACTTATCTGCATCACCACTGGGTCTTTTGGAAAAGGTGCATTTTTTTCTGGCTGCTGCTGCAGAAACCGAAGGAGGAGACGTCATCGTAGTGCCATGTGTCACTTCAGCTGCCAACTTGCTCACCAGGAGCGCTTTGGTTCTTTTAAGATCTGGGTCAGTTGTAAAGAAAGACACAGCATATGACTTGAACCTAGGATCAAGAATGGTTGCTAAAATATAATGATCAGATTTCAAGATCTTGGCCACCCGTGGATCCTGGCGAAGCGAACAAAGGACTTGATCTATCAGTCCAGCATACTTTGCGGAATCACTTTGTTTAATATCATCCTTCAATTTCTCCAGCTGCTTTTCCAAAAGCGAAATCAGGGGAATCACCTTACTCAAGCTAGCAGTGTCAGCACTCACTTCACAAGTGGCAACTTCAAATGGTTTGAGCACCTTGCACAAGACAGAAAGTACTCTCCACTGTGCTGGGGTAAGGTACATTCCCCCTCCTCTCCCAATGTCATGGCTTGTCGTATAGCTATGGATGGCTTTTTGCTGCTCCTCCATCCGCTGAAGCATATACAGGATTGAGTTCCACCTCGTTACCACTTCTTGCTTCAGTTGATGGCAGGGCAAATTAAACTGCTCTTGCAGGTGCTGCAATCTCCTGCACGCTGTTGCTGAATGCCGAAAATGTCCCGAAATTTTTCGGGCCACAGACAGCATCTCCTGAACGCCCCTGTCGTTTTTTAAAAAACCCTGCACCACTAAGTTTATTGTGTGAGCAAAACAGGGGATGTGTTGGAATTCACCCAGCTGTAATGCTTTCACTATATTTGTAGCATTGTCAGAAATCACAAATCCTGAGGAGAGTCCAAGTGGGGTAAGCCATGTTTCTATGACATCTCTTAGTTTTTCTAAGAGGTTGTCAGCGGTATGCCTCTTATTGAATCCGGTGATGCACAGAGTTGCCTGCCTCTGAATGAGCTGGTGTTGTTTGTTAGATACTGCTGCTGCTGAAGGCGATTCACCCACCCAGTGGGCTGTCACAGTCATGTAATCTTTAGTTTGTCCACTACCGCTTGTCCACATATCTGTGGTTAAGTGGACAGTGGGTACAATAGCATTTTGCAGACCAATAATTAGGTTCTGTTTAACGTCCTGGTACAGCCGAGGAATGGCTTTTCGGGTAAAATGAAACCGAGATGGAATTTGGTACCGGGGACACATGACCTCAACTAGCTGTGTAAATCCCACTGCATTAATTGAGGATATTGGACGCAGATCTAATATTAGCATAGCTGTCATGGCGTCAGTGATCCGCTGTGCGACAGGGTGAGAGCTGTCATACTTGCTTCCCCTTGCAAGAGATTCTTTAACAGTCAATTGTTTTTTTGGTATACTACTAGTAGTCTTCTTTGTCCACTTCTGGGATGAAGATCCACCAGCAGCAGCAGCAGCAGGCCTAGCGCTCAAAGATTCAGTTTCTTCTGAGGTGTCCTGGAAATTGGAGGAGTCACCGTGACTTAGCACTAATAAATTGGATGTTGTACTACCACTGATCATTCCTGAGGATATTGAGGAGGAAGGTGTTGTCGGTGGAGATTGCAGGTGCTGGGATTTAGTAGAGAGAAGGCATCTAGCTAATGCTGGACTGCTTGTTGTTATTTTTTTTGCAGTAGTTTCTGTTATCAAACACCTGTCATGAGCTCGCTGCAGATGACGTAATAGCGTAGAGGTTCCTAGATGTTTAACGTCCCTACCTCTACTAACTGTGGTCTCACAGAGGCTACAAATGGCTTGACAAACGTTGTCAGGGTTTGGGTAAAAGTAATTCCACACAAAAGATGTGGATTTCTTGGTTCTATGCCCAGGCATGGCAATGGCCTTCTTATCTTGGCCAAGAGCTGCTTCCACTGGTGCCTGACTTATACAAATAATATCCTCATCCTCAACATCCTCATTAGTGCCAGCATCAGCTGCACATATATTCCTCTCATCCTCTTGCAATTCCACGGTGGCATCCTCAATTTCTATGTCCTCGGCAATACTGCTCATCCCCACAACTACAGATGGAAAAGAAACTGTGGAGGGCGGCTTCTCTGAAAGGTCAGGCTTACACATAGAAATGCCACTTGTGGACCCACTTAGACTCTCCTCAGGGATTTCTGACATTTGTGTTTCAAAAAACACAGTTTGTTCGACTGCCTTATTGGTTTTAAATTTTTTCACACTTCTATAGTCTGATTGAAAAGGTCTTTTATCATCACGAGAGGCACAAGATGCCTCACTGACAGCTGCAGAACCACCACTCAGAAATAAAGGGCAAAGCCTGAGTCTTTCCTTGCCGCTACGTGTGGTGAATGGTATGTTGCCAATTTTCTGTTTCTCTGCAAAAGTAGTAGTCTTTAGAGGTTTTTTTTTTGTCTTTACCCCTGTAAAATCTAAATTTTTTGATTTCAGGTTCCCTAAGGTTTTAAAGCCTCTACGCCCTTGAGCATCAGCTTTAGATAAAAGTGATGGACTTCCAGCCGCTGCAATGCTAGCATTTACATGTTGTTTCTGCTCTAATCTCAGTTCATTCTCGTGATCCATATTACTTTATCACTATGAACTGGAGTCACAGAGCTTGTATACACACAGTGGGCTATGCCCTTTCACGGAGCTTGTATAATAGACACAGTGGGCTATGCCCTGTCACGGAGCTTGTATAATACACTCAGTGGGCTATGCCCTGTCACGGAGCTTGTATAATAGACTCAGTGGGCTATGCCCTGTCACGGAGCTTGTATAATAGACACAGTGGGCTTATGCCCTGTCACAGAGCTTGTATAATAGACACAGTGGGCTTATGCCCTGTCACGGAGCTTGTATAATACTCAGTGGGCTTATGCCCTGTCACTGAGCTTGTATAATAGACACAGTGGGCTATGCCCTGTCACGGAGCTTGTATAATACACTCAGTGGGCTATGCCCTGTCACGAAGCTTGTATAATACTCAGTGGGCTTATGCCCTGTCACGGAGCTTGTATAATAGACTCAGTGGGCTATGCCCTGTCACGGAGCTTGTATAATACACTCAGTGGGCTATGCCCTGTCACGGAGCTTGTATAATAGACACAGTGGGCTATGCCCTGTCACGGAGCTTGTATAATAGACACAGTAGGCTATGCCCTGTCACGGAGCTTGTATAATACTCAGTGGGTTTATGCCCTGTCACGGAGCTTGTATAATAGACACAGTGGGCTATGCCCTGTCACGGAGCTTGTATAATACACTCAGTGGGCTATGCCCTGTCACGGAGCTTGTATAATAGACACAGTGGGCTATGCCCTGTCACGGAGCTTGTATAATACACTCAGTGGGCTATGCCCTGTCACGGAGCTTGTATAATAGACCCAGTGGGCTATGCCCTGTCACGGAGCTTGTATAATAGACACAGTGGGCTATGCCCTGTCACGGAGCTTGTATAATAGACACAGTGGGCTATGCCCTGTCACGGAGCTTGTATAATACACTCAGTGGGCTATGCCCTGTCACGGAGCTTGTATAATACTCAGTGGGCATATGCCCTGTCACGGAGCTTGTATAATACACTCAGTGGGCTATGCCCTGTCACGGAGCTTGTATAATAGATACAGTGGGCTATGCCCTGTCACAGAGCTTGTATAATAGACACAGTGGGCTATGCCCTGTCAAGAAGCTTGTATAATACTCAGTGGGCTATGCCCTGTCACGGAGCTTGTATAATACACTGAGTGGGCTATGCCCTGTCACGGAGCTTGTATAATACTCAGTGGGCTTATGCCCTGTCACGGAGCTTGTATAATACACTCAGTGGGCTTATGCCCTGTCACGGAGCTTGTATAATAGACACAGTGGGCTATGCCCTGTCACAGAGCTTGTATAATAGACACAGTGGGCTATGCCCTGTCAAGGAGCTTGTATAATACTCAGTGGGCTATGCCCTGTCACGGAGCTTGTATAATACACTCAGTGGGCTATGCCCTGTCAGTTGTCATGGAGCTTGTATAATACAGTGAGTAGTAGAGTACACATACACACAGTGGGCTTATTATGCCCAGTCACAGAGCACACACAAGGGCTTATGCCCAGTAAAGTCACAGAGCACTGCCTACTCTAATCTATCTAACACTAGAACAGACAGCGCACTAGCTAACTACCTAACTACGCGTCACGCGAGAAATGGCGCCGACTGCCGGGCGCCGCGCCTTTTTATTGAGGCCGAACGTCACTCGGCTCTCGCGAGAATCCGACGCCGGACGGGTGACGTTCGGCCTCGAGGTGGAATCCGAGTCAGGCGGGAACACCCGAACTTGCGTTCGGGTGGACTCGGATTCCACCTGTTCGGAGAGGTTCGGATTCCTCAGAATCCGAACCGCTCATCACTAGTTTATAGGGAAACGTTATTTTGCACTTGATTTTATATGACACTGTGAAGTATATTGTTCATGATCGTAGCTGTTTCCTATAGAGTATGCAAAGTACTTAATTATTGAATGTTTACAGTATTGACAGAGAATTGAATACATATCTGAAGTTAATTGCCCTACCGTATTTGAATTGAATGTATTACTGCATTTGCATATTATATTGCTGAGTGGTCTGATATGAACCAGATTATTGGTAACTGAATATTTTGGTAAGCAGCTTGGGTTTGGAAGCCAGTTTTCAAATTCACAAAACTGCAGTTATCTCTAATAAATCGGCTCTCTGCAGAGCAGACTGTTTGAATGACCCTTTGTCTGGACTGATCTTCCTTACCTCTCTGAGAAGGGGAAAGATCTGTATGAGAATCCAGTTCACCAGGTAAAAAAGTGTAGCTACAGTCACCATTTCATACTACACCTGTGTACTACATTAGGAACCCCCCCTCCGGGAGGGTTAGGCTAGGGGAAGGGGGTAGGGTTAGGCACCCCCGGAGGGAGTTTAGGGTTAGGCACCACCCTGGGAGGGTTAGGTTTAGGCAGCGGGGAGAGAGGTTAGGGTTAGGCACCCCTAAAGAAAAGTTAGGGGGGGGTTAGGTTAGTTAGTACTTACCTTTAGAGCAGTCAGGATTTTCACTGGTGCCGGACTTGCGGCTTCGGATATTGCATACCGATCCCCGTGTGGACTGACCTCCATTACACACTGCTGGCACCTATATCAACACTTATAGGATCTGCCAATAATTAGGACAATATTACAAGCCTTGTGGTATTATATAAGGGAACCTACTTATAAAGTGGCATATGGAAAAGTTGGATGGTACATAAGAAGCACCGGGAGGGGTCTTATGACACAAAAAGGACACCTGGAGGGGTCTTATGGCATAAATGGGGCACCACAAGGGTCTAAAAAAATAAGGTAAGACTCACATTTTTAAAATGACCTCGGCTGCCCCCTTACATTATAATTTTTCCTAGCTGCTCCTCCCCTTCTGCTTTCTCTTTCCATCTTAGGCTGGCTGGTACTGCTGGCAGCACTGCTCTATGCAACTCCTCTGGGTCTCAGAATCTCCCGAAGAATGAGACGTAATGACCTTGTGATGTCATCACGCTACACTAACTACTAAGTGAATCCTGTAGCCGCCATGCTGTGTAAAGAGCAGGAGGGGAGATGGGGATGGCCAGCAATGCCCACTTCTCATTTATCACGGTGGGTGCCCACTTCTCATTTATCACGGTGGGTGCCCGGCACTGCATGGAAGGTTGGCAGCAACATCATGGCCTGGGGCTGCAACTATACTGCCCCCAGGACAAAGCACCCTGGGTGATGACACTGGTCGTACCACCCTCACTATGGCCCTGAATCTAAACCATATAACCTAAATGATAATTGTATACTGAGGTCTTTTTCAGTTTAACTAGACCAAGCCATTATGGAAGTATCAGTCACCAAAACATGTATTATTGGAAATGTCAGATCCCCCGAATTGAAAAAACTTATATACAAGCTTTGATATTAAAAAAGACAAAAGAAATGTAATAGATAATTGGAACAAATAATTGTGTATAATTAATCTAAGACTTTGTGCAACAAGACCACTTTTCAAATGATTTACCATCTTAGGAAAACGCAAAGCCATTAGTTAAATTTCATTCTCCAATTATGCGCTGGATATATTCGGCGCTGATCCAAGAAACACACCTGAAATGAATAAATAGAACCTATATCTCTCATGCATAATGGACACATTTTTTGCAAGATAAAACCGCCCGTTGTCCTAATGCAATAATGAAAGGGCTTCTTTTTCATAATTTCTGGACTTTTTGTAAGGTATCTAAACTCTAGGACAAGCTTTCAATAACAAGTCCATTTGCCTTTCTTTGCATCCTGACCCTACTGTTATCTTGTTATGTAACTTTGATTCCTGGCTGCCCAATTTACTTCCTGCCTCTAAATCAGATGGTTGTATCAGTGGTGGTCACATTACCAGGTCAATATTTGTTGTTATCATTGACCTGGTAAAGTTTATGCCAAGAACATACCCTGCATTACTTTAATGGTTTAATGGATGACTTCCTGTTAAATAAAGTTTGTACTTTCCTGTAACTGGGGAATGGGAATCCTTACCTCTCTGCTGCAAAAGGGAAGGAAAATGAACCAACAGTACCAGAAGAGGAGAGAACTACTGTACTTCTAACTCTGCAGTATAAAGGAATTTGGGAGTAAAAGCACATTGATCTGTACACACCCTTGATACCTATCAACACTCAGATTCTGCCAGAACAGGACTTATCCCCCACAGAGAGTTACTGCTAACATCCACCAATTGACTGCATGCCATACCACCACGTGGTACAACCCGGAAGTAGCAGACGGAGTACAGGAGGACGGACACACGCAAGCCCGGAGAAGGAGGAAGAATCCGTGCCGGCTAGGGGAAGGAGCGGCTATCGGCAAGGCGCAGGAAGGTGAGTCTCCGATTGAGGAGGGGGTGCACGGGGGACGGCGTCAGTCAGCCCGAACCTTTGCCATCTCCTCCCCATTCACAGCGGCTTCCCTAGCGTTGCTCTGTGGGCAGACCTCCAATATGGATGCGCTGCTGGTTAGAGCACTAGGTTTAGCAGCTTGTGTGGGGTCCACCGTCCATTGCCGTATACCCATACTGCCTTCCTCGGGAAGATCACCCTGGGCCAACAGCACCGATATGTGTATCACATCCTAGCGGGACACCGCTATTCACTATCAAATCAAACCAACCTGCATTTCCCTTAAACTCACCTCTATTTTGGTGGAACATCAGGGTTACCAGACTCCAATTAACACCTAGGAGTCTATGAGGCATCAAACTATCAGTAATTGTGTGCTAGCATTCATTCTATGTTGGGAGCTCCTCTGGCAGACTTATCAATTTGAAAATGTTTGCGTTTGTTGATGTTTTGTTTTCATGACATTTTTGTAATGTATTTACGCATGCAGGTATTTATAATTTGAATACTGCTTCCTTAGATATGTTTTTTTGACCCGTATCAGTAAAGTTAATTATTCCTACATTCACCTATCTCATTTTGTTACTCATTAGCATATTCTGATTATTGACCATATCCATTTTGGGCCTAATTTAACATTCTGCATTCAATCATTGTGAACTATAGCTGAGCGCGTATATTCTTTTTCTTCTAATTGCTTATGATAGAGTCAACTATCATTCATATACTGCAGCTCGCTACAGAGCCATATATCCACATTTTTATCTCAGTGCGCAGGTTTCCACCCCCTTTCTTGATACTTACCTGACTGGGTGTGATACTTCTGAAGTGCAATCTGCTTACTGATGTCTAAGTCACAGCACTGAGAGGAAACCAAGCATGTACTGTATTTATGGAAACATAAGTAAACATATTAAAAACTATAAAGTAACTATGGTTAATTATTGAATGTAGACGGTTACATAATGCAATAGATATACTCCATCAATAACTTTGTGTTTAGGGATCGCTCTCTCTGTTTGGAATCTCTACAGTTTGATATACTGTACAGTGGTGCAGCACAGGATAAGTTCAGAATACTGTATCTATATTATCTCTAATATCCTGGGACACTTATAATGGCCTAGTGCCTCTGCTAAAAATGCCACCTATAATTTAACAGATATATTGACCTGAAATGTTGATCTGAATATTTTGTTTTTCTTCTTTTATTCCTGGAAATAGACTCTATTTTTTGTTTTCTTTGCATTAGGCTGGAAACTGTAACAGGTTCACAAAGATAGGTTCACATAAACCGCATGCAGTTTGGCTTAAATTACATTCAATTTACAGGTTTGAATTCAACATTAAATAGCCAGCAATGTACAAAGATATGCAGTCATTTCACACTTTAAAACTACCAGGAAAGCCGCCAATTGAGAAATTCCCTCCATTGTTTGAAGTTTGATGGTCAGTCTGGGAAGAGGGCACTGTCAGCCAACGTATAAGAAGTACTTATCATAATGGAATCAGTATGAAATACCGCCGGCCCTGTGGCCGACAGTTCGAATCCCGGCAGCGGCAGGCCGACAGAAGCAGAGTTCCGGCAGCGGAAGCCCGACAGCGCTGGAAATCCCGATCATCCCTAAGGTAAGTATCTACTAACTAAACCCCCTAACCCTCCTTAGGGGTGCCTAACCCTAACCTCCCCCCAAGTGCATAACCCTAATCCCCCCTCTAAGCGCCTAACCCTAACCCCCCCTTCCCCGCTGCCTAACCCTAAGTCCCCCGGGGAGGTGCCTAACTCTAAGTCCCTCCCGGGGATTCCTAACCCTAACCCACCCTCCCCCTAGCCTAACCCTAACCCTCCCAGGGGGGTGCCTAACCCTAAGTCCCCCCCGGGTGCCCTAAACCTAACCCTCCCCCCCGCGGCTGTCCGCTGGCAGCGCCCGGCATCCCTTCGATCGGGATGCCGAGCGCCGGTCTCCCGGCGTCGGGTAAATGACAGGCGTCTAGATATAGATGCCGGTCATTTATCCCATGCTGGGATAAAGCAATCAGGAAGCCGGCTGCGGGATTAAGACAGTCGGTTTCCCGAGTGCATCCCATCAAAATAACACAGTACCATTTCTAATGACTACAGAAGTAGCCAAAAAGTTAAGAACACCGTGCTCCTTATTCTCAGAGCCAGTAGATAGTTATAATGGATATGTACAGTTGTGTTGACATTTCTAGACATTATTCATCCCCATGTTTTAATAACTGTAAATGGTTGGAGACAGGCCCAGCATGGTTTTACATTGTGGAAGTGCTCACAAAATATTTTTGTACATGGCAAATATATTTTAGACATATTTCGTATTCCTTCACAGCATAACCAAATAAACATAATGTTAAAACAGATGGACAAATACTGTGTGATCTCCCTCCAGTAACTGTACAATGGTTAAGTAGACCAGCTATCTCTTGGTAAAGTCAGCAAATAGAGCTGAGGCTCCATAAGCATTGGTGCAGTGCATACCGATATGTTTTGCCCGATGGAAGTTAAATCAATAAGTGGATTCCGATATTTCCACAAGGTCATCAATGAATTCATGAGAATGACACACATTTACTTTATAAAAGCCAAGAGCGAAGTAGTAAACAAAATAGCGGACTACAAATGTGTGGCAGAGACTGAAACGGTTCAGAAATGAAAAGTCTTGAAACCTGACAATAGCGGGAAATACGGTATAAAAATAAGAATGTAACCACTTTCCTAAAAAATATGGCATACAGCACCAGATAACTATTGTGTACATGCCAGAATAAAATGGTGTCAGCAAGCATGCAAACCACACAGTGGAGAGAGTGTGGACTATGCTGAGTGACATACCAGGAAAAGTGTTTTGGAGCAGAAGCAGTGTCTACGGCAATATACTTAAAGAATTGTGCACCCACAGTTTCTGTAAAAGACAAAACACTATTGGAGGTGTGGTCTGGAAGCAGAACTAATGTCTACTGTACCATTTCAGAGTGTTCGAATGCAAAGCTTATGAGCACATTCCAAATGAAAAGAGATGCGAACTGGATCCCAAGTCAGTGGAGTGTATCTTGCTTAGATACACTACATACTACCAAGAGAGTAAAGGATACAGACTGTGGTACATTGCAAATAAAAAATGGATAAAGTCCAGGGATGTAGTGTTCTGTGAAGCAGCACCACCTAATGAAAGGCTGGAGGTAGAATGTTGAATATGATGTGTGGCCATTAAATAAAGAGACTGTACTTGTAAAAATTAAACCATACTGTGTGAGTTAAGAGGGCATGAGGGAACATTGACCTTGGCCTATCCCAAAATGATTTTGCAAGTTTCACCCCTCTTGCACAGATAGTTTGCTGTCACACAGCATTTGAAGAAGTTATGTTGTAAAAATGCTTAGTTCAAAAATAATGTGTCAACTTAAAATTTTTAGTTAAATAGAACAAAATGCCAGCCAAATCTTTCCATATGCTAATGGATTATGGTGCAGAATGTACAGTATGTCTCGTGCATGTGTATTTGAGTGGCACAAATGATTTAGTGACAGTCATGAGTAAGTCGTAGATAATGAATGTCCCTGAAGGCCTTGCACAAATTGAGAAAATTGTACAAATTGACTGGTGACTCAACATTCGATTGAAAGCAGAACTGGTAAACATAGGGGCATATTCAATAGGCTGCGAGAATAACAAAAAACCCGCACCTGTGAGGTTTTTCCTTCAGGTGCAGGTTTTTCGCTATTCTATTAGGTGCGGTTTTTTTTTTAAACACGCACCGGGAGGTTTTTATTCTCGCACCTCCTGAGCAAGCGTGATTTTTCCTAAAATTGATGATTTTAGGTAAAATCACTGGGACTTGCTCTGACACCCCCACGGCAACCCCCCCCCCGAGGACTAATTAAGCAATTGGAAGTATCCTATTAGTTTAATTAGTCCTTAATTACTTATCTTCGGCAGCGCTGTCTTCTTCATCCTGTGTCGGGAGCCGGCTCTTCTGCAGCAATGGTGAGAATGTTAGTGTGTGTGGTGTATGTAAGTGTGTATGAGTGTGTGTGTGTGTGCATGAGTGTGTGTGTTTCCCAGTGTCAGTGTGCCCCTGCAGTGCTAGTGTGGCCCTCCCGGAATGGGCGCTGGGAGAACTACATCTCCCAGCAGCCCTTGCTCCTCCCACCAGCCCCCTCTCCAGTAAGAAGCCACAGAGACTACTGGAGACCCCCGGTAAGGTAAGTGGTTGTTTTTTTCTCAGTAAAAAATATGCGCCGCGGGGTTTTCAGAACTGAAACCCCGCGACCAGTATTTTTGGAATTGAATACCGCGGGTATCGGGAGCGCGCATAGCCACGGTATTTCTAAATTGGGTGCAAGGGGTGCAAGGTTTTTACCTCGCTAAACCTCGCGCCCAAATGGATATGCCCCGTACAAAGAAAATGTGAGGCAAGTTTTGCGTCAAGATCTTAACATGACAAAAACTTGTGCTACAATGGTTCGAAGGCTTCTCACTGCCGTGCAGGAAGAATATCAAAAGTGAATTCATACTAGGGATGTGCAGGCTCGGTTCTACTCGGTTCCGTTCGGTTCTTTTTACCGGATCTTATTGGGTTTCAGCTGTCACGAGTTTTGGATAGCCAATAAGATTCGGTAAAAAGAACCGAACGGAACCGAGTAGAACCGAGCCTGCACATCCCTAATTCATACAGACATTTTGGAACAAATTCAAGCAGAATCACATATTTTATATAAAGTAAATACCTGTGATGAAACATGGATCTTCCAGTATGGTCCTGAGACAAAACACCAGTCCATGCACTGGAAAACACCATCAACACCAAGAATGAATAATGCACTACAAAACAAATCCAAATGTAAAGCCATGTTATTTGTTTTCTTTGATATCAAGGGTGTTATTTTGGAGGACTGGGTACCAGAAGGTGCAACCGTGAATCAACATTACTACAAAAATCTTCTAGCAACTTTTTGGGAAAAATCAGAAGAAAGAGGCCAGAGTTGTGGAAAAATGGTTTCACCCTCCATCAGGGCAACGCATCAGCCGACGCAGTGAAGTATTCTCATCTGTGGCAAGGTACAGTACACTGCATTTAGTCATAGCCATTGCTGCCATGTATGATTTATTGCTGTACCAGTTAGATTTTGAGTCAGCTTTCCTGAATGGAGAGTAAGATATAGAGATTTGTACATAACCTCCTGAACAATATAAAGATGACATGTTCCAAGAAGAAAAAAGTCTATTTATTAAAAAAAGTTTTGCATGGTCTTAAGCAAAGCGGACTCTACTGGAAAGTCAAGTTAGACACAGTACTTTTGCAAATGGACTTTGTACATTCAGAGACTGATCACTGTCTATACTACAAAACAATAGAATAGATGCTGTTAGCCATTGTTGTGTATGTGGATGACTTGTTACTAGTAGGTCAAGAAAGGTGCATAGCCAGTGCCAAGCATCTGTTAGAGCAGAAGTTCACATTTCAAGACTGCACATCACCAGTTAGCATGGGCATAACTATTGTGCATACAAGGAATGCCATTGCTATGGTCACAGAGGTTTAAGGTTATATTTAATAAAGTGTGGGATTTGCCCATAACAACCATTCAGAATCTAGCTATTTTCTTCTAGAAGGTTCTAGATAAATTATAAGTAGAATCTGATTGGTTGCTATGGGCAGCACCTCCGCTTAAAAAAACCCGCACTGTAGTAAATATACCCCTTGGGGGCCCCAGACCTGGCTCATATAGTTGTCTGCCAAGTTACCGAAACTACCTGCTAAGAAATTGGGTCTGGCCAATTACCCATCATGCACTCTTGTTTCATGCTCACAGACACATCTGAGCTAATTATTAAGCCCAGCACTGTCGGAGAGTATGAATTTCCTTATTTACAGCTGGTTCCCACCCCTTGTGTGACATAATATTAACTGGAGCAACTGTGTGGCATAATGTGTACTGGCAGCACTATAATGTGGCATAGTGTTATCTATGACATAATATGAATATAAGAATTAGGGTCACTTTGTGGTATAATGTGAAGTAGTGAACTACTATGGACCATAACATGAACTATGGCACAATTATTGTCTGGTGTATAAAATTAACTATGTCAATATTTTAGGGCATAACATAAACAACCACTCTTTAGAAGTATTCGGAAAGGCCCCATCAAAATGCCCACAAAGTTCTGGCTATGCCTCTGCCTGTTAGGCTTAAAAATCTTGCAAAACTTGACTAAAGGAACTGTCACAGTTGACCAACAAGGATATACAGTATTGATGCAGTACATAACAAGTATGCAATGTCAGATGCAAAACCTCCAATACTCACATAAAGCCACTCACAAAGCTCCTCCCGCTTAAGCATCATGTAAACCAGGGAAAACTCCTGTAAACCTCACTATAATCTTAACCCCTGCTTTGCCAGTGTGAAATGATTCCCCCTCTGGGTTTAATTCCCGGCCTGGCCTATAAAATGCATTCAGTCACTTTTCCACGAGAACCAGGCTATACCAAGTTGGCATGGTCACGCGATGGGCATGGTTTAGAGTAGACTACAGTTTTATGGCCCAAACATAAGTGTAAATTGCAAAAATTGGGACCTAGCAAACCATTAGACTTCGGCAATGCGTTTTTGTCCCTTAGTACAAAGAATACATTAACAATAAATTAAACTTGATGTTTGACTTATTAACTGTAAATGCAAGAGGACAGTACTGGTAATGCATGGAAATGTTTTTATGGATTATTAGTAGATGATACATTGTAGTTAAAATGACTTTATCAAATGGTTTTAGGTTGCATTATTTCTGATACATATTTGTATAGCTAGAAAGCAGCTTAGATATTCCATCTGTGCAGAAATGGTAATGCAGCAGGAGGCATCATGTCTCCTGCTGCGTTACGTATCCGAGCTGCGTTGTCCAATGCAGCATTGGATACTCTGTGGACCATCGGCCGGCTAAGATGACCCATGGGGTCACGCAGCTGGCCATAGCAGCTGCGAGAAAGAGGCCAGGAAATTTCCGTCAGCCGACAGAGGGCCTGATTCAGACCCGGACGCTATTTGCGGATGGTCGTTCTAAAAAAGGGGCCGTATATTTAAATTGAGCGCCGCTCTTTGCGGTTTGTTGACGCCTCTATGTCTGAGTGAGCGTCCAAAAAATGCACTCGCTATTTTGTAAAGACGCCCCTTTGCCGTTCGCATCACACGTCATCTCCGGTATTTATTAGATTAATCGGGAGCATCGAAAGGCGTATGAACTGCTCGCAGTGCTTGTGGTAGGTTTTACTACCCACTATCACTGCGAGCAGTTGAGGCTAAAAGACAACCAAGTGACATGGTCGATGACGCTCCTTTACTAATTATGCACTCCCATTAAACGCCCTTTTGACCGTTAGGCACGCCTGCGTTCGGATCTCCACTCCCCAGTTTTCAAGCACCTCCCCTGTTACCACCCACAAACGGTACATTCTGTCAATCAAATTAGCAGCCCCTCGCTGTTTTACGAGCGCATGATTTCCGATCGCAATAACTGTTTTGTGCATACGCATTACAACCCATATGCATGCGTAGTTGTGCGAACATCGCTCAGTGCGAACGAGCAGCCGCTTACGAGCGGCTCTGAATCAGGCCTAGAGATCCTAGCCTCCCCCCCTCTCCCAACGGCCTCCGTTTCAGGCGTGTTTTCCATTTTAGCCTCTACAGCCCCAAAACAGCAGCAGATTGTCAATCACAGACAGTCTGCTGCCAGTTTATGTGCGGGCTCAGAACAGGTCTGGCACCTGCGCAGATTCCCGTGCACTGCTGAATTAATCCCTGAATACTGTAAAGCATCAAAGGGTGTTGCAAGGAAAAAATTATGAAATTAGCAAAATTGTCAAGACAAACCAGCCAATAATGAAAACATATTATTGCTAGAAGGTCAATGGTCAAAAGAGGATAGAAAGTGGAGAATTAGGATGAGGGAGGGTAGGCTTTGAGGAATTGTACAGGTTTAAGGAAACAAACATAATTATTAACTGCCTAATTATAAAGTGTAGGGCAGTGATTAGATAAACATTATAAACGCTGCCTAGTACAAATTCCTTCTTTAGAGGAGAAGAGGAGAAGCATGTGAAGAGTGCCCCTCCTCCTCCCTCTTCTTCTTCTTCTTTCTAACTTCACAAATATGTACAGAAAGGACACAATAAAAAGCAGAGATGAGCGGGTTTGGATCTCTGAGATCCGAACCCACCCGAATTTAGAGATCCAGGGTGAGAACCGAACTAACGTCAGCCCAGATCTCAAACCAAGGCAAAACCTCAGAGACAAAATCTCACGGCTCGCGAGCTTCGTCTCTGCTAATATAAGGAGTCCCCACAGTGGCGCCATTTCACTCCGGCTGTGGAGAGTGAACAGGGAGGGTGGGTAGTGTAGGGCTGGTGCTGTCTGCTGTGTCCATCTGGGCTGGTGCTGTCTGCTGTGTCCATCTGGGCTGGTGCTGTCTGCTGTGTCCATCTGAGCTGGTGGTGTCTGCTTTGTCCATCTGGGCTGGTGCTGTCTGCTGTGTCCATCTGGGCTGGTGCTGTCTGCTGTGTCCACCTGGGCTGGTGCTGTCTGCTGTGTCCATCTGGGCTGGTGGTGTCTGCTGTGTCCATCTGGGCTGGTGCTGTCTGCTGTGTCCATCTGGGCTGGTGGTGTCTGCTGTGTCCATCTGGGCTGGTAGCGTGCTGCCTGTCTCGGTCAGAGGTGCTCCGGGCCCCAAGTTCTGGACAAAAAAAAAAAATGAATGTGATAAGAGACAGAGTGAAAAGTGATAAGTCTGTGATAAGGTGCCAGCCAATCAGCTCTCAACTGCCATTTTTCAAACACAGCCTGTGAAATGGCAGTTGGGAGCTGATTGGCTGGCACCTTATCACTGACATCACTTTTCACTGCTTAGTACATAGACCCCCCCAGTCTATCTACTCTGTTTGTACTACTCCCTCTATTCCCACCATCCCTTCTGTATCCTCCTCTCCCCCAATCTTTGTCATACTTTTTCCACACTAGTACCCCCCCTTACTTTTCTCTTATCTTTCTGAAGCAGTCGGTGGATTCTATTGGACACTTCAAAACCACAAGTGTCAAGCACAATTTGGTCTGCAGACTCTGATCTTATATCCCTAGAGGAAGCCTACTGTATATAAGTTCTCTATTGGCCAAGGTTCTATATTATTTGGACAGAATATCTACATATATTTTTTTATTTTACACATACAGATATTTTGTAAATGTATATCTTTGTATTTGTATGAATCCTGATATCTCTCACTGGATATACGTGTTGAAATTTGGATTGGATATATCTACAGTGTAAAAATAACAACCATAGGGTAATAGTACAATCTAGTGGTCGCTTCTTGCTATTGAAGGGACATTTCCCTTTCTATTGCTATCTATTTTACCATAGAGCTATCGTCTCTAGTGTATTGTGTAATATTACTGTTCAAAGGTTCAATATCACTATCTAGTGGCCATTTTTGGTAACTACAAGTTTTTTCTATTATGTGTAATGGTAAATCACCTGGTCCAGAAGATGGTTTATCAGGGGATTACTATAGCATTCTGCAACCTCATATAGCCACTGTGTTGTTGGAGTTGTATAGGGAGATCCATACCAAAGGTTCTCAATAACTACCTTCAATGAGGCATTTATGACATTAATACCTAAACCTGAAAGAGATCCGGATCTAGTAATTTCATATAGGCCAATCAGCTTATTAAATACAGATATCAAACTTTTGGCCAAAATTATGGCTACTCGTCTCCAAAATATATTGCCTCTCATTTTATCTGAATATCAGTCAGGTTTTGTCCAGGGCCACCATGCCAATAAAACTATTTGTACTGCACTAGCTGTGATAATATCTTCTAATGCTTCTCAAGCGAAACAAAATATGCTCTTAAGCCTAGCTGCGAATAAGGCATTTGATATGGTGCTCTGGCCACATCTTTTCAAAGTCTTGGAAATACGGGGATTTGACCCGACTTTTATTAATTTAATTAAATATTTTTATACTGAGCCTTCCACATCCCTATTGATTAATGGCACAATAGGTCCTCAGTTTATCTTGGGGAGAGGAACCGGCAGGGGTGCCCATTATCCCCTCTTCTGTTTAATTTGGCTCTGGACCCTTTGCTGAGAACTCTACAAAATTGGGACACCTTTAAAAGGTATTAAAATTGTCCGCCAGGAAATTAAAATATCAGCTTTTGCTGAAGACATCCTCTTATATATTCATGACCCTGAACACACTCTCTCAAATTATTGACAAAATTGATTTATTTGGCTCCATATCGGGTTTTAGTATAAATATGGACAAGTCAATAGCAATGCTATTACATAATAGACTAATACGCCCTCATTGGGTGAATAGGTTTTCTTTTCAGTGGGCCACTTCTAATATTCCATATTTGGGAATAGTTTTACCTCGACATCATGCTAACCTATATAGTTATAATAATATTGAATAGAGATATCAAAGATTGCGAACGGTTACCACTTTCTTTTTTTCCAATCTCTTCCATTGATTTGAACAAAAAAAGATTTACAACAAATCAATGCCCTATTTCAAAAGTTTGTTTGGACAGGGGGCCGATCCCGAATTGCTCTGAAAAAATTAAACCAACCCAAGAGTAACGGAGGTATTATTATTTCCCAAATGTTGAAATGTACAATCATGCAGTGCTTTTAAGACACCTGAGGGATTGGCTTCATAAAACCTCCATTTATACCAATATAGCATTAGACCAAGAATTCTTAGGTAACACTGATCTTATTTGCTGTCTCCACCAACATGACCAGGAAATCCCTGATTTACAAAGCTCAAACCCCCTCCTCTGGACTACCAGAAGACTCTGGCATATTCTCAGACGTAAAGCAGGATTAACTGTGTTCCATTCCCTATTCTTACCCTTGTTAGGAAATTTCGTGGATGGCATGGCTGCTCACCCCTTTACTTTGTGGAGGGTGGCGGGATTGGGTAATGTTGAATCTTTGGTTTCCAGGGACCATAAACTTATCCTCTCATATTCTGAAATCTCAGCATCACATGCAGTGGTCAGTCCATTTCATTTAGCTTTTTTACAAATACGGTTCTATGTATCACATTTGCTGAGTCATTTCTCGGATAAGGATTGGGAGAATAATTTAGATCAGTTTCTGAGCCGGCCAGTACGTACTCATAAAGCGATATCGATTCATTACAATCTCTTAAGAGAGATTATGGATCATGCCACGACTTCTGGGGGTATGGCGGGATGGTTAATACATTTCCCTACTTTGAATATGGAACAACTTGACAAGGCTCTCTGGTTCTCTAGGACTACCTTGACATCAAGCATGTATACAGAGCTCTTTCTAAATATTTACCATAATACTTATCTATCTCTGATCCGACGTTTTCGCATGGGGACTTCGATCACTTCTACTTGCCCGAAATGCCATAGTGAGGGAGCTGACAATTATCATTGTTTATGGACATGCCCAATTGCTCAATATTTCTGGCACCTCATCAGTAGATATACTGAAGCGAAATTGATTAACTACTGTATGTACCATTTACCCCAGAATGGGCAATATTAGGGATTATTAATCCAGATCTCAGAATTACAGAAGTGGGGAAAAAACTCTTGCTAGCGCTTAGTGCTGCAGAGAGGAAGACTGTTTTACAGGGGTGGATTTCTGCAGATCCCCCCCAAATACCTTTGTTTCTCAATAAACTTAATTTCCCATTTAGGATGGATTGTATAGAAATGCTTTTGTTTAGGAATATGAGAGCAGAAAGATTATTTATGACCTGGGAGTCTTACGTAAACACCCTTCTATTAACAGTAAGACTACAAGTCCACCACAGTCTTCAAAATTCAACGTGGTACAGTATATAACCAGACTAGCAGCGCAGGACCAACCAAATTCATTAGATTAATTTGTGGGGCGTTGATGGGTGTTTCATCTGGGGTTCCGTGTCGATACTTTATTTGTGGTTAATGGGATCGCAGCCGGGATCACTATTATATTATTTTATTTTTATTAATATTTATGGTTGTATGTATTCAGTTCACAATTTATTGGTATTGTGTTTGTTTGCTATAAAACAATGTGATGCATTGTATTTAAAATCTATTGTTATTTTTGTCAGAGTTTTCTTTTTTTTTTAAATCATATTGAAAATATATCAATGTCTGTGAACTTTTTTTGAGAATTGTTTCACTGTATTTCAAATAAAAATTGTTCTAAAAAAAAATAACTACCCTTTAAATATTTTTAACAAATATTTTGCCTTAATTTTGGATGTCCTTGATAAAAATATAAATGTATTTTAATATATATAAAACAAAATGTAAATGTTTTAACAGACATCTCAGTAACTATAGACTCTCTCCCTATTGTGCACTACAAAATTGAGCTCTACTTTTGTCTTCATCATTTGGATACAAATTACAGTATATTACCATATTGAGAATTCTGCTAAAGTGAATCTTTTTGTTACGAAGATGCAATAATGACTGTCTAATTTACTTCTGTGTATTGTGTGATACTTTTCACTTAAAGTTAATCGATGGTGTTTTTGGCCTGTTTTCTATAGCTGGCTGAATAATTTATTAAGTTTTTGAACATTTTATCTGGCTGAAACAAATTTTAAGTGAACTTTTTTTTTTTTTGTATCATGGGATTGTATGTTCCATTAGCAGCAATGGCCTGCAAATATTGTGTACTGAAACAGGGCTCATTTGCTAAAAGTTCATTATGGTAAAAAATTAAGGGATGTAGTCATAATCCCGGGTTTCGGGATGCCGGTCCTCAGAATGCTGAGGTCGGAATCCTAACACCAGTCAGAATTACAGTGCCAGCATCCAAACGCTAGCTTTCCAACAGTAAGTATCGGAGTTAGTGGGAAGGTTAGGGTTAGTAGTTAGGGTTAAGCACTAGGAGGAGGGTTAGAGTTAGGCTGCAGGGGGGAGGTTAGGTTTGGGCTAAGTGGGGGAGGTTTAAGTTTGGGCTTTGGGGAGGGAAGGAGGGTTGGAGTAGCAGAAGGGTTAGTATACCTAGTTGTTTCGGAATGTAACCCAGTCGGGATGCCGGCGTTGGGATTCTGAGCACTGGCATCTCAGATCCAACTCAAAAATTAGCACTAAACTATAGCAACGTTCATCGTCTGTTGCTCCACTCTGTCAGTCCCTCCATTGGTTGCCGGTTTTCTACCATATTCAACACAAAATACTGTTACTTACACATAAGGCCATTAACGGAATTACACCAACATACATCTCTTCACTCATCTCAAAATATCTCCCAACCCGACCTCTACGCTCAGCACAAGATCTGCGTCTCTCATCCCCACGCATTACTTGCTCCCATTTACGGTTACAGTACTTTCTTCGGGCTGCACCCACTCTATGGAATGCCTTACCACGCACAATAAGACTTTCCTCTAGTCTTCAATCCTTCAAGCGTTCCCTGAAAACTCACCTCTTCAGGCAAGCTTATCAGATTCCAGAACCGCCCACATAACATTCATAGCTTCCATGTCTTATTACATCCCCTCTCACAGTCCACACATAACCTCATATATTGTCTTTCTTTCACATACTCCTGCCATTTGGCCGACATTCCTGTGTGACTAGATCGTGCAGCCCACCAAGAAACTCTGCATTCTGGCCGGACCAAACTGCAATATATATAGCACCTATCCTTGTGTATCAATGCCTATTTCCCTGTAGATTGTAAGCTTGCGAGCAGGGCCCTCTTACCTCTATGTCTGTCTGTTATTACCCTGTTTTGATCTATAAATGTTTCCAATTGTAAAGCGCAACGGAATATGCTGCGCTATATAAGAAACTGTTAATAAATAAATAATAAATAAAATAGCAACCAATCACACTTTCGTTGTATAGTATGCACAAAATGCGATTTCAAAAATTGTCAGGAGACATGATTCCCTTCAGAAACCAGGGTAATCCGTACTCACTCTGCCTCTCTCTGCGTCCATAGGTATATTTAACATGTGTAGGGATCATGATGAAATTTTATGTACGCCCACTTGCTTGATTAAATCTACACTGCACATGGGTCACTAATGAGTGCATGCATTTTGATTGCATCTACACTTATAACTAAAAAAAGGAGGAATGTGCAATGGAATGGGTTTTCTAACATCTATATAATAAGCGAGAAAGCATGTCTGTCTGTCTGTTTGTATGTCCTTTATGCACGGACAGAGTTTTGGATTCATTGCTTCCTTGGGTCAGTACAGATTGAATATTTATCAGAGTTCGGAACAGACGATATATGCTTGTGCGATTTTTATTACATGTTATCCTTGAGATAAATAATTTTATTACTTTTTTGCAATAAATATTTTTTAATGTGAGACCAAGCCGCATTTTATATTTAGTTTTATAGAGATATTATTTAGTGTGTTGAATCCACTAGCACGGTTTTCCTTTTTATTTCTTGTATACTGTCTTTATTGAGGCGATTAACACCCCCCTCCGAAACAGCTGCTGGTTTGACGTGCGCTGTAGATAATCTATTTTTTTTTTACCAACTGTAATCAGCGGTAATCAGCTGGCAGGCCAGCACCAAATCAACATTGCTGACACCCGTGCCCCTCTCTACGGCCCTGACTGGACTGGCCCACCTTGTGTGCATGATGCAAGGGGAGCTGTGGGCCACAGAGGCAGCTGTAATTACGCCACTGTTTGCATGCATGTTAGCAAACGGTGGGGTCCTTTTCAGGATCAATGGAATGGGGTTATAGGCGAGGACAATTTAAACAATGAAAGTCTGCAGGTGTACTTCAGGGTACAGTCTTCAAACCGGACAACGCCGGGTAACCTATTCATGTGAATGCAGGCTATGCAGACCTGGATGAAAGCAAATATATGCTTTTTTGGAGGTTATTCTTTTGCAACAAGAATAAGGCAACTGCAAGCACTCACTGATATGGTGCAAACCATAGCTCCATATGTTAGTGAATATACACATTTATTCTGTGTACGATTCTTATGGGCAAATTACTTACAGCTCTGTATATGCCCCTGTGTGTCTGGAGGAAAAATATACCCTCTACTCGGTAAATTGTATAGCTGGCTTCTTGCAATTAATTTGAAAATAGTACAAAATAGTAGAAGGTTTCTTTATAGGTGATCACAGACTCGCTCAGGTGAGCTGTTGAAAGCTTTGGACCGGGGATCCCGTCAAGCATGCTCTCTGGCTGTGGCATCACATCCCTGCTAGCGTAGCCTCATGCAGGTTATAAAAAGATAGGGGACCCCTATGCCATCTGGTTCATTAAACACGGGGGACCCTTGGTTTTTTTTTCCTGTATTTTTTGAACCAGCACTGGCTGAAAGAGCCCAAACGAAAACACGCAGCCCACGGGCACAGTCCTTTCCGCCAGAAGGGTTGGGTACGGGATGCCGGCGATGGGGATCCTGATGGTCATAATCCTAACGCAAGCATCTTGACAGGGTTCGGATACCAACACCTGTTGGCAGGGGCGTTTTAAGAGAGGAGGGGGCCCATGTGCAGCCTTCCATTTGGGCCCCCTCCTCTCTGTCGTCAGCTCAGCGGCACTGAGCGCTGTAGATCCTGGCTTCATTCCAGAATCTACAGCGCATGTGAGGGACCAGCACTTCGGGAATCGGCGGAGAGGTAAGTATAATTACCTATGGGTGCAGGGTGTGTGGTGTGGGCCCCCCTGGACTCAGGGGCCCATGTGCCCCGCACACCCTGCACCCATTACAGATATGCCCCTGCCTGCCTTCCCTTCTCCCTACCCTAACCCTCTCTCCCCGATGCATAAACCTAACCTCCCTACTGGTGCCTAAACTTAACACCCCCTCGTATCCCAAATTTAACCTCAGTGCCTAACCCTAACCTCTAACCCAATCCCTCCCCAGTACTTACCATCTGGATGCCGGCGGTCGGGATGCCAACGCCGGGATTCTGACAGGTGTCAGGATTCCAGCGCCAGCATTCTAAGCGCCAGCATCCCTACTGTTGGTCCTATGACTGCATCCCTTCTAAGGACAGTAACGTACTTACCGACTGATGGTTCAGCTGCAGCATTTCCCATAGAAATGTATTAGCTGACCATTCATTGGCTGAGAGATGTGAACCCCGGCTCTCTTAGCCAATAAATGCTTCCCCTTAGACTTCAATGGTGGGAACGGCAGGGTTATTAAAGTGCATTCCCACCACTGATGTCTATGGGGGAAGGCCCAGGGGCAGAACTATGGGAGACAATGGAGGCGCCTGCTGCCGGGCGCCAGCACTGAAGGGGCACCTCCTCCATTGCCCACAATATATTCACCCCACTTAAGGCTATTCTAGATTAGGTTTTTGTGCAGCACCCCCTGCTTCTGGCCTCACTTCCAACAGGACTTTTCAGTCCTGCAAAGAGTTTTGTACAGTTTAATAAATAAAAAAAACTTTACTTAACTATATACTGTATCTAAACTTGCAGGATAGATAGATAGAGATATAGATATGAGATAGAGAGATAGACAGACAGACAGACAGACAGACAGACAGACAGACAGATAGATAGATAGATAGATAGATAGATAGATAGATAGATAGATAGATAGATAGATAGATAGATAGATAGATAGATAGATAGATAGAGGTATGAGATAGAGAGATATGAGATAGAGAGATAGATAGATAGATAGATAGATAGATAGATAGATAGATAGATAGATAGATAGATAGATAGATAGATAGATAGATATGAGATAGATAGATAGTTAAGATATGTGATAGATAGATAGATGAGATAGATATGAGATAGAGAGATAGATAGATAGATAGATAGATAGATAGATAGATAGATATGAGATAGAGAGATAGATAGATAGATAGATAGATAGATAGATAGATATGAGATAGATAGATAGATGGATAGATAGTTAAGATATGTGATAGATAGATAGATAGATAGATAGATAGATAGATACATAGATAGATATGAGATAGATATGAGATAGATAGATATATGAGATAGATATGAGATAGATAGATAGATATGAGATAGATAGATAGATAGTTAAGATATTTGATAGATAGATAGATAGATAGTTAAGATATGTGATAGATAGATAGATAGATAGATAGATAGATAGATAGATAGATAGATAGATAGATAGATAGATAGATAGATAGATAGATACATAGATAGATATGAGATAGATATGAGATAGATAGATAGATATATGAGATAGATATGAGATAGATAGATAGATAGATAGATAGATAGATAGATATGAGATAGATATGAGATAGATAGATAGATAGATAGATATATGAGATAGATATGAGATAGATAGATAGATATGAGATAGATAGTTAAGATATTTGATAGATAGATAGATAGATAGATAGATAGATATATGAGATAGATATGAGATAGATAGATAGATAGATAGATAGATAGATAGATAGATAGATAGTTAGATAGATAGATAGATATGAGATAGAGAGATAGATAGATAAATAGATAGATAGATAAGATATGTGATAGATAGATAAATAGATAGATATATAGATAGATTAGATAGATAGATACATAGATAAATATGAGATAGATATGAGATAGATTGATATATGAGATAGATATGAGATAGATAGATAGATAGATAGATAGATAGATAGATAGATAGATAGATAGATAGATAGATAGATAGATAGATAGATAGAACACCATATTTATTTTCCCTTTTTTTTAGGGGGGGGCACCAAATTGTAACTTGTCTCTGGGCATCTGGGATGAACTGGGGGAAGCGTTTATTGGCTGAGAGAGCCATTTTTAATAATGGACAGTAATGTAGCCACACAGATATGCTCTGCATTACTGCATAAATAAATATTAATTAGAGACATATTGCATTACTGTGTCCTTTTAAACCCATGGCCAGCAGAGGTGCATGCGAGAGGATGGATAATCTGGAGCAAGCTTGTCTAAACGTAGCTCCAGTACCGTTTATCAGAATGTCATACAGTTTGATATCTGCCATCTGTAACAACATTACATCCAACTGTTGCTATGAGTTGCCGTGCTTCTGTTCTGTACTCTCCTCTCACCACAGGAGAATAACACAGCAAAGTCCATTCTCTGACAGTTCAATCATATCTGATGTAATACTGATCCTTTTACTGTGCTCTAAGTAGCTCTTAGCCACTTCCATTTTATTTATCCCCTCCCTACTGTGTTTTACTGTTACAGCATAATCTCATGAAGCCAACGCCCTGTTATAAAGTAATTCAGAACACAGGCTTGGCAATATATTGTGTTTCACAGCATCCTCAAGTAGCCTAGTAATCATGATGAGCTCACGTCTTCTCTTCACCTGCGTCCTATCAGTGATCACAGCTACAGGTGGGTGATTGGCTCTATTTTTTTATTTTTGCAAAATACCTCGATGTTCCAATCCTATTATTATATATACCAGTAGTGATTTAGAACAATTTTTGGAATTTTTGGAATTAGTACAATTAAAAGCACAGAAAAATTAGGAAACAAACAAGGGAGCATTAATAAAATGACATTTATTTATTTTTTCTAAATGCAAAAGAAAACCTCTGCCTTTATAAATATTTCTTATTGTAATCTATTTAATATAACTCAATTTGCTTAAAAAATATACATTAAATAATGATGCTAGATTATATCAGAAATGTGTTCCAGTATTTAGGACAATGACATTGGTGTAGATTGCTTTCATGAATATATTGCATCACTCTGAAACAATTTGTGATATGACTTTGACATGTTATATTATGCATATTTTATATACTATATAATATATATATTAACTGTTGATTTTCTAGTTCAGTGGATAAAGAGATACTTTAGCGCAAAACTGTTTAAAAAAAAAAATGGGTTATATTGATCGTTCCAGATACATGTCACAGTTGTCCATGCATAGGAGAATCATTTTGTCTATTTCGAGATTCTAGACACTAGTCCAAACTGCCGATGACGTCATTTTCGTCGATTCTACTTTACCCCGTATTCAATTTGGCCGACTTTTTCGCTGGTGAGAAAAGTCAATGCATCAGACCTGGCGAAAAAGTATCACCTATGAATAGGTGGCGAGAAAAAGTGCAGAATTGGGGTTTTGGGGTGCAGACTTCCAAAAACCACCCTGCACCCCTTGGACAGGCCTCCAAAGGTAAAGTGTGTCCAAAAAATTTTAAAAGTACCTTAGGACACCCCCAAAAAGTACTTTCGTTTTGGGGGTGAAAAAAACAAAGTTGGGGGACAAACTTCTAAACTAGCGATATAGACTCAGGGGGGTCCCCAAGTATGCCCCAGGTGTTTTTTTGTTTGCAGGTAGTTGAGGCAGGTGGATTTTTCACGTTTTTTAAAACTTCATATTAGCAACTTTAAAATATGCTTGCACCCATTTTCATGTACCCCAAATTTGATGGAAGTACTTAGTTTAGCAAAAAAAACCTCCTAAATGCTATTCTTCACCACCTTCTTAAAAACACCAAACAGCACCTATTGAGACCGTTAAAAAACCCCATATACCTTTAGCAGGGCTATTCAGGGGTACCCAAAGTAAACCCTCACGTCAGAGCATCTTTTGGGGGGTGTCAGGCTGATTTCCCCAAAAATGACAGGACTTTTCACCGATTTCGTTTTCGCCGGGACCCGTTTTCGCCGATTTGGAATTGAATACGGGGATAACCGGGGATGCACGCGGTAAATTTTCGACGGCGAAACCTCCGATGACGGCGATAAGTCTGGCCACTGACTTTTCGCTCCAAATTGAATACGGCCCAATGTATTGCTAGGTGACTGACATTCTCTTTCACACCTGACACACACGAAAAAACTTCTGGATAGACAAAAATAAACACACATTGCTTCCAAAAACTCTCTACCGGTTGATGCGCACAGTGTACATTTAAGACTTATCACTGCTCCAAATACCTAAAATAAAAACAAGGATAACAGGAGGTGAGATTAATTTAGGCTGAATTTATTTTGAGTAAAAATATGAAGACCTTCAAAATGATTTACTTTTTGTAAATTATTACATATACTTGTATTGTACAGCTACAGTGTAACCCAGGCAAAACTATTGTCTAGACATGAAGATAGCTAAAAAAAACTTGCATAACATTGTTGAAATATATAAAAATGATGGCAGTAATTGTAAATACAATGGCCCTCATTCAGAGCCGTACGCTCTGAGCAGAGCGCACGCTCTGAATGAGGGCCGTCCTCCATAACTATGGAGCGTCCTCCTGGACGCTCGTATAGCTGTGGGTCACCACCCACAGCCTATACGAGTGTGCAGATTGATGGCCGCGATGGTCTTGACCATCGCGACCATCGCCACTGCGTACAGAAGCCTGCGGTTGAGTTTCTCAACCGCAAGGCCCTGGAGTGATTTTGGCTCTATCAGAGCCAAAATCACTCCCACTGACATCACTAGTGATGTCAGTGGGCCGGCTTCTGACGGTAGGCGTTCCCTTCGGAACGCCCCCGTCTGGGAGGCACGCCCCCGGCACGCCCACCAAAGGGGGCGTGCTGTCAATCAACATCGACAGCACGCCCCCTTTGATCAGACACAACGAGCGAAGGAAAGTCCTTCGCTCGTCGCGTCTGGCGCATGCGCACGACGGAGCTCCCTCCGTCGTGCACATGCGCAGTGCACACCATCGACCCACTTGCGAGCGGACAGCCGCTCGCGAGTGGGTCTGAATCAGGGCCAATATTTGAGAAATCCAAGTGCACCTTTTATTACTATTTTGGATTCAGCTCAGCTTTTAGCAAAACCTTTTTTGAATGTTCTGTAATTGTCAGGGACAGCAGATACTCCATACAGGAGAGCTGATGGGATGGGGGTCAAATTTACCGAGTCCCGGAGTCTCTGTAGGGAGCCAGGAGTGTAGGGGAAGTGCAACCACACCTTCTGTGATGTCAGGACTATGCACCTACACAAGTCGGTGATGCCATAATTGCTGTCCCCATGCATCACAATGCACCACTATTAATAGAAAACAGTACTAACAGGATCGCTAATGTTTCCAATGAAAGAGATGACCTGGGTCTAATGGGACCCAAACCCTATACCACAGGCATCCAAGTCTATGGTACTTCATGTTGACATATGCTATAAAACAAAAGTAAGGGGTCATTTAAATTAGGAGCAAGTTGGGTCCAGTAGCCATTTTCAGAGCGAATTTGCACAACAATTCTCGTTTCCAATTCAATTCCAAACTCACAACCCATTTTCTGAGCAAATTCTCATTTGTTTATGTGCACCTACCTGAGCAGGTGAGAGGGTGGGGAAAATCTTTATTGTAATGTTACAAAGGGGCAGCGGCATAACTAGACCTAGGGGGGCCCCATAGCAACATCTTCATGGGCCTCCCTAGGTCAATCGCACCCCCCCCCACGAACTCCCCCCTCCTACTCTGCGACTTACATCTGCTACGTGTTCGCATCCTATTTAAGCAATTAGCTGCGCAGGGCTGGCACATCTCCTCTCCCGTCAGCTCCATCTCTCCTCACTGACTGATGCTGGGAAGACCCATGCTGAGCCTACTGAGACATCTCTGAATGACTGCTATGCAGAGCCGGCTATAGGGTATTCGACCTGTGCGGTCGCACAGGGGTGCCACCCATAGAGGGCGCACTCCTCCCCAACATCCCAATTTCAGCGGGACAGTACTGTCCCGTTGTTTCACCCGTGAGCCGAAGAGGCCCACAAGTGGTCAAATCGGGAGGTTGGGGACCCCCACCGCCACAGCTGTGCGGAGGTGCCGGACCCCGGAGACTCTGAATGGATGCTGCACGCATGCGAATGACATCCATTCAGTGACGGGAAAGGGGCTGGGGGAAGCCCAGCTAGTGAGGCTCCCCCCAGCCTGACCTTATTTGGAGGCGGGCACGCCTCCTAATAATGTCACATAGGGGGCGTGACCTATGGTAATTAGGCCACGCCCATAATTTCACGATGATGGGGCGCAGTGAAGAGGGCCGGAAAACAGGGTGCTCCGACCCCTGGAGCCAGCCCTGCTGCTACGCCTCCTACCAGTATCAGTCAGTGAGGAGAGATGGAGGCAGAGCCACCCGTGAGGGACGATGTGCCTGCCCTGCAAAGCGCAGCACACAAAACTGATGCTGAATAAAGATTCGACGATGGCTGGCCTTGCACCATAGCCGCAGGGTGATTGCAAGGCCCCGGAGGCAGCTGGCCCCCATAGCAGCCGCACCTCCTGCACCTACGGTAGTAACGCCAGTGTGGAAGTGTAAATGATGTCGGGGAGATGTGTGGAGGTGTAAATGATGTAAGACAGTTATTTGGAGGTGTAAATGATGTGGGACAGGTGTGTGGAGGTGTAAATGATGTGGGACAGGTATGTGGAGGTGTAAATGATGTGGGACAGGTATGTGGAGGTGTAAATGATGTGGGACAGGTGTGTGGAGGTGTAAATGATGTGGGACAGGTATGCGGAGGTGTAAATGATGTGGGACAGGTATGTGGAGGTATAAATGATGTGGGACAGGTATGTGGAGGTGTAAATGATGTGGGACAGGTATGTGGAGGTGTAAATGATGTGGGACAGGTGTGTGGTGGTGTAAATGATGTGGGACAGGTATGCAGAGGTGTAAATGATGTGGGACAGGTGTGTGGAGGTGTAAATGATGTGGGAAAGGTATGTGGAGGTGTAAATGATGTGGGACAGGTAGGTGGAGGTGTAAATGATGTGGGACAGGTATGCGGAGGTGTAAATGATGTGGGACAGGTATGCGAGGGTGTAAATGATGTGGGACAGGTATGTGGAGGTGTAAATGATGTGGGACAGATATGTGGAGGTGTAAATTATGTTGAACATGTATAGTGAGGTGTTAATTATATGGGACATACATGTAGAGGTGTAAAAGTTGTGAACTTACTGTAGTACTGTAGTAACACCAGTGTGGAAGTGTAAATGATGTGGGGGAGATGTGTGGAGGTGTAAATGATGTGGGACATGTATGTAGAGGTGTAAATGATGTGGGACAGGTATGTGGATGTGTAAATGTTGTGGGACAGGTATGTGGATGTGTAAATGTTGTGGGACAGGTATGTGGATGTGTAAATGATGGGGACAGGTATGTGGATGTGTAAATGTTGTGGGACAGGTATGTGGAGGTGTAAATGATGTGGGACAGGTATCTGGAGGTGTAAATGATGCGGGACAGGTATGTGGAGGTGTAAATGATGTGGGACAGGTATGTGGAGGTGTAATTGATGTGGGACAGGTATGTGGAGGTGTAAATGATGTGGGACAGGGATGTGGAGGTGTAAATGATGTGGGACAGGTATCTGGAGGTGTAAATGATGCGGGACAGGTATGTGGAGGTGTAAATGATGTAGGACAGGTATGTGGAGGTGTAAATGATGTGGGACAGGTATGTGGAGGTGTAAATGATGTGGGACAGGGATGTGGAGGTGTAAATGATGTAGGACAGGTATGTGGAGGTGTAAATGATGTGGGACAGGTATGTGGAGGTGTAAATGATATGGGATAGGTATGTGGAGGTGTAAATGATGTGGGACAGGTATGTGGAGGTGTAAATGATGTGGGATAGGTATGTGGAGGTGTAAATGATGTGGGAAAGGTATGTGGAGGTGTAAATGATGTAAGACAGGTATGTGGAGGTGTAAATGATGTGGGACAGGTATGTGTAGGTGTAAATTATGTGGGAAAGGTATGTGGAGGTGTAAATGATATTGGACAGGTATGTGGAGGTGTAAATGATGTAGAACAGGTATGTGGAGGTGTAAATGATGGGGGACAGGTATATGGAGGTGTAAATGATGTGGGACAGGTATGTGGAGGTGTAAATGATGTGGGACAGGTATGTGGAGGTGTAAATGATGTAGGACAGGTATGTGGAGGTGTAAATGATGTGGGACAGGTATGTGGAGGTGTAAATGATTTGGGGCAGGTATGTGGAGGTGTAAATGATGTGGGACAGGTATGTGGAGATGTAAATGATGTGGGACAGGTATGTGGAGGTGTAAATGATGTGGGACAGATATGTGGAGGTGAAAATTATGTTGAACATGTATAGTGAGGTGTTAATTATGTAGGACAGGTATGTGGAGGTGTAAATGATGTGGTACAGGTATGTAGAGGTGTAAATAATGTGGGACAGGTATGTGGAGGTGTAAATGATGTGGGACAGGTATGTGGAGGTGTAAATGATGTAGGACAGGTATGTAGAGGTGTAAATGATGTGGGACAGGTATGTGGAGATGTAAATGATGTGGGACAGGTATGTGGAGGTGTAAATGATGTAGGACAGATATGTGGAGGTGAAAATTATGTTGAACATGTATGGTGAGGTGTTAATTATGTGGGACATACATGTAGAGGTGTAAAAGTTGTGAACTTGGAGATGGGAGCTAAATGTTTTTTTTCCAACATTTTACAAATTTGTATATAAACACTTAAAAATCACATAAAACCCATTTGTACCCCCAAAATACTGTAAAGTCTTCAATTCACTGAAAACTAAAATATTTTCCACCATTTGACACATCTTAAAAACCTCCAGTTATTTCTTATGGCCACTTACAGCCTGACTGCTATCTCAGTTGTCACTTTTTTGGGGTCCAGGATAATTTCCCCTCTGTTTCGTGCACGTCCGTCAGGTCGTTTTTGCAGAAAAAAATGTGCAACATTGTTGCTTGTCTCGTGAATCGCCATTTCTAGTTACATTTCGGGTGTGTGCATTGGCGTAATGTATGTAAGTTTATTGATGCAGTTTCACCTTTCACAAACTTGCATCTAATTGAATTGAACCCTATGGGGCATATTCAATTGGGTGAGTGAATAGCAAAAATCCCGCACCTGCAAGGTTTTTCCTGCAGCGCTGTCTTCTGCATCTTCTTCTGCATCCAGAGTCGGAAACCGGGTCTTCTGCAGCAGCGAAAGTGTTTGTTAGTGTTTGTAAGTGTGTATGAGTGTGTGTATGAGTGTGTGTGTTTATTAGTGTTGTGTATGTGTGACCCCGGTGTGTGTGCCCCCTCCCAGTGTCTATCTGCCCCCCAGAAAGGGCGCTGGGAGAACTACATCTGCCAGCAGCCTTTGCCCCTTCCACCAGTCCCTGGAGCCTCCCAGCAGCCCCCGGGACTCCCAGCAGCCCCCGGGACTCCCAGCAGCCCCCGGGACTCCCAGCAGCCCCCTCTCCAGTGAGAAGATAGAGGGGAGGCCACCGAGAGCCGCGGAGACCACCGGGCAGGTAATTGAAGAATTTTTTTTTATTTTTTTTTTATGCAGCACGGGGTTTTCAGAGCTGAAAACCCTGCAACCACTGTTTTTAATTGGATACCGTAGGTATCGTGAATGCGCATACCCAGGGTAATACAAATTTGGGCGAAAGGTTTTTTCCTCGCTAAACCATGCACCCAATTGAATATGCCCCTATATGTTTAAAAAAAACAATCAAGAAAACAAGATATAGAATTATAGTAAAATAAAGGTAAAACCCACATAAACATTTACATATACATTTTACATATATTTAATAGATACACATAAGTTTTGTTCCTGTAAACATTTGAAGTTGCAGAATAAATTTGGAATACTTTAATGCAGGGGCTCCCAACCACGGTCCTCAAGGCACACTAACAGTCCAGGTTTTAGGGATAGCCATAGCTTGGCACAGGTGGCTTAATTAGCACAGTACCTCAGTTATTTTGATTTAACCATCTGTGCTTAAGCATGGATATCACTAAAACCAGGACTGTTAGTGTGTTTTCAGGACCGTGGTTGGGAATCACTGCTTTAATGTCTTGAATGAATCTTTATTTTAAATTGTTTTCTTAACATAAACCTGTAAAATGTCCAGAAATTTAAAACTATTAACTCCACTATAGTATCAAAAGAAAACTATTGCAGTTGCATTAAAAAATGAAAAAGCTGTTCCTGGTAAAATTGACAGTCTGGTAAATGTGAAAGAGAAGCCTCCACAGGCGGGGTCAGACTGGCCTACAGGTGTACAGGGAAATCCCCAGTGGGCATTACCCCTCCTCTAGGGGTGCAGCAAAATCATGGATGAACTTGGGTGCTTGGTTTGGAAACTACACCAAGATTAGCTCTACTGCCAGAGCCGTAACTAGACTTTTTGGTGCCCTGTGCACCCAAAAAAGGGCCATGGCTTCATGGGGAAGGGCCAGGGAAGAGATAGGAGAGGTCAGGAGATGCTGGGAATGAAATGAGGAAGCTACCAGCAAGAATGATAATAAACAGAAATTTGAAAGGTCCAAACAGCGCCCCCTGACCTGTGGTGCCCTGTGCCATGGCACCGGCCGCACTACCCTAGCTATGACCCTGCCTACTGCCAATCAAAGTGGGTGGTGCTGACACACTCCTGCCCCCTTCTTTATAAAGGGGCTCTGTTCTTTGCATGTCCTCTTTATTAGTTGGCAAAATCCCTCTGTGGTAGTTGGTCACACCCCTTCTAGTAGCTGACCACACCCCTTAACTTGGGCCCCTACCACTGCATTCCCTGGTCTGACACTATCCACAGGCACAATTGTGCAGGGGCTCTGGGAGGGTGTGATTGGCCACTAACTACTTGCGCCTGGGCCTGTTGAAGGAGCCTGGCAGGGGCCAAATGTCCCTCTTTGCAGCACTGCAGATTGCGCATAGTATTTTGCATTGGTGATTTTCTTAGGAGACTTGGCCACGCCTCCTTGACTTGGCCACAACCCCTCAGCAGCCTGGCACCGTGGATGTTTCAACGACCCTGTAATTGTGATATGGCCCATTGGCAGCCAAGGGTTAACTGTTTAAAATGTGCAGCAATTTGTTACAGTAATTGTAAATTCTTTAAACATAAATCTTTGTGTTTTAGGTTATTCTTTATTATGCTACAATTGTGCAGTAAAAGATGAGGAGGTGAAAGACTACAAACTGTGTGAGGGAAAAACAGTGCAGTGTCCATCGCCGGGTGATGCGTGTGTCTCCCTGTATGAAAGGACCACAATAGGTGAGTGAAGAGATCCTGGTACTCCAGTATGCAATCAGGTCTTTACAGTGTATACACTATGAACTGGGGGGAAAGACATTTTAAAGTGTGTAATTAACTGTATGAAAAATACTAAATAAGGGATCTATTTACTGAGCCTTGGATGGAGTAAAGTGGACGGATATAAAGTACCAGCCAACCAGCTCCTAGCTGTTATTTTTCAAACACAGCCTGTGACGTGACAGGTAGGAGCTGATTGGTGAAAAATACCAGCTTTAGGGCTCTATTCATGTAGAACATGAAGTGGCTACTAAAAAATATCACTAAATACAACATCACATTGATGCAATATATAGTGATGTTTAGTAGCCACTCATGTACAGTACACCATGTCCGACATCTTCTGGCGCTGTCTGTCCGGCTCCTCTACGATCCCTGGGCGCAGTGAGAATACAGATATTTTGGATGCCTGACATGCCTGCTCCTTACTGCGCATACCGCGGCGTCTGAGAACAGCAGGTCAGGTCACACCTGCTGCAATGGTGGCTGGGAAAAGGGGGCGGAGCCAGCGCCGGGTGATGGACAGAGACCAGGGAAGTATGCAGCCTCTCTGCTCTGTACGGCTTGCGGTAACCGATAACGCTGTCCTCAGATGGCGAATCTGTACACAGCAGAGGAATGGAGAGCTGAGATTTCCGTTCCTTCATGAATCGCGGTGATGCCATGCAGGCATGGAGCTGGTGTACTGCTGGGAAAGTAATATACTTCTCCATGGTAAACTAGCTCTATGAATAGTACGAAGCAGAGAAGAGCCCTGATTTCAGCTAAACATGGCTCTTCTCTGCTTCATGAATAGACCCCTTAGTAGCGTATGCGGGTATCTGTCAAGAGATAAACATCCAGATGTCAGAAAATCTCCACAGCAATCACAGGAATCAATCATATTCAAGGTAAAATGGTATCCCAGTCACAATAGAACTTGGGGCCTGATTCAGACCCGGACACTAAGTTGAGATCGCTCTGAGTGCTGGTCGCCCATGTGCGCATGCGTATAAGTCATAGTGCGCAAACTAGTACGAGCGATTGGATTTTGCTCGCTCGCCCTGAAAAGACTGCCCAGTGAAATGAGTGACAGATAGCGCCGTTTGTGGGTGGTAACAGGAGAAGGTGCTTGTGAACGGGGGAGTGGTGCTGCGAACGCAGGCGTGTCTGACCGTCAGAACGGAGTTTAATGGGTGTGCATAATTAGCAAAGTAGCGTCATTGTACACGTCACTTGGTTGTGTTTTAACCTGAACTGCTCGCAGTGCTTGCGTGAGGGTAAGGTCTAGCTCAAGCGCTGCGAGCAGCTCCGATGGCTCTCAATGTTACCAATTATTCCATCAAATACCGGAGATGGCGTGTGTTGCGAGTGGCAAGGGGGCGTCTTTATACACTAGCGAGCGCTTATTGCCGGGCCTCGCTAAGACATAGAGGGCATCCTTACGTGACGCAGTGCGAGTGCAGTGCGAGCGCTTAATTTAAATATCCGGCCCCTTTTTGCCAGCGTGTCACCTTCTTCCATCTATGGTGAATTCCAAAAATCCCTTGTAAAATGGTGGAGGCCATTTTGCCAGTGACTCGTTAATGTGCAGAAAAATGTCCCTGAGGTGCGGGCAACATTTTCCCGGACACTTGTGCATGTGCAGTAGATTCTGGCATTAAGCCAAAATCTACTGCGCTGCCAGAGTCAGGAGCATATCTAGAATGGGTGCAGGGTGTGCGAGGCACACGAGCCCCTGGGTCCAGGGGGACCCTGCACCGCACACCCTGCACCCATAGTTTTACTTACCTCTCCGGAGTCCCACTTCGGAGCGGGGGTCCGGCGCTCTAAAAACTACTGGAAAATGGCCGCTGCGCCCATTTTCCCATCGTTTGCACATGCGCAGTACAGGGAAAATGGGCGCCGCCGCCATTTTCCGCCATTTTCCTGGTGACCAGCGCATCCTCTATAGACTCTGGGCGCACTCTAGTGCACAGAGTCTATAACTCAGGCGCTGGCTGTGCACAGCTCAGTGCGCTGCCGGCCGCCGGACAGAGAGGAGGGGGCCCGTGTCGGAGACTGCACATGGGCCCCCTCCTCTCTAGAAATGCCCCTGGCCAGAGTGGTGGGAGCCGAAAAGGAGGTTGCACACGAGGCCACCTCCACTCTTAAAACGCCCCTGCATAGGGAAAAGCGCCACAGAAGTGTCCGACTGAGAATCATACACGAAGAGTAAGATAATATATAAACATGTAATTCATTTATAAAGCATTATCTGTGTTGCAATAGCTAAGTCTATTTCAATTAAGTATATGCAATGTCCTTACCTTGTTTGCCCTTGGAGAGGGATACGAGATCTTAGTGTCTCTGTATTAGGAGTGGGAAGTGTTTGTAATTCCTCTGTAATTAATTAGCTGAGAAGCATCACTTCCAGCTTCAGCTCACCACTCTCCGAACCATCCCAAAGGGTCCCAGAGTACAGTAGGAGCAACACATCACAGTACTGACTGCGGGCCTGATTTAGAGATGCACGCTAATGCGATCGCAACTGCCTTTTCATTCGCAACGCACCTGCGAAAATATGCTACTGTCTAAAGAGATCACCTGAGCAACACTGCTGCCTTCTTCCCTGCATGCGGAGACGCACACCTGCCTAAATATCGGTACCATCGATGCACATCGACAGCCATCTTGCCCTTGCGACAGGTCTGACCAGCATCACGCTGAGAGCTCTCATGCTGCGTATGCACTCGCAATGGCTAATGTATGCAGGCCCATGTAACGGTGTTTAAACGGACAGGCGCGCCCGCGTTTTTTACTGCCACCCTCCCCATCACCACCAAACGCTAGCAACCTGTCATTTACTTAGCGATGGATTCCTCTGTGCGTAATCACTGCGCACTCGCATTGCGGCTTATGCGCAGGCGCGATGGCAAACACTTGCTCGATCAGTGTATGTAATCGCCCTTGAGTCCACCTCTGAATTGGGCGCTGTATCAACAGATACATACAGCTCCAGTGTCACTGGCTCTGGCATCAATCTAGTAGTTCCCTGATGACGTATGTGTGTATACTGTACACTGCCAATAAGTAAATATAACGTAGAACTACGCCAGAAGGAAGCAATGATTGGCCACTTAAAAAAAAAAAACCTATGAAGCTTTGCATTATATACAGTAACTGATACATTTTTATTCCATCAGTAACACATTCAATAAATAACAACAGGCTGATTGGTTGCTATGGGCAACTTCTCCACTCTTTGCCCTGCATGATACATCAACCCCTGTAATTTTCACTCCTACACATATCACTAACTTTCCTCTTGTTTTTATTTCTCAACATTTATCATTGGAGTCAGGGGCGGAACTAGTGGTGGTGCAGCCGGTGGCTTGCACCGGGGCCCACTGTGGTGCAGGAGTCCATAGCCGTCTGCATCCAACAGCGCCGCTGCCCCCGCCCCAGTGTCCCCCGGGCCCCACAGTATTTACGTGTAGTGCAGACCGCAGTGAGAGCGGTCTGCACTACACAGTAACACACGGCCGCCAGCAGCCAATGAGAGTCAGACAGACTCTCATTGGCTGCAGGGTCCACGGAGGGAGCCGGCTGGAGCTCACTCATGAGCTCCGCCTTACGGCTCCCCACACAGCCGGTGATGGGAGAGATGTCATGACGTCTCTCCCATATTGCAGAAGAACGGGCCGGGAGAGCGGACAGTGGCGGCCATGGCAGGAGTGGGGATGCAAGTAAGTTGTGGGGGGTTTTTTTGTGTGTAAGGGGCACGGGCACTGACACTGGCACTGCATGGGGGGCACTACTAGGGGCACTCATTGGGGGGTACTGTATAGAGGGGCTGGCCGCTACTGGGAGCACTGTATGGGGGAGCGCTACTGGGGGCACTATATAGAGGGGACTACTACTGGGGGCAATGCATAGGGAGGACTATTACTGGGGGCAATGAATAGGGAGGACTACTACTGGAGGCAATGCATAGGGGGGATGGCCACTACCGGGGGCACTGTATAGGGGGGACTATTACTGGGGGCAATGCATAGGGGGGACTGCTACTGGGGGCACTGCATAGGGGGACTACTTTTGGGGGCAATACATGGGGGGGGACTACAACTTGGGCACTGCATAGGGGCACTGTATAAGGGGCACTGCATAAGGGGACCTCTACTGGGAGCACTGTATAGGGGGCCCAAACCATATTCTTGCACCTGGGCCCACCACTTTCTAGTACCATCACTGATTGGAATCATTTTTAAAATTATATGTAATAAAGGTTATATTTTACCCCTCAGTGCCCCAAAAAGAATACTGTTCTCCTTTCTAATGTACATGACTTATGTCAGTGGTTCTCATCCTCAGCCCTCAAGTACCCCCCAACAACAGGTCATGTTTTCTGAATTTCTGTCTGTGCAACCAGGTGAAGAAGTGGTCTCTAATTAGCTGTTTGGTGATGGTACAACCTGTGTACTGTACAATAGATGTATTTATAGAAAGCTATCTGAGATAATATATTTTTGTACTTCATTGCTAAATTTTCTCCTGAACAATACAAATCAATATTTCCCTGAATTAGCAAATTATGTCATTTAATAACTCTCTCTTCCTTTATAGGAGGTGCACATGGAACATCGCTGTTTACGAGACTGTGCGGAAAGTGCAATCAATACAAGAACGGGACTGTGCGCTTTCACAAAGGCCGACTCAGGATCAACACAACCTGCTGCCACCATGATAACTGTACTCCTCCCATCCCCACTTGTAAGTGCCACATTCTCCACAATAACTGTGTAACCTGTCCTGCCTTCACCATTATCATCTCACCTGTGTCCTGCTGCCTGCAGACTATTTCATGAGTGACATACACATGGCGTACATTCTAACAATCAGAGCCTGAGTCATTGCCGCCCGCTACTACGATTACGCACGCAATCAGCTGATTGTTGCGTTCTGTGCATGCGTTTGCATCTCATCTGAACTGCGCACACCCATCACAGAGTGATTGACAGGAAGTGACGTTTGTGGGTGGTGACGGGGTGGTGGGGGGCTTCGGGGGGTCGGGGAAACGTAGACGTGCCAGTGCATTTGAACGCCATTACCGCGTGCATAAATTAGCCACTGTGATGCCATTCACAGCCTGAGGCCTCATAGTGTGCGTGGAAGTTAGCAATTCTTGAGTGAGGTCAGAGCTTGTACAAGTGTGCGTGAGGCTGCGATGGTACCGATGGTTTCCCAATCTTGCTAAACATTACGGATGTGTTTAAGGTTAAATGGGTGTCCTTGTGTTGTGCTGTGACGGCATAGCGATCGCAATGGATTAGCATACTATCGCAGTTGAACTGCGTGCGTAATCGTTATTGCATTTGCAGTTGCAATCGGTAGTGAATCGGTCCTTCAGTGTACTGCACTCTTATGGGGCATATCCATTACATGATTAATGAACGATTGAACGATAAAGACATCATTCATAATACTGTGCAGTGGACATTGGGCCTGATTCAGAGCCGGACGCAATTAGCGCTCGCTCGTCCAGAAAATAGGGGTGGCTATTCAAATGAACCGTTCGCTCTTTGCGGTCTGTTCACGCCTCTAGGTCTGAAAGAGCGAACAAAACTTGCGGTCGTTTTTAATCGCTTGCATCCTACGTCATGTCCGCTATTTATTAGATTAATCGAGTACATCGACCAGGGTATTCTTGTGGCTGGTTTTTGCTACTACAATCTTGCGAGCAGTTCTGACTATAAAATAACCCAGTGACGTGGTCAATGACGCTGCTGTAGTAATTATGCACACCCATAAAACGCCCGTTTTGACCTTTAAGCACGCCTGCGTTCGGATCTCCACTCCCCGTTTTCAAGCACCTTCCCCTGTTACCACCCACATGCGCCTCCTCCTGTCACTCAAAATAGCAGGCATTCGCTATTTTGCGAGCACATGAATTTCGACCGCACTGACTGGTTCACGCATGCGTATAACGATCCGTGCGCATGCGCAGTTGGGCAAACAACGCTCGGAGCGAACGAGCGGCTGCTTACGAGCGGCCCTGAATGAGGTCCATTGTGCCCACACTGAACGATATGTCATTCAGTGCCGGCTCCCTCCCTCATCCCTGAACCTGCACAACCTGACGATATCATCGGGCTGGACAGTAGGTTCAGGCGATGACAGATGCCGACAACGACCAGCGGGCATATCCGCTGCACGATATTGCAGACGATGAACGATATCGTTATCGTTCAATCATATCGTGTAGTGGATATGCGCCTTTACACACCCAGTGTTTTCTGTGCTATATTATCCCATTTATCCCACCAAAATGTGCTTTAACTGTAATCATTTTGCCATTAATAAATACAAATGCCTTGGGCTTGTGTCTTAGCTTTCCCTGAACTGTTTTTTTTTATACCCATGAAAATACTAACTTCAAATATATACCTATAATTTAAGAAGCTGAGATACCCAAATTACGGACTAAAAAAAAAAAAAACTGCGTCATTTAAAATTTACTAATAATAACAATAAAAAGTTCCAGAATTGATCATTAACTGGAGACATTGGATAATAAATTCACATTTGTGTGTAATTAGGTACAATATATTCTTCTTTGTTTTAAGTCCTTCAATTGGATTACGAAATGGAGGTCTCCTGATATAATAGAAACTTTATCTAAAATATATTCACTTCTAATAAACTCCCAAACCGCAACTCGGAAAGCTGAGAAAACCGCCCAAGGGCCCAAACAGGCTCTTCCTCAGTGACAATAGCTGGCACTGATGCTACAAAAGAAGTAGTGTATCAGGTGTTAGCAGGAATGTGCATCAGGTGTCCCACATTGGAATGTTCAGACACAAGTTTCTAAAGGTGGCCATACATCTGCGACGGATCGTCGCGATGCAGGGATGCAATCGGAAATTTCCGATCGCCCATCGGAAACTTCCGATCGCCCACCATCGATGTTCTGCGATCCGTTGCTGGATCGCAGACATTTCCCATGTTAAATGTCGGTGATTTGACGCTGCAACCAAGCATCGTGGGATCGCGGCAATCCATCGCAGAGGGATCGGGCCCATTACAAAGATACATTTGTCTGGAGGGGCAGTCTCCTATGGCTGTGGGGGGGAGCAATCACACTGATCGCGCCCCCGTCTGCTTAGCACCGGGCTGGGGGGCTTACAGCGCCCCCCCTGGCGCTCAGCTACGCGGCGCTGAAAAAGTGATTTATTTTTTTTTAAGGGGGCATGGCAATACCTCCCGCAATTAGGCCATGCCCCCTCCATTACCCGGGCCCGGCCAGGTTCTCAAGGGCCCTGCTTATGCTTAGTAGAGGCTACAGATCACATGGTACAATTTGCAGTGCTTCCACAAGGACATGAAGTCCTTGTCTGTACCGCCATATCACCTTACTGACAGTCCAAGAGGATCAAAACCAATAAAGGATGTATCCAGAGCTAAACGTTTATAAAAAAAATATACATACATTTAGGGGCTGATTGTCAGTTGGGAGAAAAGCAAAAAGACCAACAGGGAGAAAGTACTAACCCTTGGAGAGAGATAAAGTGGAGAGTGGTAAAGTACCAACCAATCAGCTCCTAACTGCCATTTTTCAAACACAAATGCAAATAACCAAACAAGACTGCGCTAATTGGGAACACACTACTAGACTGTGAGATGGCAGAAATATATAACAACAGTCTGGGCTTCTTATATGCAAAAAGTAATAATTTAATCACATTTGATATATTTGACCACCCACCACATCCATTTAAAAATAACAATGTAACTAATAATGTCCACGGTTATATAGATATCTCAATAATAATGACCTAATAAGGTACTTTGTAGGGTCTTCTGCAATAGCTACATATGACTCTGATAGGCTGGTGTTTGATCCATAAAGGTAAGTGGAAATCCGTGTGGAATGGAATATAAATGAAGCATACAGTTCTTTTTAAGACAAAAATAATGAGCTGATATAAAAAGTCTTATCCCAAATTCTATTTAATTACCACGCTTGAGTCCGTTTAAGTTGTGCGGAGTTAAGGGATTGGCGTTCTGACACGGGATACACTTCATCGGCAGTCTCTCTGTCTCCCGTTCTTGAACAGCTGATAAAGCCGCGTGTGTGTATCCGGAATAAAATAACAGCCTAGTGGGATTGGAGTAACGACTTGCCAGATCTTTTCCATCTAAAAGTCCAAAAAATATTCTTTTTTGTTTTTACTAGGGCACAGGTTCTCAAACTCGGTCCTGAGGACCCCAAACAGTGCATGTTTTGCAGGTCTCCTCACATAATTACTAGTGAAATAGTTAGCTGCCCCTATAGATCTTTTAAAACGTGTCAGTGAGTAATGAACACACCTGTGCACCTGCTGGGTGACCTGCAAAAAGTGAACTGTGTGGGGTCCTGAGGACCGAGTTTGAGAACCACTATACTAGGGAATCACAATCCCTGGAGTTTAGATTTGCAGCTGATTGTTGTATTACCTACACTTGCAAAGTGGGAGGACAAAGAAGCACTTAGTTGATTGCATATATTCTTTATGGTTCATTAGCGCCGAGGTCATTGGTTGATTTTTCAAACACCGCCTGGCATTATTCCGAGTTCCATCCGAAAGATCCTAGTGATCTTAAAATAGTGGGAGTTGAGATTATTAATAAAACCATAATGGGAGGCGACAGATTTAAAAACCTACGTCACGCTGAATCTGAATGGATCATTAGATTACAAACTTTACACCCATTTATTTTAACGAAGCTCTTGAATTCATTCACTAAATCTTCATGATTGAGATAGGTCACCACTTCTCCACATGTACTGTCCGGTCAACGGAGTAGACATTAACTCTCCCAGTCACCTTCTAGCTTATCCTTTTTTGGGATTAATTAATTATATATATATATATATATGTTTTGTTTTATTTTTGTTTTTTTTATTTATTTATTTATTATTTTTCCAAAACAGACAGATTAACCAAATTTGCGCAATCTGTGTCTTTTAAACAGTCCAGAAAGTGTCCATATATATTCGTGGTGCAGCACTCCTGATAAGCCCTTCTCCCATAGGGTATTGCACTGTATAAACAAAGATGAAAGGAGGAGCACAACAGTGAAGTATATAAAAATAATGAACTTTACTTAAAGGATTAAAAACACTCACATAGGCAATGTGTGATACATTGCAATATCACAAATCAAGCACGAGGAAGCGGGTGAACCCAGTCCCATCAGCACACTGTCATCTTTGATGTTATTCCGCTTTCCTCTCTGAACCCGTGACGTCACAACAATCACGTCCTAGTCAAGCCATACCCAGACGTGTTTCGGCCAATCGGACTTCCTCAGTGGGGTTTGGCCATCAATCAATCTCTCTGTGTTTATATACCAGCATATCTGGTCATCTGATTCCATTAGACCAATCACTACTTCAAGTTTGAACAAACTAAACATAGGGAGACACTCATAGAATGTTTGAAAAAACAAAGGTGGCCTCAATCTATGGACGCCATTCAATCCCTCTCTTTAAAACAGCTATTTCATCATTATTGAGTTCATAACCTGACAAATTGAAAATACCTTGTTCAGTTAATAATTTCCCTTCCTCATTCTTTTTCCTTTTTCCCCCTCTCTTTCCTCTCCGAATTCTCCTTGTTTCTTTTTGTTTTTGTTTTTGAATTTCTTGCTGGTGTCTCCTATTGAGAATTTTCTCAAGGGGGAGTTTTTTGTTAAATTCAGGGATTCTAGTACATTATATTTATTCAGTGTGGACGCACGCCACTCTCTCAAATTCTCCCTTTTCCCAATTCTTTCCCTTTGTGAAAATGCTGTTTTTTTCTTATAGTTCACACTCTCCCATGTTCCCTCAGTGTTCCTTTGCTTATTCCTATCATTTAAATTTTTTGACCAATTTCTCACTTTATTATGTTTATAATCCATAAGGTCCCTTTTAAATTTAGACACTTTAGTTAATTTTCAAATTTTTTAACTTTAGTTCTTTAAATCCCTTTAATCATCCAACTCTTTAATTGGTTCTATTTTCTCTTTCAACATTTATATATCCTTATCTATCTCTCATAATTTTCTTTTTTCTTTCCAAGACAATAATGGTGCATACACACGATCAGATTTTTTCTTCAGATATGGACGATAACGATTTAAAAATCGTTCAGTCGTTCATATCTGAAGGAAAATCGTTCATATCTGACATGCCTGAACGATGGACGATCAACGATGCGCGTTCCCGTTTGTCAGATAACGATATCTGACATCTGATGGGTTTGCAGTCAGACTTGGACGATTCCATTCATTTTAATGCAGTCAAAAATCGTTCAATCGTTCAAATCGTTCAAATCGTTCAAAACTTTGGTCAAATCGTTCAAATCGTTTAGTCGTTCAGTCGTTCATCTGACAAATCTGACAAGTCTGACAAATCTGACCGTGTGTACGCTCCATAAGTCTCATCAATTCCAAGGAGCAGTTAACCAGAATGCTAAACCATTTTTCTCTGAATTCACTCCTCTCATTCCCAAAGGTTGGATTCTTAAGGACTCTTAATCCTCTGGGGACCCTTCCAGCTTCTAAATAATTCTCAATTGATGTGATCTCCCATCTTAATTTAATTTCTTTCATCAACAATCTCTCATTAAAGATTTTATGACATTCATCTGAGCGTTTAGCTCTATATTCATTATATGACATAATTGCTATATAAAAGAAAAAATCGCTAAAGCAATTCACTTCAATTCAGCATTAAACACACTTTGTAGCATTCAAATAGTTATATAAACATAAATCCACTTGTTATTTTTTATGTGCGCGACCCTTGTTTTATGGGTAATCCAATTTATGGAATAGATAAGAGCTAAGTGTCACCTGGTGGATGTACTTTATAATAGTACTAGTCCGGACTTTAACAAAATGGAGGTTATATTAGTGTATGGAGATCCACAACAAAATGGCATCCATAGATTGAGGACACTTTTGTTTTTCCAAACATTCTATAAGTGTCTCTCTATGTTTAGTTTGTTCAAACTTGAAGTAGTGATTGGTCTAACGGAATCAGATGACCAGATATGCTGGTATATAAACACAGAGAGATTGATGGCCATTCCCCACTGAGGAAGTCCGAATGGACGAAACGCGTCTGGGTATGGCTTGACTAGGACGTGATTGCTGTGACGTCACGGGTTCAGAGAGGAAAGCGGAATAACATCAGAGATGCCAGTGTACACTATATATGAACATGCTCGGCCCCACTGCTGCCACAGCTATCAGTCTCTGATGCAGAGCCACTAAAGCCACCCGAAGGACCAGACTCCAGCATGATTATGCCTCCGATCTCTCGCCTGCCTGCGTGTGCCATGTGCCTGTCTCAGAAGGTCTCTGCAGCATCCATTACATGCTGCAAAGACAGCGTGCCTTTACAGCCTCGCATCCCTCCCCGGACTCGGTGACAGCAGCTGGCTCAATGTGCCGCTGACTGCCAATCCCGAGTGTGTACCGGGGGCCGTACCCCGCCTCCGCCAGGTGGTCTCTGCAGCATCAAAGCTGCAGAGCCCAGCACTGTGCTTCAGGACCCCCACTTTGTGCCCGCCTGCCGCCCGCCCGTGCCGGGCAGAGCCGTCATCAGGGGGTCTGCAGCACATCACACTGATCCCAGAATTGCCTCCAGTGTGCGCATCTTATGTAAATGTTGTTGGGGGTCAGTGAAGCTGCATCCAAGGAACTAACCACTAGCCTCAGCATGCCCAGAAAATGGGGATGACGCGTCCCCGTTTTCTGGGTCATTGCCCCTACCTCTGCATGGGAATAATTCTGCATCTTAGGGGCACTGCAAGCGCCATCGCAGACCCTGATCGGCAAATGCGCAGCACAGATCCTGCTCATGCGCAGATCACCAAACACCGGAGTGGTGTGTAAATCATCGGGTTTGCATACAACTCTAAATAATGCTCACAGATACTTCTACTGAAGGGCGCATTTAAAGATACAACTCAAAATAGGACGCATCGCGAAGGGGCATGCCTAGCTTGCGTCTGCGCACCTTTTCTGTATTACAGATGAATGTTAATGCCCTCTGGGCCAGATCAGCAGACCCGGACGCTAAGCTGCGATCGCACGCTATGGCCTATAGTTGCCCGTCTGCGCATGCGTCTGCGCGAGCAAGTCACTGCGATCGGGAATCGTGCGCTCGCAGTACACAGACTGAGCGCTACTTTGGGTGACAGATAGTGAAGTTTGTGGGTGGTAACAGGGGAAGGTCCTGGAAAACGGGGTAGTGGATGTGCGAACGCAGGCATGTCTGAGCGTCAAAACGGCGTTCTTTGGGTGTGCACAAGTAGCTTAGAAGCGTAATTGTACACGTCACCTGGTTGTATCTCAGCCTGCAGTGATCGCAATGCTTGCGGTGGGGTAAGGTCTACCTCAAGGGCTGCGTGCAACTCCGATGGCTCTCGATGTTACTGATTAATCAGACACTTCCTGGAGATGACATGTGTTAAGAAAGAAAAGTGGGCGTCATTACACCGGCGTGCGATCGCTCTGCCGTCTCTCTCTAAGACATAGAGGGAGTCCTTGCGCCAGACAGTGCGTTCGCGGAATTTGCATACCCGGCCCCTGACGGCTGCAAAACTGCGCTGCATTGCGTCCGGGTCTGAATCACCCCCTCTGTCTCTTCTAGCACAATAGGGCTGCAAGATTAATATACGTGTAAGGGGGTGCTACAAGTCTTATGCACAATGGAAGGTTACACCATGCATTTGTATTTACTTGCAACAGAAGATGCAAAAATATAGGCGCATGTCATAAACATGGGAGGGGTCCTACACTTTCATAAATTGAATTCCCTTTAATTTATACAGTAAAAGTTATTATAACTAACAGATTAATAGAATTATTGTAGCAAAATAAAAATAATAATAATAATAGTAATTATTTCATATCTGTAACGGAACGTAAAAAGGGAAGTTCCATATTAATCCTGTATTTATTTACACAAATTTGAGGTATAATTAAAGCAATTGCTATATTTTATTTTATAAGTACAAGTACAATATTATTTGTATATTTTGCCATTAATGTTCATGTTTAATTATTTGTATTTTTAGCTAAATTTGTGCCCTAGAAATCTTTTTATCACTGTGACCCTAAACTACCTGTTATACTCTGTTACTAAAGCTACACACCCTTGTGCACTCCACTTACCCGCTGCTGTTTTTAATAATAAAAAGACTTGTCTTCCTTTCCAGATATTATACAGTACCAGTACGGTATGCATTCGGGAAGCCGACTGTCATATCCCGGCAAGGGTGAAATGCCGGGCGTCTAGATGTAGACGCCCGCATTTCCCCGACGCCGGGAGACCGGCGCCTAGCATCACTATCGTAGTGATGCCGGGCGCCGCGAGCGGACAGCGGACAGCCGCGGAGGGGGAGGGTTAGGTTTAGGGCTTCCGGGGGGGACTTAGGGGTCAGGCACCCCCCCGGGAGGGTTAGGGTTAGGCTAGGGGAAGGGAGGGTTAGGGTTAGGCACCCCCGGGGGGGACTTAGGGTTAGGCACCCTCCCGGTGGGTTTAGGCAGTGGGGAAGGGAGTGGTTAGGGTTAGGCACTTAGAGGGGGGATTAGGGTTAGGCACTTGGGGGGGAAGTTAGGGTTAGGCACTTGGGGGGGAAGTTAGGGTTAGGCACTTGGGGGGGAAGTTTGGGTTAGGCACTTGGGGGGGAAGTTAGGGTTAGGCACTCCTAAGGAGGGTTAGGGTGGTTAGGTTAGGTTAGTAGATACTCACCTATCCACGATCGGGATTTCCAGCGCTGTCGAGCTTCCGCTGCTTCGAACTCTGCTCATGTCGGGCTGCCGCCATTCCACTAGTACATACTGTATATACACATTACCCCATCATTAGAGAATAATTCACCCCATCTCATTGAACGCTGTGCATTCATCTCATTAATCTACAGTACCAGTTATACCGTGATAGCAACTCGGGCAACTACACTACTATACAGTTATGTACAGTATGTATACTGATTTGCGGCCCGTTCTAAGAGCTTACTGTATGTACTGTATGTGATATTAAAAATATTGCTTGTGCGAACATGCAAATACTGTACAGTGCATGAATGTGATATCCATCCAATTTAACAGTATGGTATTCAGTACAAATTACAACAGTGGAGCACTCGCCACCCAGCGGTTAAGCTCTGTATTACATGCCATAGCGTATCCTTCATTGAAGCAGGGCCGGCTCTAGAGGTGTTCGACCAGTGCGGTCGCACAGGGGCGCCACCCATAGAGGGGCGGCACCCTTCCCCAGCATCCTGATTTCAGCGGGACAAATCGGGAGGTTGGGGACCCCCACCGCCGCAGCTGTGTGGTGGTGCCGGACCCCCGGAGTGTCCCCGGAGTGTGAATGGAAGCAACCATTCACTGACAGGAGAGGGCTGGGGGAAGCCCAGCCAGTGACGGTGTGCTGGGCTTTACCCCTAGCCTGACGTTATTTGGAGGCATGCCATGCGGGCACGCCTCAAAATAATGTCACACAGGGGGTGTGGCCTATGGTAATTAGGCCACGCCCCCAAATTCGGTGCGCGATGTTAGGCCACCTTCTCAAGGGCCAGCACAGGGTGCTCCGGACCCTGTGTTGAAGAATACCACGGTACGCCACAAGTCCAGTCATCACGTAACGTTTCATGGCGCGACACAGAGCCCTGAATGGTGCGCCATGAACAACAAACTAGCTGGGCACATCTGTACTGGACAATTTGCCAGTTTCCAGGCAACTCGGAACAACAAATCATCCAATCCACATTGTGCAGTGTGTACGCACTATTTGCGCATCATTTGTAGCATCTTCAGATTGGCAATTTGAGGAACGACACCATGCTTCTGTATGTGGCGGGGAATAATTTATCGGGCAGTCAAACACCAGATCGTGCAGTGTGTACGGACCGCCCGATATATCATCCAGTCGTTTCTGCCATTGCTAGGTAAACACATCGTCTAGTGCAGTGGTTCTTAAACTCAGTCCTCAGGACCCCACACAGGTCGCATTTTCCAGGTCACCCAGCAGGTGCACAGGTGTATTCATTACTCACTGACACATTTTAAAAGATCCACAGATGGAGATAATTATTTCACTCGTGATTCTGTGAGGAGACCTGGAAAACATGCACTTTTTGGGGTCCTGAGGACCAAGTTTGAGAACCTGTGGTCTAGTACAATGGTTCTCAAACATGGTCCCCAGGACCCCACACAGGTCACAATTTGCAGGTCTCCCAGCAGGTGCACAGGTGTAGTCATTACTCACTGGCACATTTTAAGAGATCCACAGGAGGTTATAAATTATTTCACTTTTGATTATGTGAAGAGACCAGGAAAACATGCACTGTTTTGATATTCTGTGGTCTAGTATGTACCTAGCTTAAGGGCCTGATTCAGAGTTGGAAATAGAGTAAGATAAAGCCAGTAACTGAGCATCTTGGTAACACCATGCTGCGCTGCAGGTGGGGCAGATGTAACGTGTGTAGGCAGAGTTAGATTTAGGAGGGAAGTGTCCAATCATATCTAAATTGCAGTGTAAAAATAAAGCTGTCCAGCATTTGTGGACTACATGTAAAAGCAGCCAGTATTTACCCCGCATGCAAAATAATGTATGTATTTGCAGTCCTTGCATTGAAACATGCCAGGTTTAATTGTCCAGGTTTACAGTTACTGTACTTGCTCCATCTTACTCTATTCCCAAATTAGTGCCTGATTCAGCGCACATTGCTCGCAAGCGGGTCGATGGTCGGCCAGTGCGCACGCGCGGCATGCGTAATGCATGTGCATGAGTCCCAGAGCAAGTGAGAACTTCACTCGCTCCGGGGCTCCCTACAAAACGGAGCGGCTGTCGATGTTGATCGACAGCTCGCCACGTTTTGTAGGTTGGGAGGGGGGGTGGCTGGACAAACGGAGGCGTTCCCGAAGGAATGCCTGCCGTTTGTGGGCGGCCCTACTGACATCATTCGTGATGTCAGTAGTGAGCTTCCTGCTCTATTAGAGCAGGAAGTTCACTCGGGCTTGCGGGAACCGAGACTCTACACCAAGGGTCTCGTTGCAAGCCCGATGGTCGCGATATGCGAGCGGCCTGAAAGCGGATTTTTTAAATAAAAAAAATCCACCCTGATTCAGAGCGAGCACTCGCACATAGCGAGCGCCTCTGAATCAGGCCATAAATCTGGACACACGGTTCCCCTTGCTGATTTCCTAAATATGACCAGTATTATGTTATATTTTTTAAATACAAAAAAACAACAACATTAAACTGTAGTTTTCTATGGCAATCAATCAGATATTAGCTTTCATTAGTGTGGGACTAGAGAGACTAACGATCGCAAATACATTGATTTTCATTGGTCACTTGACTCGATGTCTAACAAATAATATGACTTAGTTGTGTTGGTGCTTTCCTTTAAGAAACTAACCGTATAATTTTTCTGTCTGTGACTAATCTTATCTCTGCTTTATTGTAAGTACCACCTGATAAACCTGCCAAAGATGAAAAAATCATTGGGAATGGAGTTACTTGTAAATCCTGCTATGCCTCCAACACCAAGAGTTGCGAATGTAACATCCAGGTGAACTGCACGAAGGATGAGAATAAATGTATCTTTCGTTATGCAGTTGCAACAGGTGAGGTCTTTTGTGAAGTTCTGATATTCCCAGTAACCTTAATTCTTCCATTTAGTCCATTCCCTTAATTTAGTCTCTCGTCTCCCCTCTACCTGCCCCCTGGATCCCATCCCCTCTCATCTCCCTCATTCCATACCTCCCAACATGACCCTCTCCAGGAGGGACACAATGCTCTGGTCCTGGACTTCCCTGGTTATTTATGATTGGTGGCGGCTCCAGGGGCGGTGCTGCAGCACAGTCCAAAATTCAAATAGGGGAGTCACACCAACTGCCAGTGAGTCCCAGCCAGTGATGTTGGCAGTGTGTGAAATGACAGTTGGTGTGACTCCCCTATTTGAATTTTGAACTGTGCTGCAGCCCCACCTCTTACCAGGGAAGTCCAGGACCAGAGCACTGTGTCCCTCCTGGAGAGGGTCATGTTGGGAGGTATGCTCATTCCCTATCCCCCACTGCCTGCTCCCACCTTGCTCACCTCTTCAAAATGGCGGCGGCCATTTTTCCAGTGTTCTGAGCAGCAGTGACACCCGAAGCGGGACCTCGGACAGGTAAGTTTAAAAAAAATATGGGAGCAGTGTGTGCGGTGCGGGGCCCCCCTGGACCCGGGGGCCCGTGGGCCCCGCACACACTGCACCCATTATAGATACACCACTGCTATCACAGATCTATTAGCCAAACATAATCCAAGATCTACTTCACAATCCCATAGTAGATGCGCTACGTAAAAAACACAATACCACAAATCTATTAGAATCAAATACCACTAAGGACTGTCCACGTACTTCCACAATCCAGTTCTAATCCACCACTCACAAAAAAAAAAACATTTCAAGCTAGTACACTGCCAACCTAAGGGCCTGAATCAGGGCGGATTTAAAAAACAAAAAATCCGCCTCCAGGCCGCTCGCATCAGTGGTGTAACTAGGGTATTTGGAGCCCAGGGCAAATTTGAAAAGGGAGCGCCCCCCCCCCCGCCCGATGCGCGCGCCAAAAAAATGGGCGTGGGCATTTAAAAATGGGGCGTGTCAACATGACACACCCCTTTATTTTCACACTGAACATTCCTATCCATATGCACCTTAACCCCAGTAGTAGCCCTTATACAGTACCCCCAGTATGCAATTGTGGTCCCTCTTATACAGGCCCATAGTAGTGCCCCTTATACAGTATCCCCAGTAGTGGTCCCCCTTATACAGCCCCCAATTAGTTCCCCTTACTCAGTACCCCCAGTAGTGACCCCCCAAATGCAGTGCCCCATGTAGTGTTCCCCCTTATGCAGTGCCCCCAGTAGCAGTCCCCACAATGCAGTTCGCCCAGTAGCGGTATCCCCTTATGCAGTGCCCTTTATATGGTGCCCCCAGTAGTAGTCCCCCCCCCATGCAGTGCCCTTTATATAGTGCCCCCAGCAGTAGTCCCCCCCATGCAGATTTCCCAGTAGTGGTCCCCTTTTGCAGGCACCCAGTAGTGATCCCCCCTATCCAGTGCCCCCTGTAGTGGCCCTTCCTATTATTGCCCCAGTAGTGGTCCCCCCAGTGCAGTGCCCCTAGTAGTAGGCCCCTTTTATAATGCCCCCAGTGGTAGTTCCCCCCCCCCAAGTAGTAGTCCCCAGTAGAGGTTCCCCTTCCCGATTAAGTGCCCCCAGTAGTAGCCCCCCCCCAGTAGAGGTCCTCCCAATAATGGTGCCCCCAGTAGTAGCCACCCCTCCCCCGTTGTGCCCCCACCACCAGTAGAGGTCCCCCCAGTAGTAGCCACCCCCTCCCCCGTTGTGCCCCCAGTAGTGCAGATAGGTTAAAAAATATATATTTGGAAAAAACAATGCCCTTATTTTGCGCTTATGATGTGAAAATAAATGCTGCTCCTCAAGTGGAACCCCTGTTAGTGGGAACAAATAGATCAAAATACACAACAATACTAGAGGTCCCAAATACAAATATTGATATTCCTTTATGGTATATGATGGTTGATACCAAATGGGGAATCCAAAGACAAGTTCTTATAAAGGCAAATGTTCTTATCCGGTTATAGCGTATTCCAATATGATTTGATAGTCGATTTCATAGAGTCCAAAGAGCTTCTAAAAAAGACCCGCTCACCAAAAATCACCAAGAAATGGCCCAAAGGCCCACCATTAGATGTTGTAAAACATATATTTATTTAAAAGTTTTTGTCATTATGACATAAAAATAATTAAAAGCTTTCTTACACGATAAATTTATCCATTAACACAGCAAGGGAAGATGGCAATTGGTATCCTGTTGTCTCCCCTTTTTTTGGGGGGGTAAAGTTCCAAAAACACAGGTATTAACCCTTCTGGTCAATGGATTTAGAACCCAACGCGTTTCGTCCATTAGGACTTTATCAGGGGTATAAACATCCAAATACAGAAAAACGTATATAGTCCAACAGAAAGCTGATATAGCTTGATCCTGCGATCAGAACACATCTCAATTTGACAAATAGCATCTGAGGAGTTGTCCACCCTAGGGACAACATTTCGCCAGCTTTCTGTTGGACTATATACGTTTTTCTGTATTTGGATGTTTATACCCTTGATGAAGTCCTAACGGACGAAACGCGTTGGGTTGTAAATCCATTGACCAGAATGGTTAATACCTGTGTTTTTGGAACTTTACCCCCCAAAAAAAAGGGGAGACAACAGGATATCAATTGCCATCTTCCCTTGCTGTGTTAATGGATAAATTTATCGTGTAAGAAAGCTTTTAATTATTTTTATGTCATAATGACAAAAACTTTTAAATAAATATACGTTTTACAACATCTAATGGTGGGCCTTTGGGCCATTTCTTGGTGATTTTTGGTGAGCGGGTCTTTTCTAGAAGCTCTTTGGACTCTATGAAATCGACTATCAAATCATATTGGAATACGCTATAATCGGATAAGAACATTTGCCTTTATAACAACTTGTCTTTGGATTCCCCATTTGGTATCAACCATCATATACCATAAAGGAATATCAATATTTGTATTTGCGTCCTCTAGTATTGTTGTGTATTTTAAAAAAAATATATATATAAAAATATACTTACCTGAATCCACGCTGCTGCTGCTCCGGTCCGCGACGCCGCTTCCGCCCGGGCTGGCACGCTCAGCATTATGGGACAGTCGTCATGATGTCATGACGTCTGTCCCATTACCCACTGCAGGAGCCAGACGGAAGCCCGGCTCTTGCAGTGGGTGCTGCAGCAGTTAATGAGAGTCTATCTGTCTCTCATTGGCTGCTGTTTAACACACGCATCGCCGCCAGCGCTGGCGGCGATGCGTGTGTTATGCACAGCCTGAGCCCGCCTCCTAACGCTATTGGGCAAGCACTCAGGGGGAGGGAACGGGCTCAGCTGTGCACCACAGAACCGGCGCTGGAAGCCTAGCGGGGTGGTGCAATCAGTGTGATCGCTCCCCCCTACAGCCATAGGAGACTGTTACGGCTGCTGCAGCAGCCGCGAGCAGTCTCGCACGGCAGCCCAGCACAAGCTGTGTGCTGAGCTGCTGTGAGGGAGGGGGAGGGGGCGACGCCAGACCCGGGCCCCTCTAGCAAGCCCGGACAAACTGTAGAATGCTCCCCCCCCCTCTCGGCGCCCTAGTCTGAATGTGCAAGGGCTGAGACTCCCGCTTTGAGCATCTTTAGACACTGAAATACCGCTTGGTGCGTCTATGGACACAAATCCATCAGTCGCCCCATGCCAGGTGCAGGTTCTCCGTCAGTGTATGCTCTCCAATATGATCGATTAAGCGCCTGAGCTCGCAACCACTTCTGCAACACGTCCGCCACTCTACCGTAACACACCCAAAAATGGTATGTCTCTATGTATCTATTCAGCCACCTCCCAGTCATCGACTAGGAACGCCCAATACATTTCCAACGATTCCTGAGACCGTGCGTGGTACTGTGACTCTGTACACAATCACCAGGGGACGGATGTGCAGTATGACTTTTTAGCGATGTTAGACGCATGCGCAGTTGAAAAACATTGACCATTTGCATGAGTTTGTATCTCAGAATCAGGGGCCTGATTCAGCAAGGAAAGCAATTGCAAAGCTGCACGCACGCTATAGATATATGATGTATGCACGCAGGCTATAGATATATGATATATACACGCAGGCTATAGATATATGATGTATACATGCAGGCTATAGATATAGGATGTATGCAGGCTATAGATATATGATGTATACATGCAGGCTATAGATATAGGCTGTATGCAGGCTATAGATATATGATGTGTGCACGCAGGCTATAGATATATGATGTATACACGCAGGCTATAGATATGATGTATACACGCAGGCTATAGATATATGATTTATACATGCAGGATATAGATATATGATGTATACACGCAGGCTATAGATATATGATTTACACACGCAGGCTATAGATATATGATGTATGCACGCAGGCTATAGATATATAATGTACATTATGCACGCAGGATATGATGTATGCATGCAGGCTATAGATATATGATGTATGCGATCCTTGCAATAATGCAAATGCAGCAGGAGGTATATGACACTCTCTGCTGCATTTTGCAATCCCAGCACTGCAACGGAGGTCGCAGGCTGGGATCACCATCGGGACCATTGGTGGTCGATGGTCATGATGGTGGATGGCGCCAAGGCTCCGGTCAGCTAAGTAAGCCTCAGCTTACTCAGGCTGGTCGGCTTGTGAGCCCAGTACACTGCATTGATAAACGCAGATCCTGGGCTGGCCACTCCCAGAAAATAGGACGGACATGCCCCTGTTTCCGTGAATGCTGGCCGCCCCTGCACCGGCTCTTACATGCTTCTGCCTGTCAATCATGTAGAGGCAAGGGTCTGAGGGCCTGATTCAGAGCCGCTCGTAAGCGGCCGCTCGTTCGCTCTGAGCGATGTTCGCATAACTGCGCATGCGTATGGGTCGTAATGCGCATGCGCAAACCAGTCATTGCGGTCGGAAATCGTGCGCTCGCAAAACAGCGAGGGGCTGTTAATTTGATAGACAGAATGTACCGTTTGTGGGTGGTAACAGGGGAAGGTGCTTGAAAACGGGGGAGTGGAGATCCGAACGCAGTTGTGCCTAACGGTCAAAAGGGCGTTTAATGGGAGTGCATAATTAGTATAGGAGCGTCATCGACCACGTCACTTGGTTGTCTTTTAGCCTGAACTGCTCGCAGTGATAGCCGTAAGAAAAACCTACCACAAGCACTGCGAGCAGTTCAGATGCCTTTTGATGTACCCGATTAATCTAATAAATACCGGAGATGACGTGTGATGCGAACGGCAAAGGGACGTCTTTACAAAATAGCGCATTTTTCGTTTGCTCGCTCAGACATAGAGGCGTCAACAAACCGCAAAGAGCGAGCGCTCAATTTAAATAGCCGGCCCCTTTTTTGGAACGACCGTCCCCAAATAGCGTCCGGCTCTGAATCTGGCCCTGAGTGCGACTACGCAGGACCCATTCTGCACACTCGCAGAATGGGTGCTGCACACGCACAGATTCCTGATAATCGTGAATCTGCGATCAGCAGTGCACTTATGTCTACTGCTATATCAAGCACCACGTCCTAAGTGTAATTAAAAAGATTTTTCCTTTATACTGCTCGGAAAATAAAACTTTCTCATGAGAGCTGCAATTCGCTAATGAATTGTTATTCTCTTTACAGAACCGCTGTACTATGCTATGGCTATGCGGGGCTGCACCACAGAGGACATGTGCTCAATGAGGAATGACACTGCTTCATTCAAAAGCCTTACATTTAATTTTACGTGTACAGATGAAAGTGACGGGATCCACAGTAGGTTATTACCGTGGGTTCTTACTACAAGTCTCGTTTCTACATTCCAGCTGCATTTGGTTTATTAAATGTAAAACTATTCCATATAAACTATTGTTTAAGCTTTCTATGTATAGTTTGAAGATGTGAATGCCAAATAAAACTGGAATTAATTTTTTGGGAAATATAATACTCTATTAAAGCATTAAAGCACAAATGCGTGATTCTTGTCAAGGTCCCACAAACCTGATCTCTCTATCACTGTTGATAACTCGACATTCCACCCTGCCCCACAAGCTCACTGCCTAGGTGTCATCCTTGACTCTAAACTGTCCTTTGTTCCCCACATTCAGGACCTCATTCAGAGTCGGTCGTTGCGGCCGCTCGGTCGTATACCACCGATGTTCGCTGAACTGCGCATGCGTAAAATTTGCAATGCGTGTGCGCAAACTAGCTATTACGACCAGAAATTGCTCTCTCCTTGAACACAGCCAGGTCGTTAGTTTGAGTGACAGGATGAGGCGTTTGTGGGTGGTAACAGGGGAAGGTGCTTGTGAACGGGGGAGTGGAGATCCGAACGCAGGCGTGCCTGACTATGCAAACGGCGTTTTATGGGAGTGCATAATTAACTAAGTAGTGTCATGGCACATGTGACATGGGAGGTTTTTACACTGACTTGATCGTAGTGCTTAAGAGAGTGTATGGTCAACCTTAAGCTCTACGAGCTACGATGGTTCCCGATGGTCTCGATTAATCCTTATATGCCCAGAGATGACGTGTAATGCGAACGAGAAGGGGGCGTATTTTTAGTCTTACGGCCGCATCCTCCCCTCGCTCGTCCAGCTAACGATCCCATCTTAACGATGCAACTTGCCAGCGCTTCATTTGCATATCCGAACCCTTTTACCTTACGACCGTGCAGCCTCAACGACCGACTCTGAATGAGGTCCTCAATCTGTCTCAAAATCCTGTTACATACATCTGAAAAACATATCCAAAATTCGACCATATCTCACACAAGACACTGCAAAAACTCTAAACCATGCACTCATTATTTCCCTATTGACTATTGCAATAGTCTCCTTACTGGTCTTCCTAAAAACAGGCTCTCGCCATTACAATCCATTATGAATGCAGCTGCAAGGCTGATCTTCCTTGCCAAACTTTCATAGTCTGCTGCTCCACTCTGTCAGTCCCTACATTGGTTGCCAGTTTTCTACCGTATTCAATACAAAATACTTTTACTTACACATAAGGCTATTAACCAAACCACGCCAACATACATCTCTTCACTCATCTCAAAATATCTCTCAACCTCACCTCTCCGCTCAGCACTGGATCTGCGTCTCTCATCCCCACGCATTATTTGCTCCCATTCACGGTCACAGGACATTTTTTTTCGGGCTGCACCCAGTCTGTGGAATGCTCAACTACACACAATAAGACTTTCCTCTAGTCTCCAAACCTTCAAGCATTCCCTGAAAACTCACCTCTTCAGGCAAGCTTATCAGATTCCAGAACTGCCCAAATAACCATCATAGCTTTCATATTTAAGTACATCCCCTTCACAGTCCACACACAACCTCACACATTGTCTTTCTCTCACATCCTCCTGACATATGGCCGACATTCCAGTGTGACTGGATCATGCAGCCCAAAAAACTCTGCAATCTGGCTGGACCAATATGCAATATATAGCATCTGTCCTTGTGTATTAATGCCTATTTACCTACAGATTGTAAACTTGCGAGCAGGGCCTTCCTATCTATATATATGTATATGTCTGTTATTACCCAGTTTTGTTCTAGTAATGTTTCCAATTGTAAAGCGCAATGGAATATGCTGCGCTATATAAGAAACTGTAAATAAATAAAATGCTTATATTTGTTTCAAAATGTTTCTGATACTGGTTCCTTGATAAAAGATCTTGCATTCAAAAATGTGCTATCGATTCTCAATCTTTAGATAGAGTAAGAAAAATTTGCTAAATTTGCTCCCCGGTGCCTAACCCTAACCCTTCCCCTAATGCTTAAACCTAACCCTGCTACCTAACGCTAAGCTCCCCCTACACCCCTATACTTACCCTTCGGGATGACGATGGTTGGGATACTGGTGCCGGGATCCTGACCTGTCTGGATTTCGGCGCCCAGGTATTTAGACCGTAGGCATCCCACACACTGTGATGCCGACTACATCCCCCTCTTACATCCCCTTTAATAAATCTACTTGATTATTCTACTTAAGAAAGCTGTCACATTATGTCATTTTCCTGTATGTATGGGCTTGCCTATCTGCTAGAACCTGAGATGTATGAGCTTGTGGAGTCATTGCCAAATGAGAAAGAAGATCCACTGGGGCTGATGTCTCAGCTGAAAGGTACCATCTAAACCTAATTTATCTGGGCCCACATCTAAAAAAAAAATATTATATATCTATATATATATATATATATATATATAAACAACACAGGACCGGCACTCATTAAAAATATAAGCAGCTTTGCCGGGTGCCCCCACAATATAGCGACATACAGACCAGGAGGTGCGGCACTCACGGACCCATATGAGGTCTGTGAGTGCCGCACCTCCTGGTCTGTATATATATATATATAATGCAGCAAAGAAAGTGTCACTCTTTGGGCTTATCAATAAGGCAATACATTGAGGTCTCAAGGTCAATGTTTCGAGTTTAATCCAAACTCGTCATCAGGACATAATAAATATATATGGTATACATGAAGCAGTTCTATGTTGTCGGGGATTTGCAGTTCGTTTTGAAATGTGATTTGCCGTTTGATTTGTACATGAACATGTCAAATCGAACAACAAATCACTTTCACAAATCGACTTAAATCGAATTTGATTTGCAAATAAAAACACCAAATCGAATAATAGTAAATCTGGCAAAATCACTGGTTTTTCTACATTCGATTTGAGAAGAGCTAAATCACTCTTCAAATCGACCAGCAAATCGACCTTTGGTAAATTTACCCCTATGTATGTCCCAGGTTTCTATCCTAGGTATAGTGTGCAGCCTTGATTGACAGACCACCTGACCTGTGAGAGACTAATAAAGATGTGTCCATCTTTCTAGTCACTCTCTCACTGCCTGGGGAGCAAGCTCCTGGCTTGCTAAAATACATCATTACTACTTAATAATGGTGCTGTCCTATTCTGTTGTTTATTTGAGTTGGACAGTAGGTCCTTTCACCAGTAGAGAGGAAAGCATTTTGTATTAGATAGATAGGTTAAGATTTATGTTTATGTTTTAATTTTGCTGCAAATAAAAATAGCCATGGGCTATTTGTACAAAACACCCTGGACTTGTGAGGTGTGAATTGGCTGCTGTGTAAAGAACACTAACATACACCCCAGGCAATGGCACTAATCTTGCTGTTATATATATTGTGGCAAAGAGGGTACTTGCCAGGTTCTGATGTCGAGAACAGGACACCCTAGGATAATGGCAGACAGGTTTATCCCTGCGTCAGGCGCAGCTGGCCTGACAGGCGCCACAAAGCTGTCCGCCGCAAGGGGGCGCAGGGGCCTGCCCCTCCTAGTACCTTCCTATCTATAGGTGCTGTTTGAAACCCCCCTAGTCAGTTTTCCCGCCGCCTGCGTGGAGTGCAGTAGTGACCTTCCTGGCCTCTCAGGCTCATTGCGCCCGAACTCGTCCGACTTTTGAAGGTACGTATTTCTTTGTATTTTCTCACAATTTTGTGTATTTTGCTCATTTTATGGATGAAAATTACAAAGGTTGTGGGTATTTTGCGGGAATATGTAGGTTTGTCCAGGGTGGCCTCTTAGGCACACTGGCGCTCTTAAAATTTAGTATTTTTTGTTTTACTTGCTATAAGGTTAATAAACATGGTTTTGTGAATCAGATTTCTATATATTCTCTCTTTGTACATCCTAATGAAGGTCACTGATCACTTTAAGAACGTTAGAATTGAGTTAATTAGGTGCTAATGATGATTTTATAACAGGCGCCTGTTGGGTACACTGTGCCCGAACCTGGGAGTCCAAAGCTGCGCCTGAAGCAGGGTTAAGGATCCTGCTGTCTCCTATAGGAAAGGTTTTACACACAGCTGCATTACATGGGTGTGATTGCTCTGGAATGTATGAAGGATTAAAGGATTGTGGGATCCAGTGAACGCACTTTCGATGCTGAATAGCAGCCGGATGTTAGCTAGGGCTGGTGGGGCATAGCTAGTGTCAGGAAGTCATCTCATACAAGTGTGCTGTAGCAACATTTGTGATGAGTTAAAAAGCCATCTGACAACACCGACCAGTGTGAAGAGTAATTTCTTTGCACGTCAGAAATGTGCAGGTTCAGAGTCCTGGAATGCAAACTAACCCGAACTTAAGGGTTACGAGTTGTCCTGCCAACTTCAGATCCCCAAAAAAGGCAAAATGTAATCTTCCCGGTGCACAGTCTTGCATATTTTGTATTGAATGTAAAAGTCCCTCCCTTGTGATCACGTGCTGTGCTCAGGCACTGTGTTAAAAATGTGATTAGGCTGCAATTATTTGGAGCACTGTGAGGCATTTTGTTGTGTGTTCAGGTACTGTGTCAAAAAATACTAAAATTAAACTGTTGTGTGTTCAGGCACTGTATTAACAAAAACATTAGAGTGCCATTACTAGGAGTGCTGTGAGGCACTGTGTTGTGTGTTCGAGAGATGTGCAAGTTCGGATTTTCCCGCCAAGTTCAGATTTTTCCCGCCAAATTTCAGGTTTTGGAAATAGGCAAAACGGCATCTTTCATGGACAAACATCATCTTTCATGGACAAAAGTCCATGAAAGATGATGTTTGGCCATGAAAGATTATGTTTTACCTCTTTCTGAGACCTGAAATTTAGGCCCGTATTCAATTTGAGGCGAAAAGTCCGGATCTGCGATACTTTTTCACAGATGACGTCCTTTTCGCCTGTTTTACTTTTACCCCGTATTCAATTTGAAAGACTTTCCGCCTAGGCGGAAAGTCAAAGCAATGTAATCGGCGAAAAAGTTTCGCCTATGAATAGCAGGCGGAAAAAAGTGCAGAATTGGGGTTTTGGGGTGCAACGTTGCGGGAACCCCCCTGCAGCCTTCAGACAGTCCCCTAAAGATCAACTGTGTCAAAAAATAAAAAAAACTTATGCACACCCCAAAAAATTACTTTTAATTTTGGGGGCGAAAAAAAAATATGTTGGGGGACAAAGTTAAAAACTAGCGAAACAGTCTCCAGGGGGGTCCCCAAGTATGCCCCAGGTGTTTTTTTGATTGCAGGGGCTTGCGGAAGGTGGATTTTTCATGATTTTTTCAACTTCACTTTAGTAACTTTTAAATATGCTGACCCCCATTTTCAAGTACCCCAAATTTGCTGGGAATAGTTATTTTCTGCAAAAAATACTCCTGAATACTATTCTGCACCACTTATAGAAAAACGCTATTTAGCAGCTATTGAGCCCGTTTAAAAACCCCAAATACCTTCAGCAAGCCAAATCGGTATGTACCATAGTTAGCCCCAATGTCAGAGCATCTTTTGGGGGGTGTCAGACTGATTTCCCCAAATCTGACAGTACTTTCTGCCTGTTCAAGTTTCGCCGGGTCCCATTTTCGCATACTTTCAAACTGAATACGGGGTAAAGCGGGCACGCGCGCGATACTTTTCCACCTACAAAACAGGCGAAGTAGGCGGAAAGTCCGGCCACAAAAAAGTATCGCGGCTCGGCTCAAATTGAATACGGCTCTTAGTGAGAAAAGTCAGAACTTGGCGGGAAAATCCGAACCGATCCGAGCCTGCACATTTATAGTGTGTTCAGGCACTGTGTTGTGTGTTCAGGCACTGTGTTAAAAAATGACATAAAGGAGGGTGGGAGGTCCCAAGGACAATACCATTGTGCACCACTTTTCTTTTCATTATGGGCTGTATTTTGCGGAGGGCATTGATGATAGTCTTTTGTCAATTGCAAGGCCGTTTGAATTGTATTGTCCTGACTTCTGAGGCCTGTGATTTGCTGCATGGATCAGTTTGTAATTGCAGAATGAAAACTCACATTTGGATGCTTTTGGTTTAATAATTTGCTCCACTTGTGGATACTAGTACTGTCAAATTTCATTAATTATATTTAAAATGAATCAATCCTTTACCTGCCTTCAACTACATACTCCACCTCCATTTCCCTGTACTGCCGTCGGACCTCTGATATAGTTATTGTTTAATGAAAACATTCTTTCTATGGCCGCTAATACTGCAAGAGGCGTCTTATGTAAATAGACGCCTCCAGCCGCCTTCTGTGATCCGCTGCTGTGTGAACTCTCAGGTATTGTATTACAGCAGTCACTACTGCAACACCTATTCTGTTATTCTGTATATTTACAACATACTGTATATTCTAAAAATAAATATATTTATACTACACAGAAAACCAAAACATCCTTCCACTAGGCTGTACATATCAGCCTGAACCTAGTATTGCGTGGCAAAGAAATTAAATGACACCATGCCCATTTCATCACAATAAAATGTACAGTTTGTTTAATCTCAGCTGTAATTATATACAATGCATGACTTGCCTTTTTCTGTGACCAGGACACCTGCATATGATATACTGGACCTCATTCAGAGTCGGTCGTTGCGGCCGCTCGGTCGTACACCACCGATGTTCGCTAAACTGCGCATGCGTAAAATTCGCAATGCGCGTGCGCAAACTAGCTATTACGATCAGAAATTGCTCTCTCCTTGAACACAGCCAGGTTGTTAGTTTGAGTGACAGGATGAGGCGTTTGTGGGTGGTAACAGGGGAAGGTGCTTGTGAACGGGGGAGTGGAGAGCCGAACGCAGGCGTGCCTGACTATGCAAACAGCGTTTATGGGAGTGCATAATTAACTAAGTAGTGTCATGGCAAGAGAGGGTATGGTCAACCTTAAGCTCTACGACCAGCTCCGATGGTTCCCGATGGTCTCGATTAATCCTTATATGCCCGGAGATGACATGTAATGCGAACGAGAAGGGGGCGTATTTTTAGTCTTACGGCCGCATCCTCCACTCACTCGTCCAGCTAACGATCCCAACTTGCGAGCGCTTCATTTGCATATCCGGCCCCTTTTACCTTACGACCGAGCGGCCGCAACGACCGACTCTAAATGAGGTCCACAGTACCCAGGACTTACTGTGCTTGGAAATAAGAAATAAATCTGAATGTATTTTTTGTATCAAAATATTTAATAAATGACCCAAAAAATATGTGACACTTACAGAATACACTTGGAATTCCTGTACCTGTCCTTACAAGGGTCAGGGGCGTATCTATAATGGGTGCAGGGTGTGCGTTGCACACAGGCCCCAGGGTCCAGGGGGGCCCCGCACCGCACACCCTGCACCCATAGTATTACTTACCACTCCAGAGTCCCACATCGGAGCGGGGGTCCGGCGCTGTAAAAATGACTGGAAAATGGCCACCGCTGCCATTTTCTCATCGTTTGCGTATGCGCAGTACATTTTCCCGGTGACCAGCGCATACTCTATAGACTCTGGGTGCATTCTAGTGCCCAGAGTCTATAACTCCGGCGCTGGCCGCGCACAGCTCAGTCCGCTGAAAGCCGCCGGACAGAGAGGAGGGGGCCCATGTCGGAGACTGCAAACGGGCCCCCTCCTCTCTAGAAACGCCCCTGACAAGGGACCTTATTGCTAATAGCAGTTGCCTCTGGTGTCTGAGTCCATGGCTCCTATATAACTTCTTTATCTCCTCCTCTTTTATAAATATCACCCCTCGTTTGTCAGGTTTTCTCCCAAATACTCAACTCATTTATTTTCTTCTCATAACTCCCCATCACCTGATGGGTGCCCTTTTCCTGACAGTACAGGGTAAACCGACAATATAATACCTTGAAATAACGACACTAAGACTTGCATAAGGGGAAAGGAAGGTCAACTTTATTTATTTAAATGTTTTCAAATTTATTTAAATTGAAGCTAATAAACTACTTTAACTATAAATTGAACTGTAATTGAATTAACTAATAAGAAAGAAAAGAGACAGACACAGTATGGTGGTGCAGAACGTACAGCCCTACAATGCAATATCACCAACTGAATACTCACACCACTCTTCCAAATGGAAGGTCATCCGCCAGCCCATTATCCTGCCTAATGTCGCGCATCCACTAGTAGATACCGGCACAACGGTACGATTAGGACATCGTAATCGTACCGTCGTTTCCCTAGGGGCCAATCTGTCGTTATCGGCAGATTGACCAGCATGATCGGGCGATGATTGATGTCGGAAACGACCAGCGGGAGCGCGCATCGCTGGTCGTTTCAGACATTTACATCCCCAATGTGTGCCCGATCACTGAACGATTGCACGTTTACGATGTCGTAATCGTGCAATCACTCTGTGTAATTGGGTAGTGGATACCCGGCTTAAGGTATTCACCTCCCGCCCAATAACACAACGTGAGGTCCACCGAGTAACTCCTGTGTCAGAATTCAGCCTAGGATCGGCCATCTCTTACCTCTGCGCCGGCTTCCCCTGACTTCTTGGGCAGTCAGACGTCTGGTGCGGCAGCGGGTGATGCACTGAGTATTCCGCCTTAGGCGCTTGCGGACTTCCATATTCGGCCTTGAGTCTCGGGGATCGGAGTCCCCATCATGGACGCCGCCATGACAGTTCCTCTCATGTGACAGTATCTACAACCAATGGTAGCATGGTCTCAGTCTGCTGACGCTGTGCTCCTATCAACTGCTACCCCTGGGTATATATCCACCTCCAGAAGTCCAGGAAGTTGCCTGAACAACGTTTGTCGCTTCTAGTGTAACTAGTTGAGTCCTCGTTCCAGGTTCCCTTGCTTCTTACATCACTTTCCAGTGTCTCTTTAGAGCTACAGTGTGATCAACATCTCTGCCTGTGTTTGTAATTGCCATTATCATCATGAGCAGCAGTGCGACTAACATCTCTGCCTGTATACCATTGGTCAGTGTCACTTGGAGCTGCAGTGCGATCAACATCTCTGCCTGTGTGCTAATAACCAGTATCACCTCGAGCAACCGTGCAGCTACATCTCTGCCTGTGTGCTAATAACCAGTATCACCTCGAGCAACCATGCAGCTACATCTCTGCCTGTGTGCTAATAACCAGTATCACCTCGAGCAACCGTGCAGCTACATCTCTGCCTGTGTGCTAATAACCAGTATCACCTCGAGCAACCGTGCAGCTACATCTCTGCCTGTGTGCTGATAACCAGTATCACCTCGAGCAACCGTGCAGCTACATCTCTGCCTGTGTGCTAATAACCAGTATCACCTCGAGCAACCGTGCAGCTACATCTCTGCCTGTGTGCTAATAACCAGTATCACCTCGAGCAACCGTGCAGCTACATCTCTGCCTGTGTGCTAATAACCAGTATCACCTCGAGCAACCATGCAGCTACATCTCTGCCTGTGTGCTAATAACCAGTATCACCTCGAGCAACCGTGCAGCTACATCTCTGCCTGTGTGCTAATAACCAGTATCACCTCGAGCAACCGTGCAGCTACATCTCTACCTGGGTGCTAATAACCAGTATCACCTCGAGCAACCGTGCAGCTACATCTCTGCCTGTGTGCTAATAACCAGTATCACCTCGAGCAACCGTGCAGCTACATCTCTGCCTGTGTGCTAATAACCAGTATCACCTCGAGCAACCGTGCAGCTACTTCTCTGCCTGTGTGCGCTACCAGTGCCATTCTCTAGCACAAAAGTGCGTCAGTATGCCACTGCCGGAGTACACTTCAAGTGCCAGCTTCCAGCGCAAAAGTGCATCAATACACCACAGCCGGAGTACACTTCAAGTACCAGCTTTCGGCGCAATAGTTCGTCAGTACACCACTGCCGGTGTACCACCTCTAGTGCCATCTTCTTGTGCAAAAGTGCGTCAGTGTACCCACACTTGGGTGCCATCTTCTGGTGAATCCACTCTGTAATATTGTGCCTTTGATTAGACATTTCCCCTGGGCCATTGATATTGTGAGTCTCTATTCCCATGGGTCTTGGATACCTGGTCAAAGGACCGCGACCAGCCTACAGGGTGCAGCTAAACCCATATCTCGCTTGGAGAGACCACTGGTGAACACCTCCCTGCAGGTTAGACTCCGCACCATTGACCAGGTCTCGCCAATGTCCAAGACCTGTGGATGAGGAGATCATATATCCAGGCCCCTCGCCTCCGATTCCTCCCACAACCCCGGACTTCAGCTTTCAATACCCCAGTGACAAGCGTGACATCCTTCTTCTGATGTTCCTTTTTCTGATGTATCCCTTGCACCCAGCAGGTGCTCATACTGATGACGATGGCTGCAGAAAATAATTTATGTGGATACTAGTATTATCTTAAAATAGTAAATCTACCGTGCACATGCTGATTGAGGATTACTAATCCAATTAATGAAATTATGTCTAGTCTGCTACAATATTTTCCCCACAAAAAATAAAAAAATTAAAATAACATTAAGGTGATTTACATGCAAGAAATGCTGGAAAAAAAAAAAAATTATATATATATATATATATATATATATATATATATAAGGCTGCCACGGGCTTGGCACTCTCCCTCCAGGAAGTATAGGGTGGGTGCCCCCCGCAAAACAGGGAAATAGCAAACAGACAACGGTGGCACTCCAGATACAGCAGTATTAAAGCCGGGTCAATAGATCACCGGCATGTTTATTGAAAATCAACGTTTCGGTCCTGGCGGACCTTCGTCAGGAATTAAAAAACAAACACAAAAAAACGCTTACCTAAATACACCCTACGATACAAAATGTTTGACCATATCTCTGATAACAAACGGTGGGGGAGATAGGTCCAATATGTTATTACAATTGGAAGCCCGTTGTCTGTTTGCTATATATATATATATATATTAGGGGTGTGCACCGGCCACTTTTCGTGTTTTGTGTTTTGGTTTTGGATCTGGATCTTTCTTCGTGTTTTGGATCTGGATTGGTTTTGCCAAAACCACCCTTCCGTGTTTTGGGTTCTGGGTTTTGTGTTTTGGATCTGTATTTTTTTGAAAAAAAGCATAAAAACAGCTAAAATCACAGAATTTGTAGGTTTTTCTGCTCCTATGCTATTATTAACCTCAATAACCTTAATTTCCACTCATTTCCAGTCTATTCTGAATACCTCACACCTCACAATAGTGTTTTTATGTCCAAAAGGTTGCACCGAGGTAGCTGGATGACTATGCTAAGCGACACGAGTGGGCGGCACAAACACGTGACCCATCTAGGCGTGAAACTGCAGTGGCAGACAGGATGGCATTGAAAAACTAGGCCCCAAACTGTACATAATGCAAAGAAAAAAAAGAGGTGCAAGATGGAATTGTCCTTGGGCCCTCCCACCCACCCTTATGTTGTATAAACAGGACATGCACACTTTAACAAACCAATCATTTCAGCGCCAGGGTCTGCCACACAACTGTGGCTGAAATGATTGGTTCGTTTGGGCCCCCACAAAACAAGCTGGCAATTAATCTGTCCCTGCACAAACTGGCTCTACGGAGGCAAGAAGTCGTCCTCATCCTCCTCATCCACAGATTCCTCACCCTCTTCAGTGTTATGTACATCCTCATCCTCACAGAGTATTAATTCGTCCCTGCTGGAACCACAGGTCCCTCTGTACGTTCTGGAGGCTGGTCTCCCTGGAAGAGTTGATCATTCATTTTATGAACATCATCTTCTCCACATTTTGTGGAAGCAACCTCCTACGCCTTTCGCTAACAAGGTTCCCGGCTGCACTAAACACTCTTTCGGAGTACACACTGGAGGGGGGGCAACTCAGGTAAAATAGAGCCAGTTTGTACAGGGACCTCCAAATTGCTTCTTTTTCCTGCCAGTACAGGTACGGACTGTCTGACATGCCTACTTGGATGCTGTCACCGATGTAATCCTTTAACAGACAGACGCACGCTTGTCGCTGCTGCTTTGAGGATTCAAGTGCGGCTACAGCCCACACAATTCACAAAGACAGAAAAAAAAAAAGAATATTTTTATTGTTTGTGGAGCACACTTTGAGGGTTACACCACCCTCTAACAGACAGACGCACGCTTGTCGCTGCTGCTTTGAGGATGCAAGTGCGGCTACAGCCCACACAATTCACAAAGACAGAAAAAAGAAGAAGAATATTTTTATTCTTTGTGTAGCACACTTTGAGGGTGTCACCACCCTTTAACAGACAGACGCACGCTTGTCGCTGCTGCTTTAAGGATGCAGGTGCGGCTACAGCCCACACAATTCACAAAGACAGAAAAAAGAAGAAGAATATTTTTATTGTTTGTGTAGCACACTTTGAGGGTGTCACCACCCTTTAACAGACAGACCCACGCTTGTCGCTGCTGCTTTGAGGATGCAAGTGTGGCTACATCGCACACAAGTCACAAACACATTAAAAAAAAAATTTTGATTTTTTGGAGCACTTTGAGAGTTACAACACCCTTTAACAGACAGACGCACGCTTGTCGCTGCTGCTTTGAGGATGCAAGTGCGGCTACAGCCCACACAATTCACAAAGACAGAAAAAAAAAGAACAATATTTTAATTGTTTGTGTAGCACACTTTGAGGGTGTCACCACCCTTTAACAGACAGACGCACGCTTGTCGCTGCTGCTTTAAGGATGCAGGTGCGGCTACAGCCCACACATTTCACAAAGACAGAAAAAAAAAGAACAATATTTTAATTGTTTGTGTAGCACACTTTGAGGGTGTCACCACCCTTTAACAGACAGACGCACGCTTGTCGCTGCTGCTTTGAGGATGCAGGTGGAATCTAGACAGGATTTGGAACCGAGGACACACTACCTCCATCAATTGTCTAAATACCACTGCACTAATGTCGGATACCGGACGCACGTCTAACACCAACATAGCAGTCAAGGCCTCAGTTATACGTTTTGCTTCAGGATGACTGCTGTCGTACTTCATCCTCATCGCTAGGGACTGTTGGAGGGTCAATTGTTTAGTAAAAGTAGTGATGTTCCTACTTCCTCTCTGGGATGATGAACAACTCCCAGCAGCAGCAACAGCACTAGTAGGAAGTGGTTCTTGATCTTTCCCTATTTTATTTTTATCAGAGAAAGTTTGGTCCTCCATTTATGTTATATTGATATATATACGTGCGGCTAAAGCGCACACAAACACAGAAAATATTTTTTTATTTTTGCTGGAGAGTAGTGCACTTTGTGGGTTACACCACCCTTTAAGAAATGAGCCAGCCGGCTCTTTACTTATGGGACACAGGCGCACGCTTGGCGCTGCTCCTTTGTTGATGCACGTGCAGCCACAGTGCACACAAGTCACAAACACAGAAAATATATATTTTTTTGGTTTGGAGTGTACTTTGGGGGTTACAGAACCCTTTAACGGTCAAGCCAGCCGGCCCTTTACTTATGACACAGGCGCACGCTTGGCACTACTTTGTTGATGCACGTGCGGCTACTGCGCACACAATTCACAAACACAGAAAATAAATTTTTTTTTGGTTTGGACTGGAGTGTACTTTGGGGGTTACAGCACCCTTTAACGGTCAAGCTAGCCGGCCCTTTACTTATGACACAGGCGCACGCTTGGCACTACTTTGTTGATGCACGTGCGGCTACTGCGCACACAATTCACAAACACAGAAAATAATTTTTTTTTTGGTTTGGACTGGAGTGTACTTTCGGGGGTTACAGCACCCTTTAACGGTCAAGCCAGCCGGCCCTTTACTTATGACACAGGCACACGCTTGGCACTACTTTGTTGATGCACGTGCGGCTACTGCGCACACAATTCACAAACACAGAAAATAAATTTTTTTTTGGTTTGGACTGGAGTGTACTTTGGGGGTTACAGCACCCTTTAACGGTCAAGCTAGCCGGCCCTTTACTTATGACACAGGCGCACGCTTGGCACTACTTTGTTGATGCACGTGCGGCTACTGCGCACACAATTCACAAACACAGAAAATAATTTTTTTTTTGGTTTGGACTGGAGTGTACTTTCGGGGGTTACAGCACCCTTAACGGTCAAGCCAGCCGGCCCTTTACTTATGACACAGGCGCACGCTTGGCACTACTTTGTTGATGCACGTGCGGCTACTGCGCACACAATTCACAAACACAGAAAATAATTTTTTTTTTGGTTTGGACTGGAGTGTACTTTCGGGGGTTACAGCACCCTTAACGGTCAAGCCAGCCGGCCCTTTACTTATGACACAGGCGCACGCTTGGCACTACTTTGTTGATGCACGTGCGGCTACTGCGCACACAATTCACAAACACAGAAAATAATTTTTTTTTGGTTTGGACTGGAGTGTACTTTCGGGGGTTACAGCACCCTTTAACGGTCAAGCCAGCCGGCCCTTTACTTATGACACAGGCGCACGCTTGGCACTACTTTGTTGATGCACGTGCGGCTACTGCGCACACAATTCACAAACACAGAAAATATATTATTTTTTTAGCACTTGGGGGGAGCACCCCTGATGGACAGAGCACCCCCTGGACAACACTACAGCACTCCTTTAGGACTGGGACACTGCACAGGACTTTGGAGTGGACACAGCCCCTATGGAGAACTGACTGCACAACACAGTCCAGCCAGCCCCTATGGACTTTGAAGTAGTGGACACAGCCCCTATTAACAACAGCAGCACAGCACAACACAGCCAGCCCCTATGGACTTTGAAGTAGTGGACAACAGCAGCACTACACTACACTACACTACACTACACTACACTACACAGCCCTAACTCCCACCCTCCCTCTTCACTGTCCACAGCCGAGTGAGAAAATGGCGCCGACGCGGGTACCTTATATAGGATCCAAAACCCGCGAGACTCGGAAGGCGGGATGATGACGTTTTGCCTCGATTTCAGATCCGAGTCAGGCGGGAAAAGTCGAGCCTGACTCGGATCGGACTCGGATCGGGGGGGCTCGGGGGGGTTCGGATTTCAGAAATCCGAACCCGCTCACCCCTAATATATATATATATTCCAATAATCCCGGCACCCCGGAACCCCCTCAGGGGTAACTTGCTCTGGTGCCTTCCTTTAGGCAGGCCAAAAACATCCAAATTCAGTACAGAAAAAAGGCGTCACTCAGAGACTGGATACAAAACAACTTTTAGTGTTGAATCAGGGTGTCAACGTTTCGGGGTCCGCAACCCCGTCGTCAGGAAACAAATACAGTGATACAAAAGAGACTGGATACAAAAGTTGTTTTGTATCCAGTCTCTGAGTGACACCTTTTTTCTGTACGATATATATATATATATATAAAGTATTTTTTTTTTAATGTTCTTTTGTTGCCTGCAAAGAAAGTGGATAGTAACGGAAAATAATCAACATCTGGCACTTGCCATAAAAGTCTACTCTATTTTTAAATTAATATTTTATCACACAACTAGAAGCAATCACACTGCCCTCCAGTATAGATACTTAATTACTTCCTACAGCTTACTGAGCATTTTAAGGTTAAACATGTGAAAGAAATTTAGCCTGGTACTGGTTGTGAACCACGTCACCTCTGGTCTAATTGCTTTCTATGGAGAAGCCAACGCCCTAGTTATTAAAGAAAAGGCAGCTGGTGCCGGTCATCTCCCCCTCTCATCTCACCAACAAGTAATCATGGAAGCATCTGTTCTCCTATCCACCGTCATCCTGTCTGCGCTGGTAGCTACAAGTAAGTCCTTTCACGGTGTGGATGTAAGTTCTATTTTATATTTTGCAGTCGTACAGAACAATTAATGTGCAGTAACTCGGCTGATGCTTGTAGTGCATGAAAACGTGACATCATCTGTATTTTGTACAGTGATCTACAGTAACGACATAAAAAAAATATTTGTAAAATATATTCATTCTGTCACTTACACATTTATTAAGTTATTTCGGCAACAGGCTTTTTACACTTGTGGAAAGAACTGTTTAGAACATGAAGTCATTTCGTATCATTGAATAAACTGAACATATTGTGGTGGAAATTGATTATCATCAGCATTTAAAATCAGTTTTTAATAGTTAATATGTGGTGAGTAATACATGATATATAACCGTTAATATGCAGTGAGTAACACATTATAAGTTATTATGCAGTGAATCATTATAAATATCAGATATGTAGTGAGTCATTATAAATATTACTATGCAGTCAGTAATACTGTACATAATAAATAGGAGTTATAATGCAGATACTGTAATACATACCTTAAAAATATAGTACATGATAGATAATATTATAGTTTGTTACTTTCTCTGCTGAAACCGTTAAAGGGTCTAAAAAGTGCCTCCTGAGTAAATGTTATAAACGTCCCTTTGTTCTGAGAATCTTATTTTGGGGATTTTGTAGTCTCTGCTCGGAATAATGCTGAGTGTAAAATTCCATTTTTCCATTCATCTGAAGAAAGAAGAAATGTGGTTTTTTCGGTTTTTCTGAAATACAAACACACCCTGACATAGGGGTTCTGAGTCTAATCGAGTCTTGGTTCGGAACTGAGTCCCGGCTGGGTTCCCCTGTTAGTTCGGAACTCCCATATAAATCTAGAACTTGGGTTTTGGATTGCATTTCTAATCTGTAGTGTGTGTCTGTATTTTATTCTAGGCACTGTCTCTTTCTCTAAGCCGTTAACTCTCCAGACCAGTGAACTTGTCGTTTGTGTTCTTGTGTGAGCTAAATTTAGTCATGCTTACAAGGAACATTCCAGTGGAAAACTATCCAGTGCTTTGCCAGAAATTCATAACAATCTTTCGCTGGCACACAGTGTAAGCTATCTAGAGTGCAGAGGAGAGATCACACTATAAGTGAGGAGTGGTGGATTGTAATAAGGGTATTTAGGACAAAAGCCCAGAAGAACCTATATATGTACAAAAATGTAGGGATGGCCACCGATGGTCGATGCTTTTACAATCGATGGCGGAGATGCAATGGTTCCCTGCTATTGATGGCACAGAGCCCCGCAGTGTATTTTGTTCTTCCCCCTACCTGGCGCCTGGAAACATGGAGTATAGCTCCGCTCCCCACCACTACCCTCGAAGCCGTGCTCCCAAATATGATTGGCCTGCTGCCCAATATAGCAAGGCTGACTAATAGAGTAGGACTGACCATCGGTGGGCAAAACCATTGATGGTCTCATGTTGATGGCTATACACCATCGATGAAAACCAGTGACTGTACCATCGATGGTTAACCCATTGATGTCCATCCCTACAAGAACGATGACTGCACAGCCTGCTCTGTCACTAGCAGCCTCTGGTGCAAATCACTACCTGGGAACGGTTCTCAGTCACATGAGCATTATATACAGTGCTCGATCAGAATACGGTTTTCCCCAATGCAGAGGGATTGATACCATGTTTGGGTTGCTATGGAGTTATGGTTACACCTTCAGGACTTCCTCCAAGTGGTGCTGGATATACAGTATTAGGGCAGGTGAAGACATTATCTGTGACTCATAATCTGGCAAATTAGTTTTGTTGCTCCCAGTTGTTTTACTTTTGCAAACAAGATGCACATTATGAGCAAGAAAGACGTTCTGCCAAGTCATCTGGGACCTGGAACGCAAAGAGGGGCTATTTGCAGCAACTTGAGCTACAGTGTACGAAGACACATCTGTAGGTCACTGGGTCTCATTCAGACCTGGTCGTTAGATGCAAGCGGTCGCTCTGATTGAGGGCGGCCGCTTGCATCTTGAAGTGCGGCCTCCTGGTCGCTAGCTAGGCTGTGGGCTACCACCCACAGCTTAGCGACCGACCAGGGTGATGGTCACGAAGGTCAGGACCATCGCGACCATCGGAGCTTGCGACGAGACACTAAGGTTGGGTCTCGGCACTCGCAAGCCCCAGGGAGCTTCCTGCTCTGATCGAGCAGGAAGCTCCCCACTGACATCATTGCTGATGTCAGTGGGGCCACCCCCAAATGGCAAGTGTTCCATCGGGAACGCCTCCATTTGGCCGGCCACCCCCACGGCCCGCCTTCCAAGCGGGGCGAGCTGTCAATCAACATCGACAGCTCACCCCCTTTGGTGCGAGACCCGGAGCGGCCGTCGCTAGCCAGGTCTCGCGCATGCGCACGTCAGAGCCGGCTCCGACCTGCGCATGCCCAGTGGGCAAACATCGACCCGGTTGCGAGCGCTCAGCACTTGCGACTGGGTCTGAATGAGGCCCACTGTTATTAGTGCTTGACTATCATATTAATATCGGATAAATTGGAGACATGGAAGACATCCCTCTATCGCCTCCCAGTGGCAAATGAAAGGAAAAAAGTGAAACAAATTGTACAACTACAAAAGGGAAAAGTAAATCAAATAATACTGTCTTTAGAAGTAATGTCAAACACATTGGAAGGTTCTGGCCAGTTAACGTCTTGTTTCATTGACTTTATTTATTTTTTGATCCAATTGATGTAATGTGATTGCTATATAAAGGATTAGGTGCCTTCCCTATTGTCCAATCTCTCAATTACTGTATGCACATTCAATGAATAAATAAAATGAACTGTTGTTGGAAGATACTATAGTATGTATACAGTGGCTTGAAAAAATATTCAACCCTCTAAAAAGTCAACAGATTTGCCTGTATTACATATTACATTTGCACAGATTTTTATTATTATTATTATTCCAGATAGTATTTTTTTTTTTGTAAACCAGATGGCTCGTAAAGTCAATTTTCAAACTCTGAATTTATTATTTGTCTTCAAAAATAAAAAATAAAAAACCTGAAGAATGCTGCTTGCATAAGTATACACATCCTGCAGACAGGGGCGTCTTAAGAGAGGAAGGAGCCCGTGTGCACTCCGTGCGGGGCCTCCTCCTCTCTCCCCGGTGGCCAGCAGCCTACTGACGCGGCTGGCCAGCCACCGGAGCATTAGTAGACTCTGGGCACTAGATGTGCCCAGAGTCTACTGCCCATGCGCAAAGCATCGGAAAAATGGCAGCGGCGGCCATTTTCCGGTGTTCTGAGCAGTGCTGACCCCCGACGCAGGACCACGGACAGGTGAGTTTAAAATAATATGGGTGCAGGGTGTGCGGTGCAGGGCCCCCCTGGACCCGGGGGCCCGTGTGCCCCGAACACACTACACCCTCTATAGATACGCCCCTGCCTGCAGACTAGTACTTGGTAGAACCGCCTATTGCTGCAATGACAGGTGAAAGTCTGTAGGGGAAAGTGACTACTAGATTTGCACAGTGTTTGGCAGTATTTTTGCCGATTCTCCTTTGCAGGTTTCTTCCAGGATGTTCAGATTGGTTTAGTGATACCTGTGAATTGTAACTTTCAAATAGTGCCAGAGATTCTCAATTGGATTGATATATACAGTATCTGCACTTTGACTTCACCACTGTAGAAAATTCACTTTTTTGTTGTCCCTGTAGTTTACACCATCCATCGGTTCCCATACCCAGTCCCCGCTGAGAGAAAGCATCCCCACAGCATGATGGTGTTAGGTTTATGCAACACATGGTGGTATATTTACTAAAGTGAGAGTTTCTAGAAGTGGAGATGTTGCCCATAGCAACCAGATTCTAGCTATTGGCCTCTAGAACAGGAATGGCCAACCTGTGGCTCTCCAGCTGTAGTAAAACTAAAAGTCCCAACATGCACTGCTTCAGTTTTGCTATTAGGGAATGCTGAAACTGTGGCAGGGCATGCTGGGATGTGTAGTTTCACAACAGCTGGAGGGCCACAGGTTGGCCAGGCCTCTGCTCTAGTAGGTGCTAGATAAATGTTAAGTAGAATCTGACTGGTTGCTAAGGGCAACACCTCCACTTCTAAAATCCCTCACTTTAGTAAAAACACCCCCTAGTGTTTAGAATTGGTGTCAAAAAGTTCCATTTTATTCTTATCTGACCAAAAACCTTAACCCACACTTTAGCTAGGGCACTGCTTTGATGGGTTTTTTCTTTTCAGTAATGGCTTCTTTTCAGCCACCCTACCATACAGGCCAGTTGTATGCAGTGCTCCTGATGTGGCTGGCTGACTTCAATATAGCATACCTCCCAACATGACCCTCTCCAGGAGGGGCACAATGCTCTGGTCCTGGACTTCCCTGGTAAGAGGTGGGGCTGCAGCACAGTTCAAAATTCAAATAAGGGAGTCACACCAACTGTCATTTCACACACTGCCAACATCACTGGCTGGGACTGGCAGTTGGTGTGACTCCCCTATTTGAATTTTGGACTGTACTGTAGCCCCGCCTCTGGAGCCGCCACCAATCATAAATTACCAGGGAAGTCCAGGACCAGAGCATTGTGTCCCTCCTGGAGAGGGTCATGTTGGGAGGTATGATATAGGAGGTTTGGGGCTAAGATTCTGACTTGGGAGCAAAGCAAAAAAAGAGCAAGTGACTGCATCTGGGCAAAACCATGTTGCACACTGCAGGAGGGGCAGATGTAAAATGTGCAGAGAGGTTTAGATTTGGGAGGGCGTGCCCAAACGCTAATTTAATTTGCAGCTAAAAGTACTGTACAGCTCTCCAGCATTTAATATAAATGTTTTTGCACTCCTTGCATTGTAACATTTTGTTCCACATACAAGGTTACTTGCTGTTTTTACTTTGCTCCCATTTCAGAATCATATCCCTGGCTTATTGACTTCTGAATGCAAGTGTAAGGGCAGGGCCGTAACAAGGGTGGTGCGGAGCACTGCAGGGCAGGGGACACTGTTCGGCCTGTCAATTTTCTGTTTGTAATCATTCTCACTTGTAGCATCTCCTGGCTGCCCCTATCTCCTCTCTGGCTGACTCCCACTCCATCTGTCCACCTCCCAAGGACATTCAGTCATCCTCTTTTATTTACACAGCCATTTTAAAATGCTGTCATACCCGGGACTCAAACCTGTCACCTCTCACATGGCAGTCAGCTCCAAGTGTAAGGTGTCTATCTGCCCATGAGACTGCCATCAGAAATTGTGGAAATGTTGGTTTCGCATCTTATGTCCTTATTTGATAAACAGGGTGGGGCACCAATGCTCTTTCTGGCCCAGGGAACCAAAAAGTCTAGTTACGGCTCTGTGTACAGGGTCTTATAAATGGTTACCTAATGAATGGGGAAGAAAGTATTATATAGGATATATACAGTTATTTCCTGCTACTCTGTATACTTTAATATCACTATTAGGGATGTGTGCTAATCCCCTTGTTTTGGCTTTGGATCTGGATTCATATTTGTGTGTTGGTTTTGGATCTGGGTTTTTTTTTTTTTTAAATTGATAAAAACTTTTTAAAAAACAGCTAAAATCATGTAGTTTTTGCAATCCGAAATTCAGATTTAATATCTGAATTCCGAGCTGCGGGAAGATCAGAAGCGCCACTCAGATCTGTCCAGATCTCCTGAGGAGATCAGAAGTGCAACTCGGATCTGTCCGGATTCACGAAATTTGGGTGGATTCGAATTTCTGGAGTACCGAACCGCACATCTCTAATTACTACCATGAACTATACTGGGATAATGGAAGAAACAAAAATCATAATAAAAACCAGAGAAAAAGGGAGAGGTCTCTTAGGGGCAAAATACCTATACATCAATGTAAGTTGTTCTAGGTTCATAGTGGAAGGGTTAGATAAACTCATTAGTAAAAGGTTATGATGTATTTAACTGCCTGGTTGTAAGTGCTACAATCATCTATTCTCCTATATAGTGTATTACTATTGCCACCATTTGTCTATTGCACAGTATAATTACAACTGCTATGACATGCATGTTGACTACTTTTTCTTTCAAAACATACTGTATGTACCCTTTTGAAGACAACAAGAGTGATGTGAGAATTTTATTCTGTCACAATTTTATGTGTAATAACTTCTGTTCCTACTAACTTGAGATACTGGACCTTATTCAGAGTCGGTCGCGAGCGCTGAGTTCTTGCAACCGACTCGATGTTGGTCCACAGGGCATGCGCACGACGGAGACGGCTCCATCGTGCGCATGCGCGAGCCCCCGCTAACGACGGATCACCCGTCGTTAGCGGGCTCGAAGCAGACGGAGCGAGCCGTCGATGTTGATTGACAGCTCGCTCCGTTTGCTGGGCGGGCAGGGGGCGTGCCCGGCCAAACGGAGGCGTTCCTTTCGGAACGCTTGCCGTTTTGTTGGGTGTCCCCACTGACATCATCAGTGATGTCAGTGGGGAGCTTCCTGCTCAAACAGAGCAGGAAGCTCCCTGGGGCTTAAGGTTGACGAGACCCTACCCTAGGGTCTCGTCGTAAGCCCCGATGGTCGCGATGGTCTTGACCATCACGACCATCTCCCTTAGCGGTCGCTAGAGCTGTGGGTGTTAACCCACAGCCTAACGACCGATATGGAGGTGGCCGCCCTGTTTCTGAGCGACCGCTTGCATCCTACGACCGCCTCGGAATGAGGCCCACTGTATCTGTGTTTTTCTTCCACTTACAATTTTTTTTAAGTAATTTTTATTTATTACCAGTTATTTATATAGCGCATATATATATTCTGCAGTGCTGTACAGAGAATATTTGGCCATACACATGGAGTGGAGGTTACACTCTATATTCTTTATATATTACAAGTATACTCTATGATCTCTACCACAAGTAGACACATACACACTAGGGACAATTTTTGTATGAAGCCAACTAACCTACCAGTATATTTTTGGAGTGTAGAAGGATTGAAGGAAACAAGAGCACCCGGAGGAAACCCACGCAAGCACAGAGAGATATATAAACCCCACACAGTTAGGGCCATGGTGGATATTGTACCCACAACCTCGGTGCTGTGAGGCAGTAATGCTAAGTATTGGACCGTCCATGAAATCCTACATCTGTGAGCTTGACCACACACCCCCCCAAAAAAAAAAGGTAGCATCATGAGCAGTGGTGGCTCCAGAAGTGGGCCTGCAGTGCAGTCCAAAATTCAATTAGGGGAGCCACACCAACTGCCACCCCAAATACTGCCAAACATCCCTGGCTGGTACTGACTGGCAGTTGGTGTGGCTTCCCTTTTTGAATTTTAGTCTGTACTGCAACCACACCTCTGGAGCCTCCACTGATCATGATGGATAAAGATAAAGTCAATGGTTTGGAAGAGGTAAATAAGTGTATGATGAATCTAAATTCAAAACAGGAAACAAAACTCTGCTGCACCAACAGAAAAACAAACATTGGTGGGAGTGAAGACTTTATAAAGGAGGCGTAGAGGTGAAACCTCTAAGTCCTAAGTTACTCGACCCCAAGCACATGTGCTGATTGCAGTAAGTGATAAATACTGTAGTGTTGCTGAGGTTAGTGTTGATGGTGGACTTCAGCCTTTCATCTGTAATTGGTATTGCACTTTATCCTCACACAGTTCTGTATTTCAAAAATAGTGTTTTTCAACGCCAGTCCTCACGCTGACCCCAGTAGAGCATGTTTTGAGAATTTTCATCTGTGGAAACAAAATAATTACTTACCCTGCCAAGTCACTTGGCATGATTAGTGAAATTCTGAAAACCTGAGTTGTTGGGGTGTGTGAGGACTGGGGCTGAGAAACATTTAGGGTGTGTATCAAATATGAACTAGGGCTATGAGTAAAGCATCCCTGCACTCCAGGTTAGTTTCAGCACATATTTTAGCGGGATGTAGTCAGCATCCCGGCGTGCGGGATGCCGACGGTCTAAATACCGGCACCGAAATCCCAGTATACCGACCGCCTGCATCCTGAAGGTAAATATCGGGGGGTAGGTGGAGTTTTGCGTTAGGTAGCAGGGTTTGGGGTAAACATTAGGGGGTGGTATAGGCACCAGGGAAGGAGTGTTAGGATTAGGGTGCGGGGAGGGGGAGGTTAGATTTAGGCACCGGGGAGGGGGTCTTAGGTTTAGGGTGGGGTGAGAGGGAGGTTAGGTTTAGATTAGACACTAGGGAGGGGGGTTAGGTTTAGGCATCGGGGAGGGAGGGTTAGGGTAGGGGTAGGGAAAATACTTACATGCGTTCCTATGGGTGTCAGGATTCTGGCTGTCAGGATATTGGTAATCTGAACAGCGGCATCCCGACAGCCAGAATTTCATACCCAACCCATTTTAGCAATCCTATTTTTCGATGTAGCATTTGTTCTCTCTACCTACCCCCCTAGTCTTCTCCTTAATGCTCTTGTTGATGGCCTAGGAAGTAAAGTGTCCAACAGTAGAGAAAGGCTTGGGCAAACTGGAAACTTAGGGAAAAAAGTGGCCAGCGAGGTTCATCCTACTCTATATAGATGTATAATGATGTATCTAGGTGATGTTCCTTCCATGTAGTCTAGTCTTCCAGTCCAACTGGCAGTCTGTGGCTTCTTGTGGCCCAATACTCACTAAACGAATCACCACGTGGCCCAATACTCACTAAGCTGATCACTGCCTTCCAAAAAGATCATCTTTAACATCTCCTGCTGCTGTGACCATTCTGATGATCTGATTGGCTACATGTTGTTCTATCCTCACCCTCACTTCACATCTCTAAGCATTTTGATGGCACCAATTACTTTATCCATTTCTAGTCAGTTGACTAGGAGGAAGTAAAGGATCATTGAAAAAGTGGCTCTTGCCCTAGTCAAAAGTTTTTTTTAAATGTTACACAAATTGGCTTTACTTACAGATGTGTCCACATACATACTGTATATCCTCCATGGGCTGCAACTTGTGTTACACATAATGCGTGAGTGCCATGCGATTCGGTAGCGCTAACCATCTTTTCATGCAACTTTTCCCCCCTTAAATTGCATCTTATTTGCAAAGTGATGTGAATAGGACACACAAGCAGCTTCTGCTGATAAAAATGTTTGGAGCCCCAAGAAGCCCTGTAGGGCTGGCCGAAAGGCAGAGCAGCGGCTTCCACTAGAAGCCGCTCTCCGCTGATCGCAGCCCGGACTGGTAGCCCCAGGGGGAGGAGATATCTCCCCCTGGCTGCCTACCTTCAACGTGACTGGCAGGTGGTGCTTCCAATGGGAAACCACCTCCAGTCACAGTGAAGCCAGTGCAGTCACGGACTGCACTGGCTAACTGACTGGCTCACTGAAGTGGTGGATTTTACTGGGGGGGGCGGCTGCAGCCTTGCAGCCTCTAGGTAAGATCTGCCACTGATCTGGACCAGGCTTGCCTACCCACCCGATTTGGTTGGGAGCCCGAATATCGGGTGCCGCTACCGACCCCACCAAAAAGGCAGGCAAGCCTCCTGGCTGCCGCCTGCCCCCCTGACTACTTCTAGAAACTCCCGCAGCGGGGGGGGCACTATGACGTGATTCCCGCTGAATAGTGTCATCGTGGCTCCACCCCCTGCTTCACAATGCCTTTATTTTCGGCATTGTGAAGAGGGGTGGGGCCACAATGATGCGATCGTGCAGTCCCGCCCCTGTCCCCACCTCCCAAGCAGCATCATAGCCCGGCCACGCCTCCCGCTGTATGCAGACATTCAGCTCCCTCCCGGAAGGAGGAGTTGAATGTCAGCAAGTATGATGTGGACACATATTTAAGTAAAAATGTGCTGTGGTTGCTTCAGCTGTCAGTTAAGTTAAAATGTGTGGTTGTGGCTTCAGTTGTAAGCACTAGGGTTGGCCTTATCCCTGGCAAAGGTCACAATGGCCCAAAAGTACATTCCCAAGAGCAGGAATTATGACTAAACAGTATAGTAAGCAGGGCTGTAATTCACATTGTGGTCACTCGCAACAGGTGCCAGTCATGGGGTGGGGAGTGCCACCTACACAATAATAACCAGCCACCACACACAATAATAACCCCTGGGGGGAGCTACAGCCACAAGATACCTGGAAAGGCTCTTCACAAAGTACCCAAGTCTTGTCTTTCGCTTCAAACTCGTGGCTTTGGGCTCTCTCACAGAGCCTCCATTTTGTTATGGCCCAGGCATGTTGTTGTGGCATCATGATGTTGTGTTTATGATGTACAGTTCAGTAGAGGTTTTAGGTAGGCTAGTCCTCACTTTGCAAGGGCTGCCTGTGCCCCTAGATACCGTACTAATAGGAAGTGCAAAATCAAGAATTCTTATCAAATTATCTTATTTAAAAAAAAATGTTTAGTGTTTATTTTATTCTAAAATTATTACTGAAGAGATTGTTTTACCAGTAAACCAAGATATTTGTGTCCATTTATATTACAGGTGTTTCTATGTCATGCATGCAATGTCAGGTAGAAGGCGAACAATCTTGTACAGGAATATCACAGATGTGCCCCCCTGAATCTGATGTATGTGTTTCGACTCTGGAATCTAATTCAATAGGTACGCTGTAGAGAAATGACTTTAAGAAAACGAAAAAAGGCACAAATGAAAATGTCTAAAGATTACAAGCACATAGCCTGCTCTCATCTTTCACTGCGGAATATATTTTTTTTTGGAAGCCATACGAGACAATGCAAATGATTTCACTCAGCAGCAATGAGTCACCTGGATGTGAATTATTATTGCAGTTTGAGTAAAAAAAAATATATTTATATAATAATATAATTTTTTTAAATAATACTGTGTGAAGTAATATCTGAAATAAAGGTTTAAAGACCTGCAAAAATACATGAAAGACGTGGGACCCGCTGGAAAAATCGTTGTGCCCCATTTTAATTAAATAATGACACTGTTTAATATAAATTAAAAATATAAGCTGTAAATGTATTATGAAATCTGAAAATGTAAATGTCTTAAGTCATTAGGAAAATTCCACAAAATAGGTGAAAGTTGTTAAATGAACTCTATGAATGTTATAAATTCTTCTAAAGCTGGGTACACACTAGACGATGTGCAAACAATGCGACATCGTTAACGATTTCCCTTGAACTTCCGGACAGACAATAAAGTGCATACACATTAGACGATTTAACAAACGATCAAATGATTTATCGTTCATCGTTTAAATAAATTCATCGTTAACAATATGTCGTTTGCTCCCTTAAAACTTGTTTGCTCTCGGCCGGGTGGTCGCACATAGCGTTTGCAGGGCCGTGGCTAGGGTGGTGCAATCTATGCCTCCGCGCAGAGCCCAACATTGCTGAGGGCGGAACACCGGCCGCCCACCATCACGTGTCATAGTATTTCTCTCTTCTTTAATCTGGCACCGGGTGGCCGCTGCTGCAAGTCCGCGGCGCCCAGCACAGAGGAGGCAGACAGCCGCAGTCTCCCTGCCTCCTTCTGACGTCCCTGCAACCTATTGGGACAGGAGAGATGTCATGACGTCTCCCCGCCCAAGGCTCCCAGAGTTCAGTTAGGAGCTGCTGGCTGCTGTGTGGTGGGGATGGTTGGCAATATGTATATTATCTGTAATAGAAGAAAATACTGCGGAACTCCAGTCACATTTTCACCCTTTCCATTGTGGGGGGGGAGGCACCAATGAACTTTCTCGCACAGGGAACCAAAATATCTACTTGCGGCTCTGATCGTTTGGTCATGCGTACACATTCAATTGTTAACAATATTGGCAGATTGGGCTGCACGTAGAGATGACAAAAGATGTGTCTTATGACGCGTGAGAGAGCGCAACGTACACGATATAGTGCGTACACACTAGACGATGTGAACAATATATCGTATGATCCGGCCGATATCGACCAGATTGTATGATATATCGTCTAGTGTGTACACACCTTAACACTGAAACTGGTTCACCTCAAATTGGAGGTAATAAAACTTGAAGGTAATTACTGTACTGGAGCATACACACGGTCAGATATGTCAGATGAACGATTTGCAAACGATTGAATGAGTTCAGCCTGTATTAAAATGAATGAAATCGACCAAATCTGACTGCAAACACATCAGATGTCAGATATCGTTATCTGACAAACTGGAACGCGCATCGTCCATCGTTCATTGTTGCCCACATGTCAGATTTTTCTTTCAGATATTTTTAAAATCGTTATCGTTCAGATCTGAAGAAAAATCTGGGCCTGATTCAGAGCCGCTCGTAAGCGGCCGCTCGCTCACTCCGAGCGATGTTCGCACATATGCGTATGGGTCGTAATGCGCATGCGCCAACCAGTCAGTGCGGTTGGAAATCGTGTGCTCGCAAAATAGCGAGGGGCTGGTAATTTGAGTGACAGGATGAGGCGTTTGTGGGTGGTAACAGGGGAAGGTGCTTGAAAACGGGGAGTGGAGATCTGAACGCAGGCGTGCCAAACTGTCAAAACGGGCGTTTTAAGGGTGTGCATAATTAACAAAGCAGCGTCATCGACCGCGTCACTTGGTTGTCTTTTAGCCTGAACTGCTCGCATGATTGCGGTAGGAAAATGCTACCACAAGAATAGCGAGCAGTTCATACGCCTTTCGATGTACTCGATTAATCTAATAAATAGCGGAGATGACGTAGGATGCGAGTGGCCAGGGGGCGTCTTTACAATATAGCGAGCGCATGTTTCGGACGCTCGCTCAGACATAGAGGCGTCAACAGACCGCAAAGAGCGAGAGCTCAATTTAAATATCCGGCCCCTTTTTCAGAACGAGCGACCGCAAATAGCGTCCGGCTCTGAATGAGGTCCTCTGACCGTGTGTATGCACCATAAGTAGTAAATATTAAGGGGGCATCTTATGATGCCATTCATGTAGTTTTACTATATTCTGTTACATGTACAGTAGTACCTTTTTCTGCTCCACAAATATATTGTGCTACGAGCCCCGTTCAAATGAATGAGAAAACCTCTGCAATGACTTAAAGAATAAATAAAAATGGCCAGCATGCGATCTGCCTAAAATCCATTATGAGAAGAACAACTAGTATGATGTCCCCTGCTAATGTAGTAACCAGCCCCACGTTACATTGACTGGGCCGGTCACACTACAAACTGCTGTACGGTAGCTGGGCAGATAGAATATCTATACAATACAGACCAACCAAAAATAAGGTGGAAAGACTGTTTGCTTCCATCTGACAGTCTTACAGCTATCGCCTGGACTGTTTTTATGACGTACTGTACCTGCATCTAGGGATAATGCTTCCCTGGGACACAAACTCATTGGAGACTATGGGCTTGATTCAGAAAAGATCGAAACTGCGATTACGCACGCTATCAGCCGGTTGTGCACATCTGCGAATGCATCATAGTATGCGTGCGTGCGTGAAGGGCTCACTGTGATCGGGGGTGGTCGGCGAAATGCAGGCGTGCATACCGTTACAGGGGCGTCCATAAATTATCCACTGCGAGGGCGTATGCAGCTTCAGCTCCCAAAGCGTGCGATGAGGTTAGCAATTTCCGGATTAAGCTCTGTGGGGGCGCCTGGGCAATAAACATGTGGGGGCCCCTATCAATAAAAGTTATATATATACACATATATACACATATAGTAGTTGTACCCCTTCTGCAATGCCCCCTGTAGTTGTACCCCTTCTGCAAAGCCCTCTGTAGTTGTGCCCCTTCTCTAATGCCCCCTGTAGTTGTGCCTCTTCTTCAATGCCCCCTGTAGTTGTGCCCCTTCTCTGTTGCCCCCAGTAGTTGTGCCCCCTGCAATTCCACCAGTAGTTGTGCCTCTTCTGCAATGCCCCCAGTAGTTGTGCCCCTTCTCCGATGCCCCCAGTAGTTGTGCCCCTGAATGTCTCCAGTAGTTGTGCCCCTTCTCTAATGTCCCCTGTAGTTGTGCCCTTTCTCTAATGCCCCCAGTAGTTGTACCCCTTCTGCAATGCCCCCTGTAGTTGTACCCCTTCTGCAATGCCCCCTGTAGTTGTACCCCTTCTCTAATGCCCCCTGTAGTTGTGCCTCTTCTCTAATGCCCCCTGTAGTTGTGCCTCTTCTCTAATGCCCCCTGTAGTTGTGCGTCTTCTCTAATGTCCCCTGTAGTTGTGCGCCATCTCTAATGTCCCCTGTAGTTGTGCCTCTTCTCTACTGCCCCCTGTAGTTGCGCCCCCTGCAATGCCCCCAGTAGTTGTGCCCCTTCTTCAATGCCCCCAGTAGTTGTGCCTCTTCTTCAATGCCCCCTGTAGTTGTGACCCTTCTCTGTTGCTCCCAGTAGTTGTGCCCCCTGCAATTCCCCCAGTAGTTGTGCCCCTTCTCTGTTGCCCCCAGTAGTTGTACCCCTTCTGCAATACCTTCTGTAGTTGTACCCCTTCTCTAATGCCCCCTGTAGGTGTGCCTCTTCTCTAATGCCCCCTGTAGGTGTGCCTCTTCTCTAATGCCCCCTGTAGTTGTGCGCCTTCTCTAATGCCCCCTGTAGTTGTGCCTCTTCTCTAATGCCCCCAGTAGTTGTGCCTCTTCTTCAATGCGCCCTGTAGTTGTGCACCTTCTCTAATGCCCCCTGTAGTTGTGCCTCTTCTTCAATGCCCCCTGTAGTTGTGCCTCTTCTTCAATGCGCCCTGTAGTTGTGCCTCTTCTCTAATTCCCCCTGTAGTTGTGTCCCTTCTCTGATGCCTCCAGTAGTTGTGCCTCTTCTCTAATGCCCCCTGTAGTTGTGCCTCTTCTTCAATGCGCCCTGTAGTTGTGCCTCTTCTCTAATGCCCCCTGTAGTTGCGTCCCTTCTCCGATGCCCCCAGTAGTTGTGCCTTTTCGTCAATGCCTCCTGTAGTTGTGCCCCTTCTGCAATGCACCCAGTAGTTGTACCCCTTCTGCAATGCCCCAGTAGTTGTACCCCTTCTGCAATGCCCCCTGTAGTTGTGCGCCTTCTCTAATGCCCCCTGTAGTTGTGCGCCTTCTCTAATGCCCCCTGTAGTTGTGCGCCTTCTCTAATGCCCCCTGTAGTTGTGCCCCTTCTCTAATGCCCCCTGTAGTTGTGCCCCTTCTCCGATGCCCCCAGTAGTTGTGCCTCTTCTGCAATGCCCCCTGTAGTTGTTCCCCCAGCAATTCCCCCAGTAGTTGTGCCTCTTCTTCAATGCCCCCTGTAGTTGTGCCCCTTCTCTGTTGCCCCCGGTAGTTGTGCCTCTTCTCCAATGCCCCTTGTAGTTGTTCCCCTTCTTCAATGCCCCCTGTAGTCGCACACCCTAAAGTAGTGTCCCCAGTACTAGCTACCCCTCCCCGCCCACACCCCTGACTTACCGGTCTTTGCTCCACACCATCAGGGCTTCCGGGTCCCGCCGCCACTACTGCTGCCCGCTGCCTGATGGATCTAACTGGATCCAGTAAAGGCGCCCAGGCTCCTCTCATCACGGGTGATGTCATGACGTCACCCGCGCAATGCATCACTGGGAACTCCACCGCTCCCAGTTACCTTTCAGTAAGTTGGTCACGAGCTACATGCGGAGCTCCGCGAGCTTCCAGTAGCTCGCAACCAACCTTTTTAGCTGAACCTGACCAAGGGCATGTGGCCAGAGGTCAGGGACAGTGTGTGGGGACCCCCGGGATGACCGCCCCTGTCGCCCTGCCTTTAACCAGCCCTGATTACGGATGCGAGTAAAGGGAAGTGGGCGGCCTTATGTTGAACTGAGACTGCATTGCGATCGCAATGGATTTGCATTTTTTCGCTGTGGATCTGCGTGCGATTATGGAGATGCAATCGCAGTTGCGATGGGTGGTGAATCAGGCCCTATAACCAGAGGTGATCACAGTCCATTACAATGCAGTGTGGTGGTTATTAAACCTGTCAATGCATTTATTAATAACGGAATGGCAATTACAGTTTGACATACAGTATTACACACACGTACGACTTGGTCTATATGCAGCAAACTGTCCATACACTGCTTTACTACTGTATGTGTGGGCTTATAATAACCAAGTGTATGTCAGTTGTGATGTTCAGAAATCCACTCTGCACATCGATCAAGTCACAGGTTACCCAAATTGGGTGTCTTGTTAGTAATACCCCTTTACCACCAAAATTCCGGGTCTGACCCGGACTTGGAACAGAGGGTCTCATTCAGACCCGCTCGCGAGCGCTGTTCGCTCGCAAGCGGGTCGATGTTACCCAAATGCGCATGCGCATGACGGAGGCGCCTCCGTTGTGCGCATGCGCGAGACCCGGCGAGCGACGGGGAAGCCGTCGCTCGGGGTTTCGCACCAAAGGGGGCTTGCTGTCGATGGTGAGTGACAGCACGCCCCCTTTGGTGGGCGTGCCGGGGGCGTGGCTGCCAGACGGAGGCGTTCCCATGGGAACGCCTACCGTCTGGGTCCGGCCCCACTGACATCACTAGTGATGTCAGTGGGAGTGATTTTGGCTCTGATAGAGCCAAAATCACTCCAGGGCTTGCGGTCACCGAGACCCTACCACAAGGGTCTCGTCGCAAGCCCGATGGTCGCGATGGTCTTGACCATCGCGACCATCATCATGGACGCTCGCATAAGCTGTGGGTGGTAACCCACAGCTATGCGAGCGCCCAAAAGGCCGCTTTTCAAAAAAAAAAAAAACACGCCCTGATTCAGAGCGGGCGCTTGTTCAGAGCGTCCGGCTCTGAATCAGGCCCAGAGTTCCTATCCAGATCAGACCCGGAATTTAGCCGGAGTCGGGTCTGCATATACCCGGCTTTCCTGGAGTGAAAGTGGACGCTTGGAGATGACATCATCTCCAAGCACCACTGAAGCCGGACCAATCGGCTGGCTAGCAGCGCGCTCCAGGTCATCGTGACCCGGAGTGCGCTGTTCTCACAGCAGGGTTTCACGGGCTACGCCTGTGTTAAACCCTGCTATTTACCTGGGTTGGATTGCCGGGTCACTCGACCCGGCTATCCAACCCTCTCCCCTTTTACACCAGGGAGCTGCCCGGGTTAACCCTGCAATAACCCAGGTTTTAGCTCCGGTGTAAAAGGGGTATTAGAAAATATAAAATGATTTATTCACTGATCTGTCATCCTCATTATCATTCCTCTGCTTAGGAAAATACGTGTTTACTTAGATTTCTATTTGCAGGTGGAGCGGAAAAGAAAATGTTTCGCAGATATTGTGGGAGCAGAAATATGTGTATTCTGTATGGAAGTTACAGCGTTCCCAATGGTAAAATTAAATTGAGCAGCAGCTGTTGTTACATTTCCAACTGCTCTCCACCCACTCCTATTTGTAAGTATCTGATTTTTTATGTTGCTGGCTACACACACTCCAATGTTGCAAGGGATAGCGCCAACCAGCCCAATATTGCTGTGTATACGATTACACAACAAGCACGATGTGTGAGATTATTGTAACCGATTGCATAATTATAGAGCATACCTGTTAATCCAGCCAATTGGAAACACCTGAGTGCCAAAATTACCAGAAGGTGAGCAGCATTCAAGCACTACCCATGGGCTGGATTCAATTAGTAATTTACCACGTGAGGAAAAGGGAGGTTGCCTTGGGCTTTTATGCACAAAGCTATTCAATAACAACCCCTTGGGGCTAACAAGCGTTAACCCATAGGTCCCGGGATAAGTACCCAGAGCTATGGGTTAGCAGGTTAGCGGCACCAGTGATAAGGGCATTTACCGCAGATTAGTCTGCATTCTGCACTTAATGTGGATTTCTGCAGACTAATCCGCATTAAACTGCAGCCTGTGGGTTAATTACTGCAGCTAATTGAATCCGGCCCCATGTGCTCCGTCTTTAAAAATACATATTCACCTTCAGTGGCATTTAAAACTACCCCAATTTAATATGTGGGAGATATATTTAATTAATGTATACTACACTAAAGGTGGGGTTGTCTTTTAAAAGCTATGGATTACACCAAATACAATCTATGGATTACACCACATACAATCTATGGATTACACCACATACAATCTATGGATTACACCACATACAATCTATGGATTACACCACATACAATCTATGGATTACACCACATACAATCTATGGATTACACCACATACAATCTATGGATTACATGAAACCACTCTAGTTGTCCTTTGAAAGCCCTGCATTTTACCAAATCAGTCTGGTTGGAGACAGACAGTAAAAAGGTCGACAAGCAATAGGTCGACCAGATAGTCGACAGTCAATAGGTCGATGGGGACAAAAGGTCGACATGTACAAAATGTTGACATGTGAATGGTTTACACAAAATGGTCGACACATATTGTTGTTTTTTTTAGAGTCAGGGTTAGGCACTCACCGGAGGGTTAGGCTCTAGGTGGAACAGTTAGGTTTAGGCAGTTACCCCGATGGTTAGGATTAGACACTAAGGGGTATATTTACTAAAATGAGAGTTTTTAGAGTTGGAAATGTTGCCCATAGCAACCAATCAGATTCTAGCTATTATCTTCTAAAAGGTGCTAGGTAAATGTTACGTAGAATATGTTTGGTTGCTATGGGCAACATCTCCGCTTCTAAAAACTCTCATTTTAGTAAATATACCCCTAAGAGGGATGGTTAGGATTAGGCACCAAGGGGAGGGTAAGGGTTAGGATTAGGGTAAAGATTAGCGTTAGAAAAAAACATGTTGGCCATTTTTGTGTCGACCTTTTGACCCTGTTGAACTTTTGACCTCGTCAGCCTAGATTCATGTCTAAATTTTGTTTGTTGCCCTTTTGTATCGGTCGACCTTTTGGTTTGGTTTTGCCTTTTAAATGATTGCCCCTGTAAGCCATTGGGCAGACTCGCCAGGATCTCGCCCGTGCTTGCAAGTTGCAGGCCATTACATTTACCCCAATGTCTCTCAACTGCTCTGGCTATAGCGTGGGTTTAGCTTCCATAACAAGAAGGACCCCCAAACACTGAGGTGCTCTACCCGTGGGGCCTAGCGAGGTGGACACATATGGACAACAGCTGCAGTGCAGAGATAATCATTTTGAGCGCCAGACCACCTCACAACAAAACTTTATTGACTGTTCTCTCCCTGCACACTTCTGCCCACTTTCTCCTGCACATTACTCTGAATAAATGGTGACTCATGATAGGTTACAAGCTCCCTTCTCCACCAGCACAATACTTATAATAGTTATAAATGGATATCGTACCCCAGCACATTCGTATGAATAAATATCACAGCATCAAATAAATAGCACATACCAAGTGTGGCTGGTCACAGCGTGACAGATCACTCTTTACATATGCAGACATAGGGGTAAATTTACTAAGATGGGAGTTCTATTAAGAAATGATGTTGTCCATAGCAACCAATCAGATTCTACTTCTCATTTATCTAGCACCTTCTAGAAGATAATACCTGGAATCTGATTGGTTGCTATGGGTAACATAACTTCTTAATAGAACTCCCATCTTAGGCAATTTACCCCATAGAGTAGACTCAGCATTGGAAGTTCTGACACCTCATCTCATGCACATCAGAGAATCCATTCTCATGTGTACCATTCCCATCACAACATGAGCCTCTTCTCCATATGCCACACTGAATGGACGTTATTCTAGACTGTCATAGCTGACATCTCAATATCCAGAGACTTTTCTTCTGACTATGTCGGCAATTCCTGCGACAGTTGAACCTTTCACTGCCGGTCTCTCTTACATATAGATACAGCTAGACAGGTCTCACTACCCATCAGAAGTCCATTCTAATTCTGTTGCCACCTTGCAGTGAAACACCCAACCCCCCCCCCCCCCCCATCACAATGGGAATACTCCTCTGGGTACTATACTTTACTTACTGGTGTCCATTTTCACATAACATGGGGGCATTTATATCATGGGTGTCTCTTCCTCTTCTCCTTACAGGAGGTCTCTCACTGACCTCTACTGTGGCTGTGGCACCCAGTACCCCTCCCCCACCTCTGGTGTTACGTAGAAGCCTCTTTCTTGTTGCAGGGTATTACTCGCTTCTTCCTTTGGTTGTTACTGCCTCCTTCTCACAATGATTATAGTTGCAGACTGTCCTGCACAAGACCGAGTTCATTCCCATTTTCATAACGGCTTTTTCCAAGACCTCTTTTTCGTACTGGCGGCTTCTTTCTTCTCAATGCAATGGGGAGGGTTGACTCCTGCTCTCATACACCCCAAACTGGCAAGCGTGTGGTAGCCGCTACGCACCCCTTCCAAACATTGGGTGTATCCTAAGAACTTCTTACCCTGACTTCGTCCCTGGCAAAATGGCATCCTCTTTTTCTGTGGGGAACCCAGAGTCATGATAGACTTTGATCCCCTGCATGACAAGCCAACTGGTCCCTCGGTCCAAACCCTTTGGCCTGACATTCTCCCCTCTATCCATGTTGTTCTGCAGGCTCCTCAAGTCACAGACTTTGGGGGGATTTAGTGATCTCCAATAGCAACAACAGAACACCCTGTCTACCATAAGCCCCAGCTTCTATGCACTGTTCCCAAAAGAACGCTTATCTCCACCAGGACTTTGTCTATTAATATGGCTTCCATGGCCAGGGCGGTCTAAATTTAAAGACCTAGCAGGGAATGACAGGGATCATATGGGGCTTTTACCGGACTATCCTTTCCAAACTCAAACACCTACAGGCCCCTTCCTACCTTCCTGCTTGTATGACTCTAGACAAATTGGTTGGCCTCAGGCCTAAACAATGGAATCCCACTTAGATTAACTAAGAGGCTTGGTATGGATAAGGATTGGACCAAGCTTAAAATAAATACCCAAACCCACCAGGACACATATAAGAATGTAGAACAGCAAAGTCCTACATGATACAATTGTATATGCAAGGTAACAGTGGTGTCATTCTGAACACAATGATACATACAGTTATGTAATGTACTGTCTGTGTGATTTAGAAACTGCGTGAAAATACCGTGGTGGGTTTTTCATTTTCTTAACATATAATCTCTTCTTCATTATAAGTGCCCGCTGATAACACTGAAAAAAACAAGATTTCCTGTAAGGGCTGCCCTACTGAAGAAGGCAAGCCATGTCCTTCAGATGTCCCAATGGAATGCACTGGAGATGAAAACACCTGTATCTCTGTGACTTTAACTGCGTCAGGTACCGTTCCTCAAATTATTTATTATTATCATCTAACAGCCCAGAAATAGATACACCTGGAAAGGAGTATTACTAACTCTGCTAAGGACCCTACACAGTTCACATTTTCCAGGTTACCTAGAAGGTGCACAGGTGTATTCATTACTCACTGACACATTTTAAAAGATTCACAGGTGGAGCTAATTATCGAAAGTATGCAAATCCACGATTGCACGGCAAGGCATTAGCACGCCCACTATGTCTTGGCGTGCGATCGCAGTGTGTATTTAGACACCCACCAGCCTGTCTTAAGACGTCCACTTATGCATGTCATCTCCAGGATGTGTATGCAACCATCGGTAACATAGAGGACCATCGGAAAGCGAACGCAGCACTTGCGGCTGACCATACCCTACCGCAAGCACTGCTAGTGCTTCAGTGTGTAAAACAAACATGTGACGTGTACTCAGGGCCGGATTAAGCCCTTGGGGGGCCTGGGGCATTTAATACAGAGGGGCCCTCCCCCTCTTCTCAGCACTGCCCCCTGGCTTTGCCTGCTGTGTGCCTCCTCCCCCAAACACTTTCATGAGGCAGCAGCGCAGGCAGGTGCTACCTGCACTGGGGGCAGACTTGGAAACCTCCTCCAGGCTCCATCACCAGCAGCAGCGTGCCATTTTGTCATGTTGCTGCTGGGAGAGCTGCTGCTGGCAGCTGAGGCTGGAAAGGAGTAGAATCGTCCTTGGACCTGTGGCAAACACAGGAAGGGGAGGGTACCTATAAATTATATATATATTTATATATATATAATTATATATACACACACACACACACACACTGTACATGAAAAGTCATGCACACTGATTGCAGCTAAATAGATTATCTTTTACCTTGTAGCCAATCAGGTCGGTTTTGATGATATTGGAAATTCAGCAGCACATACCTCATTGAGAGACAGGAGAAGACTTATGGAACATATTGTAGGTAGCGCATAATGCTGCAGCCATTACCCTGGAGGGAAATCCACCTCCCAGACAGACAGTGGAGCATGGTGCCCACACTACTCACCTCCTGAAGTCAATAGCAATGGCATTGTGTAATGTACAGTCTCCCACCGACACTGGCTGCTAACTTGCAGGGGCTGCTGCGTGCGAGTCACAGTCTCTGCAGGGTAGAAACAGAGGAACTGGCATCCGCAGTGGGTTGATAGTAGAATCTATCCAACCTAACCATCAGCGGTGCTCAGGAGCTCGCTGTGATTGGGAGCTGAGTGGAAGGCAGAAAAGTCACATCGAGCCCTGGTTACATGATAGATTCAAGTCAGAGAGCTCTGCTCTGAGGAGCTGCCGCCTGCCACGCATGCGCAGCAGTGCCGATCAAGCACCGCAGGCAGCGCAGTGACAGTCCCCAGCCGGTGTGAAAAGGAGTGTGTCCCATCGGACAGCAGTGCAAGTACTCGCTCAAGGTACCTCTGAGTATGGCTGGGAAGGGGGCCCCCTAAGAAAGGGGGGCCCGGGGGTACTAGCCTCCTATGCCCCCCCCTTAATCCGGCTCTGCGTGTACTATGACGCTGCGTCTTAATTATGCACACCTCTGAAACGGTGTTAAGATGCTCAGGCGCACGTGTGTTCGCACCACCACTCCCCCGTTTCCATCGACCATCCCCAGTCACCACCCACAAACGGCACGTCCTGTCACTCAAGCTAGCGAGTTGGCTATGCGCAGCGAGCAGACACTTCCCACTCGCATGGATTAGTTTGCGCACTGCGATGCGTATGCATGCGCAGATTGCAAACATCGGCAGGCTGCGTGCGAACACAGCCCAGGGCGCGGGTCTGAATCGGGCCCATAGTTCAGGAAATATATTCAGTTACAATGTAGTAATGTCACTTTATGTCATTTTCACAGGGGAATCGTACATGTCTAAGGGTGGATGCTCCACACCAAGCCTGTGCAACAGAACCTATGACGTGATGGATGGAAGTATGAAATCACAAATCCACATGTCTTGCACAAATGGGAGCGTCGGTCTTCAGCAAAGTGTCTTTCTGTTCCTATTTTCTGCCAATTTACTTTTTAAATTTATCTGGTAAATCCATAAACTATATGCACAGCCTACAGAAACACAGAACGGAATTCAATGATGGCGCTGCACGGATCGTACGGCATAAACCTGATGTGCCGCAGCAGAATCACAATACACTCGTACATTGTAATGTCTTTAGAAGTGGATTATAATACTCTTCACATCCTCTTTCAAAGAAATTGCAATGTACATCTGAAATGTGACTCCTGAGCGCTACATAAGGTTTGTACGACTCCTCCAGCACCATTACTGGATTACGCTTTGCAGTTTTGTATACTGTGGTTGAGGTGAACGTGAACGTGGTTTCTCAGTCAGGCTGCAGTGTGTCTTATTGTAAAACAGATGGAGTTTACTTACTTTTATCATCACTATGGGTACATTGGGGTAGATGTATTACAGTGGCACGTACCATGCCGCTATAAAGCTTCCCGCTTCGCCTCTTTACCGAGGTGAAGCAGGAAGCACTACCGATGAGATGTATAAACATCTCATCGGCCGGAGAGGGGGAGCGTTAACTCCCGTTAGAGACAGCACTAGGCTGATGCGCTGTGTCTCTTCCCGGCCGGCTCCACTGAGCATGCGCGGGATCTCGCAAGTATCGCGAGATCCCCGAGGGGAGCCGGCAGCCGCCGCAGCAGGGACAGCGCTGTCCCTGCTGTGGGGATAGGCTAGCGCCAGGCTGTAGCTGTCGATAACGACAGCTACAGCCGGCCGAACGGTCACACGTTATGACCGTTCGTACATAGCCCAGGCTATCGGCGCTGCCATCTTGTAGATAGCAGCGCCGATAATGACAGGAGCCCATAGCGCCCCTGTCATTTACCGCCCAGACCCCCGATCATACATTGGGGAGAAGCGGTATCAGCGCACATAACGTGCGTTGATACCGTTTCTGGGCTTCATACATCTACCCCAATGTGCTACATGTAAGCTCTTCTAATTGTGCACACAGGTACTTCAGATATGTATTATCACTATAATAGTGCAAATCATTTACCCTTCACTTTTCCACCACTCTAATCACCCAAATCTCACCTTTTATGCATGCATCACTCAGACTTCAATAAGCAGTATCTTTAGTAAATGTGGCTGGTCTGAATGCTTTGCCCCAGGATGTACAGAGATGAACATACACACATGGCTTTGCACAAAAATCTTTTTTATTAGTTTAATGAAAAACTTTTTTTAAGGGCCTCACTACTGTACGTTTTTTGATGACGTTTACGAAAGAACTTCAACTCTTTTCTTTTTTTTTTTTCCTCTCTCCTGTGTGTGGTATGGGCAGGGGTGGACTGAGGGTTTCAAATAGGCCCCCCGGCATTCTTCCCACTGGAAAAAAGGGTGCGGCCATGTGCCTCGGGGTGTGGCTATGCAGCTGGTCTCTTCTAAACAGAGCGCCGGGAGGCGGAGCTGCTTGGCCAGGCTTCCAGACAGTCGGACCGGCCCACCAGCCTTTCTGGCATTTTATAGAGTTGCCAGTCCGTCCGTGGGTGTGGGGAAGGGTCACGGGGCCCCTTCACAAAATCTGAGTCATATCTGGACCCATGCTGCGGCCCTGTACAGTAATTTCATCACGCAGTGCTTCTGATGTAGAAGACCTCTTATACAGTATATAAAGTATACCTCCCAACATGACCCTCTCCAGGAGGGACACAATGCTCTGGTCCTGGACTTCCCAGGTAATTTATGATTGGTGGCAGCTCCAGAGGCGGGGCTACAGTACAGTCCAAAATTCAAGTAGGGGAGTCACACCAACTGCCAGTGAGTCCCAGCCAGTGATGTTGGCAGTGTGTGAAATGACAGTTGGTGTGACTCCCCTATTTGAATTTTGAACTGTGCTGCAGCCCCACCTCTTACCAGGGAAGTCCAGGACCAGAGCATTGTGCCCCTCCTGGAGAGGGTCATGTTGGGAGGTATGTATAAAGGCTGTGCTTCCATGGTCACATAAAGGGAAGGGAACCTGCTCAGAATGTTTAGGTCACAGAGAGCTCTGGGCTCCAATTTGGTTTCTGTGGCCGCAACCAGTCTGCTACTGTACCTCACTGAGTATGTTTAGGTCAGCTAGGCCCTGTATCCTTTATCTCGCACAGTCTATAAAATGACAGTTAAAAGCTGTTTGGTTGCTATGGGCGACTACTCCAGTGTTTTCTTTAGAAGGTTTGATATATTTCAGTGTCTTATTTATTGACCTTTTGGATATAAATCTATTGCATGGGCTGTTTGAGTTCTTGTTGTAAGAGCCGTGAACGATATCCTATTCTTGGTCTATCTTTACCACCACTACTGTCATTTTAAGATCTATCTGAATAACGCCAGCGAGATTACATTTACTGAGACGCTGTTTTGAAATAATAGCTACAGTACAGATCGCCGGCTTCCTCCATCTGATATTACTGTAATCACACTACACACACAGCAACAGACCTGTCCCTGGACCACACCAGTACTAAACAGCCCTGTGGCCTCATACATACTATATAGGGCCAATCAACCTCCCTGACTTGTCTTATCCATTTATCTCCCATGAATGGTACACAAGGCTATATATCTATATATATCTATATATATATATATATACAGGTTGAGTATCCCATATCCAAATATTCCGAAATACGGAATATTTTCAGCATGACTGAGATAGTGAAAACTTTAATTTTTGATGGTTCAATGCACACAAACTTTGTTTAAGACACAAATTAATTAAAACTAAAGTATAAAATGACCTATAGGCTGTGTGTATAAGGTGTATATGACACATAAATGAATTTCATGTATGTACACATACTTTGTTTGAGGCACAAAATTATTGAAAATATTGTATAAAATTACCTTCAGGCTGTGTGTATAAAGTGTATATAAATCATAAATGCATTCTGTGTTTAGATTTGGGCCCTATACCTAAGACATTTCAATATGGTATGCAATTATTCCAAAATACGGAATATTCCGATATCCAAAATACCCCTGGCCCCAAGCATTTTGGATATGGGAGACTCAACCTGTATATATATATATTCCTTTATGTCAGTAGAGTACTGGCTTTATAACATGCACTTGGACCAGACAAAATCTGCCCAGTTGAAATTACTCCATGTGTAACTTATAGCAGCCCTTAAGTGCTGTGCTCCCAGTTTGTAAAACGCCAGGAGCATAAGTTTTTTTTTTTTTTTTGGTTTGTTTTTTTTTTAAATAAAATATTTGTGTGAGATTGTTTGCAGCTCTGGACACGAATAAAGTTTCTTCAAAAAATGGCTTAAAGATTACTTATTTTATTTTTTAGAATGAAATATGGGCAAACAAGACTGAATGTGTATAGTAAGTCGGGGGAACCAATCAGACTTTAGTTAAGACTGCACCAGTGCACCTTTGACTGATAAAGGAGATATTTGATTGGTGGATCTAGATACTGTAGCTGCACATTTAGGAATTCAACCTGAATTTCATCACTTAGCACGTTTACCATTTATTTTTAGGTGTCTGTTCTCGGTCACAAGTAAGAGGGTTTTCTCGGGATCACTAATACCCCTTTCACACTGCCATCAAGTAACCCGGGTTATTGCAAATGAGCACCCAGCAACCCGGGTTACTGTGCAGTGTGAAAGGGGCCAGTTGAAATAACCCGGCATTTCAACTCAGGTAGCGAGCAGGGTTGAACACGAGTTCAACCCGGCTCACGGCGCGGTGTGAATGGGTAACCCGGGTCGAGACTAAGTCTCATTCACTGCATAGAATGATCTCATCTCCAAGCACTGGCTCAGCAGCGATGGCGGTGATGTCATCGACCTGGCATTCGTGCCGAGTCGAACTGCCAGTCTGAAAGGAGTCTCAGCCGAGTTGCATCCGGGATCGACGCGTGTATGAATCCCGGGTGCGACCCACCAATAGTGATGTGAATGGGGTATAACTGTGATCTATAAAATCAGTATGTGATCCATGATATCTCCTTCTGTATATGTCATAGATGAAATTGTGTGTTACCAATATGGAATTCTGGGCTATACTTGTGTCCGTGCATCATCTTTGTACAAAAAATATGAACTTTTGAAATAACACATGGTTTAACTCAAAGTAGTATGAAATGTACAGTATGATCCATTCTTACTTGTCAATACTGTAAACACAGGACACAAAACAATACCAGTTTTAATATAATATCACCATTATGTCCGAAGGAGGTCCTAGAGGATTCCATTGCCCAATCAGATGACTGGAATGGTCAAAGCTTCATGTGATCTTGTAAGTGAATAAAAATGTGCATATTACAGAGGCAAAAAGGAAGTGTATACCAGTGGGAAGGTTTTTGGTATTATATACCGGTGGCTCCATAGCCGCCGGTTCAAACCCCGACAGTGGCAGCCTGAACATGCAGAATCCTGATGGCTGCTGTAAGTATACTAACCCTCCCCCTCTCCCACCCTAACCCTCCCTTAGTGGTGCCTAACTCTAACCTCCCTGGGGGGGTGCTTAACCCTAAACCCCTCCCCTGGTGGTGCCTAACCCCACCTTCCTGCACCCTAAACCTAACCCTCCCAGGGAATCGGTTGGTAATGCCAGTGTCTGTTTATCCGCCGGATCATATACTGACAGTGGCAGCCCGACGGATCGAAATCCCGACTGCAGCAGGTAAGTACCCTAACCCTCCCGTCTCCCCCCCCTAACCCTCCCTTAGTGGTGCCTAACCCTAACTTCCCCCCCTAGTGCCTAACCCTAACCTCCCCCCGTTAGTGCCTAAACCAAACCCCCCCTCCCCGCACCTTACACCTAACCCTGCCGGGGGGGGTGCCTAACTGTAACCCCCTCCTAGTGGTCCCTAACCCCCCCTTTCCCTACCATATCCCTAACCCTCTCGGGAGGCTGCCTAACCCTAAGTAACCCTGGGGGCCCTTAAACCTACCCCCCCCTTGCGCGGCTAAACGCTAAGACAACTGACTTACCTTCGTTCGGTATGCCGGGTGTCGGGATTTCGACGCCTATCTTTAGTCCCATGTCAGTGTCGGGATATCGTTGGGGGAGATAGCAGCCGCCGGTATCCTGACTGCATCCCCCTCCCCGGGGTGGTGCCTAACCCTAACCTCCCCACAGCCTGATCCTAACCCTAAGTCCCCCCGGGAGTGCCTAAACCTAACTTGTATCCTGATCCCTAAGGGGATAGAGGCACCGGCATTTAGCCAGGACGCGGGATTCCGGCATCTGCATATCGACAGCCGGCATCCCATCCGCCAGCAATATAACTACATCTCAGTGGGAAGACTGTTAGGGGCTGATTCAATTCCGTGGGATGTGCCGTCAAGCTTTGCCGCGATGCATCTATCCACCACATATTTACTTACGTATATAGCACCAGCATATCCCATTGTGCTTTACAATATACAGTATTTTTAATATCGCTAATTTTCTTGTGCACCTCTATGGAGTGCGAGGAAAACTTGGGTTGTTGCTTTATACGATTTGTGCCATTAAGGAACGGAACGTCGCTATCATTGTGCAGAAATGAACCTGCCTCTTGCAGTTGGAGAGATCAGGGCCCTCCAACTGTGCAAAATAGTGTTGCTACAATATTGTTACATATGGTATTGCCGGAAGTCCATGCTTCCAACTTGTATAAGCTGCACTAGAAACATGACCTGTGGAACTGAATGCTTGCTAGAGGGTACTGTACATGATCTCATGCACCATATTATGAAAGATTTCTTTATAAAGTATATTGTCTGACACTCTCGTGTCAAAAATGAAGGGGCCTATCCATTACCCAACTTTGTGAACAATCTGACCAAAACCAGGAGGTTTTGGTCAGATCGTTCACAAAGTCGTGTAATGGATAGCCGGCAAGGACCAGCGATGCGCGTGCACGCTGGGTCCTTGCTGACCCCGACTATCTACTGAACATGCCCGTCAATCTGACAACGTTCATCAGGTTCGGCATGTTCAGAGATAGGAGGTCGGGCTCCTCGCTGAATGTGCGGGCGCCGCACCTCGGCGACCTGAAGGTCTGAACGCTAGACGTTCAGACTTTCAGGTCGCCTGATGGATAGATCCCTTTAGAAGAATAAAAAATAAAAAATTATTTCCATAAATTCACTAAATATTATCCTTAATACTTAAGGATATTGTTATTGTTATTATCTTTAATCATTAATACTTTTAAAATGTAAAAATTAGAGATGTGCAAAACTGGTCACACTTTTTCAGCAAAACACATCTTAAAGCAAATAAGAAATAACATTTTTGCATCTTAAAATATCCTCTGTCAGCAACACTGTTGCATTGTGTGTGGCACACTATAACTTCCAGATATTCAGAATGTATATAGCCAGTTGGCGGATTTAGGTCTCTTACCACACACTGTCATACAGGATTAATAGGCTGTTTTATCCCGGATCAGAAAGCAGTCACATCAATAACAATATATGTTCAAGGTAATCCTTATAGCCGGCAAAATAGTGGTGCCGATGATGTGTAATGCACATGCTGTTGCTAATACAAACCTATGGATTTATAGGCTCTTATGTAGCCCGTGAGCAGACATTCATATAGTCACAATCAGACCACCAGAGTCCCGTGTGATGCTACTGATATCACCCATTGGTGAGCAGAAGGGCTGGATCCACGTACCTCCGTGTTGTATCGGCTGGGATCTCCCAGGAGACCCTCTGGTGTTGCCGATTATGGGAACGAATGTACAGACCTTGTACAGCAAGTAAACACTTTAACACGGGTCTCTGGCGGTCTGATTGTGAGTATATGACTGTCTGCTCACGGGCTACATAAGAGCCTAGAAATCCATATATAAAGATCAAGTCAGTCAGGACTAAGGACCTCATTCAGAGTCGATCGCTTGCTGCAAGCGATCGCTCTGAATGAGGGCAGCCACTTACTTTTTTAAGTGCGGCCTTCTGGTAGATTGCTAAGCTGTGGGTTACCACCCACAGCTCTAGCGACCGACCAGGGTGATGGTCGCGATGGTCATCACCATCGCGACCATCGGGGCTTATGACCAGACCCTAAGGTTGGGTCTGGGCTCTCGTAAGCCCCAGGGAACTTCCTGCTCTGTTTGAGCAGGAAGTTCCCCACTGACATCATCAATGATGTCAGTGGGGCCACCCCCAAACGGGAAGCGTTCCGACTGGAACGCCTCCGTTTGGCTGGGCACGCCCCTGGCCCACCCAGCAAACGGGGCGAGCTGTCACTCAACATCGACAGCTCGCCCCATCTGCTACGAGACCCCTAGCGATGGAGCGCCCGTCGCTAGCCGGGTCTTGCGCATGTGCACGACGGAGCCGGCTCCGTCGTGCTCATGCTCTGTGGGGACCATCGACCCAGTTCCGAGCGCATCAGTGCTTGCGACTGGGTCTGAATGAGACCCTAAGACACCTCACCTTTGTGAAGCCTTTATAAAGCCTCGTTCCTACCAAACTTTAGTTCAGATTTGTGTTTCTTTATTGGAGTCTTGTTTTGTTGCCTGTCTATTGACTTCTGCTTCATCTCTTTACTGTTCCACCTTCTCCCATCCATGGTCTTCAGCTTGACAGAACCCATCCTCCTTGGACTGTGGCTAGACTGGACGAGATGTGCCCATGGTAGCTAAACTGTAGAGAAGTTGCCCAAAGCAACCGGTCAGCTTCTCACTGTCTTTTATCTAGCACAGTCTATGGACTGATGGTTAGAAGCTGATTAGTTGCTTTGGGCAACTTCTCCACTTCATCGCTCTCCAAGGCTTGGTACATCTCCCCTTTGAAAGCAACCAGCACCGAGACATTAGGTTTATGCCGCCATCACAGTTATCAGGAAATGGATGATGTGTCCATAAACTGGTGACCTGCTCACTACAAGGACTTCTGTGGTAAATATTGCAGCTGTAGGGGTCTATGTACTAATAATTGCTCTTACTGCAGCGATTATTATAGGTCGCATGGGATATTTTCATTTTTAATGAAAATATCCCTGCTATGGACAAAGGGGAACTTACAGGATCAGCGGTCCCTGGCAAATTGTGTAAGCGGGGGAAGCTGTCACTGCGTATGCGCACAGTGTTAGCTTCCAGAGCCAGCCAGGGGCTGCGAGAGAGAGATCGGAAGCCATAGGCTTAAAGCAGTTTACACCATCTGAAGATGGCGTAAACTAAAGAGGCTAAACTCCGAAAATCTTCGTTTTTTTTGGAGTTTAGTACATAGGGGTAGGATCATAGGGCCTGATTCAGAGCCGGACGCTATTTGCGGACGGTCGTTCTTTGCGGTCTGTGGACGCCTCTATGTCTGAGCGAGCGTCCGAAAAATGCGCTCGCTATTTTGTAAAGACGCCCCTTTGCCGTTCGCATCATATACGTCATCTTCTGTATTTATTAAATTAATCGGGAACATCGAAAGGCATCTGAACTGCTCGCAGTGCTTGTGGTAGGATTTACTTCCCGCAATCACTGCGAGCAGTTCAGGCTAAAAGACAACCAAGTGACGTGGTCGATGACGTTGCTTTGTTAATTATGCACTCCCATTAAACTGCATTTTGATCGTTTGGCATGCCTGCATTCGGATCTCCGTTCCCCCGTTTTCAAGCACCTTCCCCTGTTACCACCCACAAACGGTACATTCTGTCAATCAAATTAGCAGCCCCTCGCTGTTTTACGAGCGCACGATTTCCGACCGCAATGACTTGTTTGCGCATGCGCATTACGACCCATACGCATGCGCAGTTGTGCGAACATCGCTCAGAGCGAACGAGTGGCCGCTTATGAGCGGCTTTGAATCAGGCCCATAGTCCGCCTTGATAATAATGGAGACTGTATTCTGCAGCGCTAACTGGCACTTTGCAGGAGATTTCTGTGAAATCTCCTGCTTTTGTGCTTTTAGTACATAGATTTAGATACACTACATAACATTATACAGAAGCAGGGGGTTGCCAGTCATCGCTCAACAGGATCCCATTATTTTTCATACAGAACTGGTAACTACCGTATTACCTTAGCTGAATTTTTTTCCCTGACTGTTGCAAAGGCTCCTTGGGCCCAATTGTACACTCATATTTTTTCAAACTGATTTTTTTCTGCCGTCACAAACTCTTTCATTAGTGTTTCAATCTCTGCTGCAGGTAATTTCATCTTTTAAGATATATTTAATATGATTTATATATTATGCATATGGTGGTGCACATATACAATATTTTTAATTTTATTGTGTGAATTAATACATGTGTACTTTTTAATTATTCTGTCGGCACGTCGAGTCAGTTATCCTAATGAAGTTTTACTAATCCTATGTGCACTGTGTTATTGTTTGTATTATTTTTTTCCTATTTTGGAGAGTGACCAACTGTGATTTCTAAAAGCCCCCATACATCAGAGATTGATTGCAGCAATCATGCAATTTGCAATCGATTGTGTATAAAAATCTTTCCCTTTTTCAATTGATTACAGATTGCAGAATTGCCACAAATCGATTGAAAAAGGGAAAGATTTTTATACACCATCGATTGCAAATTGCAGGATTGCTGCAATCAATCTCTGATGTATGGGGGCCGTTACAGCTGCCTTGGATAAAACACCCTAAGTAGCATCTGGCTGGTTATATGGAACATATTTTTTATACAACTCTTTTTCATGGATCCAAAAACTTACTCTAATTTTCTTTTTTCCCCAGTATTTATACACAGTAAAATGTCTTCCCTTTAATAACTCTAGAGCTAGGTACACTGAAAAGACCTTAAAATAAGAAAGGGTGCATTTATTATTTTGGGTTAGGGGTATATCCTATTTGGACAAAAGGTCTGCAGCTGTGTCTGGTACCAGGAGAGCAGAATCATGGTAAATTTTCTGCTGATAGTTTTCTATTGTACATGTCAGCCTCCCATGTATTCCCCTCCCTGTGCTAACTCCATCCAGCGATTGATGACACCACCCATGGACAGATCATACAGAACTCAGGCAGCTGGGAATGCACTTTCTGTAACCGTCTGGAACCCAGGGATTGAGATGAGCTCCTATCTCCTAATTACCTGCGTTCTCTCCTCGCTTGCAACCACAGGTACGTTCAGTGAAGCCCAGTCTGAGTCTGTTTGTGGATATGGGGTAAAAAAATATATTGATTTTAATAATGTAGACTCTCCATCTAGAATTTGCGAGCTAAAAAAGTAAACAAAAACTAGAACATTTTTCTCTCAAATAAACAAAACCAAAAAACAAAAAACACTCTTGCAGAATTTAAATTTTGTCCTGGTTTTCATTACTTACACTCAATGTAATGCACTCAAAGTTTGGTAGGTTCAGGACAGTTACAGCATCTGTGATTTGTGAATGTACTAAGAGCTTTCTTCCTAAAAAAAAAACAAAAACGGAAGACCGATTTTGCACTTATTGGTCCAGATGTCTGTCCCTATGGGTCTATGTACGTGTGTCTGCACATGTGTGTTTTTGTCCACAAGTGTTACCCTGTTTATATGTGTAAGCACACACCTGCTGTTAATTTATCTAGTGAGATCTAGAAGTCAACTAGCTGCTTTTTATTAAAATGTAATTAGCCTGGCATATTATATTATTTTTATTTTATTTGCTTCTTAAATGTAAGTTAAATTAAAAGTATTTAAAATAAATGTATTTTTATTATGTCTATTGCTATGTTATAAATCTGAGCAATTTATGACATATTTGTAAAATATGACATAATGTTGCAAATACTTTTTTAAATGAGAGAAAATAAAAAATTTAGAACTTGTTCATCACAAAAAAAGTTATCTAAATTCTTTAAAAGATTTTACAGTGATTATGTTATATTGTAACAAAAAAAAATATGAATTAACATAATGAGAGACAAGGTTCTCAATAACTATCAACAGTGCTTTGTTTTACATTGTTATTCTTTAGCCTATTTACCTTACTCCTCATTTGAAAATACACCAAAAATTTAATAAATTCTGTAAGTTTTAAGCTGGGTACACACTATGATGTATTGTACGATATATCGCTTTGACACGGATTGGAACGATATATTGTACACATCGACTACTGTAAATGTATGGTCTGTCATTCCTGATGGTCGTTCGTCGCATTGTCCGATCTGCTGTTCTACACGGCAGGTGACACGAAGCCATGCTATTACATGCAGTATGTAAGAATACATTGAATCATCGTATGCCGGATTGTGGATCGTGCAGTGTATACAGCGCACGATGTATCGTTACAGCGCTGGGTCGCGCCATCGTTCAGGTGTGTACCCAGCTTTAATATATTTATTACGGCGTTCTAATCAGATCCATGTTAGATGGAGGTCTAAAATATGCACATCTGGTAAAGAAATCGCAACTGCAAACTATTTTTTAAGTTAACGAATATTTACAAATTTGGATTTTTTTCTATGTGAAATAAGACTGTTTATAATATCGTATCTAGAAGTGAGATTGGTGATTGCAAATAATTACAATGTACAAATGGTACTATCCTCTTTTAATTTGCAGATATGAATTGTTGTTTATACTCTGGTTTAAGGATGCGTATAGTGTTTATAGGGGTCTATTTACTAAGCAGTGTTAGGAGACCGAGTGAAAAGTGATAAGGTGCCAGCCAATCAGCTCCTAACTGTAATTTTTCAAACACAACCTGTGAGATGACAGTTAGGAGCTGATTGGCTGGCACCTTATCACTTTTCACTCGGTCTCCTAACACTGCTTAGTAAATAGACCCCTTAGTCACATAGACCAAAAAAAGCAGACACTTCTATTTACAGCATGCTGTTGATTCATGGTGGGGGTAGCGGTGAGGACTGGCAGGATGTCACTGCCAGCTGAACATTGGATCTGGGCCAGGCGTATCAGATTTTACGGTCAAACGAGTAACCACACCTAACAGGATTCTGCTTGGCATATCATGTATATTTAGATACAAATAGTACATGCATCTCAACAATGCTAATGGAGTAATGAAAGATGAGCTTTATCAGATGCAGTAAACAGAGGCTTAGTGTCTGGTACATACAGTATAGCAAATAGTGGACACAACACTGCTGCTACAACAAAGCACAAATAAATTGTATTGTGATCATAGATAGCAGTAAGATCATTTTGAGTGGGTGTTGTAGCTGTATAGAAAATAATACAATTATATTATAATCCAGTCTAGGGATCAATCGTGTTAGCAGGTGTAGTGTCCTATGTCTGTATACAGTGTAATAGATGTGTATTATGGTCATGTACAGTGGTCAGGTCATGTTGGGGGTGTAGTGTCCTATGTCTGTATAGAGTGTAATAGATGTGTATTATGCTCATGTACAGTGGTCAGGACATGTTGGGGGTGTAGTTTCCTATGTCTGTATACAGTGTAATAGATGTGTATTATGGTCATGTACAGTGGTCAGGTCATGTTGGGGGTGTAGTGTCCTATGTCTGTATACAGTGTAATAGATGTGTATTATGGTCATGTACAGTGGTCAGGGCATGTTGGGGGTGTAGTGTCCTATGGCCCTGATTCAGAGCCGGACGCTCTGACCAGAGCGCTCGCTCTGAATCAGGGCCCACCTCCATAAATATGGAGCGTCCTCCTGGACGCTCGTATAGCTGTGGTTCACCACCCACAGCATATACGAGCGTGCAGGATGATGGTCGCAATGGTCTTGACCATCGCGACCATCGCCACTGAGAGCCGAAGCCTGTGGTTGAGTTTCTCAACCGCAAGGCCACGAGTGATTTTGGCTCTATCAGAGCCAAAATCACTCCCACTGACATCACTAGTGATGTCAGTGGGGCCGGCTTCTGACGGTAGGCGTTCCCTTGGGAACGCCTCCGTCCGGGAAGCACGCCCCCGGCACGCCCACCAAAGGGGGCGTGCTGTCAATCAACATCGACAGCATGCCCCCTTTGATCAGACACTACGAGCGAAGGAAAGTCCATCGCTCGTCGCGTCTCGCGCATGCGCAGTGCAGACCATCGACCCACTTGCGAGCGGACAGCCGCTCGCGAGTGGGTCTGAATCAGGCCCAATGTCTGTATACAGTGTAATAGATGTGTATTATGATCATGTACAGTGGTCAGGTCATGTTGGGGGTGTAGTGTCCTATGTCTGTATACAGTGTAATAGATGTGTATTATGATCATGTACAGTGGTCAGGACATGTTGGGGGTGTAATGTCCTATGTCTGTATAGAGTGTAATAGATGTGTATTATGATCACGTACAGTGGTCAGGTCATGTTGGGGGTGTAGTGTCCTATGTCTGTATAGAGTGTAATAGATGTGTATTATGGTCATGTACAGTGGTCAGGTCATGTTGGGGGTGTAGTGTCCTGTGTCTGTATACAGTGTAATAGATGTGTATTATGGTCATGTACAGTGGTCAGGTCATGTTGGGGGTGTAGTGTCCTGTGTCTGTATACAGTGTAATAGATGTGTATTATGGTCATGTACAGTGGTCAGGTCATGTTGGTGGTGTAGTGTCCTGTGTCTGTATACAGTGTAATAGATGTGAATTATGGTCATGTACAGTGGTCAGGTCATGTTGGGGTGTAGTGTCCTATGTCTGTATAGAGTGTAATTGATGTGTATTATGGTCATGTACAGTGGTCAGGATATGTTGGGGGTGTACTATCCTATGTATGTATACAGTGTAATAGATGTGTATTATGATCATGTACAGTGGTCAGGACATGTTGGGGATGTAGTTTCCTATGTCTGTATACAGTGTAATAGATGTGTATTATGGTCATGTACAGTGGTCAGGTCATGTTGGGGGTGTAGTGTCCTATGTCTGTATACGTGTAATAGATGTGTATTATGGTCATGTACAGTGGTCAGGGCATGTTGGGGGTGAAGTGTCCTATGTCTGTATACAGTGTAATAGATGTGTATTATGATCATGTGCAGTGGTCAGGTCATGTTGGGGGTGTAGTGTCCTATGTCTGTATACAGTGTAATAGATGTGTATTATGGTCATGTACAGTGGTCAGGTCATGTTGGGGGTGTAGTGTCCTATGACTGTATATAGTGTAATAGATGTGTATTATGGTCATGTACAGTGGTCAGGTCATGTTGGGGGTGTAGTGTCCTATGACTGTGTACAGTGTAATAGATGTGTATTATGGTCATGTACAGTGGTCAGGTCATGTTGGGGGTGTAGTGTCCTATGTCTGTATACGTGTAATAGATGTGTATTATGGTCATGTACAGTGGTCAGGGCATGTTGGGGGTGTAGTGTCCTATGTCTGTATACAGTGTAATAGATGTGTATTATGATCATGTGCAGTGGTCAGGTCATGTTGGGGGTGTAGTGTCCTATGTCTGTATACAGTGTAATAGATGTGTATTATGATCATGTGCAGTGGTCAGGTCATGTTGGGGGTGTAGTGTCCTATGTCTGTATACAGTGTAATAGATGTGTATTATGGTCATGTACAGTGGTCAGGTCATGTTGGGGGTGTAGTGTCCTATGACTGTATATAGTGTAATAAAATTGTATTATGATCATGTTCAGTGGTCAGCTCATTTTGGGGTGTAGTTTCCTCTTTCTTTAAAGACTAAAGAGTGTAATAGAATTGTATTATTATTGGTTCCAGTGGTCAGGTCATGTTGGTGGGTGCAGTGTCCTATATCTGTACATAGTGTCATAGAATTGTAGTATTATTAGTTCTAGGGGTCAGGTCATGTTGGGTTGTAGTGTCCTTTGTTATTTTCTATATTTAAATATACAGACAAACTCACACAGATAAGTCCTCATACACACAGCATCTATAAGCCATATGGCACGAGATACATGGTGTGACTGGGCCGCTCAGGAAGGGGTAGCATACTGTATCTTTCTTAAAATTGTGCATCTTATTTGTATTGTAGATGAAATAGCTTTTGAGTTGATAGTCCCATTACTTTTGGCCCCTTAAAAAGTGGGAGACACATATAGAAACCGTTGTAATTCCTACACCGTTCACCTGATGTGGATGTAATTACCCTCAAATTAAATCTGAAAGTCTGCAGTTAAATCACATCTTGTTTGTTTCATTTCAAAGCCATTGTGGTGGTGAATAGAGGGCAAAATATGAAAATTCTGTCAATGTCCCAATATTTATGCACCTGACTGTGTGTGTAATGTGTAATATATATACACACACAGAAGTGTCAAAATATATGGGATAGATGTCTAGTATTTTGTACGACTCCTCCTAGCCTGGTGAAGTGCAGCTACTCAATGTGGCATCGATGTCACAAATGGACGGAGGACCTCTGGAGAGATGATGACCCATGCCATATGGATAGCTTCCCACAGCTCCCTGTTATTTGTGGGTGCAGGATTTTGGGTGCAAAACCACGTTCCATAACTACTCAATTGGGTTCATGTTGGGGGAACATTGTGGCTCACCATTCATCGGAACTCTCCAGAATACTCCTCCAACCAATTCTGGACAACTTAGGGCCATGGTGCATTATCCTGCTGGAATATTCCATGGTGATACGTAAAGTCCATGAAGGGCTTTCAAATGGTCATCAAGCAATATAACATATGCAGTTACTTTATATTGCATGTCATAGTGGGCCAGTGGACCCACCAATGCTACATGAACACAGCCCACACCATCATGGACCCAACAGCCTGTATGTTGCCTTGTTGACAACTGGGGTCCATGGCCTCATGGGGTCTGCACCACACCTGAACTCTACCATAAGCCCAAAACAACTGGAACCATGACTCATCGGACCACGCCACACCTTGCCAGTCCTCCAGGGTCCAATAACAACTCCACAAGCCCAGGTGAAGCACTGTTTCCAGTGTTATAGGGTTAACTGAGGCACTGTGGTGGGTTTCTGCTCCGATAACTAAAGAACGTTGCACTGACCTGCTGGATATACATCTGGTATGTACCTCCTGCATTGAATGTGGATGTGATTAGAACCATTATTGCTTGTCTGTTACCACTGACAATTCTGGGCACAATCATTAAGCACTCATGGTCGACTACTGCGCTTTCCATGGTGGGTGCTAATGCTTTCCATGAGGTATTCCTGATACACAGGTGACACTGTAGATTGAGAAATGTTGAGGGTCTGCAGAACTTTGAAAATTAAATGTCCCATCTGTCGGGCACCCACTATGATGTCCCATTCCAAATCTGATAATTCCCATCAATTTCCCATGAGCAGCCTAGCCGGTGTTCAAACTGACTCACGAGATGTCGGGTTGCAACTGATGTAGGGCTGGGCATTTCCAAGATGTCACATTATGGTGAAGCCACCTACCATTACACTGGTACTTCAGTTTAGCTAGATAGATATGAGATAGATAGATAGATAGATAGATAGATAGATAGATAGATATAGACATATAGATATGAGATAGATAGATATGAGATAGATAGATATGAGATAGATAGATATGAGATAGATAGATATGAGATAGATAGATATGAGATAGATAGATATGAGATAGATAGATATGAGATATTAGATATGAGAGATATTAGATATGAGAGATATTAGATATGAGAGATATTAGATATAAGATAGATATTAGATATAAGATAGATATAAGATAGACAGATATGAGACAGATAGATATGAAAGATAGATAGATAGATATGAGATAGATAATATATATGAGACAGATCGATAAGATAGATAGATATGACATAGATAGATTGAGACATATGAGACAGAGATATGAGACAGAGAGATATGAGACAGAGAGGATAGATAGGATAGATATGTGATAAAGAGATATGAGAGATAGATAAATAGATATGAGATAGATATTAGATAGATAGATATGAGATAGATATTAGGTAGATATGAGATAGATATTAGATAGGTAGATATGAGATAGATATGAGATAGATAGGATAGATAGATAGATATGAGATAAAGATATATGAGAGATAGATAGATATTAGATAGACAGATATGAGAGATAGATAGATATGAGATAGATAGATATTAGATGGACAGATATGAGAGATAGATAGATATGCATTGAGTACTGCTCACAATGGGGGACTAGTATCAAACCTTACCCTATAAAGAGAAAAGTGGAGAAGTTGCCCATAGCAACCAAGTTCTTCTAGCTATCATTTATCTGTCACCTTTTATAACAAAGCAGTTAGAAACTGACTGTTTGCTAATGGCAGTGCCTCTACTTTTTCTCTTTAGATGGGTTTATACTGTACATCTCCCCCAAATGCTGTGGAAATGCAGGGCACACTGAGACCATTTAGAACATGTTGAATAAGTGGAGGTTAATTTTTATTCCAATCCAAAGATGAATTCTTTATAGAGCAATATGACATTGATGTGAGGAAGGTCAGGACTATGGTGCTAGTAATGGGGCTGGGAATCGCACTGGTAATTGTTTTGATAATGGCGTTGGTAATGGTGCTGGTAATGATGCCAGTAATGGTGAGTGGTTTGTGTGGTTTGGACTCTCTGGCATAAACCAGTGATTGGTGAAAGCTATGTGGTAAGCCAGCCATAGTCACTTGACACCAGTTGGCATCAGACCCAGAATCAGCTCCAATAGCTGCTGTGCCATTATCAGTAGTTAAAAAAGTATTAGAGGGAGATGTATCAATCTTTGGAGAGAGTTTAAGCTCTGAGAGATAAAGTATCAATGAATCAGCTCCTGTCATTTTTTAAACAAAGCCTGTATTGTCAAAGTTAGGAGCTGATTGGTTGTTTTTTTTTTATCTCTTTTTCACTTTATCTCTATCCAAGGCCTTAGAGATTTACTGTTAGTTGTTGGTAACAATATCAGTATATAAACTTTGCACAGCTTTTGTTAAGTTCAACTTCAGTCCCACAGTTATTAAAATGTACAAAAATAACCCTGATCAATAACTGTTATGCCACGTATGTGACCCTTTAGGGTATAGTCCTGCTACAGCCTTGGGGGCTGGAATTTCTTGGCTAGCTGTGGCTGGAGGGCCGTAGAATATAAAGCGGCCTTTGGGCAGTGCAGCAGCCTTGAGGGCTGAATAAGCTTGGCAAGATGTGGCAGATAAACATCTGTGCAATAATGAAGTCACTGGCGTTGGTACGCCGGATGGCGCACTGAACACGCTGGAGTGTGGCCTGTGCCGCCGGGTTGACACAAGCAGCTGATGCTGTAATGCAGCCTGTGCCTTCGGGTTGACACAAGCAGTGCACGCTGGGCTGCGTACTGTGGACTCAGAGTACTACCCGTGCCGCCTGGATGACACGAATGGCAGAGGACAGGTATGTGAACCGTGCCGCCAAGATGACACTAACTGCAGGTAGAAGATGAGCGAACCGCGCCGCCTGGATGACACAAACTGCAGAATAACACAATACAATAGACAGGAGAAATGTAGCTCAACTGGGTGACAGGAAACTAAGCCAGAACCACAAACACAAATACTCTATCACCGGCATGGAGTTAAGGGCTGGCTGTAAATTGACAGGTACAGGATCCAACCAGAGGAAGACCTGTAATCCTCCCTAATGACAGACCAGTGTGCAGCTGGCCTGTGCATACTGACAAGACAATTAACTAGTGTGCAGCTGATACTGCACACAGACAGACAGTTAATTACTGAACACATGTGATCAGCACACAGACAGACAGGATTAAATGCAAAGTTCTAGTAGCAGCTAAGACTGGGAACTGCAACCAAGATGATCTGCTAACCGCAGATCTTAACACCAACAATGCTAAATGTATATTATAACACTGATCACAATTAGCAAGGACAACAGAGCTAGATGTACACTATAACCTTATCACCATCAGCGAGCACAACAAGGCTAGATGTCCATTAAAACTCTGATCACCATCAGCAAGGACAGCAAGGCTAGGTATACATTATAACTCTGATCACCAATAGCAAGGACAACAAGGCTAGATGTACATTATAACTCTGATCACCATCAGCAAGGACAGCAAGGCTAGGTGTACATTATAACTCTGATCACCAATAGCAAGGACAGCAAGGCTAGGTATACATTATAACTCTGATCACCAATAGCAAGGACAACAAGGCTAGATGTACATTATAACTCTGATCATCAATAGCAAGGACAACAAGGCTAGATGTACATTATAACTCTGATCAGTCACAGCAAGGACAACAAGGCTAGATGTACATTATAACTCTGATCACCAATAGCAAGGACAACAAGGCTAGATGTACATTATAACTCTGATCACCAATAGCAAGGACAAGAAGGCTAGATGTACATTATAACTCTGATCACCAATAGCAAGGACAACAAGGCTAGATGTACATTATAACTCTGATCAGTCACAGCAAGGACAACAAGGCTAGGTGTACATTATAACTCTGATCACCATCAGCAAGGACAGCAAGGCTAGATGTGCATTATAACTCTGATCACCATCACTATGGACAACAAAGCTAGATGTACATTATAACTCTGATCACCATCCGCAAGGTTAGCAAGGCTAGATGTACATTATAACTCTGATCACCAACAGTAAGGACAACAAGGCTAGATTTACATTACATCTTGATCACCATCAACAAGGACAATAAGGCTATATGTATGGTAGAACTGATATTTGCTTGAGTTACCATCTGCATAGCCTTGTCTTTTTCTCACAATGAAGACTGTGATGCACTTCCGTATATTGGATCAGCATCAACGTTCCAAGTCTTGTTCCCAGGTGGCCTCAAGTGACCCTTTGTACACATACCAGACACTTGGCAACTGACATGTTATCCACACCACTTCCAAGCGTAGGATGAGAGTAAAGGTTCATCGTCCCACTGAGGATGACTATCACATTGCTGCACTACCGTCACAAGATTCTCATTCTCTAACTGTTACGAATAGTAGCTGACACCTGTGTTTAAAGTCATTTTTACTTCATTTCAACCACTGCTAGAACCTGACCTATTGTCATTACAGATTGAAATGATTTGTCGGACTACAAAAATGCATGTGGCCCAAAGATGAGGCTTCAAAAGTGTCATTTTAATTTGATTTGCAAAAAAATGACCTAGACCAGGGGCTCTCAACTACAGTCTGCAAGTACCACCAACAGGTCATGTTTTATGGATTTAGTTAAATCATGCACAGTTTAATCTTTTTTGCTGGGTCAGTAATTAATCCACCTGCTTTTACAAACAGAAATCCTCAAAGCATGACCTGTTGGGAAAATGTGAGGGTTGAGGTTGAGAACCACTGAGCTAGAATCTCCAGAAATTTTTGTGTTTGACTCATATGTATGAAAAAAACAAATTGGTTCAACTTTGTTATTTTTATTTTTGGATACTTTTTTCTGCATGTACCTGTACATTGAGGGATCATCCTCTAGAAAGTAACTGACAGCCAATAAGAGTCCACTAGATTCTGTGGCTTCACAATGAAAAATGTTTAATTAGCCGAAGTGGGCTTATAAGTGATTGCTGTAGTACAGGGAATTTTTGTTTCATATTTGTTCAATGTGTTATATATAAGTTGATACTGATGTTTGTATGTGTACAATTTGGGCATGATTCAGAGTTCTACACTAATAGCATCGCGGCCGTGTCCAAAATTCTAAAATATACTAATGCTGCAGGAGACGTCTGAAGAAAAAAAGATGCATCACAGGTCCGAGTGCTGCATCCAAAGACGTGGCGTCAGATCACCACCTGCAGTCCTCACCTATCTGAGTAAGTCTAAGCTCACTCAGAATGGGCAACAAAGCTCCTCTGCCAGGGCCAGAAAATCTGTTTCGTAAGACTCAAAACCTGGCCTCAGCACTGCCACAAAATGGAGGCGACACACCTCCATTTTGAGGAACAGTCCCAATCGCTGCTGATTCCCTGCCCTGAAAGGGCACAACCTGTCATTGAGGCTGCCGCTTCCAGGGCACTGCAACTGGGGTCGCAGTGGCATCGCAGCACATGCGCACTGCAGCCCCGCACATGCACAGTCCCTGAGACATATATACACTCTAGTCCAGGGGTCTTCAACCTTGGCCCTCCAGCTGCTTTGGAACTACACATCCCAGCATGCACTGCCACCTTTTTGATATAACAGCATGCTAAAACTATGGCAGTGCATGCTGGGGTGTGTCCTTCTCAGCACACCAGGTCCTTTCGTCCAAAATATGCATCTTATTTGCATAAGTGAAACAACTGGGAGCTACAAAATGACATTGCTAGCTTACACTGATCAATAAAACGGCACGCAAACTGTATTACCGTCGCTAGGAATTAGATATCAACATGTGCAAAGTCACAACTTTCAGACATCTTGGCCACCTTGATCAATGGACAAGAGGATGCCACGGGTGTATAATGATTGCCTTTATGCCAGTGTAGTGCCTGCCCCCCGATGTGGTCACAAATGGTTCCTGCAGTCAGACATATTGGTTGGCACAGTGGTAAGTGCTTATGCACAGATGCATACTGCTAGCCGATCCGTTGGCCAAGTGTGTAATGCACATTAGACTAGGCCAGTGATTTTCAACCTTTTTCAACTTGATTTGAACATTGGCATGGCACACCATCCGGCAATGCGGCATGCAAGACAAAGATGAAAAAACATACACATTGGCCTCTGCAGGAATAAACACACAAACATTGTCCCCCACAGAAAAAAAAACAATATTGGCTGGCCCCCACAGAAGCAAAAAACTCCCACAAAAAACAAACAAAAAAAAAACGCCTTGCTCCCCACTAAAAAATAAACATGGCTGTTCCCCACTAAACAAAAACCATGGCTGGACCCCAAAGACACAAAAAAAACACATTGCTCCCAACTAACACATAAACCTTGGCTGGTCCCCACTAAGAAAATAAAACATGGCCTCCACAGACACAAACAAAAAAACACATTGCTCCCCACCTTGTCACTCACACACTGCAGCAGGCGAGCGACCGTGCGGATGGGCTTCCAGGCAGGCGGCCAGGCAGGAGGTAAGAGAGAGAGTGCGGACAGGCTGATTGGAGCAGCGCGATGGCTGGAGGAGCGTGCTGGAAGGCAGTGGCCAACGCGGAGTGCGTGACCTGTGATGTCACGCCGCTGCGTATTTTTTAGGTCACTGACCGGGCGCGCCTGAGTCTCCCAGAGGAGCTCAGCGGCCCGGGCTGCTACAGTACTGTAAAATGTGCCCGGCGGCTCTGACCACCACGGCACACTTCACATCCGGCCGCGGCACAGCGGTTGAAAACCGCTGGACTAGGCAATGGGCAAACTATGGTACCGTACTCATATCAAAATTTTAACATTGAATAAATTAAAAATATGTCAGAAAGATCAGAACTTCCCCAACCTAACAACACTAACAAACTATTGTTTCCCAAGCCCATTTCTCAGGGAGCACTAACAGTGCATGTTTTCCAGGTCTCTTCACAGAATCACAAGTGTAATAATTAGCTCCAGCTGTGGATCTTTTATAATGTGTCAGCCAGTAATGAATACATCGATGTGTGCACCAACTTGGAAAAATGGAAACCATGTACTGCTAGTGCTCCCTGAGGAATGAGTTTTCTGATACACTGCGCTATGGGGTTGATTCAGCTTAGGACAGAATTGCAAAGCTGCACGCAAGCGTCTTTGTAATTCCATCTTGGCTAATATGCAAATACAGCAGGAGGTATATGACATCCCCTGCTGCCAAGGTCGCAGGCTGGGACCACCATCGTGGATGGCGCCGGCCAGCTGAGTAAACCTGAGCTAATGCAGGTTGGCTGGCTTGTGAGGTCAGAGCTTGTGCAAGTGTGCGTGAGGCTGCGATGGTACTCGATTGTACCGATGGTTTTGCAGTCTTGCTAAACATTATGGATGTGTGTGAGGTAAAGTGGGCGTCCTTATGTTATACTGCAATGGCATAGATTAGCATACTATCGCTACTGCAATCGCAGTTGCGATCGGTAATGAATCAGGCCCATTATTTGATACTGATGGGGTCATTTTAGTTCTGTGCGTGTGACCAGTCTGTCGCATCTCCCACTTACAGCTTTTTGCTGGTGCATATGACTGAAGAGATGGCAGGGGAAAATGCTGTGTGGACAATCTATAATATCATCATGTTAGCGCAAATGTCACCTATGAAGCCTGGGCCTTAGATGTACATGTCCCTGTGAATAAATGGTAACCTTGCATGTGCTATACGCCTGGAATTGATGCCGATATCAATCGGCCGCGGTGTCTGGCGCCTATACTACCAATGAAGACCTGGCCACATTGTGATTTTGCCAACTCATTATGGCTTGGAAATTACACCTTTTTTCAGACGCAGCTTTTGCTTATGGTTAATGCTCAAATCTGTGCAACGCAACATGGCCCATCCGAGTCGCATTTATTTGGCCAATTGTTAAGTATTTATATTGAAAATCAAGAATGAGAAAATCAGACTACTGTAATTTGAAATAAAACTGCTCTCAGTATCCCGGCCGAGCATTTCGCCGGGAAGCAGAGCTGCTCGCCCCGTGTTTCAATCCGGACTGGCCCATAAGGCCATCGGCCCTTCTGGCATTTGCCAGAAGTGCCAGTTGGCCAGCCCGGCTCTGGTTGGGAAGTACACGGGGTGTGAGGTAGCACTCAATCCAAATCGATAAGGCAGAACCAACGCTCACGTGAATCAATGAAGAAGCTTTATTCACATACAGTATATGCATCCTAGGTACAGTATACTGTACATACAGAAGTGTTTATTCATCAGGTGCCCAATGGTCTGTTTCAACTGTGGCCAGTTTTCCTCAGGGGTCAAACCCATGATTCAAGTAGTGCTGGTTCTGTCTTATCTATTGGATTGAGTGATTCCTCTTTTCCACCAAAAGCCCGGGTCCAACCTTGGTTTTCAGACATGGTTCCAAACCAGGTCAGACACAGTTTACACAGCACCATCAATCTGGGTTATTCTCAGGTCAGCCCTGTTCACACTGAACTTGAGTTTGCCCTGTTAAACCAATCAGCTCATTTTAGGCATGATCCAGGTTGGATAACCCAGGTTGTGCCGTTTACACTGCACCGTCCATTACCCAAATGAAAGCTACACCGTATATAAAATCCCTCTAATCTCAGGTCTTTACTTGTAAGTGCCAATATTTATAGAGACAGAAAAGGGGTGTTTAAAGTGAAATCTCCATGTAAAGAACATATTTATACAGTACAGCCATTTAAGACATTCAATCATCTAGGGCTTAGACAGAAGACACACATTAAAGCTGCAGTTCCAGTTAGCCCAGACCGCTGGCTTTTAAAAGCAGTAGAGCTGCATGGGGTAACAGGAAGTCACGGGGGCAGATATTGCAGTGTCATATTGGTCCGTGTGGCCATCTCCCCCTCCGTAGTGTTGTACAGAAGGACTCGGACAATAGACCTGAGCTATAAAATTAATAACGGAACCTTAGAACACATGATTGCATGAAGCAGCCACAGGGGTCCGGTTAGGGAAGCTTTTGGAAGGGACTCTCTTTTTTTTTTCACCCTGTCTGTTAAATTATTTATTAGCTGTGATATGAAATGTTAACATTCGTTCATTCATTATGTCAACATTGCAATGTCGACATAGCCTAAATGTGACATTCAGGATGCCGATTGCAGACTAAACCTAACTCCAAATGCAGCCAAACCCTAATTGCAGCCTAACCCTATCCCTAAGATCAGGGACAGACAAGAGCTGCTGAACACGCAAAAGGGGCGTAGACTCGCCGTCAAAGGGGCGTGTCTACATCTCACGGGGGTGTTCCACAAGTCGTGGGTGCCTGGACTTGCAGCACGCTCCCCGTCTTTCAGCATCACAACCGCTCTGAGTGCCTGACTCAGACCCGGTCACAAGCGCTGAGCGCTCGCAACCGGGTCGATGGTGGCCCAGAGCGCATGCGCACGACAGAGCCGGCTCCGTCATGAGCATGCGCGAGACCAGGATAGCGACGGGCAATCCATCGCTCCGGGTTTCGCACCAAAGGCGGCGTGCTGTCGATGTTGAGTGACAGCATGCCCCCTTTGAGAATGCCTACCATTTGGGGCCGGCCCCACTGACATCACTAGTGATGTCAGTGGAGAGATTCCGGCTCTATTAGAGCCGAAATCTCTCTGGGGCTTGCGGCAACGAGACCCTACCACAAGGGTCTCGTCGCAAGCCCAATGGTCTTGACCATCGCGACCATCTTCATGGCCGCTCGCTATAGCTGTGGGTGGTCACCCACAGCTATGCAAGTGGCCAGGAGGCCGTTCTAAAAAAAAAAAAAAAAAAAAAAAAAAAAAAAAAGACCGGCCCTGATTCAGAACGACAGGCTCTGAATCAGGGTCAGAGTACCGAGAGGTGGGGCTGCTCGGCCAGGGTTTAATGCCGGAACGGCCCATCTTGCCATCGGCCTTTCTGGCATTTGCGTCATGTTAAATACTGACATTCTTAACATGTCTACATTCAGACCATGCCGACATAATGGTGTCAACATTTTGAATTTAAACATTCTGACTACATTCCAAAATGTAAACACCTCATGTAGTATACAGTATTTATTGTAAGGTACACTCATTCCTTAATGATGACAAACATATATTAAAATATAGTTTTTTTTCTAATTATTCAAAGAAAGACATGCAGTATAAGTAGGGCCGCAACTAGGGGGGGGCTGGAGGTGCACGTGCACCGGGTGAGCCGCTGTACCTGGTGCCAGTGACCTCCAGCCCGGCGCTGCAGAGAGGCTCCAAGCCGGACGTCCGCTGGTAATATTTATTACCAGCGGGCGCCGGGCTCCTTCTCTGCAGCGACACGGTGTAGCCGGAGCCGGAGGCTGGAGTTCTCTCCCGAACTCCAGCTTCCGGCTCTCCCCACGGGCACTATGGGGGAGACGTCATGACATCTCCCCCATAGTTCCAAGGAGCAGCCGGCGGACGGACGCGACGCTGGATGCAGGAGCGGGGTTCAAGGTAAGTATTTTTTTTTTTAATAAGCTGCACTACAGGGGCATTATTATGGGGGCAGGGGCATTACTATGGGGGCATAGGCAATAAGGGGCATTACTAATGGGGCATGAGCACTACAGGGGCATTACTATTGGAGCATGGGCACTACAGGGGCATTACCACAGGGGCATTACTGTGGGGGCATGAGCACTACAGGGGCATTACTGTAAGGGCACTACAGGGATATTACTATGGGGCATGGGCAATACAGGGGCATTACTATGAGAGCATGGGCACTACAGGGGCATTACTATGAAAGCATGGGCACTACAGGGGCATTACTGTATGGTGGGCACTACAGGGGCATTACTATGGGGGTATTAACATATGGGCATTACTATGGGGGCATTACAATATGGGCACTACTGCAGGGGGAATTACATTGGGGGGCACCAAATTACTGTCTTGCCCCTGGTGACAAAAATCCTAGTTTCGGCCCTTGTATAAGAGTATTGGGACTCACTGGGGGAGATTTATCAAAGCTTGGAGAGAGATATAGTGGAGAAAAGAGTACCAACCATTCAGCTCATGTCATTTTTCAAATACAGCCTGTAAAGTGACAGGAGCTGACTGGTTGGTACTTTATTTCCACCCACTTTAGCTCTCTCCAAGCTTTGATGAATCTCCCCCACTATCTTACCCCAAAGTATCTGTTAAACTTGTTTATGACTCTGAATATTACCTGTACCCCTGGCTTCTGCTTGTATTTCAGCTACATTTGCACCATGCTTTGATTTACCCAACCTCCAAGCTGGTCTCTGCCTGGGGTCAGCTAGGGGGCTGCTTCTCGCAGGATCCAGGCAGTAAAGGCCATACCACACTGTAGCAGTTCCTGGAAGTCCATTAGACACTCTCAGTGCAAACCTTACACTGATACACTATCCACTGAAACTGTGTTTGTGATAGTATTCTCTGATCCAAATACATGAAATTATATTATAATCTTGTGTCAGTGGTTACAATTTTTAGCTCAAACAATGGCCCTCATTCAGAGCCGTACGCTCTGAGCAGAGCGCACGCTCTGAATGAGGGCCGCCCTCCATAATTATGGAGCGTCCTCCTGGACGCTCGTATAGCTGTGGGTCACCACCCACAGCCTATACGAGCGTGCAGTTTGATGGCCGCGATGGTCTTTACCATCGCGACCATCGCCACTGCGAGCCGGAGCCTGCGGTTGAGGTTTTCAACCGCAAGGCCCGGAGTGATTTTGGCTCTATCAGAGCCAAAATCACTCCCACTGACATCACTAGTGATGTCAGTGGGCCGGCTTCTGACGGTAGGCGTTCCCTTGGGAACGCCCCCGTCAGGGAGGCACGCCCCCGGCATGCCCACCAAAGGGGGCGTGCTGTCAATCAACATCGACAGCACGCCCCCTTTGATCAGACACAACGAGCGAAGGAAAGTCCTTCGCTCGTCGCGTCTGGCGCATGCGCACGACGGAGCTCCCGCAGTGCACAATATTGACCCACTTGCGAGCGGACAGTCGCTCGCGAGTGGGTCTGAATCAGGCCCAATATCCCTTCACCAAATTCACTCTTCCCTGTTGCCTTTTATACATCATTGGTTAGGTGCATACACACGTAACAATTTTTTTGAACGATTTAACTATAATGACGTCGTTATCGTTAAATCATTTATAAAATCGTTCATGCACGTTCACGTTTGTAGTTCATCGTCCATTCTGACTGTCCAACAAATGATTTAAGTTCAGAAAATCGTTCATGTTGTACAGAATGAACGATGAACGATTTCCCTTCACTGTATGCTTGATGAAAAAAATCGTTCATGAAAATCGTTCATTAATTTAGTAACCAACGATTTTTAGTGATCGATTTTCGTTCACATTTTCAAGGGAAAAAATGAACGAAAATCGTTCACTAAAATCGTTGGTTACTAACATCGTTGTGTGTGTGTGTGTGTGTGTGTGTGTGTGTGTGTGTGTGTGTGTGTGTGTGTGTGTATATGCAGCTTATGTGCTAAGCCTTGGAGAGAGAGAGAAAGTGAATGGAGATAAAGTACCAACCAATCAGCTCCTGACTATCATCTTTCAAACCGCCTGTATAGTGACAGGAAGGAGCTGATTGGTTGGTACTTTCTCTCCCTCCAAGGCTTAGTACATAGACCCCATAGTGTTTTTTCTTTTTATAATAAATTATGCCCAAATAAGCATGATAATCATTTATCTGCTGTGGCATACAGTACATTTCCATTCCAATAAAGACGTAGGATTATTTTAAGTGGAGCCTCAAAATCAACACATGAAAGGTAACACAACAAGGGGGGAATTACTGCGGCAAACTGAATTGCCCCCCTAAGTATTAAGTTGAGAATCTAAATTATACCCCTTTTCCACCTAAATTCCGGCTCTGACCTGGAGTTGGAACAAAGTTCCTATCCGGATCAGACCCGGAATTTTGCCGGCGCCGACTTGGGATATTCCCGAGTCAGCGTCGCTCACACCGCAGTCGGGTCTGCATAGACCCGGCTTTTGCGGAGTGAAAGTGGACGCTTGGAGATGACGTCATCTCCAAGCACCACTGAAGCCGGACCAATCGGCCGGCTAGCAGCGCACTCCAGGTCATCGTGACCCGGAGTGCGCTGTTCTCACAGCAGGGGTTTCACAGGCTATGCGCGTGTTAAACCCTGCTAGTTACCTGGGTTGGATTGCTGGGTCACTCGACCCGGCGATCCAACCCTCTCCCCTTTTACACCAGGGAGCTGCCCGGGTTAACCCTGCAATAATCTGGGTTTTAGCTCCGGTGTAAAAGGGGTATAACAGAGCTTTGAAAATGTCACAGCCTGCAAAGCCATATGAGAGTATTCTCAATGCAACCACAAATTACAAATACATTTACCATTGCCCAGGATGTACTGTAGGTAGGTTTGTCCAACAGGTTGAAATGCATCCAGAACAAAGCTGTTAATAGATTATTGATGTTTACAAAGCCACCGACCCAGCATACTAAGGGGCTATTCCCAAAGGTGATCATACTATGAAGAAGTCTGAAGGCTCATACACACTAGTCCTCAGGACACCACACAGTTCATGTTTTTCAGGTCACCCAGCAGGTGCACAGGTGTATTCATTACTCACTGACACGTTTTAAAAGATCCACAGGTGGAGCTAATTATTTCACTTGTGATTCTGTGAGACCTGGAAAACATTCACTGTTTGGGGTCCTGAGGACTGAGTTGAGAACCTGTGCACTAGACAATGTGCTGTATGAACGATAAAAGACTTAAGCTGGCCACACATCTAAAGATTATCTGTCCAACCAGCCAACTAGTTGATTGGTTGGAATGAAAATCTGGTAACGTACGGGAGTAACTGATGATCAGCAATTTGCTCCTAAATGCCAGAAAACAGATGAAAATGGTCGGTCAGACAAGTTTGTTAAATGTTTGATCTAAACAATTTGTTCAAACAACAGTTTTTGTTCATTTTCCGGAGTTTGGGAGCAAATTGCTGATTGTCATTTACTCCCATACGTTACCAGATTTTTCATTACAACCAATCAACAAGTTGGCTGGTTGGATGTAAGTTGGTCTAGTGTGTGGCCAGCTTTAGGGCCTGATTCAGAGTTGGGAATAGAGAGAGATATCTCTCTCAACTGATCATCTTGGTGAGACCATGCTGCACTGCAGGGGGGACAGATTTAAAATGTGCAGAGAGATTTAGATTTGGGAGGGAGGTGTCCAAACTGACATCTAAATTGTAGAGTAATAATAAAGCTGTACAGTATTTGTGGGCTACATGTAAAAGCAGTCATTATTTACCCCACATGCAAAAAAATGTATGTATTTACACCCCTTGCATTGCAACATGGTTTGTTCAGGTTCACAGTTAAGTGCTATCTCTCTCTCTATTCCCAACTCTGAATCAGGCCCATAGTTAACGACCAGCAGGAGCGTGCATCGTTGGTCGTTCACTGCATACACACTGAACGATATATCATTTAAGAATATCGTTATTGTCCTTATTGTTCATAATCGGCTAGTGTGTATGCGGCTTAAGGCCCGTGAGATAGCTAGAATTCTTGATTTTCAAATCCTCTAATATGAATTTAAGAATTTTCACTTCTTTAACAATCATTTTCTATAACCATTTTCTACATTTGTGAGAGATACTTAATACAATCTCTCTCTCTCCCTCTCCCTCTATATATAAATATGTTGTGGCAGGGTCAGCATAATTTCACATGAAGTGAATGTGGAATGTCCAGATATCTCAGGTTTGGCAGAGCAAAAGCAGTAGGACTGAATGGTCCAGTTCAGGTGTTGCCTCATCAGTTGTCATCAAATTAATTAAACTGCACCTGTAATCAGCCTTTAAGAATGTGTTCAGAGCACAGAATGAGGCTTCTGACGGTGACTAGCATCCAGAAGGGGGGTGTGGGATGTCAGGGCCATGGTTCCTGTGATATGATCCAGTACTGTTATGCTGATATACTAACATGTTCCTGTGCAACTATGAGCTGATGTGAATCTGTACTGCTGTAACATATGCAGTTTGGAGAACAGCCTACTAACCTGAATTGCAAGTCTGGTGTATGAAGCTGTAACCTGCCTGTGCTGGTAATAAAGAGTGTAATAAAGATTGTATAAATCACATATTCTGTGATACAGGACATAGAGACCTTTAATAAATTGTAAAGGAAGAACTATATGCAAATTAATTGGGATACAACAAACTCTATCCAATATTACTGATATAAACTGCTGAAGTTATTTCTCTTTACTACCCTAATAGGACTAGACTACTGAATGAATTTATGTCTTAGGGCCGTTTTCAATTAGAGGCGAAAAGTCCGTCATGTCATTTCGCCTATTTCACTTATCCCCATATGCAATTACAAAGACTTTTCGTAGGTGCGAAAAGTCTTTGCAAAAAAACAGGGATAAGTTTTTACCATTGAATAGGTGGTGAAAAAAAGTGCAGAATTGGGGTTTTGGGGTGCATACTTTAAAAAAGTAGCCTGCACCCCTTGGAATTTCGCCAAAAGGGATTCTGGGCTTGATTCAGAGCCGAACGCTCTCACCAGAGCGCTCGCTCTGAAACAGTGCCCTCCTCCATGAAAATGGAGCGGCCTCCTGGCCGCTCGCATAGCTGTGGGTGACCACCCACAGCATATGCGAGCGTCCATGATGATGGTCGCGATGGTCTTGACCATCACGACCATCGGGCTTGTGACGGAGACCCTGCGGTAGGGTCTCGCTGCCGCAAGCCCTGGAGTGATTTTGGCTCTATCAGACCATCTATCATGGGAATGCCTCCGTCTGGCAGGCACGCCCCCGGCACGCCCTCCAAAGGTGGCGTGTTGTCAATCAACATCGACAGCATGCCCCCTTTGGTGCAAGACCCGGAGCGATGGAGAGCTCGTCGGGTCTCGCGCATGCGCATGAAGGAGCTCCCTCCATAGTGCGCATGCGTAGTGGGGGAACATCGACCCCCTTGCGAGCGTCCTGCGCTCGCGAGCGGGTCTGAATGACCCCCTCTGTGTGAAAAAAAAAAAAATGTCCTCTGGACACCCCAAAAAAGGTACTTTGTTTTTGGGGGCGATACCAAAAAAAAAATAGGAGATAAACTTCTAAACTAGCTAAATTGATTCCGGAGGGGTTCCCAAGTATGCGGCAGGAGTTTTCTAGAATGCGGGTGGTTGTGGCAGGTGGATTTTTGATGAATTTAAAAAAAAAATCACTTTAGGGACTTAAAAATATGCTTGCACCCATTTTCATGTACCCCAAATTTGATGGGACTAGTTATTTTTTTTAAAAAAACACGCTAAGTGCTATTCTTCACCACTTCTTCAAAGCCGCATTTATGCCCCTGCCGTGGCTGTTTAAAAACCCCAATTACCTTCAGCTGGCCAAATCGGGGGTACCCATAGTGATCCCCCATGTCAGACCATCTTCTAGGGGGTGACAGGCTGATTTCCCCAAAAGTGACAGGACTTTTCGATACTTACCTTTCCGTCTGGTCCCGTTTTCGCTGATTCCTAATACGGGGATAAGCGGGCACGCACTCGATACTTTATCCCAGCAAAAAACGGTGATGATGGACGGACTTCTCGCCTCAAATTGAATATGGCCCTTATTGTGGTCTATACATCTTACAAGAGGTAGATGGACTATTAAAGTATGGAATGACTTTGTGCGCAATGGGAAGACAAAAGGAAAACCCAAAGTCTGACTTAAAGGTCCATTTGACGTGTTCCACCACAGAAATGAATAATGTGATATTTCAGTGAAATGTTGCTCGTCTCTAACTATGCTCTTAATATAGAAAAAGAGTAAAACAATATACATTTTAAGATTGAGCTGCTCTGTTTATATCCACTCTTAGTTATTGTCTTTATGGTAGCCATTTTACTTTTATTAAATATTCTGGTTTATTTTGTAATAAAGTATTTAAAAATAAACGTTCCAGTTAATTTTCTGAAATACCTTTTTGTCTTTATTCTGCAGGTTACTCTCTGACCTGTATAGAATGTACATCGCAGAATGACCAGATCTGTAATGGAACATCGGTAACCTGTCCGCCCGGGCACTACTCCTGTATTTTATCCTACGGAGTTACAACACTGGGTATGTGGGCTTGTACTGACAGGAAAATACAAGTTTTTGGAAGATTATGGGTTACTTCCGAATGATCCAGGCCAGTGGAGGCTGCAGCACAGTCCAAAATTCAAATAGGGGAGCCACACCAACTGCCACTCCAAACGCTGCCAAACATCGCCGGCCAGGAGTCACTGGCAGTTGGTGTGGATCCCCTATTTGAATTTTGGACTGTGCCACAGCCCCACCTCTGGAGACGCCACTGATCTAGACTGTAAGTGACAGGAATATAACTGTCAAGAGCCTTTGCCATTCCATGGCATCAGCAATATTTACAGACCAAAGAATCTTTCAATATGGTGCCCTTTTCCGGCATGCTAAACCACGAAAGTGTTAAAGATAACAATGGTTTTACACTTCTTTGATTGGCGATGGTTTGGCTCTTTTTATTTACGTAACCGAGCTGGCCAAGTTGTTTGCCTAAACTACCACTTCAAAGTGCTGCCCACTTTCCCGGATTTAGAACACATCCATAAAGTCCATCATCGATAAGAACATCACAGCTGAGCGTGCTGCCTGGTGTCAGTGCAAGCGCTGCTCACCACCTCACTGCACATGTGTGAAAGTGACACCACTGCTTTCTAGGGATGGTCATCAATATGTCAACCATTGATGGTACCATTAGTGATTAACATAGATGGTACGAAACTATTGATGGACATCCCTGCAGACTGGAATGACAAGTAGCAGACCAAACACTAAAGTAGACTGGACTTAGTAGTGGGGGGGGCTAGGCCTCATTTCCCTGTGATGAGGAGAATAACAACATCACTGCCTTTAAGCCATCAATGGCAGAGAGCCATCGTATCTCCACCATCGATGGCAAAACCTACAACCATTTTTGGCTATCTGTGGTTGTTAATAATCGATGGTCGATGGCCATCCCTACTGCTTTCCCCGTACTGTAAAATGTAAAAGCACCTTCCAATGTTGGAAATAAAAAAATATGAATGCATTGACCATGTGCCCTCGTAGTATGATGTCCTCTTCTCATGCTTACCATCGTCTACCAAACTTGTGCTGATACATCTTTTTCTCACTAAAGGGTCTATTTACTAAGCATTGGATGGAGATAAAGTGGACAGAGATAAATTTCCATCCAACCAGCTTCCAACTGTCATTTTTCAAACACAGCATGTGACATAGCAGTTAGGAGCTGATTGGCTGGTACTCACATTGTCTCCATCCATGGCTTAGTAAATAGACACCTTAGCAAGGAGCACACCAATCGGTCCAACGCCTGATGCCAAACCATGTCCAGATGGCAGTCACTACCATCTTGACATTTTTGCTGGCTGAGTCCATGGCTAGTGACAGACCTTGCCAGATAAAATGACAGTGGCATCCCGATGGTTGGTATCCCGACAGGGGTCGGTTAAGTATACTAACCCCCCCCTTCCTCCCCTAACCCTCCCTTCTTGTAGCCTAACCCTGACCCTCCCCACCCCACTCCCGAACCCTGCCACCTTCGTGCCTAAACCTAACCCTCACCCCTTAGTGCTAAGGGCGCCACCGGAGTTACCTCATTCCAGCCGGTGCCCTTTGGCGTTCCGGCATCGGGATTAAGATGGGAGTCGGTATTTCGACGCCTATCTTAAGTCCATTGTCAAGATTCAGCTGTCGGTATTGAGACCGGAGGCATCGCGGCCACCGGTCTCATAACTACATCCCCTTCTAATAACCGTGTTAAAAGAGCATTTATTGATGTAACATGGAACTTCTCTGCAGTATAATTTGCTATTTCCCTAATGAGCACTCACATGAAACTTTATTGTATTTTATGCTTCGAAATGCTGCAGACTATGCGGGAATTAATGGTAAGTAAAGCAAACAACTGTCTGTGGGCCTGATTCAGCAAGGATCACTGATGCGATGGCGGCTGCAATGTTTGCATTCGCAAAGCCCTCGCACGGACAATATGCAGACACCTACTTCCCCTCCCAGCCAAAACATTGGTAACACTGAGTACAATCTGAGCCAGTCACACAATTACAGCAGGTCAGACGTTACTTAGAAATTGCTAACCTTTCTACACGCAGCGAGCACTCAGGCTGCATATGCCGATGCTGCGGCTAATTTATGCACGCCCCTGTAACGGCGATCAAACACACTGGCACTCCTGCGTTTTTCTGACCCCCCCCCCCGGTCACCACCCCCAAATGCTCTTGTAATGTCAATCAATCTGCGATTGCTCTGTGTGGTCTCCGTGATCGCAGTGAAACATTCGCGCTATTATGCACCGTATGCAACAATCGGCCGTCTGCGTATGTGATTGCAATAGCGATCCTTGATGAATCAGGCATTGTGTGCGTACAGCTCAAGTTGCTTATATTACTTTTACTAATCACCAATAAAGCACATTTATTTATTAAGTTATTTATATTGCACATGCTGTATATTGTACAACAATTTACATAACATATTTGACAATTCACATCAATTCCTTATCAAAAGGACACACATACACATACACACTAGGGTTGATTGTTGTTGGGAGCCAATTAACCTATCAGTACAAGCGAGCACGGAGAGAACATACAAACTCCACACAGTTAGAGTCATGGTAGAAATTGAACCTAAGGCCTCAGTGCTGTGAGGCAGTAATGCTAATCATAACACCAACCCTGCTGCCCTTTAATAGGCTTTGAAATCAGGCATTATAATTAACACCCATGTATATGTGTCTTTAAAGTGGACAACACAGCCCCCTTTTATATTTGTCTGCTTAAAAATGACTATAAAACGTGTATATTGTAGATCTAATTCAAGTGATGTGGGGAGAGGGGGTAATTCAGTCATTTACGGGCGCTAAGATTAGAAACAGAATGAATTGTGGGCCTGATTCAGAGGTGCTCGCAAAAAGCGAGCGCTCACTCTGAATCAGGGCGGGCTCTTGGTTTTTAAGTTGCGGCCTCTTGGCCGCTCGCATAGTTATGGGTGACCACCCACAGCTTATGCAAGCGGCCATGATGATGGTCGCGATGGTCAAGACCATCGCGACCATCGGGCTTGCGACGAGACCCTTGTGGTAGTGTCTCGTGGCCGCAAGCCCCGGAGAGCTTTGTCAGTGAGGCCGCCCAGAAACGGCAGGCGTTCGCTTCGGAACGCCTCCGTTTGTGAAGCCACCCCCCGGCCACGCCTACAAAAGGGGTCGAGCTGTCGATCAACATCGACAGCCGCCCCTTTTGTAGTGAGTCCCGGAGCGAGCGCTTTTTGCACTCGCTCCGGGGCTCGCACACGCCTCGCGTGCGCACTGGCCCGCCATCGACCCGGTTGCGAGCGCACAGCGCTTGCGACCGTGTCTGAATCAGGCCCTGTGTATGCACTGTTGGGATATGCTGTGCAAGTTATGAATGATTGTTTTAAATTTGTAGCTGAAATGAAGATTTCCAACATTTACATCAGACAATGTGGAGAGAGCAGCCTGTGTTCCAGAGCTGGAACTATGAGTGTCCCCAATGGCAGGCTGAAGACTAGCACCACCTGCTGTGACACGGATAACTGCACCCCTCCTCAACCTGTCCGTAAGTTACACTTTATTTGCTGATTGCTTTTTTTTATTTGCTGAGTTATTTCGGAGATGCGCACAGACCCCTACATTTTGTTTCGCTTTTGCCAAAACTACCCTCAAGTGTTTTTGTTTTGGATCTGGATTTTTATCATCATGTAATTTGGGCCTGTTTTTGTTCCTACAGTATTATTAACCTCAATAGCATTTATTTCCAGCCATTTCCAGTTAATTGTGACTACCTCCCAGCTCACAATATTGTTTTCACTCATACTGCCAAAGGCTGCAGCAAGCTGACTGGCTAATGTAAACGACAGAGCAGCGGCACAACCACATGGCAGATTAAAAAATAATATAGCACATGTACAGTAGGAAACAGAGTGGCACTATAGTGGCAGATAGGATGACAGTTTAATATAAACTATACGATGCTAAAGAAATGTTTTAATCAATCGAGAACTAGATCAGAGGCACGTGGGCAGTACAGGTAAATGGAGGTGGAGTACTATTTAGTGGAAGCCAGGTAAAGCATTGATTGATTGATTCACTGTCTGTGCATATGTTTGAGCACTGAAAACTTATCATTTGCATGCATTCGGTTTACTAAGGATTTATTTTAAGGAAAAATTCACAAGTAAGATTTATAAACATTGTATTTTTTCTAATTTTGATGTTATGTATGAAAATGGGTGCTGAATTTTATACTAAAGGAAAAATGTTTTTTTTTTTTTAGAAGACCTCCTTTAGTAGTTTTTTAAGGTACTATGACTGACTGCAGCACTATTACCAAACACACCCGCCTAGTTCAGATCCCAAAAAACAAGGCAAAATGTCATCTTCGCAGAGTCTGGTCTGCTGTGTTTTGGATTGCATATAAAAGTTCCTCCCTCGTCAGGGCCAGCGCAATGCACTCCTTCCCTGCAGCGGCAGCCAGAGATTGGAGCTCAGCTCCTGCAGTGGGTGAAAGAAAAGATGTCATGACGTTTTAGTGGACAATACTGTCGGCTTGACAAGGCTCTTGTTACAGGGCACTGTGCTGCCAGCAGGTTACTACATTTTCTTTATGTACAAGTGACTATTCTGTCACCTTCTTCACAATACAGGATTCAGAGTTGGGGTCTATATTTATTATTAATCACAGCGTTATTTAACATACTGTATTGCTTTGTACCGAGGCGATAAAGTAGGAAATACAGCTGCAATATATTATTCCTCACTCACCTCACAATGTGGCACAAAACCCTGGCCCACCTGCGCTCTTCCAATACAGCTCTGTCAGAAACGCAATGCTCCGACGTAATACATTTCAGTATTTGATACACTAAATGAATCAAGACTCCTGTGCGAGCCAGAGAGGCTGAGCATTTACACTATAAACCTGCTCTGTAGACAGACTGTATATGTGCCTATGAATGACAGATGTGAATGGCCAAATATTCTCTGTAAAGCGCTGCGGAATATGTGTGCGCTATATAAATAACTGGTAGTAATAATAATGTGCGGCCAGGAGGGGGACTTGACATTTTTCCCGTACTGCTCATGTCCAAGAGAAAAGACTGCACAAGAGCTGTATGTATCAAGAAGACTTTGGTCATCGGATCACATGTTACATATACATAACGCCATCATGAGATGGTGCTTTGTATGTATCAAAATCTGCAATATGCAAAGCAGACATCGCAGTCGCTTCTACAGAGACACAATACTGGGCCTGATTCGGAGAGGGATACAAAAGCTCGCTGCATCCACGTGTTGTGGTGGCCGCCTGTCTGTGTCTTTATTGAAACGCCGCCGCAAAATCCTTCCCTGGTGTACGTCTGTATGTCCCAATGTGCACGGACTGAGACGTCCACTTTCAGCATCGGTCGCACCATTAAAACTTGCGCCCGCCCTATGGCAGGGTCAGTTTCTCACGCGAGTAAGGCCGCAGTGGCGCCATGAGGGGGGAGCAGGCCGGCTCCTCTGCAGTTACAGGAGCTGAGTGCTGGAATGTGACATTATCCTGCGGCAACCGGATCCTGTCGTAGAAAAAAAAAAGTGCTCCACTGCGACTGACATCGGCGGTACGTCCACCTCTGAATGAGCCCCACTGTGAGATATGAAAGGGACCGCAGTGCAAATCATTGAGTTCTCTGTAGTAACCCTTTGGGTCAATTCACCTCTTTCAGGTGAAACCTCCTAAAAATTAGGGATGTGCAGGCTCGGATTACTTCAGCTTTTCTCGCCAAATTCTGATTTTTCCCGCCAGAAATCGTGTCTCAGAAATGTGGTACCCCTAAAGTGTTTATAAGCTAATTGATGTGTATGCCCTGTTCATTTATTTATATGTCAGTTTATTTATATATGTTAACCCCTTCCTGGGGAACCTTGGAGCGATCTACCCCCTCAAGGGGAGCAAATGGAGCCGGCTGCCCACTCTCGATATGGGGAGTCAGTGGGCGCGTGGTCCATCGTCAGGACAGCCCAGTCATAGCAGAGGGGAGAACCCTTTTCCCAATTCCTGCATGGATGGCCAGTGGACAGAGCACAATGTGTGGTCGGCGGGAAGCGGCCCCGCACGCGACCGCTGGTATATAAGGAGACTCTCGCAACTAAGTCCGGAGACAGGAGCAGTGAGTAACCCATTCAATCCCTGCTGTTTAGGGATGGGCAGAATGATTCAATACACTGAGTTGAGCCATATGGCTCAACTCCGTGAAGTGTCTCGAGTCAGTGTCTCGAGTCACGGCTCTTTAGGTAGTGCAGTGCTGTAGCAGAGTGAGTCGCTGACAGCTCCGCCCCCCACAGCCCAGCACTACAGCTCAGGGTTCTCACTGACTCTCCTGAGTTAGTGCACTGCCCTGAGCCCTGGCTGTAGCTGCACGACTCAGTGAGTCACTGACAGCTCCGCCCCCTACACTGCTGATCAGTGCACAGAAGTATAATCAGGTCAGATCAGCAGTGTAGGGGGCGGAGCTGTCACTCACTCTAGCTGCCACTGACAGAGAGGCTAGGGGAGGTGACAGAGAGGCGAGGGGAGGTGACAGAGAGACGAGGGGAGGTGACAGAGAGGCGAGGGGAGGTGACAGAGAGACTAGGGGAGGTGACAGAGAGGCGAGGGGAGGTGACAGAGAGGCTAGGGGAGGTGACAGAGAGGCTAGGGGAGGTGACAGAGAGGCTAGGGGAGGTGACAGAGAGGCGAGGGGAGGTGACAGAGAGGCGAGGGGAGGTGGGTGTCTCGATTCACCAAACACTGAGTGACTCGAATCATTCACTCATCTGAATGATTCGAGTCAGTGTGTTGAGACACTCACTCACTAGCCATCTCTACTGCTGTTTTACACTTCTCATCTAAGCTAGCTCCTGGCCAGACAGCAGACAGAAACTAGCAGCTGGAGAGATACAAAGGGCTCAGTGCAGCATTATAGTTACTGTACCAAGACTGTGTTACACTCACACCAGCAAAAGTAATTAAGCATACTGACAGCCCTTTTTCCTCAGAATAACCTAGGTACAGTGGAAGGCAGTGCTCCCTGCAGTAACAGCCCTTTTACCTCACAATAACCTAAGTACAGTGGAAGGCAGTGCTCCCTGCAGTGACAGCCCTTTTACCTCAGAATAATCTAGGTACAGTGGAAGGCAGTGCTCCCTGCAGTGACAGCCCTTTTACCTCAGAATAATCTAAGTACAGTGGAAGGCAGTGCTCCCTGCAGTGACAGCCCTTTTTCCTCAGAATAACCTAGGTACAGTGGAAGGCAGTGCTCCCTGCAGTGACAGCCCTTTTACCTCAGAATAACCTAAGTACAGTGGAAGGCAGTGCTCCCTGCAGTGACAGCCCTTTTACCTCACAATAACCTAAGTACAGTGGAAGGCAGTGCTCCCTGCAGTGACAGCCCTTTTACCTCAGAATAATCTAGGTACAGTGGAAGGCAGTGCTCCCTGCAGTGACAGCCCTTTTACCTCAGAATAATCTAAGTACAGTGGAAGGCAGTGCTCCCTGCAGTGACAGCCCTTTTTACTCAGAATAACCTAGGTACAGTGGAAGGCAGTGCTCCCTGCAGTGACAGCCCTTTTACCTCAGAATAATCTAGGTACAGTGGAAGGCAGTGCTCCCTGCAGTGACAGCCCTTTTACCTCAGAATAATCTAGGTACAGTGGAAGGCAGTGCTCCCTGCAGTGACAGCCCTTTTACCTCAGAATAACCTAAGTACAGTGGAAGGCAGTGCTCACTGCAGTGACAGCCCTTTTACCTCAGAATAATCTAGGTACAGTGGAAGGCAGTGCTCCCTGCAGTGACAGCCCCTTTAACTCAGAATAACCTAAGTACAGGGGAAGGCAGTGCTCCCTGCAGTGACAGCCCTTTTACCTCAGAATAATCTAGGTACAGTGGAAGGCAGTGCTCCCTGCAGTGACAGCCCTTTTACCTCACAATAATCTAAGTACAGTAGAAGGCAGTGCTCCCTGCAGTAACAGCCCTTTTACCTCAGAATAATCTAAGTACAGTGGAAGGCAGTGCTCCCTGCAGTGACAGCCCCTTTGCCTCAGAATAATCTAGGTACAGTGGAAGGCAGTGCTCCCTGCAGTGACAGCCCTTTTTCCTCAGAATAACCTAGGTACAGTGGAAGGCAGTGCTTCCTGCAGTGACAGCCCTTTTGCCTCAGAATAATCTAGGTACAGTGGAAGGCAGTGCTCCCTGCAGTGACAGCCCTTTTACCTCACAATAACCTAAGTACAGTGGAAGGCAGTGCTCCCTGCAGTGACAGCCCTTTTACCTCAGAATAACCTAAGTACAGGGGAAGGCAGTGCTCCCTGCAGTGACAGCCCTTTTACCTCAGAATAATCTAGGTACAGTGGAAGGCAGTGCTCCCTGCAGTGACAGCCCTTTTACCTCAGAATAACCTAAGTACAGTGGAAGGCAGTGCTCCCTGCAGTGACAGCCCTTTTACCTCAGAATAATCTAAGTACAGTGGAAGGCAGTGCTCCCTGCAGTAACAGCCCTTTTACCTCAGAATAATCTAAGTACAGTGGAAGGCAGTGCTCCCTGCAGTGACAGCCCTTTTGCCTCAGAATAATCTAGGTACAGTGGAAGGCAGTGCTCCCTGCAGTAACAGCCCTTTTACCTCAGAATAATCTAAGTACAGTGGAAGGCAGTGCTCCCTGCAGTGACAGCCCTTTTGCCTCAGAATAATCTAGGTACAGTGGAAGGCAGTGCTCCCTGCAGTAACAGCCCTTTTACCTCAGAATAATCTAAGTACAGTGGAAGGCAGTGCTCCCTGCAGTGACAGCCCTTTTGCCTCAGAATAATCTAGGTACAGTGGAAGGCAGTGCTCCCTGCAGTGACAGCCCTTTTTCCTCAGAATAACCTAGGTACAGTGGAAGGCAGTGTTTCCTGCAGTGACAGCCCTTTTGCCTCAGAATAATCTAGGTACAGTGGAAGGCAGTGCTCCCTGCAGTGACAGCCCTTTTGCCTCAGAATAATCTAGGTACAGTGGAAGGCAGTGCTCCCTGCAGTAACAGCCCTTTTACCTCAGAATAATCTAAGTACAGTGGAAGGCAGTGCTCCCTGCAGTGACAGCCCTTTTGCCTCAGAATAATCTAGGTACAGTGGAAGGCAGTGCTCCCTGCAGTAACAGCCCTTTTACCTCAGAATAATCTAAGTACAGTGGAAGGCAGTGCTCCCTGCAGTGACAGCCCTTTTGCCTCAGAATAATCTAGGTACAGTGGAAGGCAGTGCTCCCTGCAGTGACAGCCCTTTTTCCTCAGAATAACCTAGGTACAGTGGAAGGCAGTGTTTCCTGCAGTGACAGCCCTTTTGCCTCAGAATAATCTAGGTACAGTGGAAGGCAGTGCTTCCTGCAGTGACAGCCCATTTACCTCAGAATAATCTAGGTACAGGGGAAGGCAGTGCTCCCTGCAGTGACAGCCCTTTTACCTCAGAATAACCTAAGCTCAGCAGAATTGCTAATTTTTAACTAAACAGCTCCCTCTTCTAAAAAGGGCATACCGTTTGCAATACTAATTTGGCAGCTGAGAGGAATTGTGAAGGGCAGAGTGTGTAAAAAGAACAACCATATCATCCGCCAGGATACAGAGAGAGTAGCCAGGAGTGATTGCTGCAATTACTCTTCAGTGACTTTCATCAATTGACCCCCAGCTATTTCTGAAAGGGAAAGTGTTATACTACAAATACGGTAGCCAGACAGCTATCTAATTGTTCTTACCTAAATAGCCGTGCAGGACTTTGTATTGCACCAGGACTACTTAATCCCTGTCTTTAACAAACTATTCACCAACGCGGGCAACGTTGATCTAAAACTAGTGTATTACATATTCAGGTGCACCTGGTATTAGTGAGACATTTGTTCTGAGTTAAACTAAGATCTAGAAGGGAAATGTAATATGTTCATTTGTTAATCACCTATTGATTCCGCAGTTGGTTCACATATCCAGAGTTCCTGTTTAATAAAATTTACGGATCCCAGTGCAATTTTCTGACTCAAATGTGTGTACTAAAGTGTAATTAAACTTGTTAAAAATGCATTGCTAATTGTAGAAGTGCTTATTTAACTAAACTGCAAATGTTGGAATAAATATACTCTTTTGTTGCACACTATTGCCTGTATCTAAATTATCACCTTCCAGAAGAACCCAAGGAGACTCTGTGACAGAGATACTCGGTAAGGAATCACCCTAATACACCACGAGTAGAATAGAAAACCCTTTACGGGGTGTGACAGAAAGAGGTTAAATGTCATCATGTACAAACATCATCTTTCATGGACTTTTGTCCAGGAAAATTCTAATTTGGCAGGAAAATTCGAACTAATCCGAGCCTGCACATCCCTACTAAAAATGGGATTATCACTGCTTGATAATAATCTAAAATTGTAGAGATGTGCGGTTCAGTTCTCCACAAAACTGAATCCACCCAAAATTCATGAATTCGGGTAAATCCGAGTCGCGGTTTTAATCTTCTGAGGAGATCCAGGTAAATCCGGGTCGTGGTTCTGATCATTTTGCAGTTCGGAATTCGGATTTTAATTCCGAATTTTGGGTTTTGGATTGCATAAATTATATGATTTTTAGCTGTTTTTAAAACTTTTTATCTATTTTTTTTATTGAAAAAATCCAGATCCAAAGCCAAAACCAAAACACTTGAGGGTGATTTGCAAAACCAAATCCAGATCCAAAACCTTGAAGGAGATACAGATCCAAAACCAAAACACGGGGGTCTGCACACATCCCTATAAAATTGCAAACCTGGTAAAGGTATTAAAATTGTAATAAGGGTACTGAAAAGAGAAGTGCTGCTCCAAAATGTTAGAAAATGCAAATGCCTGTGCCTTGGATAAGCTTTGGGTGTGTTAGCAAGTATGAGGGTTATGCACTGTAGCTCTCCACTCCCTCCCACTCCTTGGCATGGCCGAGCTGTAACCCTCTCCTCTCAGGCAGCTGAAGGTCGCGTCTGCTGAGCTGCATCTGGGAGCTGCATTCAGTAACCGTTTTGTGTGTCAGTGTGAAAGTTTGTGGCTGCTCTCCTCAGTCAGGAGACACCTCGCTGGCTGTGCTTTTACAAGTCTCTATTTACTAAGCAGTGTTAGGACTGGAGACAGAGTGAAAGTGATAAGGTACCAGCCAATCAGCTCCCAACTGTCATTTTTCAAACACAGCCTGTGAGATGACAGTTGGGAGCTGATTGGCTGGTACCTTATCACTTTTCACTCTGTCTCCTAACACTGCTTAGTATATAGACCCCACAGACTTTTTTGTGATCCTTTGGGTAATGGCACATGGTTTGTTTTTTTAATGTAAATCATATTTAAACGTTTTTTACAGAAACGTCACCATCTTGTCACTAAATTGATTCGTTACTGTGATGTACATATATTAGATATGATTGATCATATTCGGCATGAGATAAATTGGATATTACACAGTGCTCGCCCCTGACAGTTCCCATCCCTACACAGTCCACACCACATCTTACACCAAAGTTGAACATACAGTATAAGTAGAGATGGTTAATGTTTGCCGACCATCGATGTTTTTCTTGTGATGGTAGTGTTTTTACCATTCGATGGTGACATTCTGATATGTTGTGATGGTTATTTTTTATTTTTATTTTAATGCTGAGAGCTGCGCTGTCTCTGCCTGCAGCTCTATGCATCGGGCATCTTGCCCCACACCGTCCTGCCCCTAGAGCCGTCCCCTGCCAGCCAAGAAATAGGGCTATTGTGTATGTTTTTGCTCATGCGAATATTAAATAGTTTTTTTCAGACAATACTGTAATATTGGTGCAATGGTTACTTATCATCGCATCAAAAGAGTATGTAGCCAGAAGGCTTCCAGACTGTCAAATCCCGGCAAGGGATTAATGATAGGCGTCAAAATCCCGATGTCTATCATTATCCCTAAGTCGTACCGAACAAAGGTAAGCCGGGAGCGGACAGCTGCGGTTGGAGAGAGTTAGGTTAGGGGCTCCCCGGGGGAGACTTAGGGGTAGGAATCCCACCCCGGGATTGTTAGGGTTAGGCTAGGGGAAGGGAGGGTTAGGCACCCCCTGGGGGAGGTTAGGGTTAGGCACCCCCCAGGAGGGTTAAGTTTAGGGTGCGGGGAGGGGGGGTTAGGTTTAGGCACTTATGGGGGAGATTAGGGTTAGGCACCCCTAAGGGAGTGTTAGGGTTAGGGGGGGGAGGGTTAGGAATAGTTTCATTACTTACCCCATCGGGATCTTCTCTAGCCGCTCTTCCGATGTCAGGATTTGAACTGCCGGGCTTAGGTCCCGCAGTAGAAAACATAACGATTCCCATTGAAAGTTCTGATGGTGGAAGCCCCGTCCATCCCTAAATATAAGAATGCCAGGATCTATGTGGGGGGATGGATGTAGTCTCAATGGCAAAAAAACCCGGAGAAGCACAACTGTAGTGGAAGTGGCTAATGATACTTGTAGGAGAGATTACAGTGTACAGTACCAAGTACATAGCCATTCTGTGGTAACTTGCTTGTAATTTTGTTCTTTAAAGCTGTATTTTTATTTATTTAAATTTTTTTTAAATGTTAAATTCTATGCTGCAGGTCTTGCACTTGGTGACATGGTCTCACTGGTTGCGACCGTGTCCCACTGGTGGCTACTGGAAGGTAATATGTACAGAGTACCCACCTGAAACTGTAAAAAAACAAATTCTGGATACAGTTTGCATATACTGTACGTAATGTGTGAGAATTTGCTACATAACATATATTATATAGTATTGATATATTATATGGTATTAATAATTTGCTGCATAAAATAAATGGGATAATACTAAAGATGATAATGGAATATCAAAAAGATAATAATAATGGGGGAAGTGGGCATTGATTAGTGGGTTGACATGTACAGTAATATGTTAAATGTAATGTGAGTGTGAAGTGTATTGATAATTACAGTGCAATAAATCTTGGTCTCTTTGCCAGTTAAATTGTGGTAAAAACTGTAAGATTTCCTACGCAACTACTGTATTTACCTATAGCATCAGGTTTCCGGAAGAGCTCGCTACAGCGCCGCCTTCATCCACTGCTATACTGTCGTTTTCATCCGTGATGTACTGACCACCCAGCATCTGAGCTGTGTATTGCATGGAAAAAAAATTCACGTGCCATGGAGCAGCTTCATAATGTGCCAAGTGCTCAATTGAGGATAGATGTATATGGGCACACACCTGCAGCAGGATTTGTCCATCAGAAAAGCCGTGCACATGCCTGGAGCCGGCAGTGTAGATCACTGACTGGAGGTATAGAAAGAGCGTTGCTTGTAGTGTATATGCAGCTAAACTCACCGGCAAGAATACTCTAGGTGTGCTGGTTACACGTAGGTCGGAATTTAGTGGCTGTGGTCAGGGCGGCCATCAGATATTGTGGGGCAGATAGCTCCATATGTAAGGTGTCTGACTGCCATGTAAGAGGTGAGAGGTTTGAGTCGTGTTTTGAAATGTGTGTGTAAAATAAAAGAGGCGGTGACTGAAGAGTGCTTGGGGAGGGGGCCAGATGGAGGGGGAGTCAGCCAGGGAGGAGATAGGACAGGCCAGGAGATGGCGAGGATAAAAGAAAAAGAAGCTACAAGTTAGAATAATTATAAACAGAAAATGTACCGGCCCGAGCAGCGCCCCCTACCCTGCGGTGCCCTGTGCCGTGGCATATGTCGCGCCACCCTAATTACGGCCCTGTTCATTCATCCCTCTGGTAAAAGTCCCCTGATTGGACTGTTATATCCATGTGCATACGTATGGGAGGTTTTGAGATTCTTTTAGTATTTGTTGAATAAATTTCATTTTGATTTTTATGTTTGCTTTTTGTCCCATATTTTAATGTATGGTGTTATTGCTACTAAAGTGGATATATTGTACAGAAGCATACAGTACTATCTTTACAGTATTATCCTATGATTTGTTGTTTGTTCTATCATTACATGTAATGGTCATCGCCGTAAGAAGAAAACACACTATACGTGATATTGCGTTTATTGGTTGATTTGTTTAATATCATCTATCCTAAGATTATTTCTCAACCCTTTCCCTCACCTTATACATGAATAGTGCCATTTTTTTTAATACTATCACCATATTTTATTGCCACTCCAGTTTTTTGTGGGTTAAACCTAATTTGTGTTTCCAAGGCTGCCTCTTTACCCTAGAAGTGCTAACTAGAGTACCACCAGGGTAGTAACTACGGTGGCGTGACCTGTGCTATGGCACAGGGCACCGCAGGGCAGGGGACACTGGGGCTGATTCAGACCTGCTCGCAAGCGCTATGCACTCGCAAATGGGTCAATGTTTACCCACTGCTCATGCGCCGCCTCCGGCGTGCGCATGTGCGAGACCGGGCGAGCGACGGGCGCTCCGTCGCTACGGGTCTCGCACCAAAATGGGGCGGCTGTCGATTGTGATTGACAGCTCGTCCCGTTTTGGAGGTGGGCAGGAGGGGTGGCTGGACAAACGGAGGCTTTCCCGAGGGAACGCCTTCCGTTTGTGGGCGGCCCTACTGACATCACTAGTGATGTCAGTAGGTGGACTTCCTGCTCTGTTAGAGCAGGAAGTCCACTGGGGCTTGCGATGGATGAGACCCTACCACAAGGGTCTCGTCGCAAGCCCGATGGTCGCGACCATCGCGACAATCACCTGGCCGCTCGCAAAAACTGTGGTCACCACAGCTTAGCGAGCGGCCAGGAGGCCAGCATGAAAAAAAATGCCGCCCTGATTCAGAGCGAGCGCTCTGAAAGAGCATCCGGCTCTGAATCAGGACCACTGTTCGAGACCATCAATTTTCTGTTTATTATCATTCTCACTTATAGCTTCCTCTTCTTTTATCCCCAGCATCTCCTGGCCTCCCCTATCTCTTCCCTGGTCCTTCTCCATTAGGCCATGGCTCTTTTTCGGGTGCGTGTCTTATGTCCCCATTGGGGGGCGCCAATGCTCTTTCTGGCACAGGGCTCCAAAAAGTCTGGTTACGGCTCTGAGTACCACTATATCTGTACTTTAAAACATGCACATGCATACTTCCCAACCGTCCCATTTTCTGCAGGAAAGTCCATATTTGAGGGCTCCTTCCCACTGCTCTGATCAGGACTGAATTGTCCTCAGTTGCAGAGCAGCAGTGGACGAGTACAGTGTGCACCTGTCCCTTTTGCAGGGCCGAAACTATGATTTTTGTCACCAGGGGCAAGACAGTAATTTGGCGCCCCCCCTGGTAATTCCGTCTGCAGCAGTGCCCCTATAGTAATGCCCCCTGAGGTAATGCCCCTGTAGTAGTGCCCATATAGTAATGCCCCTGTAGTAGTGCCCATATGATAATGCCCCTGTAGTAGTGCCCATATTGTAATGCCCCCATAGTAATGCCCCTGTAATGCCCATTCTCCGATATTAATGCCCTTCTGGTAATGTCCCTGTAGTGCCCATGCTTTCATAGTAATGCCCCTGTAGTGTCCATGCTCTCATAGTAATGCCCCTGTAGTGCCCATGCTCTCATAGTAATGCCCCTGTAGTGCCCATGCCTATTAAAAAAAATATACTTACCTTGAACCCTGCTCCTGCATCCAGCGTCGCGTCCGGTCCGCCGGCTGCTCCTCGGAACTATGGGGGAAACGTCATGACGTCTCTCTCATAGTGCCCATGGGGAGAGCCGGAAGCTTGAGTTCGAGAGAGAACTCCAGCCTCCGGCTCCGGCTACATCTTGTCGCTGCAGAGAAGGAGCCGGGCGCCCGCTGGTAATAAATATTACCAGCGGACGTCCGGCTTGGAGCCTCTCTGCAGCGCTGGACTGGAGGTCGCTGGCACCGGGTACAGCGGCGCACCCGGTGCACGTGCACCTCCAGCCCCCCCTAGTTGCGGCCCTGCCTTTTGCATGCAACAGTAAAAGGGTTACGAGAGACGTAGCTGCACTAGCAAGGGGCAGGTAACGCATTTCAGTGCTAAGCATGCCCTCAGGGATGTGACTAAGTCCCCCCTATGCCATCTCAGTACTATGGACACAGAACCTTCATCAGATATGACCACTTCCAATGTTGGGGGGATATTTGAAGCTGGAACATGAGGGCTGCTACAGGTATTCATCATATCAATTCACTAGGAATTAGTGACATCACTGGGCACAAAGTGCCTCCCACTCAGTGATGTCACTGGCTTATACGGTGTATTATTATGTACAAGTGGTTACACCCACAAAATGGCTCCCACACTGTCAGTACAGTAAGTGATGATATCACTTTAAACGGGTTTCATAAGTACTGTTTCTTTCTATGGACTTTAATCCTAAATCTAGTTTAATAGTTTTTAAAAAAATATGTATCTATTCTTCTTAGTTTCAGAAGATACAAATGGCAAAAATGGTCTCAAATGTAAAGGCTGCTTCTCTCCGAATTCAAAGACCTGTCAAACTGAAACGGTAATGGACTGCACCGGAAAAGAGACAATGTGTATGACCCAGCTCACAAGTACATCAGGTACTGTATATTCTGTAATTGTGTAAATATTTAGTAATTTATTGATCGTTAATGGTATAGTAAAATGTAAAAAAAAATTATATTCTGTATTTAATTAATATCACCAATGTATGATTTGTGTCTTGGTTCAGAGATGGACGCAAATGCCATTGTAATTGCCAAAATATGCTATTGCCTTATTCGCCATTCAGTGCTTACAGACGCCCAATGACAGCATCTCGCATGCGCCGCTCACGCACAAAACCGGACACATCAAACGCAGATGAGGCGGCTATCAGCCGTTTTGCGTAAGTTTAACATGCCGCACACACAACGGGTCTCCAGACACACAGAGGGCTCACCTGCTGCCAGCAGGAACGCAGTGGCTAATTTACGGATGCCCAGAAAACAGTGTTTAAACGGTTTGACATGCCTGCGTTATACTAACCCCTCCCCGTTACCTTCCCCAATCGCTGACTGACTGTCACTCATTTCACGAACTATTCCTCAGTGTGAGCGTATTCCCAATGCCAAAGAATCGCTAAATCTGCGTAAATATCTGCATTATGTCCATCTATGAATCATGCCCATGGTTTAACGTTTTCCTTTAGATACTTTAGATACTGCTGCCATTTTCCCGGTGACCTGCGTTATAGACTCTGGGCACGTTTTAGTGCCCAGCGTTTATAAGTACGGCGCTGGCCACGCACCGCTCTGAGCGCTGCTGGACGGAGAGGAGGGGGAACGTGACGGAGACTGCACACGGGCCCCCCCTGTCTAGAAACGCCCCTGCATAGTTGAGTGATTATTTGCTACTGCGCATGCTCTAAATATTCTGAAAGTGTTGCCCTGAGTGCGTGCACAAATCAGCTGTTGCATACGGGGTTGCTGGTATCAGAGATGGCAAGAGAAGTCCATGGGCATTCCTGGGCAGTGAATGGCAGGTGGGCTGCAGTAGACACCAAAATATCCATTGAATGGGCGTGTTATGGGACTGTCGTCGGCTTGTCAGTGAGAGCGGCTGCATTCTCAGATGCAGAGCCACAGAAGACATGTACAGACGGAGACACTTCACCTTCCATGGGGCTGGTGCAAGTCCTGGTGGTGCACGTGATGTGCGCAGATGGTGAAGTGTCTTGTATCACCGGCAGTGTTGCAGCGTACAAACCTGAAAGTGGACATTTCAGTGCTTGCACATTCAAGTTCATGCTAGTACACAAAGGGGAAGGCTGAAAATAACATTTGTACATTATCGCAGCCGCGACTCCGCAAACACGTGCACCAACGGCTGCAGCTGCGTACACCTCTGATTCAGGCCCAATGTCTCTACAAATGATTGCCCACTTCAATGCAAAACTGTTGTCCATAGCAACAGGGCCATAACTCATTTTTATTCTCTTGCAGGGAGCATATTTTCCACAACGATATCACGTGGCTGTTCCACAAAAGAGATGTGTCAGCCTACTCACCAAGTGTGGAATCTGGGGGCAATGGTTGTTAATGTTGAAAGCAAATGTGCCAACAGTGGTGTTTATCTCCATCAAAGTCTCTTTCTGCTGATTATTTCCGTCTGTCTCTTTTTAAAACTTATGTGTTAAAACCAAAAACTGTCAAAGTCGGTCATGCAGTCAATGTATATATTGTGCATGCATGTTGCATTTAGGGATTATAACACTGGATTTTGATTTAACGCTAAGACAACTGCTCTGTGGAAGTTGATGTTTTCACATATTACACTGGTTTAAACAATTTAAATAGATTTATTATCAAATTAATGGGGGATATTTGCAACTAACTGCAACTAAAAGTATATTATATTATATAATTTACAAATGTATCAAGCATTGAATTGCTTTCTGACGATGGGTGAGCCTGATAAGCTGTAAGGAAACACATTGCGTAGTTTTAAGTGAATAGTCCAAAGTGTATTATTGAAATTCCCTGCAATACATTCTTCTGTCACCAGATGGCACATTCACAGAAAAGTCCTTAACATGACAGCTGAAAGAAAAGTACTTCATGCTGCACATTCATTTTGTTCTTAGTGACATGTATAGCAATGTTTGTCTCCCGGCTTCAGTGTCTCAATATGCATCATTAAAGGTGTGAGCAGATCATGTGCAGGCAAAACGTATTCCGCTGGATAGTGGAAACTAAAAGTGATGGACAGTTAGGTCTATTCAGACATCCATAGAGTTATCAATCCAAAACCCTTGCTCACCACTTTATTAAATCTAAAATAAAATATTTTTTCTTTTGTCTTGATCCAAAGTAGTCACAAATGTCAAAAAAGAAATTTTCTGAAAAAATATAACATCTCATCCGCTCATCATGAACAACCGCCACAAAATGTTATTTAAAAAATTGGATTTCAAAAGACTTTCCCTCACCAATGGGCAATCGCAAGCTGTCAGGGTTGGAAAGCCTTTGTGATTGGTTGCTGGTGAACAGGAGCCCCAGTTACTCTCGTTAACAGTCATTTTGCATCTGTCATTCTTTTTGTCTGAGTGATTTTTTTTTTTTATGTGGACTACATCTAAACGAGAGAGAATTACATCTTTTTTAAATTTAATTAGAGTTTATTTTAAATAATGTGTTTTTTTTTATTTTTATTCAGCTCTTATGGTTTTAATGGGTAGGAGTCTCAGGGCAATATCTAATTACCCCCGAGATTTTCATGACAAAAATTACCACAGCCATCGAAACCATTTTTTTCATTAACACGGATTTGCGCTTTTACGATTCCCACGCTATCTAATTTTAAAAAAAAAAATGGTTGCAGTAAATTTTACCGCAAAAACCCATGAGAAAAAAAAAGTGGAAATCATTCTGCACCCTAAAAAAAAACAAAAGAAAATATTGGGTGATATAATCAAATTGTATTACTGTCCCAAAAAAAATATTCAAACTTTCAAAATTTAAAAAAATGGGTAATTTTTGTAGTTTCTTTAAATGAAATAAAGCAAACAGATAAGGTGAAAAAGGGTAGAATATTTTTTTTACGTAAATTTGAGGACACTTTAACTTTTAACTGTAAAAAAAATGTTTTCACTCAAATACTGTCATTAAATTTGGGGTGCATATACTAATACAAAAGTGTATTTTGGAGTAATTAGCAGGGCATTCCTCTCCCCCAATTATGACATGTAATTATTAGACTAATTAAGCTAATTGGAAATTTCCCAACTGCCTATTTAGTCTCTAGGAGGGTTGTCCAAGGGGTTCTGAAGCAAGTACCAACTTTTTAAACTTCAAATAGCCATTTTTTCTGACTTTGCACCTGCTCTGGGGCTGCGAGAAATAAACCAGGTTAATTCCTATTAAAATTACCACAGCTGAATTTCTTGTAGCCTATTGAAAAAATTTAAATAACTGGTAAAAGCAGCAATTAAAAATTCATATGCAAATCAATGAATTCTTAAAAGGCTCCTAATGAAAGGATTTATACCATATGATCAAATTGTTAAAATAATAAAGTCACAGGAGATGAAGGTTAATTACTATCAATGCCCGAAGGTGCCCAATTTGCACTAATCCATACAGTGTCAACCAGGAACTTGCTCTTTATTGTCTAACTAGTTAGCAAAGAATTACAGTAATTGCTGATTAATTGCTGTGGCTCAGGTCTGCTAAATCAAATGTTAAATTAGTCTTAATAATTAAAGTGTTATCAAATAGCTCTCATTATCCCCGTGGCAATGGCAGGAAGGAACAAATGCAGTAATGATCAGCCATGACCCTACCAGTCAGGACAGGTGAGCTAGACAATGCAAAATGTTATTTAAAATAGTTGGATGTGGTCACATCTGATTTCATTGCTGTATCTGTGCAGTGGAGACAAATTGATTCTATAAATAATAAATCATCCAAATTAAGATTTGTTTTGTGATTGTGTATGTCTGTTATTATAATTATTAAAATTTATTCCAAAGCACCCACATATCATGCAGCTTTGCAACACTAGAGAATATATTCTAAATTAAATTACACACATATTAAAACATATGGTAAAATTGGCCCATTCCCAACATTTTGTACTTTAAGGAAATGCTAAATCTTAAGATTGAGTTTTGATTTCAACCATCATGATAAAAATATGTTATTTAGTTTTAACCTCACATTTCATAAAGCTATGTTACAAAAAGTACAAGTCCTCCATATTTTATTACACCTACAATCAGGGACACATCAGGTGGAGCCGGTGCTACTTGTACCAGTGGCAGTGAAGGGCATCAGTTGGGATCAATCCAATGTTTTTTATTATTAAAGTTATAAAAAGATTGCATGACCATCCTCCTAGTCCCAGTTTGATGTAGCAGAAATGATTGGGTTGACCAAGAACCTGTTTTCATCCAACGACAACTACTGTAGTGGCTGCATGCACATGCTCCTCCCCCTGACCTCTGCTCCTCCCCTTGTCCTCTGCTCCTTCCCCTGACCTCTGCTCCTACTGATCTATACTACATCCCGACCTCTGCTCTTCCTCAAGATCTATGCTCCTTCCTCTGACCTCTGGGCCTGATTCAGACCCACTCGCAAGCGCTATGCACTCGCAAGCGGGTCAATGGCCTGGCAGTGCGCACTGTGCGCGAGCCCCGGAGCGTGAAATCACTCGCTCCGGGGCTCGCAACAAAACGGGGTGGCTGTCGATGTTGATCGACAGCTCACCCCGTTTTGTAGGTGAGGAGGGGGGTTGGCTGGCCAAACTGAGGCGTTCCCGAACGCCTGCCGTTTGAGGGCGGCCCCACTGACATCACTCGCGATGTCAGTAGTTGAGCTTCCTGCTCTATTAGAACAGGAAGCTCACTGGGGCTTGCGGGAATGAGACCCTACCACAAGGGTCTCGTCGCAAGCCCGATGGTCGCGATGGTCACGACCATCACCTGGCCGCTCGCAAAAGCTGTGGGTGGTCACCCCCAGCTTAGCGAGCGGCCTGGAGGCCATCCCAAAAAAAAAACAGACTGCCCAGATTCAGAGCGAGTGCTCACAAAGAGCGTCCGGCTCTGAATCAGGGCCTCTGCTCCTTCCCCTAGTCTAAGCCCCTTCCGCTGACCTCTTCTCCTACTCCTCCTGATTTATATTCATTCCCCTGACCTCTGCTCCTCCCGCTGATCTATGTTCCTTCCCCTTACTTCAGCTACAGTACTCAGCCTGACCTCTACTCCTCCCCTGATCTATGCTTCTTCTATTGACTTCTGTTCCTCCTCTTGAACTATGTTTCTACCTCTGCTCCTCATCCTAATATATGCGCCTCCCCTGATCTATGCTCCTTCTCCTGATCTATGCTCCTCCACCTGATTTATGCACCTTCTCATGACCTCTGCTCCTCACCCTGATCTATACTCTTTCTCCTGACCTCTGCTCCTCACCCTGATCTATACTCCTTCTCCTGACCTCTGCTCCTTACCCTGATCTATACTTCTTCTCCTGACCTCTGCTCCTCACCCTGATCTATACTCCTTCTCCTGACCTCTGCTCCTCACCCTTATCTATACTCCTTCTCCTGACCTCTGCTCCTCACCCTGATCTATACTCCTTCTCCTGACCTCTGCTCCTCACCCTGATCTATGCTCCTTCTCCTGACCTCTGCTCCTCACCCTGATCTATGCTCCTTCTCCTGACCTCTGCTCCTCACCCTGATCTATACTCCTTCTCCTGACCTCTGCTCCTCACCCTGATCTATACTCCTTCTCCTGACCTCTGCTCCTCACCCTGATCTATGCTCCTTCTCCTGAAATCTGCTCCTCACCCTGATCTATGCTCCTTCCACTGACCACTACTCCTCCACATTTTTTGCAGCCATTCTGCTGATCAGTGTTTCTTCCCCTTTTGGCATACATTAGTCATCTCTTCTAGATAACTTTCTTTGTACAAAGTGTAAAACATTCCAGATCTTTACATCCGGAAGACAGTAAACATGGCAGCCTCCAGCCTCCTCATCTGCATCCTATCAGCTCTCACAGCTACTGGTAAGTGATAGAACAACCTGCTGCGGATCACTCCATTTTCTATATTACTATAACTCTTTATGTAGAGCACCATGCTTACCTACCCTCCTGGAAAGGCTGAGAGGCTCAAGAAAGTCTTGTGGCCGGCCGTCACCATCGCCCTCTCCCTGCACTCTCCACCGGCATCTACCTTCCCACTGCAGCCGCCCACTTATACAATACAAGTGGACGGTCCAGGGGGAGCCGATGGCGTGATTTGCGCTGAATTGCATCATCATGGCCCCGCCCCCTGCAGTACAATGCTGTAACCTCTGTATTGTGTAGTGGATGGGGGCCATGATGACGCAAGTGAGCAGTCACGCCCCCCTTCCCCGCTCCTTCCCAAACGCTTCATGCCCGGAGTAGGAAGCCAGATTGCCAGCAACTATGTAGTGCATGCTACACATGCTATTTATTATGCAGCTCTGTACCATCAGATAATGTTTATTCACATCACTCTCTGCCTCAGATTGCATTGACTTTCCTTACCACAGGCACATTAACGTGTACATTAGAGAGTGCCGGCCCAAGTCACACTCTGACCAGCAACAGAGCAGGATGATCGTATGGGGTGACAATATGACCTTGTCACCACCAGCGGCGTAAGTTCATCACAGACGCCCTGTGGCAAGTTATAATTTGGTCTCCCCCCACCGTCACAGCCACGGACACTGTAATGTACAGCAATTCGCATGCAGACAGGCTATAGATAGACGAAGGCAGTGGTTTTTCAAGTGCCGGGAAGGGGTGCCATGTATTGGGCGGACATGACTGTACACTCCGGGTACATAGTTACAGCCCTACAGTATGTGGGGTGAATATGTTGTGGACAATGGAGGAGGTGCCCCTACAGAGCTGGAGCCCGGCGTCCAGGTGCCTCCATTGTCTCCCATAGTTCTGCCCCTGGTCACCACACACAGGACCTCATTCAGACCTGCTCGCTAGATGCGGTCGCTCGCATCCAGCGTATGCAAATTTGTCAAAGTGATGACATGGGAAGCGGTCGCTCGCCAAGGCACAAGGACACCCACTTTGGCGCTGCGAGCGATCACTCTGTGAATGCAGACCCCCATTAGCGTATGTTGAGACGCCCACTAGCGCACGTCATCTCCAGGAAGTATATTAGAACATTGGTACATCGAGCACCATCGGTAGCGATCACAGCGCTTGTGGTTGCCTTACCCTACCGCAAGCACCGCGAGGACTTCAGTGTAAAAAACAGGCATGTGACGTGTACTGTGACGCTGCCTGTTAATTATGCACGCCTTAGAAATGGTGTTGAAACAACCAGGCACGCCTGTGTTCACACCTCCACTCCCCCGTTATTAGTGTCCTGCCCCTGTTACCACCCACAAACGGCCTCTCCTGTCACTCATTTCATTGGGCTGTCTTTGCTGGGCGAGCGAGCGATATGCAATCGCAGAGAGTAGTTCAAGCACGCACAGAACGAAGAGTGCGCATGCGCGTTCACAAACCACCGGGCCGCTTGCGAGCGGGTCTGAATGAGGTCCAGAGTCAGGAGTCACAGCAGGGGATTCTGTCACTGCTGCCTGTGATCTTGTCACCACACACAGTCAGGAGTCACAGCAGGGGATCCTGTCACTGCTGCCTGTGATCTTGTCACCACACACAGTCAGGAGTCACAGCAGGGGATCCTGTCACTGCTGCCTGTGATCTTGTCACCACACACAGTCAGGAGTCACAGCAGGGGATCCTGTCACTGCTGCCTGTGATCTTGTCACCACACACAGTCAGGAGTCACAGCAGGGGATCCTGTCACTGCTGCCTGTGATCTTGTCACCACACACAGTCAGGAGTCACAGCAGGGGATCCTGTCACTGCTGCCTGTGATCTTGTCACCACACACAGTCAGGGGTCACAGTAGGGGATCCTGTCACCGTGCTGCATGTACAGATGAACTTTTCTGGGTGATGTATTTCATATCCATGAGATGTGCTGTCAGCTGGGGGATCATGTAACATGATGATGAATATTTTAAATTCCAATTCTGGTAAATTCAGCCCAGGACTCAAGAATGTCTCACTCGGACACTGTATACATACAGGTTACTGTTTAAGAATTGAACAGTACAATATATTACTTATATCAACATAATATGATACACAATGCTATATTCAAATCCACAACATCATTAAAGCTGGCCATACATGCTACAATTATCGGGGCGATCCGCCCGATATCCGCGGATCGCCCCGATAATTGTAGTGTGTGTGCGGGCGACCGAGGGTTAAATATTGCTTGGTCGGGCATGCCGAATTGTCCAGCATGCCCGTCAGATGCGATATTTAGGGGGTAACTTGTTGGCCGCATCGGGCAGTGTATGCCCAGCCACGGCCGACAGACCGACATTTCCTGTGTTCCTTCCCACGGGGGCGGAGCGCGGATGTCGGCCAAATACACTATGATATATCTCACAGTGTATGCCCAGCTTATGATATTGAAATAAGTGTAGATGCTCAAAATATTTAGGTTTTTCATATTTTAAATAAATATATACAGCACAAGACTGACGTAGAATAAACAGTAAAAATATATGGGAAAAATTCCAACCAGTAAGAGTGCCAGAAGAAGTTAAGATTAGAGGAAAGATGACCTTGTGGCAGGCAGAAAAACTGGGACTGCAGAGTGAGGAGACCGTCAGCACTAGATGGAAGTCCTCATGTCAGGAAAGACACGTGAATCGCCGGGAGGACTGGTTACATGGTTATCTTTCATCTAATCCTAAATTATTCTTGCACCCTCACAGGGGTTAGTTCTGGACTGTTCCCCCAGAAGCATTTCCGTTCTCCCATACTGAGGGGGTGATTCAGCAGTGGTCGAAATTGCAAAGTCACACGAGCAGCTTTGCGATTCTGTCCTTTCCAATACGGCAATGAGGTGTCTGACTCCCACGGCTGCATTTGCGATCCCAGAACTGTGACCAACGTCATTGGCTGGGATAATGGGATAATCGATAGTCGTCTTCTCCCCTGCACCGCCCCGTAAATGTCTCTGCCTGTCAGTCTGGCAGAGGCATAGCGGGGGCTGCATGCGATCACGCAGGAACCATTCTGCACATGCACAGAACAAGTCCTGTATTCGCATACAAGTCCTGTCTTACATACAATGCTCAATCAGCCCCTGTGCGTTATACTCTCTCATCTGGTGTTCACTACACCAATGGGCAAATTTATCAATATTATTATTATTTCACACCCATTTCACATTATTTAGTTTCACCTAAATGCACTAAAAGGCAATTCTCATCCAAGCTCTAATTATCACACCTAGTCCAAACACTGGCAAAATATTATTATTATCCTTTATATGGTGCCACAAGTGTTCCGCAGCGCCGTACATAGAACTAATAAGTGAACAAGAAACAAGTAACTTACAGTACATTACAGTGCAGTACAAGGACACGATTTAGATACATTGCTGCAATAGCAGTTAGACACTCACAATAAGCAGCCGGGAGTTGGCAGTCACGTGTTAGGTGCCCTTATGGGGAGTAGAGAGTAGAAGAAAATGTAAAGAGAAGCACATGAGGGAAGAGGTCCCTGCTCGTGAGAGCTTACATTCTAAGGGGAGGGGCAGACAGACAGGCGTGACACAGAAGGGGAAGATAGGGAGGAAAGAGCATGAGGTGGGTTAGGATGAGAGCTGGAAGACCTTGATGAAGTAGTGGGTCTTGAGAGTCCGTTTGAATATTTGTAGAGAGGTGGAGAGTGTGATAGGGAGAGCATTCCAAAGGGAGCAGCATGGGCAAAACCTTGGATGCAGGAGTGGGAGGAATCAGTTGGCAAGAGAGGCGGCATGCATTAGATGAGCGAAGTGGGCGGGCGGGAGTGTGAAGTGAGAGAAGGTCAGAAATGTATGCGGGAGAGGATTTGGTGAGGGCTTTGTAGGCAAGTGTAAGAACCTTGAATTGGCATCTGAAGGGGAAGGGGAGCCAGTGTAGGGCTTGAAGGAGAGGGGAAGCAGATGTAGAACATCTGGAGAGGAAGATGAGCCGAGCAGCAGCATTGAGAACCGATTGTAGTGGAGAGAGGTGAGAGACTGGGAGGCCAGCTAGGAGAAGGTTACAGTAGTCCAATCTGGAGATGACCAGTGAGTGGATGAGGGTTTTAGTGGCATCCTGGGTGAGGAAGGGTCTAATCCTGGAAATATTTTTTTAGGTGGAAGCGGCAGGACTGCGAGAGGTGCTGAATGTGTGTTGTAAAGGAGAGGGATGAGTCTAGGATAACTCCAAGACAGTGCACTTTGGGGCTATAGAAGATAGTTGTGCCATCAATAGATAATGAAATTGTGGGAAGTGATGTAGTGGAAGTGGGTGGGAAGATGATCAGCGCAATCTTAGACATGCTAAGTTTAAGAAAGCGCTGGGACATCCATGAAGAGACAGCAGAGAGACAGTTGGAGATAAGGGTAAGGAGCGAGAGGGAGAGCTCAGGGGTGGAAAGGTAAATTTGAGTAACATCAGCATAGAGATGATATTGGAGGTCAAAGGAGTTTATGAGTTCACCTAAAGAGGACGTATATAGGGAGAAAAGGAGAGGTCCAAGAACAGAACCTTGGGGAACTCCTACTGTTGTTGGAAGTAGGGGGGAAGAGGAGACATGAGAGGACACGGAGAAGGAACAATAAGAGAGGTAGGAGGAAAGCCAGGAGAGGGCAGTGCCACATAAACCAAGAAAGTAAAGGATTAGCAGGAGGAGAGGGTGGTCTACAGTGTCAAATGCAGCAGAGAGGTCAAGGAGAATGAGCAGAGAGTAGTGGCCCTTGGATTTGGCAGCAAGGAGATCGTTGCTTACTTGCGTGAGGGCAGTTTCAGTGGAGTGGAGAGAACAGAAGCCAGATTGAAATGAGTCAAGGAGGGAGTGGGAGGAAAGAAAGGTGGTAAGGCGGTTGTAAACAATACGCTCAAGGAATTTGTAAGCAAAAGGGAGAAGAGCGATGAGTCGATAGTTGGAAAGTATGTTAGGATCAAGGGTAGGTTTTTTTAAGAATGGGGGAGACAAGGGCATGTTTGAATGCAGAAGGGACAGTGCCAGATGATACGGAGAGATTAAGGAGGTGAGCAAGATGGGAACAGGCAGAAGGAGACAGGTAACAGAGGAGACGGGGTGGGATAGGGTCAAGAGGGGAGGTGGAAGGAAGGGAGGACCAGATGTGGGCCATGACCCTTTCCAGAAACAGGGGAGAAGGATGTCAGAGTTGGTGAGACAGAAGGGGAGGGGTGGTCAGGGAAAAGCGGGGGCGGAGTGCTGAGGGTGTGATGGGATATGATGTCCTCATGTATGGAGTAAAATTTAGATGTAAAGTAGGTGGCAAAGTCAAGGGCAGAGGGCGAGGTATGGGAAGGGCAGAGGAGGGAGTTGAAAGTGGCAAAGAAATGCCAGGGGTTTGCAGACTGGGAGGAGATGAGGTTCTTGAAATATGTTTGTTTGAAGAGAGACAGGGCAGCACTGTAGGAAGAGAGAATAAATTTGAAATGGAGGAAGTCAGCCTTAGAGCGTGATTTTCTCCACTGATGCTCGGCATTTCTTGAACACTTTTGCAGGTATCTGGTGCATTTGAGAAGCCAGGGTTGTGGTGTGGATCTGCGAGGGTGAGTAGCTATTGCCGGAGCAGAAGGGAAGAATTGTACAGGGAAGTAGCTTGTTCAGGACAGGAGAGAGAATGGATAGGGGAGAGAAGAGGATCCAGCAGGGAGGAAAAAGCAACAGTGTCAATAGCTCTCAATATTATGCTTAGTAATGGTAGCCTTAGGAGGTAAAGGAGGGGAAGGAGAGAGGGATAGGTTAAAAGAGAGAAGGTGATGGTCAGAGAGGGGGAATAGGGAATTGGAGTAATCAGAAATATCACAACGGTGAGTATAGACCAGGTCAAGTGGGAGGGTGAAGAGGTCCATTGGGTGAGACCAAATGAAGAGGTGAGGGTAAGGAGTTTAGCCGCAGAGGATTCTGTGGGAATGTCGATAGGAATATTAAAATCACCTAGGATAATGGAGGGAAGATCTGAGGAGAAAAAGTGAGGGAGCCAGGAAGTGAAGTTGTCAAGGAATTTGGAGGGATAGCCAGGGGGACGGTAAATGACAGCTACTCTGAGGTTTCCTGGTTGGAAGAGGCGTATAGCATGAACCTCAAATGTGGGGAATGTAAGGGATGGTTCAGAGGGTAGTAGCTGGTGGATAGAAGGAACCCAACACCACCACCATGGCGACCCCCAGGGCGAGGGGTGTGGGAGAAGGAAAGGCCCCCAGAGGAGAGAGCAGCAGGAGAAGTGGTGTCAGAGGGTGAGATCCAGGTTTCAGTAATAGCTAGGAGATTCAGGGAGTTGGAGATGAAAATGTCATGGGTGGGGACCAGTTTATTACAGACTGACCTGGCATTACAGAGGGCACAGGATAGAGAGATAGAATTTGTGGGGGAGCTGTGAATAAGATTATACGGGTTGCTGTAACGTGGAGGTAAGATTAATTTGGGGGACCGATATGAATAGAGTTTAGTGATGGTGTGGGCACCTGAGCTAGAAGGGGAACCTGTAGGAGGTGGGCAGGGAGGGAGATGTGGATGGCAGTGGGGTTAAGTGACAGGGAGAAGAGTGTAGGAGAAGGGTTTGGTGGTGGGGTAGTAGGACAGAGGGGGGGTAGAGCAGGAAAAAAGTGGAGTAATGGGAGAGGAGGGAAGAGTAGGCAGACAAAGGAGGGGGGAGAAGAGAAGGAAGAGGTGGAAGAGATAAGGGGGAAATGATAAAGGTGGAAGCAGGGGGCAGAACAGAGGATTAGGTAGAGACTGAGTGAAGGAGGGAGTTGACGAAAACCTTGTCATGGTGTTTACAAGTAAACAAGAGGAATAAAATTTGGAAATGTAAATGAAATCTGAATGCAAGAGATTTGTAGAAGTGAAAGAACAGTGATGATAAATATGTATGCAGATTAACAAGTTTGTTATAGGGAGGATTAAAAGTGGGGATCTAATGTGTGTAGAATTTGAAAAATAACGCAGATTGTAAGCAGATAGAGGATGTGAGGCTAGGCAAGAAAGCTAAGATAAAGGACAGTGTTTCCAAGTGGAAAGATGTAAACTGACATGGGAACAAGTACGATAAGCATTGAGATGTATGCGAGAATCAGAAGGCCAGCATTATTAATAGCAGTAGAAGTGTTCTTGCCGTGACTGCACTGAGGTGTGTTGTTTGATGGAACTTAGATTTTTCTCCTTCTGTTTATCTTCGGTTTAACGCAGGTCTAACGCTACAGTTTTTCACTTAAAAAACACTGCACTTTGAAAAACTGCACCATCCAGCCAGCTATCCAGCCAAGATACTGACACTTATACAGAGATGCAGGCAAGTGTGGACACTAATTAATGAAAATCCCCAATTGGCCATCCAAAGAAAGCTAGCAATAAAAATGGCTTAAGTCAACAAGGAACACATACCAAAGATCTAAGGCTAGAAATAAATCATGCCTTCACTTCAGTCAATAGACTGAGAGAAACCTTATAACAATTTAACTATTACAAATCATAAAGCATTACAAACAATAGCGTAAGGATTCAGTAAAGAATAAGCTAGTTACCTATAAGTATAATTAATAAGCAGGCACAGGAGGTGGAATACTCTGCAGTCAAATTCAGTTACCTATAAAGCTGCATACACACACAACAATTTAGTTAATGAACGATTTTAGTAAACGATTTTTTCCCTTGAAAAAATTAACTAAAATCGTTTACTAAAGTTGTTCATTTACTAAATGTAATGAGCGATTTTTTAGAACTACAAACAATTTTTGCATATTAACTTACTGAAAATCGTTCAGTTGACAAGTGTGACTGAACTACAAACTACAAACGTGAACGCGCATGAACGATAATCGTTCATCGTTTGACTCAGAAAGTGAACGATTTTTACAAACGATTATCGTTAAACGATATCGTTTAACGATAATCGTTCAAAAAATCGTTGTGTGTGTATGCACCTTATGTATCTACTATATAAAATCAAAAATGTGTCCTTCTGTCATTCTGTCCTTCTGTCTTTCTATACAAATCCAGTTTACAAGCCAAGATCGTGAAATTTTACATACAAGCGTATTAAAACACAGCGGAGGCACCTAAAAAAAAATTAAAATCAAAATTAATTACCGTTCTTTTTTAATTAATTAAAACCACAATTTTTGCATAGCATTCGCCCTCTACAGGTCAGGTGCGGAATTAGAAAATGATTTAGCTTATCTGCTATTTTTTCTTTTCTATCTCTACTATCTACTATATTAAAGCGAAAATTTTTCCTTCTGTCTTTCTATACAAAAATCCACAGTTTACAAACCAAGATCTCTCATGGGTCTACACCTAAAACACCAAAGAGGAATAAAAGCATTGTCCTGTTTGGTTTATTGTTAGATGCAGATTTGGACACCATTCTTCTTGGGCCATCGGCAAGGTCAATAATAAAAATATTAAAATGCTATTTTTATTTAATTTCATAATTTGATTTTATAACATGCATTTTGCTACATACTAAGGAATTATGGAATTTTATTCTGTAGCATATAATTTAAATTTCAGAACATTTACTATGGCTCTCTCGTGGAGTTTACAGTACCTTTTAAATGCTATATGAATCTATAACCACTATTGATTAGGGATGAGCAGGTTCGGTTCTCAGAGAACCGAACCCACCCAAATTTTGGGGATCCGGGGCAATCCTAGCCAAGCTCTGATCCCCCTGCCTGCCCCGGATCCCTCACCCGAGGCAAAACCTCACGACCCCGCTGACGGGTCACGAGGTTTTGTATTGAGCAGGATTAACGCTGATTGGCTGAGAGAGCCATCTGTCATGGCTCTCAACCAATCAGCGTTTAGGCCATTTAATATGCACACAGGAAGCAAAAGAAGATGGAGCCCGCCATCGCCCGCTGCCTGACACCACTGGCACCCCCCGCTGCTGACACCGCTGGCACCCCCACTGTCAGCATCCCCCACTGCCGACACCGCCGCTGCCAACACTGTCGGCACCACTGCACTGCTGCCCCACGTACTGAGGACACCGTCAGTGAACCCCACACTGCCGACACTGCCAGCACTCCCACACTGAGGACACCACCAGCACCCCTGCACTGCTGACACTGTCAGCACACATGCACTGAGGACACCGCTGCACTGCCGACACAGTCAGCAAAACTGCACAGAGGACACCACTGGCATCCCTGCACTGCCAATATCGCTGGTACCCTTCACTGAGGACACTGCCAGTACCGCAGCAGTACCATTCCATGTACTGAGGACATCGTAAGCAACCCTCGCACTGCCGACACAGCCAGCAAACCTGCACTGAAAACACCGCTGGCATCCCCGCACTGCCAACATTGCTGGTATCCTTCACTGAGGACACTGCCAGCACCGCAGCACCGCAGCACCGCCATTCCACGTACTGAGGACACCGTCAGCAACCCCTGCACTGCTGACACAGCCAGCAAACCTGCACTAAAGACACCGCTGGCATCCCCGCACTATCGACATTGCCCTATACCCTTCACTGAGGACACTGCCAGCACCGCAGTACTGCCATTCCACGTACTGAGGATACCATCAGCAACCCCCACACTGCCGACACTCCCACACTGAGGACACACTGTCAGCACACATGCACTGAGGACACCGCTGGTACTCCTACTTTGCCAACACCCTGCACTAAGGACACTGCCAGCACCCCCGCACTACTGCCCCACGTATTGAGGACTCTGTCAGAGACCCCGCACTGCCACTACTCCCACACCGAGGGCATCCCTGCACAGCCAACACTGTCAGCACTGTGCACTCAGGACACTGCCAGGGCCCCCACTCTGCAAACACTGCCACACTGCCAACACTGATGGCACTTCTGCATTGAGGACTCCACTGGCACTCTCACATTGAGGACACTGCCAGCAACCCCGCACTGCCGACACTGCTGTCACATTAAGTGCACTATTGGTGTATCCAACCCACACTGTATAACACACTGTATCTGTGTTGGAACGTGGAAGCTGAACTGCCATATGTTAGTGCAGCCCACTGTGTCACTTAGTCAGCCAACTAGCTGGACGCAACCTTTTGGCCTTAACTAGATGAAAAAAATAATATTGTGAGGTGGTCAAAATTGATTGGATATGACTGGAAATAAATGTTATTGAGGTTAATAATACTATTGGAACAAAAACAGGCCCATTTATGTGATTTTAGCTGTTTTTATGATATTTTAAGAAAAAATCCAGATCCAAAACCAAAACCGAAAAACAAAACACCAAGGAAAAAAATCCAAAACCAGATTCAGATCCAAAACCAGGGGAGATTCAGATCCAAAACCAAAACCAAAACACGAGAGTCAGCGCACATCTCTACGTATTGATTTTAAGCCAGGCTTATTATTAGTCTGAATATGGTAAAAATTGCTATGTGCATCCATGAGGAGAGATCCATCTGATTTACAATCAGGCCCATAAAGATGGCAACTATACTGGGATGCAAAAACGCAGCTCTGCAGCACAAATTTTTATTTATACTTGCTCATGCATGAGCTTACACAACTAGATGGTGTCAACAGTGGCGACCAAACTTTTTTATCTACCTCCTTGGTTGCTGGACCGCACTATGGAATGCACAGAGGCTACTTCCGGTTCATTCCTTTGTCAGCCCCTGAAGGGTAAAACCAATTGGATGAATCTTACACACCGTGGTGACCCTGAATGCCGGAAACAGCTGCACAAGGAACTGGAAGTAGTTGCTGTGCATTTCATAGTGCGATCCAGCAACCAGGAAGTACACAGTCATCATGGTATAAGAGCAACAGAAGCTCTTGGCCGTGTTTACACTGTACAGCCGACAAATTTTGAATGCTTCTATCTCCGAAGTTTGCTTTACACCGTTACAGGTCCTACTTCCTTTGAAGACCTTAGGACTGTGGATGGGGAAGTTTGACACACTTTTCGTGTGGCCTCCCTAAGGAGAGGTTTGTTGGAGGATGATGTATAAACTTTCTTAAAATGCTGGGCAACGCCGGGTACTCCAGCTAGTAATTAATAAAGCAGGCACAGGAGGTGGAAAACCCTATACAGATGGTCTTCATCAACTATCCTAAATTAAAGTATAATATTAAGTATTTTAAAAAATAATTTTATGGGTTTTTTTTTAAATTGAACTGTAAAAACTTCTATTTTATTGAAAGTTCAATGTTTGACATTTGCCATTCAAAAAACCTGACAATATTTTTACATTCTAACTAAAATGTGTGAACTGTTTTAAGCACTGTTGATCAGGACCATGATCAAATTACTCCAAGTTGAAATCATTCTAAAATTAAAAAAAATGTCAATAAATGTTTAAGATTTTTTAACTAATCTGCATTTAGTTCAAGCGTCTTTACAAAGAGAGTCCTACAGAAATTGTTAGAAACTGTGAGAATTTTTTTTATTTTTCCTTCAGTGTTCTCACTGAACACACATTGCATCCAAACTAACAAATAACTAATTGAACAGAATAAGAAATATTACCCATGTGACCTTGATGTCTATCTGGTCTTCTATGTAGGTCAGGTTCTTCCAATTTGCTGAAGTTGTCTCTATTTAAGAAAATATCAAGCACATATATTTATGTTGATGGCCTTTAGAAGAACATATTTTGCTGTTTTTGTATATGTATTTATTTATATTAGTAAATAAATTGTGTTTTTAGAGCAGCTAAAGGTCCTCTAACACAAACTCCACTTACTATAATTTTATATGTTTGAGTGTTCAGTGTAAGTAAATGGCTGAAGGTCCTCCCCATTAGACCATTAAAAATTGTTTTTTGTTTATTAACTTTCCAAAACTGATTTTTCAGTTATATAAACAAAAAGTCTGCAGTTGAAATTGTTTTATTCTGTTTCTTTTTCTTTAACATTTACTGATTTACTAATATTTTAAAAAAAAAAAAAAATTGTCTAAATGTGTGATTTAGCCCCAGAAACACAACATCGATGTTGAACAATTTATAGCAATTTGAATTAGATTAAAGTCAATTAAAATCAACCTTTAGTAAATATACCCCTAAGTAGCAGTGACTTTGTGGTTTCAGAACCAGGAAGCTGGCAGTACACAACAATTCTTTAGGCGCACAAAGCAGGACCAAGGATTTAAATGCAGGAGAATCCATAGCAGCAATGGGGGCCAAACTACTGTAAGTGAGGTCGGCCACCTCCCATCAAGGAGATGACCTTAATATTTAACCTCTCACATTATGAGCTTACTAAGGATGAATGTAGTGTCCTGAATAGGATCTTATCTTTTCTTCCCACAAATTTTCAGAGAATTGGATTAGAATCTGGACGCATAGATTTTATTGAAAATCAGAGTTTGAAGAAAGCAAAATAAAACCAAATTTTACCTACAGTCCGACAATCATTCACATAAATACTGTGGAAGTTTACGTAATGATACAGTATCCAAATATCAAAAAGTTAAATGTGAATATTAGCCCCAATCTATCTAAACAAGAGTGCAAGCCACGTAATTATTTAAGAAAATATGAAGATATTACGATATGCCCCACAGATAACAACTATAGTAATATAAGACATCTCAGACTATCGCAGGGAAATCCAGAGAAAATTGGCTGATAGTTGAGTCTATGGAAAAGTATAAAGAGACCCAGCTCCTAAGTTCAAGACTGAAAGCCCTAATGCAAGAAGTTCCCATTAGACTGATACTGTATACAGTGCCTCAGGTACATAAAAATCAAACAAACCCACCAGGCCAGCCAGAGACTCTTTATATCAGCCGATATCACAATATTTGGACCTTTTACTGCTACCTTGCATCATATATAAAGGTTCCTACATGAAGGCCACCACATCCTTGTTACTAAGACTGCAGGAGTTGGAAAGAGTCCCCGACACCACCTTAGTGTGTACATTGGATGCATCCAGTTTATATACATCTATTCCTCATGATTGGGATTACTTGCTGTTGAAAAATTCATAGCAGATAACACCCTTTACAGTGACCCCCAGTTGGATTTTGTTCTACAATTTACTTGAACTCACTCTCTACAGGAATTATTTCCTATTTGATGGCTCCTGCTCTATCCAGAAAGAAAGTTGTGCAATGGGATCGAATGTAGCTCCAACCTATGCAAACATTTTTATGTTTAAACAAGAAAAAGTATTCTTCGTAGGCCACCCGGAAATTCACAACAAAATGCTATTGTACCCAAGGTACAGTATATAGCCGATCTTCTAATTTTCTAGATTGGGAGTAGGGAATCATTCATAGAGAGGATAAATTTGATGGACACTTTTATTTAAATTTACGTATAAGACATCCTATGAGGAGATTGAGTATTTGGATGTCAAAATCACATGTAAAAACAATAAGCTCAGTATTGTAGTTTATCACAAACCTACCGATAGAAATACTATGCTTAAATTAGGGGTGTGCACCGGCCACTTTTCGTGTTTTGTGTTTTGGTTTTGGATCTGGATCTTTCTTCGTGTTTTGGATCTGGATTGGTTTTGCCAAAACCACCCTTCCGTGTTTTGGGTTCTGGGTTTTGTGTTTTGGATCTGTATTTTTTTTTAAAAAAAGCATAAAAACAGCTAAAATCACAGAATGTATTGGTTTTTCTGCTCCTATGCTATTATTAACCTCAATAATCTTAATTTCCACTAATTTCCAGTCTATTCTGAACACCTCACACCTCACAATAGTGTTTTTATGTTCAAAAGGTTGCACCGAGGTAGCTGGATGACTATGCTAAGCGACACGAGTGGGCGGCACAAACACGTGACCCATCTAGGAGTGACACTGCAGTGGCAGACAGGATGGCAGTTAGAAAAACTAGGCCCCAAACTGTACATAATATTTTTTTATTTTGTTTGGAGTGTACTTTGGGGGTTACAGCACCCTTTAACGGTCAAGCCAGCCGGCCCTTTACTTATGACACAGGTGCACGCTTGGCACTACTTTGTTGATGCATGTGCGGCTACTGCGCACACAATTCACAAACACAGAAAAAATATATATATTTTTAGCACTTGGGGGGAGCACCCCAGATGGACAGAGCACCCCCTGGACAACACTACAGCACCCCTTTAGGACTGGGACACTGCACAGGACTTTGGAGTGGACACAGCCCCTATGGACAACTGACTGCACAACACAGTCCAGCCAGCCCCTATGGACTTTGAAGTAGTGGACACAGCCCCTATGGACAACAGCAGCACAGCACAGCACAACACTACTCTGCACTACACTACACAACACTACACAGCCCAGCCAGCCCTAACTCCCACCCTCCCTCTTCACTGTCCACAGCCGAGTGAGAAAATGGCGCCGACGCGGGTACCTTATATAGGATCCAAAACCCGCGAGACCCGGAAGGCGGGATGATGACGTTTTGCCTCGATTTCAGATCCGAGTCAGGCGGGAAAAGTCGAGCCTGACTCGGATCGGCCTCGGATCGGGGGGGCTCGGGGGGGTTCGGATTTCAGAAATCCAAACCCGCTCACCCCTAATATATATATATATATATATATATATATATATATAGTCATAGATGGATCCGGCACTCACAGAAGTGAAATCAATATGCACGGTACCCTCACATACACTCACGATTTGTAGATCCCTTCCAGGTGTGGCACTCAGGAAAGCCAGAATGAATACACAATATCCAGATGTGTTTGCAACATTTCAGTGTCTGTTTAATCAACACTGTCATCAGGAGTAATCAAACAAAACACACTTGCCATTTAAATAGACATGACCACTAGTGAAATCTCCGGCACCTGGGTGCAATCATGCAACACCCAGTCAGCGGCGCAGGATACTGACATCAACAGAGCCAGTCGCATCTGTTTGACAGCCCTAGTAATCATGTGACTCAACCCATCACCAATGTATCATAGCAACAATAAACAATAAACAAAGTGGAATAGCTAGGCCATTCAGGAGTAGTATAACTATACCATTATCACAATATTGCATTAAACTATACACATTGTTAAATAATCTAATCGCAAATTCTACATATAGCAATCCAGCACAAGACATTCTAAGAGCTCACAATAGTTATTCATATAAAGCACCCTAAACCTAAATGGTCATTCAGACCTCTAGGCGCAATAGTATCCATGCGTATATTCCATTGACTTTCACATTGGAGAAGTAATTTAGATCTATTACCTCCTCTAAGTAGAGGAGGTACATGATCAATCATACGATAGTTTAATGTCGCCAGGCTATGTGCTGCTTGGCAAAAATGCCTGGATACAGGTTGATCGCTAGTCCCAGATGTAAGTGCCAATCTAATAGAGGAGCGGTGGACTGCCATCCGCTCCCTAAAAGACCTTTTCGTCTTGCCAATGTAAGAAAGACCGCACGGGCATACAATTTGATAAATCACAAATTTACTCTTACATGTCAGATGATATCGAATACTAAGGGCCTGATTCAGACCCACTCGCGAGCGCATATCGCTCGCAAGCGGGTCGATGGTGGGGTCGCGCGCATGTGCAAGCCCCGGAGCGAGAGAGAAATTCTCTCGCTCCGGGACTCACTACAAAAGGGGCAGCTGTCGATGTTGATCTTTTTGTTTTTTATTGAGTAAAGTGGATCTATCTAGTGCAAGTACTTTATTTTTTGTCCGTTCTAAATGTACGGGATCATATCCATGTTCCTAGAATTTTTTTATTAGGACATCCATTTGTTTAGCTGCCTCCTCAAGATCACTATTAATGGGTCTAACCCTCAGAAGCTGGGAATAGGGCAAGCTCATTTTTAATGGTTTCGGATGATATCTACCTAAAGACAGCAGGGTATTCCTATCTGTTTCTTTCGTATAGATCTTGGTATTAACCCTATCACCCTGTCTAGTGATTTTCACATTGAGATAGTTGATCTCTTCTTCACTAATACTATACGTAAATTTTACTGGACCTGGTTGCTCATTATAATTCTCTATTATGGAGACAAGAACTTCCTTTGGGCCCTTCCAAAACAAGAGAAGATCGTCTATATATCGTGTGTAAAAAGAGCACATTTCTAGTAATATCATCTGAAAAGAAAATTTATTTTTCGATCTCAAACATGAATATATTAGCCAGAGCAGGGGCTACGTTAGAGCCCATAGCACAGCCATTTTTTTGCAGGTAAACCTTGCTATCAAAAAGAAATTTTTTTTGTAAGTATCATTTGCAAAAGATCCAAAATGAATCGCAACTCCGGGGCTGTATATAGCGGATTTCCTTTCAAAAAATGTTTGACCGCTGCAAGACCCTGATCATGTTGTATTACAATATATAAACTGCAAACATCTATTGTATATAGAAAACAGGTTTCAAGTAGAGGCGGAAGATCCAATAATTCTCTTAGCAAAGTTGTTGTTTCAACCGCTGGCGGTCTATTTGGACTCCCTATTTCAACCATGCATTCAGGACCATCCCAGATTCTTGTTGGATACAACAACTTTGCTAAGAAAATTATTGGATCTTCTGCCACGTATAGGATAGAGAAGTGAAATGTTTGATTTTATTATATTTGTGTTTTCACTTCTCTATCCTATAGATGCAGCAGCTGCTCTTACCTTTCTTACTTTTCTCATTTTAGCGATGCCCTGGGGTGGCCCGGCTGTGCTGGTTTGGGGGTGTCCTGTGCTCTGGATTTGAACCCTAGTATCTTAGAGACCTACCCTACAGAGGTTACCTGGATATGGTGGGTAGGCCCATAACCTTGGCCATGATTATACTAAAAACCTCTATTTATTGCAAAATGTTATTACATAATGTATTTATATATAATCAGTAATTTGGAGTTCTGCACTTGTGATTTGTCTGTTCCTGTGCCTGCAAGAAGTCTCATCAGGTAGCACCTCCCATTATATATATATTCAGGGTGTGCAGTCCAGGAATCTTTCCCATATACTCCATTTTATGTGCTTTATTGCACACCTGAAGGAAAGGAGACGCCTTCGGCCTGGACTAGCACCCCTCCCTTATTGGTTTAAAAGCATGGAGTCTGGTAATGTATATGCACACTAGTAATAGGCACAATTTTAGGTAAGTCCTACAAGTTATATACTGTAGTGCAACTTTGGATTAATTTTTGGGGTGTGGGTCCCCTGGATTGCTTTGGTTGGTCTGTTTCAGGGCATCGCATTATAATACATTCTTTCTTTTTTGCATTATTTTAACACTTTACTGTTTGTTTTTATTATATTTGTATTGTCACCTCTCTATGCAGCCATAGCTGCTCTTACCTTTCTTACTTCTTATTTCACTTTTTTCATTATGGCGATGCCCTGGGGCGGCACGGCTGTGCCGATTTAGGGGTGTCCTGCGCTCTGGATTTGAATCCTAGTATGTTAGGGACCTACCCTACAGAGGTTACCGGGATATGGTGGTTAGGCCCATAACCTTGGCCATGATTATGCTAAAAACCTCTATTGATTGCAAAATTGTATTTATATATAATGAGTAATTTAGGGTTGTGCACCTGTGATTTGTCTGTTCCTGTGCCTGCAGCGTCATGAGAAGGTAAACTGCCTGGATGAGACAAGTCGCGGCCGTTATATGTAACAGTAAGGTGCTGAAGCCACTAATCTCCAATTTAACATTTGCAATTTAGCCATTTCAGGGGCGACTAGATGTGTCTCGTGTATAAATGCAATATCTATATTATGCTTTGACAGATATAAGAGAATCTTTCTCATTTTAGCTGGTGAATTTATACCTCTAATGTTGAAGGATCCTATTTTTATATCAGACATTTAGTAATATACGTACACATAGATATCTACTCCAGTACAAACCTTTATTATTAAGTAGCGGACATAATAGAAGACACAAAAGGGAAGAAGACAAATAAGACTTGGTCAATGAAAAGTGAAATACAGAGGGTAAGATGAAAACAATAATAATAAGAAAAAAATAGAAAATTCCCAATATAGGGAAACTTAGGGCCTGATTCAGAGGCGCACGCTATTTGCGTGCGCTCGCTCTGAATCAGGGCGTCCCTTTTTTTTTAAATTCCGGCCTCCAGGCCGTTCGCACAGCTGTGGGTCATCACCCACAGCTTGTGCGAGCGGCCTGGCAATGATCGCGATTATCGCGACCATCGGTATTGAGAGGAGACCCTTGTTGTAGGGTTTCAGCACTCGCAATGCTAAGTGGACTTCCTGCTCCAATAGAGCAGGAAGTCCATTACTGACATCTTGAGCGGTGTCAGTAGGGCCGCCCACAAACAGCAGGCGTTCCTTCGGGAACGCCTTCCTTTGTACAGCCACCCCCCCTCCCCGCCTATAAAACGGGGCGAGCTGTCAATCAACATCAACAGCCGCCCCGTTTTGTTGCGAGCCCCGGAGCGAGTGATTGCTCACTCGCTCCGGGGCTCGTGCATGCGCACTGGCTGGCCATCGGCCCGCTTGCGAGCGCTATGCGCTCGCGAGCGGGTCTGAACCAGGCCTTTAGTAGTAACACAACATCTGACTTCCATTATATCAAATCAAGACGTTTAGTGCTACACAAATCAATGAACTCCGAAAGAAATCACTCCAAATCCTGTTCCCGGTAAATACTTAGGGCCTGATTCAAACCCTCTCGCAAGCCGCCGCATGGGCAAACTAGTCCGAGCGATTGGGAAGCAACCGCTCGCCCAGCAGAGAGAGCCCAGCTGAATGAGTGACAGAAGAGGCCGTTTGTGTGTGGGTGGTAACAGGTGCAGGCCCCTGGAAATGGGGGAGTGGAGGTGCGAACGCAGGCGTGCCTGAACAACTGAACGCCGTTTCAGAGGTGTTCATAATTAAAAGGCAGTGTCATAGTACACGTCATCTGGTTGTATTATACACTGATGTGGTCGCGGCCAGGTATAGTCAACCCCAAGCACTGCAAGCACATCCGATGGGGCTTGATGTACCAATGGTTTCATGCACTTCCAGGAGATGACGTGCGCAAGTGGGCGTCTTATGAATGGCTGGTGGGCGTCTGCATATACAAAGTGATTGCACGCTAATGCCTTGCCGTGCGATCTCCTGCCTTGCTGGGCGTGCGCTGGATTTGTACATGCTGGGAGCCAGTGACTGCATCTAGCGAGCGGCTCTGAATCAGGGCCTTAGTGCTAAGGACAATTATCTGCAAACTGAAATATCTAGGTTCTCAAAGATAGCCACAAATAACATTTTCCTTCTAGAATTATTAGAAAAGAAATGAAGAATCTGAATCATTGACCTTATCTATACTAACGCTACATTCTTACATTGCCACTCCCCTGTTACAACCCAGAAACGCCCTCTGAAATTACATCTCTCTTCATTCAAAACATGCGTAGTATGACTCAGACACTGGCATAACCTGAAAACATTGACCGCTTGCGTCTGACCGCCACTGCTTGCACCCCTGAATCAGGCCCTATGTCGGGGACTGTAGTCTAAAATGTGAAGGTTATGCCAAAACTAGAGATGTTCAGGTTCGGTCCCCAGAAAACCGACAACAGCCAAATTTAGGGGTTCCGACTCAAACCGAGTTTATAATCACTTTGGGGTACTGAGTGGAACCGAGTCCCAGTTCAGATCTCCCCGTGGTTCGGAACTTTGATTTTAAAACCAAACCCGGGTTTTGGATTGCGTGCTAACAGGTCAAAAATTAGGGATGTGCGCCGACCCCCGTGTTTTGGTTTTAGAATTGGATCTGAATCTCCTTCAAGGTTTTGGATCTGGATTTGGTTTTGCAAACCACCTTCAAGTGTTTTGGTTTTGGATCTGGATTTTTTAAATAAAAAATAGATAAAAAGTTTTAAAAACAGCTAAAAATCATGTAATTTATGCAATACAATACCTGAAATTTGGATTTCAAATCCGAATTCCGAACCGCAAAAAGAACATAACCGCGACCCGGATTTACCCGGATTTCCTCAGGAGATTAGAACCGTGACTCGGATTTACCCGGATTCACGAATTTCAGGTGGATTCAGATTTCTGGGGAAACGAACCGCACATCTCTATCAAAATTGCATCATTTTAGCTGTATTTTTAATTTTATTTCAAAAAAAAAAATACAGATCTAAAATCAAAACCGAAATACAAAGATAAATCCAAATCCAAAACCCAAACCAATACAGGGTGGTTAGCGCACATCTCCAGCCAAAACTAAACAACTAGCTACAAGCAGATAAGTGAAATAGCAATTTTATAATCTTAAAGATACATTATGTGAGATAGGCTAGTAACACCTGAGGAACTTAGGAATAAAGGAAATACTTTTACCATAACTAGATTCAATTATTATAATCTCATTTAGAAGCTGCGGATTCTAATACAAATATCTGTGTCTAGCATGCTCGTTTGTACATACATAATTGTGAGCGAAGGATTGTGACTGTAGCACCAGGGGCGCAACTAGGGGGGGGCTAGAGGTGCACGTGCACCGGGTGCCAAAATGCAGGGGGTGAAAAAGGGCTGACTCACGGTGGCTTGGGGGCTGCAGATTCAGAAAACGGCCATTAAAAAATGGCCGCCGCCAAGGAGGAGACAAATGCTAGAGGTCCTTACTGGACCTCTAGTATCTGTCTTCTCCTTGGCGGTGGCCATTTTTGGATGCCCATTTTCAGCAGATTCCATGTGGTCTAGCCGTCCGCATGGACTCTGCTGAAAACGGCCATCCAAAAATGGCCACCGCCAAGGAGGAGACACCTCTAGTGTCTGTTAGGCCAGCACAAGTGCTGGTAGAAGGTGCTGAAAGCTGCATCTTCTCCCTTGAAACCCCCTGACAATGAGCATGAAACCCCCTGGCAACGAGCATGAAATTCCATGGCAACGAGCATGAAACCCCATGGAAACGAGCATGAAACCTCCTGGCAACGAGCATGAAACCCCCTGTCAACGAGCATGGAACCCCCTCGCAACAAGCATGTATGTGTCACTATACCAGGGACGTTTGACTAGTGCACTGCCTTATGGAGGAGCAAGGACAAAATCCAGGTACGGGAAGGGAGGGGGCGCAAAATTGCTGCCTTGCACCGGGTGACAGATATCCTAGTTTCGGCTCTGGTAGCACATAAATACAGCGTAGTAATAAATAATGTAGTAATCTGAGTACTAAGCGCCATGCTGCTGTGTAACTTACCAGTAGCAGAGAGAGATGATAGGATGCAGGTGATCAGGAATACAGAGCGTGGCATGTTTACAGGCGTCAGGATGGAAAGGTCTGTGGTGCTTTATTGTTTACAGTCTGTTCTGTATTAAAATATTTAGGGGCGTTGTTGTTGTCTCGGTAAGAAATATCAGTTGTGCCAGAAAGGGGAAGGACGGAGGATCCTGCCAGGGAACGCTGCAAAAGTTTAGGGAATTAAACAATAACAACTCTAATCTGCCATGATGAAGGGTTGTTACTGTTTATGAGATGAGGGAACACATTTGTATGCTTTTCAGATTGAGGGGGAGATGTATCAAACCTTGGAGAGAGAAAAAGTACCAACCAATCAGCTCCTGTTACAGTCTGTGTTTGAAAAATGACAGTTAGAAACTGATTGGTTGGTACTTTGGGCTTAATTCAGAGGCGGCCGTACGGTCTACGAGCGCACGGCCGCCTCGATGTTTGGCCAGTGCGCATGCGCACGAGGGAGCCGGCTCCCTCGTGCGCATGCGTGAGACCCATTACAACCGACAGCGCCGGTTGTAGCGGGTCTCTTTCCAAAGGGGGCGAGCTGTCAATGTTGATTGACAGCTCGCCCCGTTTGGAAGGCGGGCCGGGGGGGTGGCAGCCCAAATGGAGGCGTTCCCATGGGAACGCCTACCGTTTGTGGGAGGCCCCACTGACATCACTAGTGATGTCAGTGGAGAGCTTCTGGCTCTGGCAGAACCAGAAGCTCTCCGGGGCTTATGACAAGTGAGACCCTACCCTAGGGTCTCGTCGTAAACCCCGATGGTCGCGATGGTCTCTGACCATCGCGACCATCACCTGAGTGGTCGTTAGAGCTGTGGGTGTAGACCCACAGCCTAACGACCGAAACAGAGGCGGGCGGTCAGGATGCAAGTGGCCGCCCAGTTTCTGAGCGACCGCTTGCATCCTCCGACCGCCTCTGAATGAGGGCCTTTATCTCTCTCCACTCCAAGGTTTGATACATCTCCCCCCTGTATAGGAAACGTCTACTTCATACTGTCCACATCAATCCATTCAATAAAGTGCAGATAACACATTTTGCTAATAGAATGCTTGATAGTTACTTTCTATAATACAGTGTTTGTGACATAGGGGCTCAGGCAGAGATAGGAGCAAATAGAAACAAAATAGAGAACAGAAGAAATTTGGTCATGGACAAACCATGGGGTACAAATGCATTTACTGTATGTACTGTTTTCTTTTTTTAAATCCGGGCTGCTTCTCCCGGTGGGGAACAACGCTGGGCAACCTGGTTATTACAGTGAAATGTACAATGAATCTAGGACACACCTCTTCCAGTCTCTAAATCTCACTGCACGTATTAATGTGCCCCATCTGCAGTGGAACATGGTTTTTCTACATGCAAATTGCCCCTTTTATTTATCCTTCATTTTGTTCATTTGCTCCCAATTGTGCCACATACTGTAGCGTCTGTTTTGCTTTCATAAGGTCACTATATTAGTCCCGGATTGTTCTGCAGTGTGTACCCTGGTACTGTCAGGGCCGACGAGAGCCGCAACGGACCCAGGTGACGGTCCACGCCCCCTTAGAAATTTTTGGATCTGGATTTAAAAAAAAAAAATGATTTCAGCACCGCGATGCGGCACTGCGTCTGGGAGGGGGGCACTGTGTGCCTCTCAGCCCGGCGCACAGCCAATGGGGGGCGCGATCAGTGTGATCGCTCCCCCCATAGGCATAGGAGACTGCTCTGGCTGCTGCTTTAGCAGCCACGAGCAGTCTCCCAGTGCAGCCCAACTCACAGCAGCGTGTGCTGGGCTTCTGTGAATTAAGAGGGAGGGAGAGCAGTGCCAGGCTCAGTCCCCTGCAGCAAGCCTGGACTCGGGTAATTTGTACCCGCCCCCCCCCCCCCTACAAACACACTTGGCGCCTCTGTGTACTGTAGGCGGAATACAGAGAAGCATGTTTGTAATACATGGGTCTTCATATATGAAACACAAAGTGGCCAGGTGACACCGGGAAAGCTGCTTTGGAGGTGCTGTACCCATCAAATACTACAAGTACGACTAGTTTTTCACCAACACTTATAGATTTACTGAGCATGATGACACTACAGATGATGGATCCCCCGTGGGTGGTATCAAGGTGTTATCAAGGGGGTAAATAAATATTTGATGTATTCAGTGCCTCCTCCCAGGGTTCTCTTCAGTCTCTCGTCAGAAAGTAGAAGAGTGTTGGACCACCAGGCAGGGTTGATCTGGGTTTGTTACATGTTATTAGGCCTCCAACAAGTCATCAATCTGGTTGGCTCCATTGTGGGCGGCATTTAGTGGAATTGATTAAAGATGAGGGCAAAAGCATAATTCCCAAATGTCCTGATTGAAGTGTGACGGTTCAGCACTAGCTTAATACTTAGGGACAGGAACAACAAGGGGGGAATCCATTTGGCCCCAGGGGTTACTCCACGGTTAATTACCTGCGGCCGCAATTCAATCAGTGGGATTAACACCGCGCCTCATTTTTTCCTAGATGGACTTTTCTTTGCAACCTCAGGAGCCGCAAGGAAGAGTCGACGAGAAAAAGGCACCATTGGGGGTTAAATGCACGGGGAAACCCATTCATTCTGCAGTTTACTCACTTCAACTCCTGATTTGCCACATGGGAAAAAGTCATTTCATTGAATACCATTCCCCAGTGCAGGTAATTGGATGCCCCCCCCCCAAGAGTCTTCATGTGCTCATTCACTAATGTAAGCGGTACAAATTGGGACATTTTTTTCCTGTAAGAGGTTAATATTCTGCAGTGATATTATATTTTATTTGGATGTCAATCAAGCTGAATTTGCCCTCCATTAACCTCAAGTGACACTTGCACACTTGGTATTTACAATGATGACAGAGCACTGAGATTGTTATCTTTAATAGAAGGTCTTGAAAACTGGTGGTGCCTCCACCCGAGCCTTTTTCTTCTTCCAAGAGATAGGGGGGAGATGTATGATGCTCGGAAGCGGTATCAGCGCACGTTATGCGCGCTGATACCACTTCTCCCCGATGTATGATCGAGGTTTGGGCTATGCGCCCCTGTCATTATCGGCGCTGCTATCTACAAGATAGCAGCGCGGATAGCCTGGGCCATGTATGAACGGTCAGATCGCCTGACCATTCGGCCCGCTGTAGCTGTCGCTGTTGACAGCTACAGCCTGGCACTGCCCTATACCCACAGCCAGCTCCTGGCTGCACATGGGGATCTCGCGATAATTGCGAGATCCCGCACATGCTCAGTGGAGCCGGCTGGGACTGAGCCTAGTGCTGATGCGCTGCGGTCTCTAGCGGGTAGCGCCGGTGGGGGGAGTTATCGCTCCTCTGCTCCGGCCAGTGAAATGTTTATACATCTCATTGGTAGTGCTTCCTGCTTTGCCTCGGTAAAGAGGCGAAGCAGGAAGCGATATAGCGGCCGCTACATCTACATCTACCCCAGGGTTCACAAGGGGTCAGCCTGGGAATCCAGCTATAATCTATAGTACAACACACAGACAACAGAATAGGAAAGAATAACAGTGAACTGGTTTTTGTAATTTTTATTAAAAAACGGAATAGAAGAAGGTTATTGGAAATAAATACCAGTGTCAGAATAACTGTAATTAATGATCTTTAGGCCTTATTAACAACCCACAACACTATGGGCTGCATTCAGAGGCGGCCGTATGGTCTACGACCGCACGGCCGCCTCGATGTTTGTCTAGTGCGCATGGGCACGAGGGAGCCGGCTCCTTCGTGCGCATGCGTGAGACCCGCTACGACCGACAGCGCTGGTCGTAGCGGGTCTCTTTCCAAAGGGGGGTGAGTTGTCGATGTTGATTGACAGCTCGCCCCGTTTGGAAGGCGGGCCGGGGGTGGTGGCAGCCCAAGCGGAGACGTTCCCATGGGAACGCCTGCCGTTTGGGGGAGGCCCCACTGACATCACAGAAGCTCTCCGGGGCTTACGACAAGTGAGACACTACCCTAGGGTCTCGTCGTAAGCCCCGATGGTCACGATGGTCTCTGACCATCGCGACCATCACCCGAGCGGTCATTAGAGCTGTGGGTGTAAACCCACAGCCTAACGACCGCAACAGAGGCGGGCGGTCAGGATGAAGGTGGCCGCCCAGTTTCTGAGAGACCGCTTGCATCCTCCGACCGCCTCTGAATGAGGCCCTATGTGCCTAATTCAAAGAAGGACACAGTTTCGATATCCCGCAGTTGGCCGATGTTTGTTGTACTGTGCATGCGTTGGAGTCGCATTATGCATGTGCCTCGATGGTCTTGCAGTCTCAGTTTGGTGGAGGCAGGGGCGCCAAGGGGGGGCTTCCTGAGGGGCCCAGTGGGAGCCCGGCACCGCCCGCCCTCCCTTCTCCCTCCCTCACAGCAGCCCAGCACACAGCGTGTGCCGAGCTGCAGTGGGATGCCTGTGCCTATGGGGGGTAGCGATCACACTGATCGCGCCCCCCCTGGCTTCGTACCGGGCTGAGGGGCACACAGCGCCCCCCTCCCCAGCGTGCAGCGAGTGTGTTTATTTTTTTTGCTCAAGGGGGCATGGCCACGCCTCCCACGATAAGGGCACGCCCCCTCTTCCCCTGGGGCCGGCAGGGCTCTCTTCTCCCCTGGGTGGAGGTAACGGGGGAGTGCTGATTAAAATGCAGACATTTCACTACCATTTTGGGAGCCTGTTGCAAAATGGTTCTGAGATCCCGTATGCAGTTGCAAAAAAAACAAACAAACAGTCATTGGTAACTACAGAATGACATTTATACCAAACTGTTCCAAGTGATTTATTCATTTAGTCCTTTTGGTGCTACTGTATCTACAGTAGACGCATGATCCAGTTGGCTTCCATCAAAATAAGTAAACTAGTTCTGTCCCCTCCTCTTCTATTTTCAGGCAAATGATCTATAATCTTATAACGTAGGCTAGATAAATTATGTCCATGGCTTTTTAAATGTTTTGCCACTGGTTGATCGAATTGGTTTATTATTCAGAGCTGATCCGATGCAGTGGCAAACGCAGGATTTCTAGAGGGGGGTTTACAAATGCTTGTTTTTAGAGTGAGTGTGGCCAGTCCATGGAGAGGACATCATTAACACTTATCCAGCTTTAATATGTTACATACAAAGTATATTGTGTGGCATAATTCCAGCATATACAGGACCAGTGATCACAGTAAGCCATTTTATGTGGGCACCATTCATGAGCATTGGAGCAAGTCCGGGAGTCTGGGGGAGCGGCAGAAGAACCTAGCACTGCCCTGGACATATATGGACATATTGGTCTCCTTATGTACTGGATAGTGTATTATTATACAGTATTAATTATTAACCCTATTGATGGTTTATAGCAGTGCACCCCTAACAGTGCATGTTTTCCACATCTCCTAGTTGGTGCACAGGTATATTTATTACTGGCTGACACATTTTAAAAGATTCACAGGTGGTGCTAATTATTTCATTTGTGATACTGAGAAGAACATGCAGTGCTAGTAACATTCTATTATATTACTATTTCTATTGTGGTCATGGTGTGTGCTGGGGAGGGGAGTTTCCAGGCAGACGGAAACCCCCCCTGCATTTGCCTATGTGATGAGCTGAGCGGTACAGTGCCATGCGCTCTTTAAATTACTTATTGGTTTTGCCCACATAATATAGGCCACATGGACATTTAATGACATAGGGCCTGATTCAGAGCCACTCGTAAGCGGCAGCTCGTTTGCTCCGAGCGATGTTTGCCCAACAGCGCATGCGTATGGATTGTTATACGCATGCGCGAACCAGTCAGTGCGGCCGAAATTCATGTGCTCGGAAAATAGCGAATGCCTGCTAATTTGAGTGACAGGATGAGGCGTATGTGGGTGGTAACGGGGGAAGGTGCTTGAAAACAGGGAGTGGAGATCCGATCACAGGCGTGCTTAAAGGTCAAAACGGGCGTTTTATGGGTGTGCATATTTAAAACAGCAGCGTCATTGACCACGTCACTTGGTTTTTTTTAAGCCAGAACTGCTCGCAAAATTGTGGTAGCAAAAACCAACCACAAGAATAGCGAGCAGCTCATACCCTGTTCGATGTACTCGATTAATCTAATAAATAGCGGACATGACGTAGGATGCGAGCGGCCAGGGGGCGTAGTTTCCCAAAAAACGACCGCAAGTTTTGTTCGCTCGTTCAGACCTAGAGGCGTGAACAGACCGCAAACAGCGAACGGTTCATTTGAATAGCCACCCCTATTTTCAGGACGAGCGAGCGCTAATTGCGTCCGGCTCTGAATCAGGGCCATAGATCACAAAAGAGGTAGAGCATGTGACAGCATATCGAATGGAAATCTTTTTTCCACAATGATAGAAAAAATTTCCTGTTTCCAAATATCGGCAGGTCACCCAGTTAGTGCATTTTCAGCGTCATGGTAGCTCAGTGTGACCTATTCTATTTGGTTTGTCTAGATCAGTAATGTCGGTAGGCACTACCAAGTCTCTGATATTTATTCCCCCCCAGAAACATGCCATACGAAATTTACCTTCAAAGCCTCTTAGAGCTCAATCTGGGCTGACAATAGGCCATAGCGCTTTGGTTGCCCACGGTATAATTGAACTAGTGGTCTTGTAATTGCTGGGCCAGATAATTCTATTATCTTTGTCGTTCATCCTCTTGTGAGGTCTGAGAAGCTGTTCCCGATGGATGGCCAGAACCTTCATTTTTTGTTTAAGTAGTTAGTCTTCTTTAGAGTCCCTTTTGTACCACAGTATCCAACTGATCCGACAAATTCTCTCCTCTGTTGTTAATTCAGGCCCCCCTTAGCTTGTGCCAATCGGTTAAATCCATCTTGAAAGCTGGTGGGAGAAAACTTGTGTATTTAAGCTAGGGGTGAGCGGGTTCGGATTTCTGAAATCCGAACCCCCCCGAGCCCCCCCGATCCGAGTCCGATCCGAGTCAGGCTCGACTTTTCCCGCCTGACTCGGATCTGAAATCGAGGCAAAACGTCATCTTCCCGCCTTCCGAGTCTCGCGGGTTTTGGATCCTATATAAGGTACACACGTCGGCGCCATTTTCTCACTCGGCTGTGGACAGTGAAGAGGGAGGGTGGGAGTTAGGGCTGTGTAGTGTAGTGTAGTGTAGTGCTGCTGTTGTCCACTACTTCAAAGTCCATAGGGGCTGGCTGTGTTGTGCTGTGCTGCTGTTGTTAATAGGGGCTGTGTCCACTACTTCAAAGTCCATAGGGGCTGGCTGGACTGTGTTGTGCAGTCAGTTCTCCATAGGGGCTGTGTCCACTCCAAAGTCCTGTGCAGTGTCCCAGTCCTAAAGGAGTGCTGTAGTGTTGTCCAGGGGGTGCTCTGTCCATCAGGGGTGCTCCCCCCAAGTGCTAAAAAAATAATATATTTTCTGTGTTTGTGAATTGTGTGCGCAGTAGCCGCACGTGCATCAACAAAGTAGTGCCAAGCGTGCGCCTGTGTCATAAGTAAAGGGCCGGCTGGCTTGACCGTTAAGGGTGCTGTAACCCCCGAAAGTACACTCCAGTCCAAACCAAAAAAAAAATTATTTTCTGTGTTTGTGAATTGTGTGCGCAGTAGCCGCACGTGCATCAACAAAGTAGTGCCAAGCGTGAGCCTGTGTCATAAGTAAAGGGCCGGCTGGCTTGACCGTTAAGGGTGCTGTAACCCCCGAAAGTACACTCCAGTCCAAACCAAAAAAAAAATTATTTTCTGTGTTTGTGAATTGTGTGCGCAGTAGCCGCACGTGCATCAACAAAGTAGTGCCAAGCGTGCGCCTGTGTCATAAGTAAAGGGCCGGCTGGCTTGACCGTTAAGGGTGCTGTAACCCCCGAAAGTACACTCCAGTCCAAACCAAAAAAAATATTATTTTCTGTGTTTGTGAATTGTGTGCGCAGTAGTCGCACGTGCATCAACAAAGTAGTGCCAAGCGTGCGCCTGTGTCATAAGTAAAGGGCCGGCTGGCTTGACCGTTAAGGGTGCTGTAACCCCCGAAAGTACACTCCAGTCCAAACCAAAAAAAAAATTATTTTCTGTGTTTGTGAATTGTGTGCGCAGTAGCCGCACGTGCATCAACAAAGTAGTGCCAAGCGTGCGCCTGTGTCATAAGTAAAGGGCCGGCTGGCTTGACCGTTAAGGGTGCTGTAACCCCCGAAAGTACACTCCAGTCCAAACCAAAAAAAATATTATTTTCTGTGTTTGTGAATTGTGTGCGCAGTAGTCGCACGTGCATCAACAAAGTAGTGCCAAGCGTGCGCCTGTGTCATAAGTAAAGGGCCGGCTGGCTTGACCGTTAAAGGGTGCTGTAACCCCCAAGTACACTCCAGTCCAAACCAAAAAAAAAATTATTTTCTGTGTTTGTGAATTGTGTGCGCAGTAGCCGCACGTGCATCAACAAAGTAGTGCCAAGCGTGCGCCTGTGTCATAAGTAAAGGGCTGGCTGGCTTGACCGTTAAGGGTGCTGTAACCCCCGAAAGTACACTCCAGTCCAAACCAAAAAAAAAATTATTTTCTGTGTTTGTGAATTGTGTGCGCAGTAGCCGCACGTGCATCAACAAAGTAGTGCCAAGCGTGCGCCTGTGTCATAAGTAAAGGGCCGGCTGGCTTGACCGTTAAAGGGTGCTGTAACCCCCGAAAGTACACTCCAGTCCTAACCAAAAAAAAATTATTTTCTGTGTTTGTGAATTGTGTGCGCAGTAGCCGCACGTGCATCAACAAAGTAGTGCCAAGAGTGCGCCTGTGTCATAAGTAAAGGGCCGGCTGGCTTGACCGTTAAGGGTGCTGTAACCCCCGAAAGTACACTCCAGTCCAAACCAAAAAAAAAATTATTTTCTGTGTTTGTGAATTGTGTGCGCAGTAGCCGCACGTGCATCAACAAAGTAGTGCCAAGCGTGCGCCTGTGTCATAAGTAAAGGGCCGGCTGGCTTGACCGTTAAGGGTGCTGTAACCCCCGAAAGTACACTCCAGTCCAAACCAAAAAAAAATTATTTTCTGTGTTTGTGAATTGTGTGCGCAGTAGCCGCACGTGCATCAACAAAGTAGTGCCAAGCGTGCGCCTGTGTCATAAGTAAAGGGCCGGCTGGCTTGACCGTTAAGGGTGCTGTAACCCCCGAAAGTACACTCCAGTCCAAACCAAAAAAAATATTATTTTCTGTGTTTGTGAATTGTGTGCGCAGTAGTCGCACGTGCATCAACAAAGTAGTGCCAAGCGTGCGCCTGTGTCATAAGTAAAGGGCCGGCTGGCTTGACCGTTAAAGGGTGCTGTAACCCCCAAGTACACTCCAGTCCAAACCAAAAAAAAAATTATTTTCTGTGTTTGTGAATTGTGTGCGCAGTAGCCGCACGTGCATCAACAAAGTAGTGCCAAGCGTGCGCCTGTGTCATAAGTAAAGGGCCGGCTGGCTTGACCGTTAAGGGTGCTGTAACCCCCGAAAGTACACTCCAGTCCAAACCAAAAAAAAAATTATTTTCTGTGTTTGTGAATTGTGTGCGCAGTAGCCGCACGTGCATCAACAAAGTAGTGCCAAGCGTGCGCCTGTGTCATAAGTAAAGGGCCGGCTGGCTTGACCGTTAAAGGGTGCTGTAACCCCCGAAAGTACACTCCAGTCCTAACCAAAAAAAAATTATTTTCTGTGTTTGTGAATTGTGTGCGCAGTAGCCGCACGTGCATCAACAAAGTAGTGCCAAGAGTGCGCCTGTGTCATAAGTAAAGGGCCGGCTGGCTTGACCGTTAAGGGTGCTGTAACCCCCGAAAGTACACTCCAGTCCAAACCAAAAAAAAAATTATTTTCTGTGTTTGTGAATTGTGTGCGCAGTAGCCACACGTGCATCAACAAAGTAGTGCCAAGCGTGCGCCTGTGTCATAAGTAAAGGGCCGGCTGGCTTGACCGTTAAGGGTGCTGTAACCCCCGAAAGTACACTCCAGTCCAAACCAAAAAAAAATTATTTTCTGTGTTTGTGAATTGTGTGCGCAGTAGCCGCACGTGCATCAACAAAGTAGTGCCAAGCGTGCGCCTGTGTCATAAGTAAAGGGCCGGCTGGCTTGACCGTTAAGGGTGCTGTAACCCCCGAAAGTACACTCCAGTCCAAACCAAAAAAAATATTATTTTCTGTGTTTGTGAATTGTGTGCGCAGTAGTCGCACGTGCATCAACAAAGTAGTGCCAAGCGTGCGCCTGTGTCATAAGTAAAGGGCCGGCTGGCTTGACCGTTAAAGGGTGCTGTAACCCCCAAGTACACTCCAGTCCAAACCAAAAAAAAAATTATTTTCTGTGTTTGTGAATTGTGTGCGCAGTAGCCGCACGTGCATCAACAAAGTAGTGCCAAGCGTGCGCCTGTGTCATAAGTAAAGGGCCGGCTGGCTTGACCGTTAAAGGGTGCTGTAACCCCCGAAAGTACACTCCAGGCCAAACCAAAAAAAAATTATTTTCTGTGTTTGTGAATTGTGTGCGCAGTAGCCGCACGTGCATCAACAAAGTAGTGCCAAGAGTGCGCCTGTGTCATAAGTAAAGGGCCGGCTGGCTTGACCATTAAAGGGTGCTGTAACCCACAAAGTACACTCCAGTCCAAACCAAAAAAAAAATTATTTTCTGTGTTTAGCCGCACGTATATATCAAATCGATATAACATAAATGGAGGACCAAACTTTCTCCGATAAAAATAAAATAGAGAAAGATCAAGAACCACTTCCTCCTAGTGCTGAAGCTGCTGCCACTAGTCATGACATAGACGATAACATGCCATCAACGTCGTCTGCCAAGGCCGATGCCCAATGTCATAGTAGAGGGCACATACAATCCCAAATGGCAAAGTTCAGGAAAATGACCTTGAAAAAGACATTTAAATCAGCTGAAGAGAAACGTAAACTTGCCAATATGCCATTTACGACACGGAGTGGCAAGGAACGGCTAAGGTCGATCCCTAGTATGTTCATGACTAGTGGTTCAGCTTCACATGACGATGGAAGCCCTCCTCCCACTAAAAAAATCAAAAGAGTTAAGCTGGCAAAAGCACAGCGAAGAACTGTGCTTTCTAAGAAGATATCACAAATCCCCAAGGAGAGTCCAAGTGTGGTGGTGGTTGCGATGCCTGACCTTCCCAGCACTGGACGGGAAGAGGTGGCTCTTTCCACCATTTGCATGCCCCCTGCAAGTGCTGAAAGGAGCACCCACAGTCCACTTGCTGATATGCAAATTGAAGATGTCACTGTTGAAGTACAACAGGATGAGGATACTGGTGTAGCTGGCGCTGAGGAGGAAGTTGGCGAGGAGGATTCTGATGGTGATGTGGTTTGTTTAAATCAGGCTCCGGGGGAGACAGTTGTTGTCCGTGGGATGAAAAAGCCCATCACGGTCATGCCTGGGCAGAAGACCAAACATTCCACCTCTTTGGTCTGGCAATATTTCTATCCAAATCCGGACAACAACTGTCTTGCCATATGTACCATATGTAAAGGTGAAATAAGTAGGGGTAGGGACGTCAACCACCTAGGAACATCCTCCCTTATACGGCACCTGCAGCGCGTTCATAAAAAGTTACTGTCAAGTTCAGAAACTTTGGCTAAGACCGTAAGCAGTCCAGGGACACCTAAATCCCGTTGTCCTGTTGTATCCAAGCGCCTGCAAACCACACCGTCAACTCCCTCCTCGTCAATTTCCTCCTTAGTCAGGATCGGAAGTAGTCCTGCAGGCCATGTCACTGGCATGACTGACTCTCCTATCCGGGATTCCTCTGGAGGATCCTGCATTGCTACGCCTACTGCTGCCGCTGCTGCTGTTGCTGCTGCTGGGAGTCGTTCATCATCCCAGAGAGGAAGTAGGAACACCACTACTTTTACTAAACAATTGACCCTCCAACAGTCCTTAGCGAGGAGGATGAAGTACGACAGCAGTCATCCTGAAGCAAAACGTATAACTGAGGCCTTGACTGCTATGTTGGTGTTAGACGTGCGTCCGGTATCCGCCATTAGTGCAGTGAGATTTAGACAATTGATGGAGGTAGTGTGTCCCCGGTTCCAAATACCGTCTAGATTCCACTTCACTAGGCAGGCGATACCGAGACTGTACAGAAACGTCAGAAAAAGTGTCCTCAGTGTCCTGAAAAATGCCGTTGTACACAATGTCCACTTAACCACGGACATGTGGACAAGTGGAACAGGGCAGACTAAGGACTATATGACTGTGACAGCCCACTGGGTAGATGTATCACCTTACGCAGCAACAGCAGCAGCGTCACCAGTAGCAGCATCTCAGAAACGCCAGCTCGTTACAAGGCAGGCTACGCTGTGTATCACCGGTTTCAGTAAGAGGCACACCGCCGACAACCTCTTAGAGAAACTGAGGGAAATCATCGCCCAGTGGCTTACCCCACTTAGACTCTCCTGGGGATTTGTGATATCTGACAACGCCACCAATATTGTGCGGGCATTACATCTGGGCAAATTCCAGCACGTCCCATGTTTTGCTCACACAATAAACTTGGTGGTGCAGAATTTTCTGAAAAGCGACAGGGGCGTGCAGGAGACGCTTTGGGTGGCCCGAAAAATTTCTGGCCACTTTCGCCATTCAGCGACTGCGTGCCGAAGACTGGAGCGCCAGCAAACACTCTTGAACCTGCCCCGCCATCACCTGAAGCAAGAGGTTGTGACACGGTGGAACTCAACCCTCTATATGCTTCAGAGGATGGAGGAGCAGCAAAAGGCCATACAAGCCTATACATCCACCTATGACATAGGCAAAGGAGGGGGTATGCACCTGACTCAAGCGCAGTGGAGAATGATTTCCGTGTTGTGCAAGGTTCTCCAGCCCTTCGAACTTGCCACACGTGAAGTCAGTTCAGACACTGCCAGCTTGAGTCAGGTCATTCCCCTCATCAGGCTTTTGCAGAAGCAGCTGGAGAAAGTGAAGGAGGAGCTAAGACGGAGCGATTCCGCTCGGCATGTGGGACTTGTGGATGAAGCCCTTCATTCGCTTTGCCAGGATTCCAGGGTGGTCAATCTGTTGAAATCAGACCACTACATTTTGGCCACCGTGCTCGATCCTAGGTTTAAAGCCTATGTGGTGTCTCTCTTTCCGGCCGACACAAGCCTGCAGAGGTGCAAAGACCTGCTGGTGAACACACTGTCAGCTGAAGCGGAACGTGACACGTCAACAGCTCCTTCTTCATTTTCTCCTGCAACTGGGGCTGCCAGGAAAAAACTTAGGTATCCTAAGCAACCCGCTGGCGGTGATGCAGGACAGGCAGGACCAAGTTTGGACATCTGGTCCGGACTGAAGGACCTGGCAACAATTTCTGACATGTCTACTGTCACTGCATATGATACTGTCACCATTGACAGAATGGTGGAGGATTACATCGGTGACAGCATCCAAGTAGGCATGGCAGACAGTCCATACCTGTACTGGCAGGAAAAAGAGGCAATTTGGAGGCCCCTGTACAAACTGGCTCTATTTTACCTGAGTTGCCCCCCCTCCAGTGTGTACTCCGAAAGAGTGTTTAGTGCAGCCGGGAACCTTGTCAGCGAAAGGCGTAGGAGGTTGCTTCCACAGAATGTGGAGAAGATGATGTTCATCAAAATGAATTATCAGCTCTTCCAGGGAGACCAGCCTCCAGAAGGTACAGAGGGACCTGTGGTGGTGGATTCAAGTGGGGACGAGTTAATACTTTGTGAGGATGAGGATGTACACACTGAAGAGGGTGAGGAATCGGTGGATGAGGAGGATGAGGATGACATCTTGCCTCCATAGAGCCAGTTTGTGCAGGGACACATTAATTGCCAGCTTGTTTTGTGGGGGCCCAAACGAACCAATCATTTCAGCCACAGTTGTGTGGCAGACCCTGGCGCTGAAATGATTGGTTTGTTAAAGTGTGCATGTCCTGTTTATACAACATAAGGGTGGGTGGGAGGGCCCAAGGACAATTCCATCTTGCACCTCTTTTTTTTCTTTGCATTATGTACAGTTTGGGGCCTAGTTTTTCAAACTGCCATCCTGTCTGCCACTGCAGTTTCACGCCTAGATGGGTCACGTGTTTGTGCCGCCCACTCGTGTCGCTTAGCATAGTCATCCAGCTACCTCGGTGCAACGTTTTGGACATAAAAACACTATTGTGAGGTGTGAGGTGTTCAGAATAGACTGGAAATGAGTGGAAATTAAGGTTATTGAGGTTAATAATAGCATAGGAGCAGAAAAACCTACAAATTCTGTGATTTTAGCTGTTTTTATGCTTTTTTAAAAAAAAATACAGATCCAAAACACAAAACCCAGAACCCAAAACACGGAAGGGTGGTTTTGGCAAAACCAATCCAGATCCAAAACACGAAGAAAGATCCAGATCCAAAACCAAAACACAAAACACGAAAAGTGGCCGGTGCACACCCCTAGTAATTAATAGCCTGCACTGAAGCCCACTGAGCCCCGCACCCGCCCGCCTGTTACCGCAGGCCACCCGCGATCCTCACCTCTCGCTGATTACATCAGCTGCGCGCTCCGGTTACGGACCTGATGGTCTTCTTCATATAGCCAGTAGTCGCAAGCCCTGCATCACCGCTGGGGATTCACCGGCTCTCACGCGCCATCACTGTCTCCGGCGGCAGCGCAGCAGTCCGTGCGCAGCTTTCCCCTCACTGCTCCTACGGCGCTGGCATCGTCCCCATTTGGCACCGCTCCCAGGCCACGGCAGGCATGATTGTTACACCGCTGCACAGGGCCGCCGGCATGGGGGTGAAAAGGCCACTGACACCTCGTCCGCCGCTGATCTCAGGCTGCACCCACCGCATACCCGCTGACCCTGCCCGCCAAACCCTGCCCACTGTGGCAAACACTGTGCAGTGTTAGGCGGCCACCGCTACCAATAACCCCGCGGTGGCCAGCCTTAAAGACAAGTACAGATACGTCACGTGCCGTTACATCTCCCGCACTGGCCCCGCCCCCTAACAGCTCGCGCATGCGCAGTCCGCAATTTTACCGGGGGCAGTGGGAAACCGGGTGGGTTCGAAATCGGGAGACTCCCGCTAAAATCGGGAGGGTAGGCAACCCTGGTCCATTTATATCACAAATCTTCTTTCAGCATGTATCTTCTACTACATTCATATAACTTTGGAATAAACATCTTTCTCCCGTCTCTCCGTTTGGTAACAAATCTCGTGACTGAAAATTCCTATGTAGATAATGATGTTGTCCCTCAAAGAGAATTATAGAAACGGGGACAGACCATAGTGTATTACTGACACCAACAATTTTATTAATACACACAAACAGTAAAATGCCTGCGTACCGTAGGGAGCCTTCAGACCAAGGCAAGTGTTAATCGCATATAACAGAGGACTTGAACTCCGGAAAAAAGTCCACGTCGATAGGCTGCTTTCACAATCCCCTCAGGTTCCCAAACAGGCCACAGGAAAGTAGAATATGGTGGGAAGCGGACGTGCTGCGCTGTGACTAGTGTGCAGGTTACCGTACTGGTTACCGCTTCCCACCATATTCTACTTTCCTGTGGCCCTTACCGGCCGCGCACATGGTGCCACACCTATCACTTGCATTGATGTCAATAAATTTGGGATTTGTTATTGCTCAGGTTCAACTTGAGGGATGGAGATGAAACAAAGTGCAGGTTATTTATTTCTAGGAGTTTCCACTTCACAATGATGCGGTTGTCCTGAAAAGTGGTTCAGTGCTGTAGTTTTCGCGCCAACTTGGAACGGACAGACACAACTTTCTCATTATAATAGTATAGATTGAGTATAACACGGAGGGGGTGTCCATGTGGGGGTTGCAGGCTGTGTGGGACCACACAGTGCATCATCACAGCCCCTCCCTCCTTGTACCATGCAGCATTTCCGTCTCTTGGGAACTGGACAGCATCACAGAGGCTGGGGGCTTACTCTTCCAGGACTAGGAGAGAATTCCAAAAAATGTGTGTGCCTTCCGTATATTCCGGGAGAGGATGTGTATATGTAGTATGAATGAGTTTGTACAACTATTCCGATTGAAAATAAATAAATAAATGGCTTTTGTCCTTACATTTGTTTATTTGGATCTAAAAAGAAATAAATAATATTAGCTAGTATGAGTTTAGCTCTACAAAAATTTTTTTAGTGGAAAAGTCCTTTCAGCAATAAGGTAACATTCACAATATTAAAAGCTTATTGTGAATGTTATCAATATAATGTATTTTCCACTTTCAGGCACCAATCATTCTAAAACCCCACACCCGGGTAGACCTTAGATATTTTCATTTCATTCATACCATCTTCACTGAGTGTGCTGGGATCAAGATTAAGTCAATTATAATTTTTTTGTATTGGTATTAAGAGCAATGTGTCCACCATGTGCCTCAGCTCACACATCTCCCTAGCCGTTAGCCGGGTGTCATACATGGGACAGGAGAGGGACCAGCAGACAGGCTCTGGGCCTGATTCAGAGCTGAACGCTTTGACCAGAGCGCTCGCTCTGAATCAGGGCCCTCCTACCTTTTTTTGGAGCGTCCTCATGGACGCTCGCATAGCTGTGGGTTACCACCCACAGCTATAGTGAGCGTCCATGATGATGGTGGCGATGGTCTTGACCATCGCGACCATCGGGCTTGCGATGGAGACCCTGCGGTAGGGTCTCGCTGCCGCAAGCCCTGGAGTGCTTTTGGCTCTATCAGAGGGAAAATCACTCCCACTGACATCACTAGTGATGTCAGTGGGGCCGGCTTCAGATGGTAGGCGTTCCCATGGGAACGCCTCCGTCTGGCAGGCACGCCCACCAAAGCGGGCGTGCTGTCAATCAACATCGATAGCACGCCCCCTTCGGTGCGAGACCCGGAGCGACAGCTTGGCTGTCGCAGTCCGGGTCTCGTGCATGCGCAGACGGAGCTCCCTCCGTCGTGCGCATGCGCAGTGGGGCAACATCGACCTGTTTGCGAGCGTCCTTTGCGAGCGAACGGGTCTGAATGACCCCCTCTGTCTCCAGTGATGGGGACAATGGTATCAGGCACCAACTCCCCTTTAACATTCAAAAACTCATTTGCCATTTTCGAGAAAATGAAAAATACAAATACAAAGCAAGTGAAGTATCCAAATGGAAAAAACCCCTGTCGGGGAAACTTCACCATCGGGATTCCAGCATCGGTATTTCATCCGCCGGGAATCCATACACAGGCAAATCATACCCAAGCCCCCATTGTACCCATTACTAGCAATAAGTGAGAAGCAACTGAGATGTGTGTGACACAGAAACCCTGTTTAGTACTTATACTATGTGTATGTAGCCAGATGCATGTGCAGTTTGTTAAAAAAAATGGCTTGATGTCTCCGAATTCTAAATTGCATGCAGGCCAGGATCAGCCCCATGGGATCCGGAAAGAATATTTCCTAAATGTGATACTTCACTAATCTGATGCTCTTAATTCTGGTCTTTGACTATGTTTAAGTTAGGGGTGAGCGGGTTCGGATTTCTGAAATCCGAACCCCCCCCGAGCCCCCCCGATCCGAGTCCGATCCGAGTCAGGCTCGACTTTTCCCGCCTGACTCGGATCTGAAATCGAGGCAAAACGTCACCATCCCGCCTTCCAAGTCTCGCGGGTTTTGGATCCTATGTAAGGTACCCGCGTCGGCGCCATTTTCTCACTCGGCTGTGGACAGTGAAGAGGGAGGGTGGGAGTTAGGGCTGGCTGGGCTGTGTAGTGTAGTGTAGTGTAGTGCTGCTGTTGTCCACTACTTCAAAGTCCATAGGGGCTGGCTGTGTTGTGCTGTGCTGCTGTTGTTAATAGGGGCTGTGTCCACTACTTCAAAGTCCATAGGGGCTGGTTGGACTGTGTTGTGAAGTCAGTTCTCCATAGGGGCTGAGTCCACTCCAAAGTCGGGTGCAGTGTCCCAGTCCTAAAGGGGTGCTGTAGTGTTGTCCAGGGGGTGCTCTGTCCATCAGGGGTGCTCCCACCCAAGTGCTAAAAAAATTATATATTTTCTGTGTTTGTGAATTGTGTGCGCAGTAGCCGCACGTGCATCAACAAAGTAGTGCCAAGCGTGTGCCTGTGTCATAAGTAAAGGGCCGGCTGACTTGACCATTAAAGGGTGCTGTAACCCCCAAAGTACACTCCAGTCCAAACCAAAAAAAAAATGATTTTCTGTGTTTGTGAATTGTGTGCGCAGTAGCCGCACGTGCATCAACAAAGTAGTGCCAAGCGTGCGCCTGTGTCATAAGTAAAGGGCCGGCTGGCTTGACCGTTAAAGGGTGCTGTAACCCCCAAAGTACACTCCAGTCCAAACCAAAAAAATATATATTTTCTGTGTTTGTGAATTGTGAGCGCAGTAGCCGCACGTGCATCAACAAAGTAGTGCCAAGCGTGCGCCTGTGTCATAAGTAAAGGGCCGGCTGGCTTGACCGTTAAAGGGTGCTGTAACCCCCAAAGTACACTCCAGTTCAAACCAAAAAAATATATATTGTCTGTGTTTGTGAATTGTGAGCGCAGTAGCCGCACGTGCATCAACAAAGTAGTGCCAAGCGTGCACCTGTGTCATAAGTAAAGGTCCGGCTGGCTTGACCGTTAAAGGGTGCTGTAACCCCCAAAGTACACTCCAGTCCAAACCAAAAAAAAAAATATTTTCTGTGTTTGTGAATTGTGTGCGCAGTAGCCGCACGTGTATCAACAAAGGAGCAGCGCCAAGCGTGCGCCTGTGTCCCATAAGTAAAGAGCCGGCTGGCTCATTTCTTAAAGGCTGGTGTAACTCACAAAGTGCACTACTCTCCAGCAAAAATAAAGAAATATTTTCTGTGTTTAGCCGCACGTATATATCAAATTGACATAACATAAATGGAGGACCAAACTTTCTCCGATAAAAATAAAATAGAGAAAGATCAAGAACCACTTCCTCCTAGTGCTGAAGCTGCTGCCACTAGTCATGACATAGACGATAACATGCCATCAACGTCGTCTGCCAAGGCCGATGCCCAATGTCATAATAGAGGGCACATACAATCCCAAATGACAAAGTTCAGGAAAATGACCTTGAAAAAAACATTTAAATCAGCTGAAGAGAAACGTAAACTTGCCAATATGCCATTTATGACACGGAGTGGCAAGGAACGGCTAAGGTCGATCCTAGTATGTTCATGACTAGTGGTTCAGCTTCACATGACGATGGAAGCCCTCCTCCCACTAAAAAATCAAAAGAGTTAAGCTGGCAAAAGCACAGCGAAGAACTGTGCTTTCTAAGAAGATATCACAAATCCCCAAGGAGAGTCCAAGTGTGGTGGTGGTTGCGATGCCTGACCTTCCCAGCACTGGACGGGAAGAGGTGGCTCTTTCCACCATTTGCACGCCCCCTGCAAGTGCTGAAAGGAGCACCCACAGTCCACTTGCTGATATGCAAATTGAAGATGTCACTGTTGAAGTACAACAGGATGAGGATACTGGTGTAGCTGGCGCTGAGGAGGAAGTTGGCGAGGAGGATTCTGATGGTGATGTGGTTTGTTTAAATCAGGCTCCGGGGGAGACAGTTGTTGTCCGTGGGATGAAAAAGCCCATCACGGTCATGCCTGGGCAGAAGACCAAACATTCCACCTCTTTGGTCTGGCAATATTTCTATCCAAATCCGGACAACAACTGTCTTGCCATATGTACCATATGTAAAGGTTGGATAAGTAGGGGTAGGGATGTTAACCACCTAGGAACATCCTCCCTTATACGGCACCTGCAGCGCGTTCATAATAAGTTACTGTCAAGTTCAGAAACTTTGGCTAAGACCGTAAGCAGTCCAGGGACACCTAAATCCCATTGTCCTGTTGTATCCAAGCGCCTGCAAACCTCACCGTCAACTCCCTCCTCGTCAATTTCCTCCTTAGTCAGGATCGGAAGTAGTCCTGCAGGCCATGTCACTGGCATGACTGACTCTCCTATCCCGGATTCCTCCGGAGGATCCTGCATTGCTACGCCTCCTGCTGCCGCTGCTGCTGTTGCTGCTGCTGGGAGTCGTTCATCATCCCAGAGAGGAAGTAGGAACACCACTACTTTTACTAAACAATTGACCCTCCAACAGTCCTTAGCGAGGAGGATGAAGTACGACAGCAGTCATCCTGAAGCAAAACGTATAACTGAGGCCTTGACTGCTATGTTGGTGTTAGACGTGCGTCCGGTATCCGCCATTAGTGCAGTGGGATTTAGACAATTGCTGGAGGTAATCCCGTCTAGATTCCACTTCACTAGGCAGGCGATACCGAGACTGTACAGAAACGTCATAAAAAGTGTCCTCAGTGTCCTGAAAAATGCCGTTGTACCCAATGTCCACTTAACCACTGACATGTGGACAAGTGGAACAGGGCAGACTAAGGACTATATGACTGTGACAGCCCACTGGGTAGATGTATCACCTTACGCAGCAACAGCAGCAGCGTCACCAGTCGCAGCATCTCAGAAACGCCAGCTCGTTCCAAGGCAGGCTACACTGTGTATCACCGGTATCAGTAAGAGGCACACCGCCGACAACCTCTTAGAGAAACTGAGGGAAATCATCGCCCAGTGGCTTACCCCACTTAGACTCTCCTGGGGATTTGTGATATCTGACAACGCTACCAATATTGTGCGGGCATTACGTCTGGGCAAATTCCAGCACGTCCCATTTTTTGCTCACACAATAAACTTGGTGGTGCAGAATTTTCTGAAAAGCGACAGGGGCGTGCAGGAGACGCTTTGGGTGGCCCGAAAAATTTTTGGCCACTTTCGCCATTCAGCGACTGCGTGCCGAAGACTGGAGCGCCAGCAAACACTCTTGAACCTGCCCCGCCATCACCTGAAGCAAGAGGTTGTGACGCGGTGGAACTCAACCCTCTATATGCTTCAGAGGATGGAGGAGCAGCAAAAGGCCATTCAAGCCTATACATCCACCTATGACATAGGCAAAGGAGGGGGTATGCACCTGACTCAAGCGCAGTGGAGAATGATTTCCGTGTTGTGCAAGGTTCTCCAGCCCTTCGAACTTGCCACACGTGAAGTCAGTTCAGACACTGCCAGCTTGAGTCAGGTCATTCCCCTCATCAGGCTTTTGCAGAAGCAGCTAGAGAAAGTGAAGGAGGAGCTAAGATGGAGCGATTCCGCTCGGCATGTGGGACTTGTGGATGAAGCCCTTCATTCGCTTTGCCAGGATTCCAGGGTGGTCAATCTGTTGAAATCAGACCACTACATTTTGGCCACCGTGCTTGATCCTAGGTTTAAAGCCTATGTGGTGTCTCTCTTTCCGGCCGACACAAGCCTGCAGAGGTGCAAAGACCTGCTGGTGAACACACTGTCAGCTGAAGCGGAACGTGACACGTCAACAGCTCCTTCTTCATTTTCTCCCGCAACTGGGGCTGCCAGGAAAAAACTTAGGTATCCTAAGCAACCCGCTGGCGGTGATGCAGGGCAGGCAGGACCAAGTTTGGACATCAGGTCCGGACTGAAGGACCTGGCAACAATTTCTGACATGTCTACTGTCACTGCATATGATACTGTCACCATTGACAGAATGGTGGAGGATTACATCGGTGACAGCATCCAAGTAGGCATGTCAGACAGTCCATACCTGTACTGGCAGGAAAAAGAGGCAATTTGGAGGCCCCTGTACAAACTGGCTCTATTTTACCTGAGTTGCCCCCCCTCCAGTGTGTACTCCGAAAGAGTGTTTAGTGCAGCCGGGAACCTTGTCAGCGAAAGGCGTAGGAGGTTGCTTCCACAGAATGTGGAGAAGATGATGTTCATCAAAATGAATTATCAGCTCTTCCAGGGAGACCAGCCTCCAGAACGTACAGAGGGACCTGTGGTGGTGGATTCAAGTGGGGACGAGTTAATACTTTGTGAGGATGAGGATGTACACACTGAAGAGGGTGAGGAATCGGTGGATGAGGAGGATGAGGATGACATCTTGCCTCCGTAGAGCCAGTTTGTGCAGGGACACATTAATTGCCAGCTTGTTTTGTGGGGGCCCAAACGAACCAATCATTTCAGCCACAGTTGTGTGGCAGACCCTGGCGCTGAAATGATTGGTTTGTTAAAGTGTGCATGTCCTGTTTATACAACATAAGGGTGGGTGGGAGGGCCCAAGGACAATTCCATCTTGCACCTCTTTTTTTTCTTTGCACTATGTACAGTTTGGGGCCTAGTTTTTCAAACTGCTATCCTGTCTGCCACTGCAGTATCACGCCTAGATGGGTCACGTGTTTGTGCCGCCCACTCGTGTCGCTTAGCATAGTCATCCAGCTACCTCGGTGCAACCTTTTGGACATAAAAACACTATTGTGAGGTGTGAGGTGTTCAGAATAAACTGGAAATTAGTGGAAATTAAGGTTATTGAGGTTAATAATAGCATAGGGGCAGAAAAACCTACAAATTCTGTGATTTTAGCTGTTTTTATGCTTTTTTTAAAAAAAAATACAGATCCAAAACACAAAACCCAGAACCCAAAACACGGAAGGGTGGTTTTGGCAAAACCAATCCAGATCCAAAACACGAAGAAAGATCCAGATCCAAAACCAAAACACAAAACACGAAAAGTGGCCGGTGCACACCCCTAGTTTAAGTACATTAATCCCCTGACTGCTGCCCAAAATAGTATTTATGGCGATGGTCGTGAAAGCAAAGGGACAACACTCACTGCACATCTTACAATACTGACAGTCAGAGAAGTCACTGTAACTTGTGTTCAGGACTGTCAACAAAATTAGAGACAGATATCAGCATTTAAGGTTTATTTTATTTATTTTTTAGCAGAGAATGGAGCAGTGCGCCTGATTCAAAGTGTTACGCTATTCTGATATTTACGGAGGTGAGCAATTATCTGTAAACCGCGCACGCGTCAAGGACCATTACCGTAGTCGCTCGTAGCAAGTATTTACTCGCAGTTTGATTGACAGTCTGGGAGCATTTGGGTGAGGTAACGGGGAGTGGCAGCGAAAAACACAGGTGTGTCACGAATGTTTTGGGGGCGTGTCACACCCTGCGACCCCGTACGCCAGGAATATGGCTCCGGCATCAGTTTTCACAGCAATTCTCGGCTGTGACGGCATTAGCGTACATCTGCGAATAATGTCCTAATATACATGGGACATCAGCACAATTGGCCTGATTCAGACCCAGTCGCAAGCGCTGTGCGCTCACAACCGGGTCGATGGTGGGCCAGTGCGCATGCGCACGACGGAGCCGGCTCCGTCGTGCGTATGCGCGAGACCCGGGTCTCGTACCAAAGGGGGCGTGCTGTCGATGTTTAGTGACAGCACGCCCCCTTTGGTGGGCGGGCCGGGGGAGTGACTGCCCAAACAGAGGCGTTCCCATGTGAACGCCTCCGTTGAGGGGCGGCCCCACTGACATCACGAGTGATGTCAGTGGGAGAGATTTCGGCTCTGTTAGAGCCGAAATCTCTCTGGGGCTTGCGGCAATGAGACCCTACCACAAGGGTCTCGTCGTAAGCCCGATAGTCGCGATGGTCTTGACCATCGCGACCATCTTCCTGGCCGCTCGCTATAGCTGTGGGTGGTCACCCACAGCTATGCGAGCGGCCAGGAGGCCGTTCTAAAAAAAAAAAAAACGGCCCTGATTCAGAGCGAGCGCTCTGTCAGAGCGTCCGGCTCTGAATCAGGGCCAATGATCGCTAACCCTCACTACACTTACACACATAACTTTGCCATATTAAATGATGGTAATTACATGGTCCAAGGTCCTCCCCAAAGATAGATATGTTAATTTTTTTACATTTTCCTAATTTGATATTTATGTTACAAGTATACATTTTAAAAAAACGTTCGCTATTTTATGTTTCCTTCTGTTGTCTCTTTTTTATATTTCAGTTCCACCGGATAACTATGATAAAAATGGCGTCACCTGCAAGTCCTGCTTTGAATTTACCGATAGACCATGTCAATCTGATGTATTCACGGAATGCTATGGAAACGAGACAAAATGCATTTCTCAAATTTCGAATGTAAAAGGTAATTTCTGACAGAAAATCTCTGTAGTGTTTGTGTACAGACATGTCCTCATGCACCTGAACGCTAGGCGTGCCCCTACTGTTGCACAAAATGTGTAAATAGAGTACCAATACCTGTAGCCATAGCTATTCCTCCCACTACGTTCCGTTATGCTGAATCTGCGACTTTGTACATAAATTGTACAAATTTCTTTGGGGCATATTTACTAAGAATCGTGTCTGTCCGAGATTGCATTCCCGGGCGTGTTTTGTCTAATTTTCTAACAGGAAGATTTACTAAACACGGGGTAAAAACACTATTCTATCGGCAACACATGACTGAACACACAAATAGAAGTCAATACACCAACTCGCAAGTACTTTATTATTATTATTACCAGTTATTTATATAGCGCACACATATTCCGCAGCGCTTTACAGAGAATATTCAGCCATTCACATCAGTCCCTGCCCCAGTGGAGCTTACAATCTATATTCCCTACCACATGCTCACACACATATATACACTAGGGTTAATTTGTTGGGAGACAATTGACCTACTAGTATATTTTTGGAGTGTGAGAGGGAACCTGGGCACCCATGCAAAAACAGGGAGAATGTACAAACTCCACACAGTTAGAGCTGTGGTGGGATTCGAACCTATGACCTCAGTGTTGTGAGGCAGTAATGCTAGCCAGAGCTGTAACAAGACTTTTTGGTGCCCTGTGCCAGAAAGAGCATTGACGCCCCCTCATTTTTCAAAGGGACATAATGCACCCAAAAAAGGGCCTTGGCCTCATGGGGAAGGGCCAGGGAAGAGATAGGAGAGGCCAGGAGATGCTGGGGATAAATAAGGACATAATATAGTGCACCTGAGAGAGGGCCATGGCCTCATGGGGAAGGGCCAGGGAAGAGATAGGGGAGGCCAGGAGATGCTGGGGATAAATAGGGACATAATATAGTGCACCTGAGAGAGGACCATGGCCTCATGGGGAAGGGCCAGGGAAGAGATAGGAGAGGCCAGGAGATGCTGGGGATGAAATAAGAGGAAGCTACAAGTGAGAATGATAATAAACAGAAATTTGACAGGCCCAAACAGCGCCCCCTGCCCTGTGGTGCCCTGTGCGATGGCACCGGCCGCACTACCCTAGCTACAGCCCTGATGCTAACCATCAGGGCCAGCTCCAGGGGTCTGAGCACCCTGTGCCGGCCTGGTACATAGCATGCAGCCAAAATTGGGGATGTGGCCTCATTTCCATTGGCCATGCCCCCTGCATGACGTTATTTGGAGGCGTGCCCGCATGGCACGCCTCCAAATAACGTCAGGCTGGGGGTAAAGCCCAGCCCTCCATCACTGGCTGGGCTTCCCCCAGCCCTTTGCCATTAGTGAATGGATGCTGCGCGCATGCACGTGGCATCCATTCGCACTCCGGGGGGGGGGGGTCCCCAACCTCCCGGTTTGACCACCTGCAGGCCACTTAGGCCCACGGGTGGAACAGCGGGACAACATCCCGCTGAAATCGGGATGTTGGGGAGGGGTGCATCCTCTATGTGTGGCGTCCCTGTGCGACCGCACTGGTCGAACACCCCTAGAGCCGGCCCTGCTAACCATTACACCGTCTGTGCTGCTCATAGACAAAGAATACAACATGGAAATTTACCAAGAATCATGTTTGCAAACACGATCGTACATGTAGCAAACTTGTGCCAAAATAGAAGTTTGAAATGCTGTGCACTGACACGCCACTGACACTCCCATGACACGCCCACTGGATGGAACAATTTTGTATGCACTGCTAGCTACCTGCTAGTCACTGCCCGGGAACGCCCAGCACTTTTCCACCAGCTTTCCGATACCATCTGCCCCCAACACTACAGCACCTCTGTGTGTATAATCTGTGTAACGCATGCGTCAGAATGTTTTATGCATGTACAACTGCAGCTAATCGCTCAAGCCCCTATGTTCACTTAAGTATGCAACTGTGCTGTTTTCAACCAAAATTCCAATTCTGTAGAAATCATTGTGCAAATTGGTAGACTGCATGCTATAGAATTGCATATCAGCTGGATGAGACTGCACACATGTCTTGTCAAATTGTAGACTGCACCCTATAGAAAGCATCTCAACTACTCACTACAGCGGCACCTCATCTTGCATCAACTTTTCTTTTTAGGTGAGTTCCGGTACCAGCACAGGGCACCACAGGTCAGGGGGCACTGTTTGGGCCTGTCAATTGTCCTGTTTATTATCACTCTTACTTGTAGCTTTCTCTTCTTGTATCCCCAGCATCTCTTGGCCTCCCCTATCGCTTCCCTGGCCCCTCCCCATGAGGCCATGGCCCTCTCTCAGGTGCACTATATTATGTCCCTATTTATCCCCAGCATCTCTTGGCCTCCCCTATCGCTTCCCTGGCCCCTCCCCATGAGGCCATGGCCCTCTCTCAGGTGCACTATATTATGTCCCTATTTATCCCCAGCATCTCCTGGCCTCTCCTATCTCTTCCCTGGCCCTTCCCCATGAGGCCATGGCCCTCTCTCAGGTGCACTATATTATGTCCCTATTTATCCCCAGCATCTCCTGGCCTCCGCTATCTCTTCCCTGGCCATTCCCCATGAGGCCATGGCCCTCTCTCAGGTGCACTATATTATGTCCCTATTTATCCCCAGCATCTCCTGGCCTCTCCTATCTCTTCCCTGGCCCTTCTCCATGAGGCCATGGCCCTCTCTCAGGTGCACTATATTATGTCCCTATTTATCCCCAGCATCTCCTGGCCTCCGCTATTGCTTCCCTTGCCCGTCCCCATGAGGCCATGGCCCTCTCTCAGGTGCACTATATTATGTCCCTATTTATCCCCCGCATCTCCTGGCCTCCCCTATCTCTTCCCTGGCCCTTCCCCATGAGGCCATGGCCCTCAGGTGCACTATATTATGTCCCTATTTATCCCCAGCATCTCCTGGCAGCCCCTATCTCTTCCCTGGCCCTTCCCCATGAGGCCATGGCCCTCTCTCAGGTGCACTATATTATGTCCCTATTTATCCCCATCATCTCCTGGCCTCCCCTATCTCTTCCCCGGCCCTTCCCCATGAGGCCATGGCCCTCTCTCAGGTGCACTATATTATGTCCCTATTTATCCCCAGCATCTCCTGGCCTCCCCTATCTCTTCCCTGGCCCTTCCCCATGAGGCCATGGCCCTCTCTCAGGTGCACTATATTATGTCCCTATTTATCCCCAGCATCTCCTGGCTTCCGCTATCGCTTCCCTGGCCCTTCCCCATGAGGCCATGGCCCTCTCTCAGGAGCACTATATTATGTCCCTATTTATCCCCAGCATCTCCTGGCCTCCCCTATCTCTTCCCTGGCCCTTCCCCATGAGGCCATGGCCTTCTCTCAGGGGCACAATATTATGTCCCTATTTATCCCCAGCATCTCCTGGCCTCCCCTATCGCTTCCCTGGCCCTTCCCCATGAGGCCATGGCCCTCTCTCAGGAGCACTATATTATGTCCCTATTTATCCCCAGCATCTCCTGGCCTCCCCTATCTCTTCCCTGGCCCTTCCCCATGAGGCCATGGCCCTCAGGTGCACTATATTATGTCCCTATTTATCCCCAGCATCTCCTGGCCTCCCCTATCTCTTCCCTGGCCCTTCCCCATGAGGCCATGGCCCTCTCTCATGTGCTCTATACTATGTCCCTATTTATCCCCAGCATCTCCTGGCTTCCCCTATCGCTTCCCTGGCCCTTCCCCATGAGGCCATGGCCCTCTCTCAGGTGCACTATACTATGTCCCTATTTATCCCCAGCATCTCCAGGCCTCTCCTATCTCTTCCCTGGCCCTTCCCCATGAGGCCATGGCCCGCTCTCATGTGCACTATATTATGTCCCTATTTATCCCCAGCATCTCCTGGCCTCCGCTATCTCTTCCCTAGCCCTTCCCCATGAGGCCATGGCCCTCTCTCAGGTGCACTATATTATGTCCCTATTTATCCCCAGCATCTCCTGGCCTCCCATATCTCTTCCCTGGCCCTTCCCCATGAGGCCATGGCCCTCAGGTGCACTATATTATGTCCCTATTTATCCCCAGCATCTCCTGGCCTCCCCTATCTCTTCCCTGGCCCTTGCCCATGAGGCCATGGCCCTCTCTCAGGTGCACTATATTATGTCCCTATTTATCCCCAGCCTCTCCTGGCCTCCCCTATCTCTTCCCTGGCCCTTCCCCATGAGGCCATGGCCCTCTCTCAGGTGCACTATATTATGTCCCTATTTATCCCCAGCATCTCCTGGCCTCCCCTATCTCTTCCCCGGCCCTTCCCCATGAGGCCATGGCCCTCTCTCAGGTGCACTATATTATGTCCCTATTTATCCCCAGCATCTCCTGGCCTCCCCTATCTCTTCCCTGGCCCATCCCCATGAGGCCATGGCCCTCTCTCAGGTGCACTATATTATGTCCCTATTTATCCCCAGCATCTCCTGGCCTCCGCTATCTCTTCCCTGGCCCTTCCCCATGAGGCCATGGCCCTCTCTCAGGTGCACTATACTATGTCCCTATTTATCCCCAGCATCTCCTGGCTTCCCCTATCTCTTCCCTGGCCCTTCCCCATGAGGCCATGGCCCTCTCTCAGGTGCACTATACTATGTCCCTATTTATCCCCAGCATCTCCTGGCTTCCCCTATCTCTTCCCTGGCCCTTCCCCATGAGGCCATGGCCCTCTCTCAGGTGCACTATACTATGTCCCTATTTATCCCCAGCATCTCCTGGCCTCCCCTATCTCTTCCCTGGCCCTTCCCCATGAGGCCATGGCCCTCTCTCAGGGGCACAATATTATGTCCCTATTTATCCCCAGCATCTCCTGGCCTCCCCTATCGCTTCCCTGGCCCTTCCCCATGAGGCCATGGCCCTCTCTCAGGTGCACTATACTATGTCCCTATTTATCCCCAGCATCTCCTGGCTTCCCCTATCGCTTCCCTGGCCCTTCCCCATGAGGCCATGGCCCTCTCTCAGGTGCACTATACTATGTCCCTATTTATCCCCAGCATCTCCTGGCCTCTCCTATCTCTTCCCTGGCCCTTCCCCATGAGGCCATGGCCCTCTCTCAGGTGCACTATATTATGTCCCTATTTATCCCCAGCATCTCCTGGCCTCCGCTATCTCTTCCCTGGCCCTTCCCCATGAGGCCATGGCCCTCTCTCAGGTGCTCTATATTATGTCCCTATTTATCCCCAGCATCTCCTGGCCTCCCCTATCTCTTCCCTGGCCCTTCCCCATGAGGCCATGGCCCTCAGGTGCACTATATTATGTCCCTATTTATCCCCAGCATCTCCTGGCCTCCCCTATCTCTTCCCCTGCCCTTCCCCATGAGGCCATGGCCCTCTCTCAGGTGCACTATATTATGTCCCTATTTATCCCCAGCATCTCCTGGCCTCCCCTATCTCTTCCCTGGCCCTTCCCCATGAGGCCATGGCCCTCTCTCAGGTGCACTATATTATGTCCCTATTTATCCCCAGCATCTCCTGGCTTCCGCTATCGCTTCCCTGGCCCTTCCCCATGAGGCCATGGCCCTCTCTCAGGTGCACTATACTATGTCCCTATTTATCCCCAGCATCTCCAGGCTTCCCCTATCTCTTCCCTGGCCCTTCCCCATGAGGCCATGGCCCTCTCTCAGGTGCACTATACTATGTCCCTATTTATCCCCAGCTTCTCCTGGCCTCTCCTATCTCTTCCCTGGCCCTTCCCCATGAGGCCATGGCCCTCTCTCAGGTGCACTATATTTTGTCCCTATTTATCCCCAGCATCTCCTGGCCTCCCCTATCTCTTCCCTGGCCCTTCCCCATGAGGCCATGGCCCTCTCTCAGGGGCACAATATTATGTCCCTATTTATCCCCAGCATCTCCTGGCCTCCCCTATCGCTTCCCTGGCCCTTCCCCATGAGGCCATGGCCCTCTCTCAGGAGCACTATATTATGTCCCTATTTATCCCCAGCATCTCCTGGCCTCCCCTATCTCTTCCCTGGCCCTTCCCCATGAGGCCATGGCCTTCTCTCTGGTGCACTATATTATGTCCCTATTTATCCCCAGCATCTCCTGGCCTCCCCTATCTCTTCCCTGGCCCTTCCCCATGAGGCCATGGCCCTCTCTCAGGTGCACTATACTATGTCCCTATTTATCCCCAGCATCTCCTGGCCTCCCCTATCTCTTCCCTGGCCCTTCCCCATGAGGCCATGGCCCTCTCTCAGGGGCACAATATTATGTCCCTATTTATCCCCAGCATCTCCTGGCCTCCCCTATCGCTTCCCTGGCCCTTCCCCATGAGGCCATGGCCCTCTCTCAGGTGCACTATACTATGTCCCTATTTATCCCCAGCATCTCCTGGCTTCCCCTATCGCTTCCCTGGCCCTTCCCCATGAGGCCATGGCCCTCTCTCAGGTGCACTATACTATGTCCCTATTTATCCCCAGCATCTCCTGGCCTCTCCTATCTCTTCCCTGGCCCTTCCCCATGAGGCCATGGCCCTCTCTCAGGTGCACTATATTATGTCCCTATTTATCCCCAGCATCTCCTGGCCTCCGCTATCTCTTCCCTGGCCCTTCCCCATGAGGCCATGGCCCTCTCTCAGGTGCTCTATATTATGTCCCTATTTATCCCCAGCATCTCCTGGCCTCCCCTATCTCTTCCCTGGCCCTTCCCCATGAGGCCATGGCCCTCAGGTGCACTATATTATGTCCCTATTTATCCCCAGCATCTCCTGGCCTCCCCTATCTCTTCCCCTGCCCTTCCCCATGAGGCCATGGCCCTCTCTCAGGTGCACTATATTATGTCCCTATTTATCCCCAGCATCTCCTGGCCTCCCCTATCTCTTCCCTGGCCCTTCCCCATGAGGCCATGGCCCTCTCTCAGGTGCACTATATTATGTCCCTATTTATCCCCAGCATCTCCTGGCTTCCGCTATCGCTTCCCTGGCCCTTCCCCATGAGGCCATGGCCCTCTCTCAGGTGCACTATACTATGTCCCTATTTATCCCCAGCATCTCCAGGCTTCCCCTATCTCTTCCCTGGCCCTTCCCCATGAGGCCATGGCCCTCTCTCAGGTGCACTATACTATGTCCCTATTTATCCCCAGCTTCTCCTGGCCTCTCCTATCTCTTCCCTGGCCCTTCCCCATGAGGCCATGGCCCTCTCTCAGGTGCACTATATTTTGTCCCTATTTATCCCCAGCATCTCCTGGCCTCCCCTATCTCTTCCCTGGCCCTTCCCCATGAGGCCATGGCCCTCTCTCAGGGGCACAATATTATGTCCCTATTTATCCCCAGCATCTCCTGGCCTCCCCTATCGCTTCCCTGGCCCTTCCCCATGAGGCCATGGCCCTCTCTCAGGAACACTATATTATGTCCCTATTTATCCCCAGCATCTCCTGGCCTCCCCTATCTCTTCCCTGGCCCTTCCCCATGAGGCCATGGCCTTCTCTCTGGTGCACTATATTATGTCCCTATTTATCCCCAGCATCTCCTGGCCTCCCCTATCTCTTCCCTGGCCCTTCCCCATGAGGCCATGGCCCTCTCTCAGATGCACTATATTATGTCCCTATTTATCCCCAGCATCTCCTGGCCTCCCCTATCTCTTCCCCGGCCCTTCCCCATGAGGCCATGGCCCTCTCTCAGGTGCACTATATTATGTCCCTATTTATCCCCAGCATCTCCTGGCCTCCCCTATCTCTTCCCTGGCCCTTCCCCATGAGGCCATGGCCCTCTCTCATGTGCTCTATACTATGTCCCTAATTATTCCCAGCATCTCCTGGCTTCCCCTATCGCTTCCCTGGCCCTTCCCCATGAGGCCATGGCCCTCTCTCAGGTGCACTATACTATGTCCCTATTTATCCCCAGCATCTCCAGGCCTCTCCTATCTCTTCCCTGGTCCTTCCCCATGAGGCCATGGCCCTCTCTCATGTGCACTATATTATGTCCCTATTTATCCCCAGCATCTCCTGGCCTCCGCTATCTCTTCCCTGGCCCTTCCCCATGAGGCCATGGCCCTCTCTCAGGTGCACTATATTATGTCCCTATTTATCCCCAGCATCTCCTGGCCTCCCATATCTCTTCCCTGGCCCTTCCCCATGAGGCCATGGCCCTCAGGTGCACTATATTATGTCCCTATTTATCCCCAGCATCTCCTGGCCTCCCCTATCTCTTCCCTGGCCCTTCCCCATGAGGCCATGGCCCTCTCTCAGGTGCAGTATATTATGTCCCTATTTATCCCCAGCCTCTCCTGGCCTCCCCTATCTCTTCCCCGGCCCTTCCCCATGAGGCCATGGCCCTCTCTCAGGTGCACTATATTATGTCCCTATTTATCCCCAGCATCTCCTGGTCTCCGCTATCTCTTCCCTGGCCCTTCCCCATGAGGCCATGGCCCTCTCTCAGGTGCACTATATTATGTCCCTATTTATCCCCAGCATCTCCTGGCCTCCGCTATCTCTTCCCTGGCCCTTCCCCATGAGGCCATGGCCCTCTCTCAGGTGCACTATACTATGTCCCTATTTATCCCCAGCATCTCCTGACTTCCCCTATTGCTTCCCTGGCCCTTCCCCATGAGGCCATGGCCCTCTCTCAGGTGCACTATACTATGTCCCTATTTATCCCCAGCATCTCCTGGCCTCTCCTATCTCTTCCCCGGCCCTTCCCCATGAGGCCATGGCCCTCTCTCAGGTGCACTATATTATGTCTCTATTTATCCCCAGCATCTCCTGGCCTCCGCTATCTCTTCCCTGGCCCTTCCCCATGAGGCCATGGCCCTCTCTCAGGTGCACTATATTATGTCCCTATTTATCCCCAGCATCTCCTGGCCTCCCCTATCTCTTCCCTGGCCCTTCCCCATGAGGCCATGGCCCTCTCTCAGGTGCACTATGGTATGTCCCTATTTATCCCCAGCATCTCCTGGCCTCCCCTATCTCTTCCCCGGCCCTTCCCCATGAGGCCATGGCCCTCTCTCAGGTGCACTATATTATGTCCCTATTTATCCCCAGCATCTCCTGGCCTCCCCTATCTCTTCCCTGGCCCTTCCCCATGAGGCCATGGCCCTCTCTCAGGTGCACTATACTATGTCCCTATTTATCCCCAGCATCTCCTTGCTTCCCCTATCGCTTCCCTGGCCCTTCCCCATGAGGCCATGGCCCTCTCTCAGGTGCACTATACTATGTCCCTATTTATCCCCAGCATCTCCTGGCCTCTCCTATCTCTTCCCTGGCCCTTCCCCATGAGGCCATGGCCCTCTCTCAGGTGCACTATATTATGTCCCTATTTATCCCCAGCATCTCCTGGCCTCCGCTATCTCTTCCCTGGCCCTTCCCCATGAGGCCATGGCCCTCTCTCAGGTGCACTATATTATGTCCCTATTTATCCCCAGCATCTCCTGGCCTCCCCTATCTCTTCCCTGGCCCTTCTCCATGAGGCCATGGCCCTCTCTCAGGTGCACTATATTATGTCCCTATTTATCCCCAGCATCTCCTGGCCTCCCCTATTGCTTCCCTGGCCCTTCCCCATGAGGCCATGGCCCTCTCTCAGGTGCCCTATATTATGTCCCTATTTATCCCCAGCATCTCCTGGCCTCCCCTATCTCTTCCCTGGCCCTTCCCCATGAGGCCATGGCCCTCAGGTGCACTATATTATGTCCCTATTTATCCCCAGCATCTCCTCGCCTCCCCTATCTCTTCCCTGGCCCTTCCCCATGAGGCCATGGCCCTCTCTCAGGTGCACTATATTATGTCCCTATTTATCCCCAGCATCTCCTGGCCTCCCCTATCTCTTCCCCGGCCCTTCCCCATGAGGCCATGGCCCTCTCTCAGGTGCACTATACTATGTCCCTATTTATCCCCAGCATCTCCTGGCTTCCCCTATCGCTTCCCTGGCCCTTCCCCATGAGGCCATGGCCCTCTCTCAGGTGCACTATACTATGTCTCTATTTATCCCCAGCATCTCCTGGCCTCTCCTATCTCTTCCCTGGCCCTTCCCCATGAGGCCATGGCCCTCTCTCAGGTGCACTATATTATGTCCCTATTTATGCCCAGCACCTCCTGGCCTCCGCTATCTCTTCCCTGGCCCTTCCCCATGAGGCCATGGCCCTCTCTCAGGTGCACTATACTATGTCCCTATTTATCCCCAGCATCTCCTGGCTTCCCCTATCGCTTCCCTGGCCCTTCCCCATGAGGCCATGGCCCTCTCTCAGGTGCACTATACTATGTCCCTATTTATCCCCAGCATCTCCTGGCCTCTCCTATCTCTTCCCTGGCCCTTCCCCATGAGGCCATTGCCCTCTCTCAGGTGCACTATATTATGTCCTTATTTATCCCCAGCATCTCCTGGCCTCCCCTATCTCTTCCCTGGCCCTTCTCCATGAGGCCATGGCCCTCTCTCAGGTGCACTATATTATGTCCCTATTTATCCCCAGCATCTCCTGGCCTCCCCTATCGCTTCCCTGGCCCTTCCCCATGAGGCCATGGCCCTCTCTCAGGTGCACTATATTATGTCTCTATTTATCCCCAGCATCTCCTGGCCTCCGCTATCTCTTCCCTGGCCATTCCCCATGAGGCCATGGCCCTCTCTCAGGTGCACTATATTATGTCCCTATTTATCCCCAGCATCTCCTGGCCTCCCCTATCTCTTCCCTGGCCCTTCTCCATGAGGCCATGGCCCTCTCTCAGGTGCACTATATTATGTCCCTATTTATCCCCAGCATCTCCTGGCCTCCCCTATCACTTCCCTGGCCCTTCCCCATGACGCCATGGCCCTCTCTCAGGTGCACTATATTATGTCCCTATTTATCCCCAGCATCTCCTGGCCTCTCCTATCTCTTCCCTGGCCTTTCCCCATGAGGACATGGCCCTCTCTCAGGTGCACTATATTATGTCCCTATTTATCCCCAGCATCTCCTGGCCTCCCCTATCTCTTCCCTGGCCCTTCCCCATGAGACCATGGCCCTCTCTCAGGTGCACTATATTATGTCCCTATTAAAAAAATGGGGGAAGGGGGGCGCCAATGCTCTCTCTGACACAGGGCACCAAAACGTCTAGTTACGGCTCTGCTTATTGCCATATGCTTATGTACCCAGGTTAGTATGTTTTATATTATATATGTTATATTACTTTCTGCAGGATCAGCATTTGCAGTGTCAACATCTATACGTGGCTGCAGCACAAGTAACTTGTGCGACGTCCCTCCAACGAAGAAGACAATGAAAGCACACACAGTTATAATATATTCCACATGTACGGATGGAAGTTCTGGTCTCCACTGTCATTGGTTTTTGCTTCTTATTTCAGTCAGTCTCCTTTTAATGTTCATTTGATCAAGTCAACAGGCCGGACAATTGCCACATCTATAAAAAAGCGTCAGATGGAACATATCACATTCAGGATGCTGGTTACGACAATGGAACTGATTATAACTGGAGATATAACTTTAGCAAATGTCAAATGTGTAACATATTATACTACCAGCAGGTACAGTGCAGTAGTGTTGCATCAGATCGGCAAAAAAAAAAAAAAACCTGCCATAAACAATTACCTGCGATCTCATTTACCGCGTGCACTTATTGTGTGGTACCAAACACATTTTATTTTTGCACACCAGCCTCTCGCGGGTCTGCCCTGCAGGCATTTAATAACCGTTATTTAACATGTAATGATTCAACACAGTCCCTGGCCCAGCTGATGTTAGAATCTATGGCCCCCATATACTACCGAGTTTTATCACCAAAACGAGTGATAAATGTAACTGTGTATGATATATGGTGCTCCAGCCAATCACAGCTCCCAACTGTCAACTGTTAGATATATGACAGCTGGGAGCTGGGATTGGCTGGAGCACCATTTATCATACACAGTGACATTTATCACTCGTTTTGGTGATAAAACTCGTTAGTAAATGGGGGCCTATATTTCCTATTTGACATACACCCACCAGGGTTATTATTGTCAAAAGCCTATTAACACATCTCAGAGGTGTTACTGGGTCTGGTGACACCCGGTGCGCTCTCTGTCTGTCCCAGCTGTCCCTGTGCGCCGAAAGGCGTGCTCGTGCCCGAAAAGGGGGGAGTGACCTAAAGTAAAGGGACATGGTCTCGTGGGGTCCTGATGACATCACTCTGGGGGCAGCCCAGCATCACCGGAGATGTTGGGCTGCCCCCCGGAGACTGGGCTGTTGGCTCCTGTTCTATGACAGGAGTCAGGTGCTGCAGGAGAATGTCACGCTGCGGCACCCGGCTTCCTGTCACTGCAGAGGAGCCGGCATTTTGGTGTTACACCTTCCGAGGGTGACACCTGGGTGCGGCCCGCTCCCCTCTCATGATGCCACTGACACATCTGTATGTTTTTGTAGTGTTGGAGCACCTGGAGGAGACCCACACAGACATGCAGAGGGCATACAAACTGCCCACATATAGGTCTCTGTTTGGAAAACCCACAACCCCATACCTTTGAGGGGGCAATACTAACCACTGTGCCACTTCTAACACCAATGGGTTTGCTACTGAGACACCCGGTAGCTGCGGCTCTAATCCTCTGCAGTGCACTGACAGTTACACCATCAAGCAGACATCAGCCGCTACCCTGTGGTTGCTCGGAATGTTCGACTGTACATATCCGACGGTGCCAGTGGACCTGCATCTTTTGATGCAGTCCCTCAACCCGGCATGCCAACAATACACCCGCCGACATGCCCGGCAAAAGAAAGCCACCCGCCCCAGTCACTGCCCAGAAGCACCTATCGAAATTGCATGGATCTCCATGCAATTCCAATATATCTCCTCCAACGGTAACCATGGAGACGCATACACAGCGCATCTCGGACGCATCCGTCCACCTCATGAATCAGGCTCATGCTGCTTAATTCAGCCCCATTTATAGCCTCCAATCATAATGCGAGCGAGGGGGCGTGTTTTACAATGGACAAAATTCACCCACAAATGCCGTTTTTATCGGCATGTACTATTCATAGACTTTATAAATTAAATGCAAGTTTTAAGGTACAGTAAGTACATTTATTTTATTACAGTACATGTACATATAACTAATGAATTTGGATGCAGAGAACAATTTCGGAGGACATTCCTGGATGGTACCAGGGTGCTGGCCAGCCAGACGCGGGCGTATCACGGTCAGCGACTACATCTCTTGCCGCAGACACCGTCGTTTATGTTCAGTTGGAGATTCTGTGCCTCCCTAGGGCTTGTGTAATCTCTGATGGTGCGACCTATGACCAGCCGATGGTAGGTTTTAGTACGCACAGCGGCGGATTAGCACCACAGCCTGATGGCATCTGTGAAGGAAGTCCACCGGGCACGACATTAGCATAAATACACAGTCGCGCTGCGGCAAAAGTCGTAGTCACGGCCACAATAGCATCCTCCTCTAAATTAGGCCCAGACTGCGTCCACCATTGCTACAATACAAGTATATTCCAATGACTAAAATGCACCTATTTACAATGCAATTATTTATCTGCCATTCTTTATAGTCTTCATGGTATTTGTATATCTGCTGATGATGTATTAGAATAGGGTGGAGTCTGTTGGCCGAGGAAAAGGAAAACACTCGTTTTGGTTCACTCTTTTTTTTGCATAAAATAAAGTTAAAACATAACTTTTTAATTCAAATATTTAAAATGATTCTGGTAATATCACATAGACATAGGATGGGTTCGGTTTAGCATTAGAGGCTAAGGCATTCTTACCTACTCTCCTGAAATGGTCGAGAGCCTCCCGAAAATCGGGTTGCGCTCCCGACCACCCGGAAGACTAGGCAAGTCTCCCGGAACCAGCCGCAGCCAGCCCGCATCCCCTGTTGCCGGCCACTTAGTATGCAGTCCAGGGGATCAGATGACGCAATTTGCGTTAAATCGTGTCATCGAAGCCCCGCCACCCGCTGTACAGTGCCTGTATTTCGGCCTCTGCATAGCAGGGGGCGGAGCCACGATGATGCGATTGAGCCACCGCGCCGCCCCCCCCCCCCGTTCCGCCCACCTGCTGTGTACAGAGAGTCGACCAGGCTGTCCCCTCCCGGAAGGGACAGCCTAAAGGTAGGCAAGTATGGGCTAAGGTTAGGCACTAGTGCAGCGATTCCCAACCTCGGTCCTCAAGGCACACTGACAGTCCAGATTTTAGTGATATCCATGCCTGAGCACAGATGGTTAAATCAAAATAACTGAGGTACTAATTAAGACACCTGTGCTCAAGTATGGCTGTCCATGAAACCTGGACTGTTAGTGTGCCTTGAGGACCATGGTTGGGAACCCCTGTACTAGGGAGAGGGTTAGAGGTTTGGGTTAAGCAACTTACCTTTGGGCATCAGGATTCTGATAACTGACATCCCCACCGACGGGATCCATACCCAACCCCATAAAACTTATTATTATATATGTTTTACTCAATAGATGAAATAAATGCTGGTAAATGTGGATATTTATCTTGTTTTGATTTGTGCAGCTCATATCTGTTCTATCTTTATTGGAATTTAGTGTGTTACTAGCAATATATCCAACTGATTACAAATTAATGTTTGATATTGCGAATACTCCGATACTAATATATTGAAGCCAAATTATCATACCCAATTGACATACCAATATACATACAGCAATGCGATTCCCTGATTTGTTGAGAGATTCATATCACATGAGTTGATTATAACTAGAGATGTGCGGGTTCGGTTTTATTCGGTTATCGCCAAATTATCGCAAGTTTGGATTAGTTCGTATCTATCTTATTGGCTATCCAAAATACGTGACAGCCGGATAGCCAATATGATGCCGTTTTTGAGATCCGAACATATCTGAGGAAAACCGAACCGCACATCTCTAATTATAACCAGTGTTTAAGATGCAATGCGTTATAATTTTATCCTGGTACTTAGATGATACATACATATGTGCCTCTGAATTAGAGATGTTCGGATCCGAATTTCTGAAATGCAAACAAATTTAGGGGTTCCGAGTAGAACCGGAGCAAGGTTCAGATTCACTTTTGTCTCCTGGTTCAATCCGAGTCCCGGTTCGGATTTGTTGCCGGTTCAGATTTAAAAAAACAAATTCTGGTTTTGGATTTGGACATTTTAGCTGTTTTTATCCGAATCCAAAACACAAAGCTGAATCCAGATGGAAAACCAAAATACAGGGGTCCGCACACATCTCTACTCTGAATATAAACCACCATAGATTTGGGTATAAGCTAAGCACAAGCCGTACAGTATAAGTATATTGCCATCTAATGTGAATCTATAACCACATATAACATGAGTCATAAAATCACTTTAGTTCTAGGAGCAAACAATATTTTGCTGCGATTCTCTGGTAAGTAGCAGATAAATACAGGGTTGTCTTAACAGCAGTGTTGGGCCCTGGACAAAACAATGCAATGGGGCCCCTACCCACCCATTTACAGGAAAAAAATGTAATTGGTCCATACAGAAGAATATTTTAAGAGAGCTACTTCCATTTATATAAACACATCCAGTAGCCTACAGGAAGCTCTACAATGCTAGTAAAAAAAAAAGTCTTGTGAAAAAACAGATAGTTTGTAAAACACTGGCGACTATGTAACCTCACATAGTGACAACGCCAAATAACGGGAAGCAATCGGGAAGCCGACTCCCTAAATACCGGCAGCCGGCATCCCGACTGTCTTATCCCGGCATGGGTGAAATGCCGGGCGTCTAGATGTAGACGCCCGCATTTCCCCGACGCCGGGAGACCGGCGCCCGGCATCACGATCGTAGTGATGCCGGGCGCCGTGGGGGTGGAGGGTTAGGTTTAGGGCTCCCGGGGGGGACTTAGGGTTAGGCACCCCCCCGGGAGGGTTAGGTTTATGCTAGGGGGAGGGAGGGTTAGGGTTAGGCTACGGGGGAGGGAGGGTTAGGGTTAGGCACCCCCGGGGGGGACTTAGGTTTAGGCAGCGGGGAAGGGGGTGGTTAGGGTTAGGCACTTAGAGGGGGGATTAGGGTTAGGCACTTGGGGGGGAAGTTATTGTTAGGCACCCCTAAGGAGGGTTAGGGTTAGGGGGGTTAGGTTAGGTTAGTGGATACTTACCTATCCACGATCGGGATTTCCAGCGCTGTCAGGCTTCCGCTGCTTCTAACTCTGCTCCTGTCGGGCTGCCGCTGACGGGAATCGCCCATGCGGCCGGCGGTATATCATACCCATTCCCAAATAACACAGGTTTTATATAAGTGGATTTTTCAACATGGCAGGTGTTTGAAAATAGTTACGTTCTATGAACAGTTTCTATTTCCTACTTATGGAAACTTTTTAAAATGTCCTACTTTTTAGCTTCAATGAGCAAAGCATGTCCTGATTTCCGGTGGGTAAAGGAGTATTACCCTATCTGACTGGGGACGTCGTTGCAATTAAGATTTAGGGCTGGAGTCAATTAGCCGCGAATAGCCACGTTTTGGCGTGAAGCATTTGCAGATGCAAACTTTTCGCATAAAAATTCGCATTGTGCAAACCTATTGCCGAAGTTTTCGCACATGCGAAAACTCCATAGACAAAAAATGGTGAAAAGTTTTCACCATCACAGACCAGGTGAAAAAAAAAAATTACAAAATTAAAAATGTGTCAGAACCACTTGGGTACCCCCCCTAAAGACAAATTAGGCAAAAATATTTTTTAAATTAGCTTAATGTGCCCAATAATTACGTAATTTTTGGGGTGAAAAAATTAAAAGTGTTGGAAAATGTGTTTAAATAGTGGGTCTGTTATATTGGGGGAGCTGTACGGATGGCACAGGTATATGGGGGTGCTGTATGGATGGGACAGGTATATGGGGGTCTGGATGGATGGCACAGGTATATGGGGGTGCTGTACGGATGGCAAAGGTATATGGGGTGCTGTATGGATGACACAGGTATAAGGGCATGCAGTATGGATGGGACAGGTATATGGGGGTGCTGTATGGATGGGACAGGTATATGGGGTGCTGTATGGATGGGACAGGTATATGGGGGAGCTGTATGGATGGGAAAGCTATAAGGGAATGCTGTATGGATGGCACAGGTATATGGGGTGCTGTATGGATGGCACAGGCATATGGGGTGCTGTATGGATGGGACAGGTATATGGGGGTGCTGTCTGGGAGGCACAGGTATATGGGGGGACAGGTATATGGGGGAGCTGTAGGAATCGCCAGGTATATGGGGGGGCTGTATGGATGGGACAGGCATATCGGGGTGCTGTATGGATGGGACAGGTATATGGGGGAGCTCTATGAATCAACAGGTATATGGGGGTGCTGTATGGATGGCACAGGTATATGGGGGTGATGTATGGATGACACAGGTATAAGTGAGTGCTGTATGAATGGCACAGGTATAAGTGAGTGCTGTATGGATAATACAGGTATATGGGGAGCTGTATGGATGGGACAGGTATATGGGGGTGCTGTCTGGAAGGCACAGGTATACGGGGGGACAGGTATATGGGGGAGCTGTATGAATCGACAGGTATATGGGGGTGCTGTATGGATGGGACAGGTATATGGGGGTGCTGTATGGATGGCACAGGTATATGGGGGTGCTGTATGGATGGGACAGGTATATGGGGGTGCTGTCTGGAAGGCACAGGTATACGGGGGGACAGGTATATGGGGGAGCTGTAGGAATCGACAGGTATATGGGGGGGCTGTATGGATGGGACAGGCATATCGGGGTGCTGTATGGATGGGACAGGTATATGGGGAGCTCTATGAATCGACAGGTATATGGGGGTGCTGTATGGATGGGACAGGTGTATGGGGGTGCAGTATGGATGGCAAAGGTATATGGGGTGCTGTATGGATGACACAGGTATAAGGGCATGCAGTATGGATGGGACAGGTATATGGGGGTGCTGTATGGATGGGAAAGGTATATTGGGTGCTGTATGGATGGGACAGGTATATGGGGAGCTCTATGAATCGACAGGTATATGGGGGTGCTGTATGGATGGCACAGGTATATGGGTGTGATGTATGGATGACACAGGTATAAGTGAGTGCTCTATGAATTGCACTGGTATAAGTGAGTGCTGTATGTATATGGGGAGTGAGTGCTGTAGGTATATGGGGAGCTGTATGGATGGGACAGGTATATGGGGGTGCTGTCTGGAAGGCAAAGGTATATGGGGGGACAGGTATATGGGGGAGCTGTATGAATCGACAGGCATATGGGGGTGCTGTATGGATGGGACAGGTATATGGGGGTGCTGTATGGATGGCACAGGTATATGGGGGTGCTGTATGGATGGGACAGGTATATGGGGGTGCTGTGTGGATGGCACAGGTATACGGGGGTGCTGTATGGATGGGACAGGTATATGAGGGTGCTGTATGGATGGGACAGGTGTATGGGGGTGCAGTATGGATGGCAAAGGTATATGGGGTGCTGTATGGATGACACAGGTATAAAGGCATGCAGTATGGATGGGACAGGTATATGGGGGTGCTGTATGAATGGGAAAGGTATATTGGGTGCTGTATGGATGGCACAAGTATATGGGGTGCTGTATGGAAGGAACAGATATATGGGGTCCTCTACGGATGGGACAGGTATATGGGGGTGCAGTATGGATGGCACAGGTATATGGGGCTGCTCTATGGATGGGACAGGTATATGGGGGAGCTGTATGGATAAGACAGGTATATGGGGGAGCTATATGGATGACAAAGGTATATGGGGGTGCTGTATGGATGGGATAGGTATATGGGGGTGCTGTATGGATGGGACTGGTTTATGGGGGTGCTGTATGGATGGGAAAGCTATAAGGGAATGCTGTATGGATGGCACAGGTATATGGGGTGCTGTATGGATGGGATAGGTATAGGGGGTGCTGTATGGATGGGACAAGCATATGGGGGTGCTGTATGGATGGCACAGGTATATGGGGGTGCTGTATGGATGGCACAGGTATATGGTGGTGATGTATGGATGACACAGGTATAAGGGAGTGCTGTATGAATGGCACAGGTATAAGGGGGTGCTGTATGGATAACACAGGAATATGGGGAGCTGTATGGATGGGACAGGCATATGGGGGTGCTGTATGGATGGCACAGGGATATGGGGGTGCTGTATGGATGGGACAGGTATATGAGGGTGCTGTATGGATGGGACAGCTATAAGGGAATGCTGTATGGATGGCACAGGTATATGGGGGTGCTGTATGGATGTTGTAGGCATATGGGGTGCTGTATGGATGAGACAGGTATATGGGGGAGCTGTATGGATGGGAAAGCTATAAGGGAATGCTGTATGGATGGCACAGGTATATGGGGTGCTGAATGGATGGCTCAGGCATATGGGGTGCTGTATGGATGGGACAGGTATATGGGGGTGCTGTTTGGGAGGCACAGGTATATGGGGGGACAGGTATATGGGGGAGCTGTAGGAATCGACAGGTATATGGGGGTGCTGTATGGATGGGACAGGTATATGAGGGTGCTGTATGGATGGGACAGGTGTATGGGGGTGCTGTATGGATGGGACAGGTATATGGGGGTGCTGTATGGATGGCACAGGTATATGGGGGTGCTGTATGGATGGGACAGGTATATGGGGGTGCTGTCTGGAAGGCACAGGTATATGGGGGGACAGGTATATGGGGGAGCTGTAGGAATCGACAGGTATATGGGGGGGCTGTATGGATGGGACAGGCATATCGGGGTGCTGTATGGATGGGACAGGTATATGGGGGAGCTCTATGAATCGACAGGTATATGGGGGTGCTGTATGGATGGCACAGGTATATGGGGGTGATGTAGGGATGATACAGGTATAAGTGAGTGCTGTATGAATGGCACAGGTATAAGTGAGTGCTGTATGGATAATACAGGTATATAGGGAGCTGTATGGATGGGACAGGTATATGGGGGTGCTGTCTGGAAGGCACAGGTATATGAGGGGACAGGTATATGGGGGAGCTGTATGAATCGACAGGTATATAGGGGTGCTGTATGGATGGCACAGGTATATTGGGGTGCTGTATGGATGGGACAGGTATATGGGGATGCTGTATGGATGGCACAGGTATATGGGGGTGCTGTATGGATGGGACAGGTATATGAGGGTGCTGTATGGATGGGACAGGTGTATGGGGGTGCAGTATGGATGGCACTGGTGTATGGGGGTGCTGTATGGATGGCACAGGCGTATGGGGGTGCTGTATGGGGGAGACAGGTATATTGGGTGCTGTATGGATGGCACAGGTATATGGGGGTGCTGGATGGAAGGGACAGGTATATGGGGTGCTGTATGGATTGGAAAGGTATATTGGGTGCTGTATGGATGGCACAGGTATATGGGGGTGCTGTATGGAAGGAACAGATATATGGGGTCCTCTACGGATGGGACAGGTATATGGGGGTGCAGTATGGATGGCACAGGTATATGGGGCTGCTCTATGGATGGGACAGGTATATGGGGGAGCTGTATGGATGAGACAGGTATATGGGGGAGCTATATGGATGACAAAGGTATATGGGGGTGCTGTATGGATGGGATAGGTATATGGGGGTGCTGTATGGATGGGACTGGTTTATGGGGGTGCTGTATGGATGGGAAAGCTATAAGGGAATGCTGTATGGATGGCACAGGTATATGGGGTGCTGTATGGATGGGATAGGTATAGGGGGTGCTGTATGGATGGGACAAGCATATGGGGGTGCTGTATGGATTGCACAGGTATATGGGGGTGCTGTATGGATGGCACAGGTATATGGTGGTGATGTATGGATGACACAGGTATAAAGGAGTGCTGTATGAATGGCACAGGTATAAGGGGGAGCTGTATGGATAACACAGGAATATGGGGAGCTGTATGGATGGGACAGGCATATGGGGGTGCTGTATGGATGGCACAGGGATAAGGGGGTGCTGTATGGATGGGACAGGTATATGAGGGTGCAGTATGGATGGGACAGCTATAAGGGAATGCTGTATGGATGGCACAGGTATATGGGGGTGCTGTATGGATGTCGTGGGCATATGGGGTGCTGTATGGATGAGACAGGTATATTGGGTGCTGTATGGATGGCACAGGTATATGGAGGTGCTGTATGGATGGCACAGGTATATGGGGGTGCTGTATGGAAGGAACAGGAATATGGGGTGCTGTATGGATGGGACAGGTATATGGGGGTGCTGTATGGATGGCACATGTATAAGGTGGTGCTGTCTGGATGGGTCAGGTATATGGGGGAGCTGTATTACTCGATGGTTATATGAGGTGCTGTATGGACGGGATAGGTATATGGAGGTGCTGTATGGATTGGACAGGTATATGGGGGTACTGTATGGATGGGACAGGTATAATGGGGGTGCTGTATGGATGGCACAGGTATATGGGGTGCTATATGGATGGCACAGGTATATGGGGGTGTTATATGGATGGGACAGGTATAAGGCAGTGCTGTATGGATGGGACAGGTATATGGGGGAGCTGTATGAATCGATGGGTATATTGGGTGCAGTACGAATGGGACAGATATATGGGGGAGCTCTATGAATGGGTCAGGTATAAGGGGGTGATGTATTGATGGGACAGGTATATGAAGGGGCTGTATGGAAGGCACAGGTATGTGGGGGAGCTTTATGGATGCACAGGTATATAGGGGAGCTGTATGGATGGCACAGGTATGTGGTGGTGTTGTATGGATGGCACAGGTATGTGGGGGTGTTGTATGGATGGCACAGTTATATGGGGGTGCTATATGGATGGGACAGGTATATTGGGGTGCTATATGGATGGCACAGGTTTATGGAGGTGCTGTATGGATGGGACAGGTATATGGGGGTGCTATATGGATGGCACAGGTATATGTGGGAACTGTATTGATGGCACAGGTAGGGGGAGCTGTAAGAATCGATGGGTATATGGGGTGCTGTATGAATGGGACAAATATAGGGGGGAGCTGTATGGATGGGTCAGGTATATGGAGGTGCTGTATGGGTGGGACAGGTATATGGGGGTGCTATATGGATGGCTCAGGTATATGTGGAAACTGTATGGATGGCACAGGTATATGGAGGTGCTGTATGGATGGCAAAGGTAGATGAGGGAGCTGTATGGATGACACAGGTATATGGGGGAGCTGTATGGATGGCTCAGGTATATAAGGGTGCTGTATGAATAGAACTGTATATTGGGGTGCTGTATGGATGGAACAGATACAAGGGGTGCTGTATGGATGGGATAGGTATAAGGGGGTGCTGTAAGGATGGGCCAGGTATATGGGGTTGCTGTATGGATGGGACAGGTATATGGGGGTGCTGTATGGATGGGACAGGTATATAAGGGTGCTGTATGATTAGAACTGTATATTGGGGTGCTGTATGGATGGAACAGATACAAGGGGGTGCTGTATAAATGGGATAGGTATAAGGGGGTGCTGTAAGGATGGGCCAGGTATATGGGGTTGCTGTATGGATGGGACAGGTATATGGGGGTTCTTTATGGGTGGTACAGGTATATGGGGTGCTGTATGGATGGCACAGGTATATGGGTGTGTTGTATGGGTGGGTCAGGTATATGGGGGCACTGTATGGATGGGACTGGTATATGGGGGTGCTGTATGGAAGGCACAGGTATATGGGGTGCTGTATGGATGGCACATTTATATGGGTGTGTTGTATGGGTGGGACAGGTATATGGGGGCACTGTATGGATGGGACAGGTATATGGAGGTGCTGTATGGATGGCACAGGTATATGGGGCTGCTCTTTGGATGGGACAGGTATATGGGGGAGCTGTATGGATGAGACAGGTATACGGGAGTGCTGTATGGATGGGATAGGTATATGCGGGTGCTGTATGAATGGAACTGGTTTATAGGGGTGCTGTAAGATTGGACAGGTATATGGTTGACCTGTAAGGATGGGACAGGTATATGGGGGAGCTGTATGGATGAGACAGGTATACGGGAGTGCTGTATGGATGGGATAGGTATATGCGGGTGCTGTATGAATGGAACTGGTTTATAGGGGTGCTGTAAGATTGGACAGGTATATGGTTGACCTGTATGGATGGGACAGGTATATGGGGGTGTTGTATGGATGGGACAGGTATATGGGGTGCTGTATGGATTGCACAGGTAAATGGGGGTGCTATATGGATGGGACAGGTTTATGTGGGTGCTGTATGGATGGGACAGGTATATGGGGTGCTGTATGGATTGCACAGGTAAATGGGGGTGCTATATGGATGGGACAGGTTTATGTGGGTGCTGTATGGATGGGACAGGTATAAGGGGGTGTTGTATGGATGGGATAGATATATGGAGGAGCTGTATGAATCGATGGGTATATGGGGTGCTGTACGAATGGGAAAGGTATATGGGGGAGCTGTAGGGATGGCACAGGTATACGGGGATGCTGTATGGATGGGACAGGTATATTGGATGCTGTTTGGATGGCACAGGTATATGGGGGTGCTGTATGGATGGTACAGGTATATGGAGGAGCTGTATGGATGAGACAGGTATATGGGAGTGCTGTATGGGTGGGTAAGGTATATGGGGGTGCTGTATGGATGGGACAGGTGTATGGGGGTGCTATATGGATGGCACAGGTAAATGGAGGAACTGTATGGATGGCACAGGTATATGGAGGTGCTGTTTGGATGGCTCAGGTATATGGGGGTGTTGTGTGAATGGCACAGGTATGTGAGGGTGTTGTATGGATGGCACAGGCATATGGGGGTGCTATATGGGTGGGGCAGGTATATGGGGGTGCTGTATGGATGGGTGCTGTATGAATAGAACAGGTATATCGGGGTGCTGCATGGATGGCACATGTATAAGGTGGTGCTGTCTGGATGGGTCAGGTATATGAGGGAGCTGTATTACTCGATGGTTATATGAGGTGCAGTATGGATGGGATAGGTATATGGAGGTGCTGTATGGATGGGACAGGTATATGGGGGTACTGTATGGATGGGACAGGTATATGGGGGTGCTGTATGGATTGCACAGGTATATGGGGTGCTGTATGAATGGCACAGGTATATGGGGATGTTATATGGATGGGACAGGTATAAGGCGGTGCTGTACGGATGGGACAGGTATATGGGGGAGCTGTATGACTCGATGGGTATATGGGGTGCTGTACGAATGGGACAGATATATGGGGGAGCTCTGTGGATGGGTCAGGTATATGGAGGTGATGTATTGATGGGACAGGTATATGTAGGTGCTGTGTGGATGGCACAGGTATGTGGGGGAGTTTTATGGATGCACAGGTATATAGGGGAGCTGTATGGATGGCATAGGTATGTGGTGGTGTTGTATGGATGGCACAGGTATGTGGGGGTGTTGTATGGATGGCACAGTTATATGGGTGTGCTATATGGATGGGACAGGTATATGGGGGTGCTATATGGATGGCACAGGTATATGGAGGTGCTGTATGGATGGGACAGGGATATGGTGGTGCTACATGGATGGCACAGGTATATGTGGGAACTGTATGGATGGCACAGGTAGGGGGAGCTGTATGAATCGATGGGTATATGGGGTGCTGTATGAATGGGACAGATATATGGGGGAGCTGTATGGATGGGTCAGGTATATGTAGATGCTGTATGGATGGAACATGTATATGGGGGTGCTATATGGATGGTTCAGGTATATGTGGGAACTGTATGGATGGCACAGGTATATGGAGGTGCTGTATGGATGGCAAAGGTAGATGAGGGAGCTGTATGGAAGACACAGGTATATGGGGGAGCTGTATGGATGGCTCAGGTAAGTGGGTGTGTCGTATGGATGTCACAGGTATATGGGAGTGCTATATGGGTGGGGCAGGTATATGGCGGTGCTGTATGGATGGAACAGGTATATGGGGTGCTGTATGGATGGGATAGGTATAGGGGGTGCTGTATGGATGGGACAAGCATATGGGGGTGCTGTATGGATGGCACAGGTATATGGGGGTGCTGTATGGATGGCACAGGTATATGGTGGTGATGTATGGATGACACAGGTATAAGGGAGTGCTGTATGAATGGCACAGGTATAAGGGGGTGCTGTATGGATAACACAGGAATATGGGGAGCTGTATGGATGGGACAGGCATATGGGGGTGCTGTATGGATGGCACAGGGATATGGGGGTGCTGTGTGGATGGGACAGGTATATGAGGGTGCTGTATGGATGGGACAGCTATAAGGGAATGCTGTATGGATGGCACAGGTATATGGGGGTGCTGTATGGATGTCGTAGGCATATGGGGTGCTGTATGCATGAGACAGGTATATTGGGTGCTGTATGGATGGCACAGGTATATGGTGGTGCTGTATGGATGGCACAGGTATATGGGGGTGCTGTATGGAAGGAACAGGTATATGGGGTGCTGTATGGATGGGACAGTTATATGGGGGTGCTGTATGGATGGCACATGTATAAGGTGGTGCTGTCTGGATGGGTCAGGTATATGGGGGAGCTGTATTACTCGATGGTTATATGAGGTGCTGTATGGATGGGATAGGTATATGGAGGTGCTGTATGGATCGGACAGGTATATGGGGGTACTGTATGGATGGGACAGGTATATGGGGGTGCTGTATGGATGGCACAGGTATATGGGGTGCTGTATGGATGGCACAGGTATATGGGGGTGTTATATGGATGGGACAGGTATAAGGCAGTACTGTATGGATGGGACAGGTATATGGGGGAGCTGTATGAATCGATGGGTATATGGGGTGCTGTACGAATGGGACAGATATATATGGGGGAGCTCTATCGATGGGTCAGGTATATGGGGGTGATGTAATGATGGGACTGGTATATGAAGGGGCTGTATGGAAGGCACAGGCATGTGGGGGAGCTTTATGGATGCTCAGGTATATAGGGGAGCTGTATGGATGGCACAGGTATGTGGTGGTGTTGTATGGATGGCACAGTTATGTGGGGGTGTTGTATGGATGGCACAGTTATATGGGGGTGCTATATGGATGGGACAGGTATATGGGGGTGCTATATGGATGGCACAGGTTTATGGAGGTGCTGTATGGATGGGACAGGTATATGGGGGTGCTATATGGATGGCACAGGTATATGTGGGAACTGTATTGATGGCACAGGTAGGGGGAGCTGTAAGAATCGATGGGTATATGGGGTGCTGTATGAATGGGACAAATATAGGGGGGAGCTGTATGGATGGGTCAGGTATATGGAGGTGCTGTATGGATGGGACAGGTATATGGGGGTGCTATATGGATGGCTCAGGTATATGTGGGAACTGTATGGATGGCACAGGTTTATGGAAGTGCTGTATGGATGGCAAAGGTAGATGAGGGAGCTGTATGGATGACACAGGTATATGGGGGAGCTGTATGGATGGCTCAGGTAAGTGGGGGTGTTGTATGGATGTCACAGGAATATGGTAGTGCTATATGGGTGGGGCAGGTATATGGGGGTGCTGTATGGATGGGACAGGTATATAAGGGTGCTGTATGAATAGAACTATATATTGGGGTGCTGTATGGATGGAACAGATACAAGGGGGTGCTGTATGGATGGGATAGGTATAAGGGGGTGCTGTAAGGATGGGCCAGGTTTATGGGGTTGCTGTATGGATGGGACAGGTATATGGGGGTTCTTTACGGGTGGTACAGGTATATGGGGTGCTGTATGGATGGCACAGGTATATGGGTGTGTTGTATGGGTGGGTGAGGTATATGGGGGCACTGTATGGATGGGACAGGTATATGGAGGTGCTGTATGGATGGGACTGGTATATGGGGGTGCTGTATGGAAGGCACAGGTATGTGGGGGTGTTGTATGGATGGCACAGTTATATGGGGGTGCTATATGGATGGGACAGGTATATGGGGGTGCTATATGGATGGCACAGGTATATGGAGGTGCTGTATGGATGGGACAGGGATATGGTGGTGCTATATGGATGGCACAGGTATATGTGGGAACTATTTGGATGGCACAGGTAGGGGGAGCTGTATGAATCGATGGGTATATGGGGTGCTGTATGAATGGGACAGATATATGGGGTAGCTGTATGGATGGGTCAGGTATATGTAGGTGCTGTATGGACGGAACATGTATATGGGGGTGCTATATGGATGGTTCAGGTATATGTGGGAACTGTATGGATGGCACAGGTATATGGAGGTGCTGTATGGATGGTAAAGGTAGATGAGGGAGCTGTATGGAAGACACAGGTATATGGGGGAGCTGTATGGATGGCTCAGGTAAGTGGGTGTGCTGTATGGATGTCACAGGTATATGGTAGTGCTATATGGGTGGGGCAGGTATATGGGGGTGCTGTATGGATGGGACAGGTATATAAGGGTGCTGTATGAATAGAACTATATATTGGGGTGCTGTATGGATGGAACAGATACAAGGGGGTGCTGTATGGATGGGATAGGTATAAGGGGGTGCTGTAAGGATGGGCCAGGTTTATGGGGTTGCTGTATGGATGGGACAGGTATATGGGGGTTCTTTACGGGTGGTACAGGTATATGGGGTGCTGTATGGATGGCACAGGTATATGGGTGTGTTGTATGGGTGGGACAGGTATATGGGGGCACTGTATGAATGGGACAGGTATATGGAGGTGCTGTATGGATGGGACAGGTATATGGGGGTGCTGTATGGAAGGCACAGGTATATGGGGTGCTGTATGGATGGCACAGGTATATGGGGGTGTTATATGGATGGGACAGGTATAAGGGGGTGCTGTATGAATCAATGGGTATATGGGGTGCTGTATGAGTGGGACAGATATATGGTGGAGCTGTATGGATGGGTTAGGTATATGGGGGTGCTGTGTGGATGGGACAGGTATATGGGGGAAGCTGTATGAATGGCACAGGTATATGGTGGTGCTGTATGGATGGCACAGGTATATAGGGGAGCTGTATGGTTGGAATAGTTATATGGGTGTGTTGCATGGGTGGGACAGGTATATGGGGGAGCTGTATGGATGGGACAGGTATATGTAGGTGCTGAATGGATGGCACAGGTATATGGGGGTACTGTATGGATGGGACAGGTATATGGGGGTGCAGTATGGATGGCACAGGTATATGGGGCTGCTCTTTGGATGGGACAGGTATATGGGGGAGCTGTATGGATGAGACAGGTATACGGGAGTGCTGTATGGATGGGATAGGTATATGCGGGTGCTGTATGAATGGGACTGGTTTATAGGGGTGCTGTAAGATTGGACAGGTATATGGTTGACCTGTATGGATGGGACAGGTATATGGGGGTGTTGTATGGATGGGACAGGTATATGGGGTGCTGTATGGATTGCACAGGTAAATGGGGGTGCTATATGGATGGGACAGGTTTATGTGGGTGCTGTATGGATGGGACAGGTATAAGGGGGTGTTGTATGGATGGGATAGATATATGGAGGAGCTGTATGAATCAATGGGTATATGGGGTGCTGTACGAATGAGAAAGGTATATGGGGGAGCTGTATGGATGACAAAGGTATATGGGGGTGCTGAATGAGTGGCACAGGCATATGGGGGTGCTGTATGAATGGGACAGGTATATTGGGTGCTGTAGGGATGGCACAGGTATATGGGGATGCTGTATGGATGGGACAGGTATATTGGATGCTGTTTGGATGGCACAGGTATATGGGGGTGCTGTATGGATGGTACAGGTATATGGAGGAGCTGTATGGATGAGACAGGTATATGGGAGTGCTGTATGGATAAGACAGGTATATGGGGGTGCTGTATGGATGGGACCGGTATATGGGGGAGCTGTATAGATGAGACAGGTATATGGGGAATGCTGTATGGATGGGACAGGTATATGGAGTGCTGTATGGATGGGACAGGTATATGGGGGAGCTGAATGGATGGGACAGGTATATGGGGGAGCTGAATGGATGGGACAGGTATATGGGGAGTGCTGTATGGATGGGACTGGTATATGGGGGTGCTGTATGGAAGGGACAGGTATATGGGGGAGCTGTATGGATGGTACAGGTATATGGTGGTGCTGTATGGATGGCACAGGTATATGGGGTGCTGTATGGATTGCACAGGTATATGGGGGTGCTGTATGGATGGGAAAGTTATATGGGGGAGCTGTATGAATCGATTGGTATATGGGGTGCTGTAAGAATGGGACAGATAAATGGGGGAGCTGTATGGATGGGTCAGGTATATGTGAGTGCTGTATGGATGGGACAGGAGTATGGGGAATCTGTATGGATGGCACAGGTTTTTGGAGGTGCTGTATGGATGGTACAGGTATATGGGGGAGCTGCATGGATGACACAGGTATGGATGGCACAGGTAAGTGGGGGTGTTCTATGAATGGCACAGGTATGTGAGGGTGTTGTATGGATGGCACAGGTATATGGGGGTGCTATATGGGTGGGGCAGGTATATGGGGGTGCTGTAAGAATGGGACTGGTATATAAGGGTGCTGTATGAATAGAACAAGTATATTGGGGTGCTGTATGGATGGCACAGGTATAAGGGGGTGCTGTATGGATGGGTCAGGTATATGGGTGAGCTGTATTACTCGATGGTTATATGAGGTGCTGTATGGATGGGATAGGTATATGGGGGTGCTGTATGGATGGGCCAGGTATATGGGGGTGCTGTATGGATGGGACAGGTATATGGGGGTGCTGTATTGGTGGGAGAGGTATATGGGGTGCTGTATGGATGGCACTGGTATATGGGTGTGTTGTATGGATGGGACAGGTATTTGGGGGAGCTGTATGAATCGATGGGTATATGGGGTGCTGTATGAATGGGACAGATATATGGGGGAACTGTATGGGTGGGTAAGTTATATGGGGGTGCTGTATGGATGGGACAGGTGTATGGGGGTGCTATATGGATGGCACAGGTAAATGGAGGAACTGTATGGATGGCACAGGTATATGGAGGTGCTGTTTGGATGGCACAGGTATATGGGGGTGTTGTGTGAATGGCACAGGTATGTGAGGGAGTTGTATGGATGGCACAGGCATATGGGGGTGCTATATGGGTGGGGCAGGTATATGGGGGTGCTGTATGGATGGGTGCTGTATGAATAGAACAGGTATATCGGGGTGCTGCATGGATGGCACATGTATAAGGTGGTGCTGTCTGGATGGGTCAGGTATATGGGGGAGCTGTATTACTCGATGGTTATATGAGGTGCAGTATGGATGGGATAGGTATATGGAGGTGCTGTATGGATGGGACAGGTATATTGGGGTACTGTATGGATGGGACAGGTATATGGGGGTGCTGTATGGATTGCACAGGTATATGGGGTGCTGTATGAATGGCACAGGTATATGGGGATGTTATATGGATGGGACAGGTATAAGACCGTGCTGTATGGATGGGACAGGTATATGGGGGAGCTGTATGAATCGATGGGTATATGGGGTGCTGTACGAATGGGACAGATATATGGGGGAGCTCTGTTGATGGGTCAGGTATATGGAGGTGATGTATTGATGGGACAGGTATATGTAGGTGCTGTATGGATGGCACAGGTATGTGGGGGAGTTTTATGGATGCACATGTATATAGGGGAGCTGTATGGATGGCATAGGTATGTGGTGGTGTTGTATGGATGGCACAGGTATGTGGGGGTGTTGTATGGATGGCACAGTTATATGGGGGTGCTATATGGATGGGACAGGTATATGGGGGTGCTATATGGATGGCACAGGTATATGGAGGTGCTGTATGGATGGGACAGGGATATGGTGGTGCTATATGGATGGCACAGGTATATGTGGGAACTGTATGGATGGCACAGGTAGGGGGAGCTGTATGAATCGATGGGTATATGGGGTGCTGTATGAATGGGACAGATATATGGGGGAGCTGTATGGATGGGTCAGGTATATGTAGGTGCTGTATGGACGGAACATGTATATGGGGGTGCTATATGGATGGTTCAGGTATATGTGGGAACTGTATGGATGGCACAGGTATATGGAGGTGCTCTATGGATGGTAAAGGTAGATGAGGGAGCTGTATGGAAGACACAAGTATATGGGGGAGCTGTATGGATGGCTCAGGTAAGTGGGTGTGCTGTATGGATGTCACAGGTATATGGGAGTGCTATATGGGTGGGGCAGGTATATGGGGGTGCTGTATGGATGGAACAGGTATATAAGGGTGCTGTATGAATAGAACAGGTATACTGGTGTGCTGTATGGATGGAACAGATATAAGGGGGTGCTCTATGGATGGGATAGGTATATGGGGGTGCTGTAAGGATGGGCCAGGTATATGGGGGTGTTGTATGGATGGGACAGGTATATGGGGGTTCTTTATGGGTGGTACAGGTATATGGGGTGCTGTGTGGATGGCACAGGTATATGGGTGTGTTGTATGGGTGGGACAGGTATATAGGGGCACTGTTTGGATGCGACAGGTATATGGAGGTGCTGTATGGATGGGACAGGTATATGGGGGTTCTTTATGGGTGGTACAGGTATATGGGGTGCTGTATGGATGGTACAGGTATATGGGGGTTCTTTATGGGTGGTACAGGTATATGGGGTGCTGTATGGATGGCACAGGTATATGGGTGTGTTGTATGGGTGGGACAGGTATATGGGGGCACTGTATGGATGGGACAGGTATATGGAGGTGCTGTATTAATGGGACAGGTATATGGGGGTGCTGTATGGAAGGCACAGGTATATGGGGTGCTGTATGGATGGCACAGGTATATGGGGGTGTTATATGGATGAGACAGGTATAAGGGGGTGCTGTATGAATCAATGGGTATATGGGGTTCTGTATGAGTGGGACAGATATATGGGGGAGCTGTATGGATGGGTCAGGTATATGGGGGTGCTGTATGGATGGGACAGATTTATGGGGGTGCTGTATGGATGGGGCAGGTTTATGGGGGTGATGTATGGGTGGGACAGGTATATGGGGTAGCTGTATGGATGGGACAGGTATATGGGGGTACAGTATGGATGGGACTGGTTTATGGGGGTGCTGTATGGATGGCAGAGGTATATGTAGGTGCTGTATGGACGGAACATGTATATGGCGGTGCTATATGGATGGTTCAGGTATATGTGGGAACTGTATGGATGGCACAGGTATATGGAGGTGCTGTATGGATGGTAAAGGTAGATGAGGGAGCTGTATGGAAGACACAGGTATATGGGGGAGCTGTATGGATGGCTCAGGTAAGTGGGTGTGCTGTATGGATATCACAGGTATATGGGAGTGCTATATGGGTGGGGCAGGTATATGGGGGTGCTGTATGGATGGAACAGGTATATAAGGGTGCTGTATGAATAGAACAGGTATACTGGTGTGCTGTATGGATGGAACAGATATAAGGGGGTGCTCTATGGATGGGATAGGTATATGGGGGTGCTGTAAGGATGGGCCAGGTATATGGGGGTGCTGTATGGATGGGACAGGTATATGGGGGTTCTTTATGGGTGGTACAGGTATATGGGGTGCAGTATGGATGGCACAGGTATATGGGTGTGTTGTATGGGTGGGACAGGTATATGGGGGCACTGTTTGGATGCGACAGGTATATGGAGGTGCTGTATGGATGGTACAGGTATATGGGGGCTCTTTATGGGTGGTACAGGTATATGGGGTGCTGTATGGATGGTACAGGTATATGGGGGCTCTTTATGGGTGGTACAGGTATATGGGGTGCTGTATGGATGGCACAGGTATATGGGTGTGTTGTATGGGTGGGACAGGTATATGGGGGCACTGTATGGATGGGACAGGTATATGGAGGTGCTGTATGGATGGGACAAGTATATGGGGGTGCTGTATGGAAGGCACAGGTATATGGGGTGCTGTATGGATGGCACAGGTATATGGGGGTGTTATATGGATGAGACAGGTATAAGGGGGTGCTGTATGAATCAATGGGTATATGGGGTTCTGTATGAGTGGGACAGATATATGGGGGAGCTGTATGGATGGGTCAGGTATATGGGGGTGCTGTATGGATGGGACAGGTATATGGGGGAAGCTGTATGGATGGCACAGGTATATGGTGGTGCTGTTCGGATGGCACAGGTATATGGGGGTGCTGTATGGATGGCACAGGTATATGGGGGAGCTGTATGGTTGGAATAGGTATATGGGTGTGTTGTATGGGTGGGACTGGTATATGGGGGAGCTGTATGGATGGGGCAGGTATATGGAGGTGCTGAATGGATGGGACAGGTATATGGGGGAGCTGTATGGATGGGACAGGTATATGGAGGTGCTGAATGGATGGGGCAGGTATATGGGGGTACTGTATGGATGGGACAGATTTATGGGGGTGCTGTATGGATGGGGCAGGTTTATGGGGGTGATGTATGGGTGGGACAGGTATATGGGGGAGCTGTATGGATGGGACAGGTATATGGGGGTACAGTATGGATGGGACAGGTTTATCGGGGTGCTGTATGGATGGCAGAGGTATATGGGGGAGCAGTATGGATGGGACAGGTATATGGGGGTGCTGTATGGATGGGACAGGTATGTGGGGGTTCTGTATGGATGGCACAGGTATATGGGGGTGCTGTATGGATGGCACATGTATATGGGGGAGCTGTATGGATGGGACAGGTATATGGGGGTACTGTATGGATGAGACAGGTATATGGGTGTACTGTATGGATGGCACAGGTATATGGGGGTGCTGTTTGGTTCGTACAGGTATATGGGGGTGCTATATGGGGGGGGCTATACCAGGTGTATTTTTACCATTTTAAAAGTACACTTTTAGGACACAAAAATATACTTGCACCCATTTTCATGTACCCCTAATTTAACTGCAGCTTTTATTTAGGCAAAATATCCTTGTTTTCTATCATTTTACCAGTGTTACACAAATATGCTTTTAACAGCCATTTAACACAATTTAAGAACCCCAAACACTTTTATTAGATCCTCATAACACTCCTACATTGATTACCAATGTCAGTTAGGCTTTTGTGGGGTACAGAGAGATTTCCCCACATTGTTTTATACTTTTCGCTGGTTTCACCATGGGCAGTTTTCGCACAAATGAATTTTCCTGTTATGTTTGTAATAGGATAGTACGAAAAACTGGATCGCGCAGATTCAAAAGACACAAAAAAATTGCACCAAAACATGCGAAAACTTCTCAGACGTCAAGTTTTCGCTTTTTCGGGGCATCTTAAATCAAGACACCTGTCATTTTCCCGACGCCGGGAGACAGGCGCCCGGCATCCCAATCGAAGGGAATCCGGGCGCTACAAGCGGACAGCCGCGCGGGGGAGGTTTAGGTTTAGGGCACTGGCATCTGGCATTCTCACAATTATTTTTAACTTGTCCCTTGCTCAAGGTATTGTCCCGGGTTGTCTTAAGACTACCACAATTATTCCAGTTCCGAAAACTACGTCCATTTCTGGGCTAAATGACTATCGCCCTATTGCCCTTACTTCATTAATCATGAAGTGTTTTGAGCATTTGGTCTTGGTACGCCTTAAGGGTAGCATTCCAGATACTTTTGATAATTATCAATTTGCATATAGATCTAATAGATCTACTGAAGACACTGCTCTTATGGTCCTTCATAGGGTATTGTGCCATTTAGAGAATAAGGACTCGTATGTTAGACTGTTGTTTGTAAACTACAGCTCTGCTTTCAACACCGTTGTCCCGTCTTTACGTATTGCTAAATTGTTAGCAATTGGTTTAGATGAGTCTATTTGCAATTGGTTGCTGGACTTTCTGTCTGACCGTTCGCAGTCAGTTAGGCTGGGAGATCAGTTTTCATCTCCAATTGTTGTGAATACTGGAGTACCACAGGGTTGTGTTCTTAGGCCCTGATTCAGAGCCGGATGCTCTGACAGAGCGCTCGCTCTGAATCAGGGCCGTCCCTCCTACTTTTTGGAGCGGCCTCCTGGCCGCTCGCATAGCTGTGGGTGACCACCCACAGCTATAGCGAGCGGCCAAAATGATGGTCGCGATGGTCAAGACCATCGCGACCATCGGGCTTGCGATGAGACCCTTGCTGTAGGATCTCGCTGCCGCAAGCCCTGGAGTGCTTTTGGCTCTATCAGAGCCAAAAGCACTCCCACTGACATCACTAGTCACTAGTGATGTCAGTGGGGCCGGCCCCAGATGGTAGGCGTTCCCATGGGAACGCCTCAGGCTGGGCAGCCACGCCCCCGGCTCGCCCACCAAAGGGGTCGTGCTGTCAATCACCATCGACAGCATGCCCCCTTTGGTGCGAGACCCATAATGACGGCTTGGCCGTCGTTATTCGGGTCTCGCGCCTGCGCACTTGGGCAACATTGACCCGCTTGCGAGCGCTCAGCACTCGCGAGCAGGTCTGAATCAGGCCCTTAGTCCCTTCCTTTATTCCTTGTATACATCAGACTGTGTTTCTAGTTCTGAATCTAATCTGATCGCAAAATTTGCTGATGATACTACAGTTGTAGGTCTGATTACTAACGAGGATGAGGACGGCTACAGGGCGGAGGTAGATCGACTTATTAGATAGGGTAAGGACAATAAGTTGCTGTTAAACAGTAAAAAAACTAAAGAGGTGGTGGTTGATTTTAGGAGGTCAAGGAGAAATGTTCCCTGTCCTTTAATCCTGAATGGGGTTGAAGTAGAGAGGGTGGGTGATTTTAAGTTTCTTGGTATTACATTTTCGGAGGACCTGTCATGGTCGTCGCATGTTTCTTTAGTGGTAGGAAATTAAAAGGATGTGGATTATCTAGGCCGTTGCTGGTAAATTTCTACCGTGGTATAATTGAGAGCCTTTTAAGTTATTCGATTATTGTTTGGTACGGGAACTCCACATGTTTGGAGCAGAGATCGTTGACTAGAGTGATCAGGGCAGCTGAAAGAATTATTGGCCAGTCCTTACCTAGGCTAGAGGACATTTATGTTAAAAGGTGCGCTTCTAATGCTAACAAGATAATTGCTGACCACAGCCATCCTTGTCACTCTCTATTCTCACTTTTGCCTTCTGGGAAGCGTTTTAGATGTCTCAAGTGTCGTACTAGTAGGATGCGGAATAGTTTTTTCTCTGCTGCTATATTTAATTTAAATATTTTAAAGGGTGTTATGTAATGTTGACTGTGAGTATCTTGCATTTTACTTTCGCTGATGCATTTTATGTGGATGTGACAGTAAATTTCATTTTTTTGATTTAGGACTTGTAGTTTCACAACAGCTGGAGAGCCACAGGATGGCCAGGCCTGGTATAGGAAATGTGGGGGAGAAGTGATGAGCGCTCCTGGTAGGTCCCTGGGAGGTTTCGACTTGTGCACGCAAACATGGTCCGCTCAGTGGGTGTGTCATGGATTCTGCGCACGCCTATGATGACAGCCAGACACAAAACACCGCCAGGCAAAGGTCTGTCTTTTTCACCTACAAAAAGATTCAAGATATTTTTTTGGAGAGAGATTTACATTTCATTAACTCACAAGACTCGGCCTGATCCTACCACTCATTGTCCAATCAGGATAATAGTAATTGTGCCGCCAGTTCTGTCAGTCTGGAAATTGAAGCCCCAGATATATTAAATGAACTAAGAGAACAGAAACCGGAACAATCACAATAACCCAAAATCAGTGAATTAATTGAAATATAAAATCAAATTTTTTTTCCAAATAAATTTGTCCACATTTAAAAGTATTTACCGACATGATATCTGACAGATATGACGGTTGGTCATCTGCGGCTTCATGCAAATTCTGCTGCGAACTCCTCCCCCAGTGTACATCTGTGCGGCTGCACCATCGAAATCTTCACAAGTCCTAAGGCAGGCGCAGTTTCTTCATGTGAGCGCGGCCTCTTCTATTTGCGGCGGTACGTCTGCGTACAGAGATTGGGATGGATAGCCTTGTGTTTGTGTAGGGTAAGTGCTGCTGACACGAATGGGGATCCTAGAATATTGGGATGTGTAACCCCCAGACCTATTGATAAGTGGTACTGTTTCAGATAATTGGGTGATGTATAAAGAAGAATGTTGCAAGATTATAGTTTACTGGTCTCAATAGACAGCACAAGTAATCAGAATGTTGGTGCTTGTACAGAGAAATGTAGCAAATATAGATGAGGATTGGTTGGTATGAACAAATATTGTAATGTACAAAATGACACAAATGGGGCCATCTTGGACGTGCAGGATGCAGCAAAACAAAAACAAATTGAAACAAAACAAGTCAATGTGGCAATGTCCAGTAACAATGTTAGTGCGGCAGGTGTTTGCCGTAAAGTTGAAGGTGGTAGTGGGTATTAGTCAGAGCCGGCTCAAGGGGTGTTCGACCAGTGCGGTCGAACTGGGGTGCCACCCATAGAGGGCGCACCCCTCCCCAACATCCTGATTTCAGCGGGACAGTACTGAAGTGGCCTGCGGGTGGTCAAATCGAAAGTTTGGGGACCCCCACCGCTGCAGCTGGTTGGTGTCTGGATACTTATGGATGTGTATCAGAGAGATGTGCGCACGGGTGGCCTGTGGTTAACTGTGTGACGTCGATTTCACACAATGGGAACCTTCAGGAGATGCTTCCTCAGGCAGTTCATACCATGCTTGCCTACTTTTGAAAAAGCTTTTCAGAGACAATGTGAAAGCAGCACGGTGGTAAAGTGGGCGTGTACTGCTACATCTGAGAGGCGTGTCATACATCTGAGAGGCGTGTCATACATCTGAGAGGCGTGTCATACATCTGAGAGGTGTGTCATACATCTGAGAGGCGTGTCATACATCTGAGATATGCACCATAAAATTGATTTACATCCAAATGTAAATGAGCCCTAACGCAGTTAGTAAAATCTACTTGTTAAGGAAAACACACCGATACTTTTAGAATATGCATATAGCCATTGGGATCATTGTGCCCTATACCCAATGCAAGGAAACGATACTAATAAGCCCATTGAATGTATATATCTCTGATTTTTTTTTTATTTACATAACAGCTACATAATGGGAGTAAGGTGCAATCAGGGAGATTTGTAGACTCTTCAGGGAGACAGGGAGATTGCTGCTATTTCAGGGAGTCTCCCCCCTGACAATCAGGGAGAGTTGGCAAGTACTGTACATATGGTTCATATGTAGACTGGCCTTGGTGTATCCATACTTCTTGTCTGTTACATCCGGGTACGTTGCTGGCACGGTGTGATGGGGCACGATTCCCCAATCCTGGGGTTTTGTGAGTCGATTCCTGCTGGGCGTTGGTATAGGTGGCGTTCTGCATTGATATTGGCTCAGTGTATACTGACAGGCCTGCGACACTCCCATAACTCACCCCCAACACTCCCAGTGAAGAGACCATGGCCCTGATTCTGGGCCGGACGCTTTGACAGAGCGCCCGCTCTGAATCAGGGCCATCCTTCTTCATTTTAGAGCAGCCTCCTGGCCGCTCGTATAGCTGTGGGTGACCATCACGACCATCGGGCTTGCAACGAGACCCTTGTGGTAGGGTCTCGTTGCCGCAAGCCCAGGAGTGCTTTTGGCTCTATCAGAGCCGAAAGCACTCCCACTGACATCACTTGTGATGTCAGTGGGGCCGGCCCCAGATGGTAGGCATTCCCATGGGAACGCCTCCGTCTGGCCAGCCACGCCCCCGGCACGCCCACCAAAGGGGGCATGCTGTCACTCACCATCGACAGCACGCCCCCTTTGTAGCGAGACCCATAGCGATGGCTTGCCCATCGCTATCAAGGTCTCGCGCATGCGCACGATGGAGCCGCCTCCATCGTGCACATGCGCACTGGGCTAACATCGACCCGCTGGCGAGCGCTCACGTTTCTCAGCATCTTCCAGTCACCGCCCATCACTTTTCCACAACATTTCTGATACCGTACATCTCAATCGTGGCAGCGCCTTTGTGCATACACTCTGTAGCGCAGGCACCATAGGAATGTATCCAGATTTTAACGCATGCGCAGTTGCAAAAATAAAAAATCAATCATCACCGTGAGCATCGGCAATGTGTGCGGCTCTGAATTGGGGCCTCTGTGTTCTCCTAAAATCCTCCAGCTAATGAGTAAAGTGTTTTAAAAAATTTATTCATTTACAAAAGTTGCCTAAAAGTGGATACGGCAAAGTGAAACACCACAGCGGTTTGTGGACGGACCAAGGGATACACCATGAAATAGATTGTGAGGTAAATTATCAGAGAGGCAAGGTCCAGCAGGGTTCAAATATTTGATAAAAAATACTTCTGCATAAAGTATTATCACAGTTGCAGGGAATTGTTGTTCCCCAAAAGCACTCTTTCACAGTATATACCCGGAATATTAGGAGAGTGGTCTGCCTGGCTAAGATGGCGGCTGTGTTTTCTATAAGCTCCGCTGGCGAATTATCTATCTGCATTTGTTGGATGGCCTGATCTTGCGCTAATGCTTCATGCCCGCTCTATATGCTCCTGGAGTGCCCAAGCTCCCCAATGAGCCTCTGTCACCTGCTCTGGGCTGTTCCTTCCCCCGGGAACGGAGCTCCACTCCTATTGCAGCAGACACCGGGGGCCATCTTGGATCCCCCTGCTCCACCACTTGTCTCCTTTCACTTGCTCCTGCTCTGCTGGTAACACCGCTGGGGCCTGCTGTAGCAATTGGGCGTTCTCCCTGACACCCTTGTTCCTCTTCAGCTGTGTAGGGGCCCTGAGAGGAGGCTATAACCATGGGACCTTCCACTATGATTGGGGCTGAGTAGACAGCCATAGGCATTACAAGAACCCTGCTACTCATTCCTTTAAGTGTGAACCTCTGGCTCTGCTCTATACATAATGAGGACCCCATCCACAGTGGTTCTGTATGTTGAGGTCTGCAACAGGTTCTGATTTTTCAGTTTTTTTTACTCTACTATTAACCTGGTCTTCCTGGTATTTTTTTTCTATTAATCTTCACTGAGCCATATATTTCTTTGTGTTTGCTGACATCTAGTGGCGGATCTGAGCTATTACAACAGCAACTTTATCTGAAGTTTAAACTGCTGTATGCTCACTTGAAAGTTGAACTTTAAGCCACCCTGACAACCTGTTTCAGCCCTGTCATTATAACTATACTTGTCATATGGAATCATCATTCAGCCAGTTGATATTCTCTATGTCCATGTCAGCCTTATTGATACCTATAAGTTTATAACCTTGCATATTATTCTGTATTGAGAACATCACGCTGGGCCCAAAGAAACTCAAACCACCCAAATCCACTTCACATCCACCTCCTATCAGGATCACCCCCTGGTATCTCCTCCTGCTGTTGCCCAATGTCTCCCCCACTCCGACTCAACGATCCATTTCTCCCTTTCAAGAAGATTCTGTTTCCCTAAACGGTCCTGTCACTCGCAGATCAATACACCTTACAGTCTGCTTTCCTCTTTCAAAAATCGGATCTTACGTCAATGCTGAAGTCTAGTAAAGATCTCAAGTCTGATATTTCTGAGATCGGGTCCCTGTACAGACCACCTTCAAACTAAAATGGAAGAACTTGTAGCTTCACATAAAGATTTAATTTCAGCTCTTGATGATCTTCAAGAAGCGGTCTTGGCTATCAGAGACTATAGAGTAGACCCAGAACACTGCCAACCTAAAGGTCTGAATTTACTAACTTCCTATAGTGCTATACAGGATGTGCTGCCTGCATTGTGGATACTCACTTATCATCTAATATACTGCATAATATACGTAATATTGAACACTGTCTGGAATACCCGGCATTGCCTGGGTTGAATACTGAACCCTGAAGTACACCTGCAGCCATGGTTTGTTTACATTATCCTCGCCTATAACCCCATTCTATTGATCCTAAATAGGACCGCACTGTTTGCTAACATGCATGCAAACAGTGGCATAACTACCATAGGTGCAAGAGGTGCAGCTCTTATGGTGCCTGAGCTACCTCTGTGGCCCGCCGCTCTCCCTACTCTACACCCAGTCACACACACAAGGTGGTCCGGTCCAGTCAGGGCCACCGAGGGGGGCTTGGGTGGCAGCGATGTTGATTTTGTGCCAGCCTGCCAGCTGATTACAGCTGGTGCACAAGCAGGCAGACATGGAGAGACAGCACCGCCGGTAGGCAGCCGATCAGCAGTGGTAACTCCTGATTGGCTGCTGGTCCGCGAGCTCTGATTCAAATTGTGCCTGCACTGTCTGTCCATGTCTGCTGCTGCCTGCCGGTGCACCAGCTGTAATTAGCTGGTCGCCCGGCACCTAATCCACACCTGCTGGCTGCTGATGGCACACAGGGGTAGATGAGAGGCTTCTGGTGTGAGATGGGGAGTTGAGTTGCTGGGGGGGGCATAATTTGTAAGGGGTATTACTGTGTGGCATAATGTTATAGGGGGCATTACTCTGTGGCATAATGTGTAAGGAGCACTACTATTTTGTGGAATAACGTGTTATATGGGGCACTACTACTGTGCCATAGTCTGTAAAGGGCATTACTGTGTGCTATAATGTGTAAGGGGCATTACTGTGTTGTTTAAGGGGCATTGCTGTGTGGCATAATGTGTAACGGTCATTACTGTGTGGTTTAATGTGTAAGAGGTATTACTGTGTTGTGTAAAGGGCATTACTGTGTGGTATAATGTTTAAGGGGCATTACTGTGTGGCATAATGTATAAGAGTAACTACTACTGTGTGGCATAAACTAAATGGGCTCTGTGTGGCATAACATGAATGGTTTTCTGTGTGGGGGCAAATATATGAGGGGTTTTTTTACCTCTGGGGGAGCCCTTTTAAGATCTTGTTATGTGGCCAACAAAGTTCTTGTTCTAGTTACGCTCTTGCATGCAAACACAGAGGGCTGACTAATATATATGGTCACTTTAAAAAGAACTAACTCTGGTTTTAATATGAACTTGCATGAGTCATAAAGTTTGCCACTTGCTCAGACTGTGTGGATAAAATACTTTTGTAGCTTTCACACAGGTTTTTGGCAGACTGCCATTTTCCACTTAAGTCAGCCCCTGAACCTGTGTAATTTAAGAGTGTCCCCATTTTTAGGGATTGTGTGACAGTGTGTGGCCCTAACGAAGTTAAAACCTACAGTAGGCAAAAACCTAATCCTGGTCCAACTATACCACCATGCCAAATTTGGTGGAGCTAGATCCAAAACTCTGGCTCTGCATAAAGGAAAAACAGACAGACAGACGCAGGCACGCTTTCTTGCTTAATATATAGATATTGTAAGTACTGCACACAACTGATTCAACAGTGAGTGACTTGGAAGTTGAGGTTGTGCTTGCTAATAAAATCTGTTACATCCTGAAAAAAATTACATTGGGCCTAATTAAGAGATGGACGCCTCCGCATCCGCTCTAGCACCCGTTGCTAGAGTTGCAGGTGTGGTTTTGAGGCAGGTACTATTTACCCGGGCTTGCTGGAGGGGCCCAGCGGGGGCCCGGGTCTGACGCTGGCAGCATGTCCTGGGCTGCACTACAGTGGGAGACTGTTTGCTGCACCAGCAGCAGTCTCCTCTGCCTGTGGGGGGAGCTATCACACTGATCGCGCACCCCCTCCCCAGCGTGCAGCACCTCATAACATTTTTCCCCACTGAGGGGGAGTGGCCACGTATCCTGCTGTTGGAGCATGCCCCCTTCACCCATGCCCAGGCCGGCTCTCTGTGCCCCTGGGTGTGATAATATGTGATCGCCGTGGAAATTCTCCCCATTGCAAACATTGTAATGATACTGTAATGTAATGGATTCTATTAAAGAACTTTTCTCTAAAATTCCCTTGAGAACTTGAAGTCAGCATACCTTTACCCAGGGGTATTTTCTGGAAAAATAGGTTCAGTAACTGTGGGAGGAGCTAGTGGGGGTGGAGCTACAGAAAAACAATTATTTATAAATATATATGTAAAGTATTTAGAAAAGAAGGCACTCAAAAGAGCCTTTAAAATAAAAGTTATATTATGGAAAATACATTTTAGCCAAGGACAGTAACATCATAGTTAATGAGAGGTTCAGGATCTGAGGGCCCAATGCAGACCCATTCGCTAGGCTGCGTCTGCGTGTAGTCGGCTGATTTTTGCAATCTGCGCATGCGTAAGCACAGGGGCACCAAGACGGCAGGGGTGTGGGCTGCATATTATATATATATATATATATATATATATGTGGGCCCACACTGTTGGGGCCTCTTGAAACGTTTATTCAGGCCCCAGCAAATTTGGGGTACTTGAAAATGGGGGTCAGCATATTTTAAAGTTGCTAAAGTTACGTTTAAAAAAATGTGAAAAATCCACCTGCCGCAAGCCCCTGCAATGAAAAAAACACATTGGGGACCCCACCAGAGTCAAGTTCACTAGTTTTTAACTTTGTCCCCCAACATTTTTTTTTTTTGCCCACAAATTCAAAGTAATTTTTTGGGGTGTCCTTAAGTGTTTTTTTTTAACATTTTGACACAGTTTACCTTTGGGGGACTGTCTGAAGGCTGCAGGGGGGTTCCCGCAATGTTGAACCCCCAATTTCTGTCTACTATTCATAGGCGAAACTTTTTCGCCTATTACACTCCATTGACTTTCCGCCTAGGCGGAAAGTCTTTCAAATTGAATACGGTGATACTTTTCCGCCTGGCGAAATGACGTCATCGGCGAAAAGTTTCTGCAAATAACACGCAAAAACGGCTTTTCGCCTCAAATTGAATATGGGCCTGAGTCTGAATCTGTGTAAGGACTGAAGTGCCACAATACAGCGGCCACGGATTTTCCCACGCCAAGTTGTTGATCTTCATCTGCGATTTTCTGCGTGTTTAACACTAATTCCTTCTTACGCAGTTAATGTGCACAGGCCAGCGTGTCTATTACACTCTGAGTGGTGTTTAACTGCGTCTGCGATGCAAATAAGATGCAAAATTTAAAGAAGAAGACGACGGAATGCCGCACCTCTTTTAGCAGCTCAGTTGCGCCAGGCGACTCGCGCCGTGTGGCGCATTGGCACCAGATGTATGAGGGCACCTCTGTATGATGTGAGATTATTATACAGGTTATAACTAGAGATGTGCAAATCTGTAGCATTTGCAGATTATTCCAGTAAAATGTCACAACTGATTCCCATTTAAATATCTTTCCCCGCAAGGTGAAATCTAGCTTTAATGGGGGCGCCAAATGCCTGTATTTAGTTTTGATCACCCCCCAAAACTGAGAAATTTCTCTCATCAGCATAAAGAACATTCTGTATCACAGTAGGTCTGGCAGATGCTCCTGTGCAAATACATATCCAGAAATGAAAACAGGATTTTGGTTTAGGCTTCTAATCCCAAACACCTCTTAAATGCTGTCTAATGTTAAATGATGATAATTTGATAAATTGAACTAAAATGTAATTGATGGTGATGTTTGATTTATGTGACTACTGATATCACATTAAAATTAAAACATTAGCTATTACGTCACTACAGGACAGTTGGCAACAAACGACAGAGTTTTGCAGTTATTTATACAGAGATGTAATCGAATATTTAGATCCTCAGGGGGTCTATTCATCATCACATAATTTCTATAAAAGCAGGTGAAGAGGAACATGTTCACCTACTTTTGTAGAAATTAAGGGCCTGATTCAGACCCACTCGCGAGCGGCTGTCCGCTCGCAAGTGGGTCGATGTTATGGACTGAGCATGCGCACGACGGAGGGAGCTCCGTCGTGCGCATGCGCCAGACGCGACGAGCGAAGGAAAGTCCTTCGCTCGTTGTGTCCGATCAAAGGGGGCGTGCTGTCAATGTTGATTGACAGCACGCCCCCTTTGGTGGGCGTGCCGGGGGCGTGCCTCCCTGACGGGGGCGTTCCCACGGGAACGCCTCCCGTCAGAAGCCGGCCCACTGACATCACTAGTGATGTCAGTGGGAGTGATTTTGGCTCTGATAGAGCCAAAATCACTCCGGAGCTTGCGGTTGAAAACCTCAACCGCAGGCTCCGGCTCGCAATTTCGATGGTCGCGATGGTCTCGACCATCGCGGCCATCACAAAGCACGCTCGTATAGCCTGTGGGTGGTGACCCACAGCTATACGAGCGTCCGGGAGGACGCTCCATGAAAATGGAGCCCGGCCCTCATTCAGAGCGTGCGCTCTGCTCAGAGCGTACGGCTCTGAATGAGGGCCTAAGTTTTGGGGCCATTCATCATAAAGGTAATGCAGGAGATATCACAGATATCTCCTGCCGGAATGGGATTGAAAAGCCGACAGCGTCAGGCCGAGAGGATGAAATCCCGACAGCGTCAGGTAAGTTACCTAACCCTCCCCTCTCCCCCCCTAACCCTCCCTTAGGGGTGCCTAACCCTAAACTCCCGGGGTAGTGCCTAACCCTAAATCCCCCCTGGGGGTGCCTAAACCTAACCCCCCTCCCCGCATCCTAAACCTAACCCTCCCGGGGAGGTGCCTAATCCTAACCTCCTCCCGGTGGTGCCTAACCCTGACCCTCCCCCTTAGGGGTGCCTAACCCTAATCTCCCCCCCAAAACCTAACGCTAACCCTGCTAGAGCCCCTAATCCTAACCCCCCCTGCGTGGCTATAGCATTGTATAGTTTATATTAAACTGCCATCATGTCTGCATTTGCAGTGCCACTGTGTTTCCTAGATTTTGTTATATTTCATTTTAAACTGCCGTGTGTTTGTGCCGCTGCTCTGTCTGTTAGGTTATCCAGTCAGCTCGCTGAAGCTTTTGGCTAATATGGATAAAAACAATAGAGTGAGATATGAGGTGGTCAAAATTTACTGTAAATTACTGTAAATTAATGTTATTGAGGTTAGTAATACTGTATGAACAAAAACAGGCCCAATTACATAATTTTAGCTTTTTGTTATAACTTTTTAAATAAATCCAGATCCAAAACCAAAACAATTAAGGGTGGCTTTGGCAAAACCAAAATGTGGGGGTCCACACACATCTCTAGTGTGAATGCAGTAGCATTAGTCAATGAACGGCTTTAAATGCTCCTCCAATGCTCGGATCAGGAGGCCAGATCTGATGTGCTCCACATGCTACCTCGTTCCCGAGGAAACCCTCACAAACACGTGGAGAGCATACAAACTCCACACAGATGGTCAGAAATTTAACTCTGTGACTGTGAAGCCGTAATACTGACCACTATGCCAACCGGACTGCCAATATTTTGACTCCCCATTTAATGTGCTCTTTATTTACAGGTGGACTGGATGGAAAACAAATGATCTTTAGAGAATGTTGGAAACGCAGTATGTGTGATAACGAGAGCGTCAGTGGCAAAACCAAGACCAGCATCAGCTGCTGTTTCACTGACGGATGTACCCTTCCCCACCCTGTCTGTAAGTGTCTGTTTTTATTGCATTCAGTTAGGAACTCAGCTGTGGTACATAGTGCGGGGACATTGATACCTAGCAGCCCGGGGATAAACACACAGGGGGCTGATCCTAAATCGGAGTCAAACATGTCTGTGTCTGCGTCTATTGGTGATCACCCATCTGTGACTACATGCAAATGCAGCTAAAAGCCTTTCCCTGGCATAGGAACTTTTAAGGACTGAGAAGTCCACTGTCAAAATACCAATTGATGCATCTTGGGTGGCACCATCATCAACACTTACACTAGCCCTATGGCAAGTGCAGATTCTCAAACTGTGAATGGGCCCCCGATGTGAGCAGTTGTGTGAGTAATCGCTTTCACCAACATGCCCGCAACACTTTCATAACATGCCAATTAGATGGACAATCTCCGTGCAGGCAATAAGACACCTCCCTATCACTGCCAAGGAATGCCCACTACATTTTCAACACATCTCTGAGACCGCGCATTTCCCTTGGGCCTCAATCACAGCTCAGACTCTGTCGTTCCATTGTGGCCGACATTGGCAGTGGCCCTAACTCGGAATCAGGCCCATAGCAACATGTAGTTACAGACCTATGTCCTTAGTACCATTACAAGAAAGTGAGAAGCTTAGTTATAATTAGAGATGTATGGTTCGGTTCTCCAGAAATTCGAAACCACCCGAATTGCCGTGAATCCAGGTAAATCCGGGTTGCGGTTCTGATCTTTTTAAATCCGAATTTCGGGTTTTGGATTGCATAAATGACATGATTTTAGCTGTTTTTAAAACTTTTTATCTATTGTTTTTTTTTAAAATCCAGAACAAAAACACTTGAGTGTGGTTTTGCAAAACCAAATCCAGATCCAAAACCTTGAGGGAGATACAGATCCAAAACCAAAACATGGGGGTCGACGCACATCCCTAGTTATTATTAGGGTTGCACGCCGACCCCTGTCGTTTGGATCTGTATCTCCTTGTGTTTTGGATCTGGATTTGGTTTTGCCAAAACCGTCCCTTGCATGTTTTGGGTTTGGAGCTGTATTTTTTCTAAAAAAAATGATAAAAACAGCTAAAATCACATAATGTGGGCTTGTTTTTGTTCCTACAGTATTATTAACCTCAAAAATATTTATTTCCAGTCATTTCCAGTCAATTTTGACCACCTCACAGCTCACAATATTGATTGTTTCATCTAGTTTAGGCCAAAATGTTGCATCCAGCTGGCTGGCTGACTAAGCTAAGCGACAGCAGTGGGCAGCACTAACATGTGGCAGTTCAGTTTCCAACATGGCACAGAGTGGCATTGCAGTGGTAGACAGGATGGCAGTTTAATAAACTATATGACCCCTAGGAATTTTAAAACCAAGAATGTTTTCCTTAACTAGGTCCATAGGCAAACACAGGGGGGGGTTCCATCTGCCTGGAAACCCCCCTACCCAGCCCACACCATGACCGCAATAGAAATAGTAATATAATAATAGAATTTTACTAGTGCTGTATGTTCTTCTCAGTATCACAAAGATCTGTGGATCTTTTAACATGTATCAGCCAGTAATAAATAACCTGTGCACCAACTAGGAGATCTGGAAAACATTCACTGTTAAGGATGTGCCGCTATAGAGCCCAATATGTACATATATGTTCAGGGGAGTGCTAGGTTCCTCTGCTGCTCCCCCAAACTCCTGGACTTGCTCTAATACTCTGGAATGGTGCCTACATCTAAAATAAAACCATTCAGCTCAGGCAGGATGGCCCTACTGTCGAATTTAAATGGTTGCAGTGATTGCTGGTCCTGTATATGCTGGAATTATGACACACAATATACTTTGTATGATGCTTATTAAAGCTGGTTAAATGCTAATTCTACCATCTTTATGAGCTGGCCACACTCACTCTAAAATCAGGCATTTGGAAACCCCCCCTCTAGAAATCCTGCGTTTGCCACTGAGGTCAGAGGCCAGACGGAGTTGGAATATTTATGGACTGAAGACTGGGAAAGGACGGAAGAATTGATTTGTTTTTATTTATTTATTTTAAAGTTTTGATTCTTAAAAAAAATTATGAGGGAAGATCAATCTAGGAACAATTTCTTCAGTTCCTAAAATACATCTTTGATCTGGAGGAGATTTTTTTTTATACAACTAATAGAATTGAGGTGGCCTTGCTTGTGGAGGTGCTGCTAGAACATACTGTAACTAGAGATGTGCGCCGACCCTTGTGTTTTGGTTTTGGATCTGGATCTCCCCTGGTTTTGGATCTGAATCTGGTTTTGGATTTTTTTTCCTTGGTGTTTTGTTTTTCGGTTTTGGTTTTGGACCTGAATTTTTTCTTAAAATATCATAAAAACAGCTAAAATCACATAAAATGGGTCTGTTTTGTTCCTACATTATTATTAATCTCAATAACATTTATTTCCAGTAATTTCCAATCAATTTTGACCACCTCACAATATTATTTTTTTCATCTAGTTAAGGCCAAAAGGTTGCATCCAGCTTGCTGGCTGACTAAGCTAAGTGACACAGTGGGCGGCACTAACATGTGACAGTTCAGCTTTAAATTTCCATCACAGATACAGTGTGTTATACAGTGTGGGTTGGATACACCAATAGTGCAGTTACTGTGACAGCAGTGTCGGCAGAGCGGGGTTGCTGACGGTGTCCTCAGTACATGGAATGGCAGTGCTGCGGTGCTGGCAGTGTCCTCAGTGCAGGGTATCGGTGGTGTCTTCAGTGCAGGTTTGCTGTCTGTGTCAGCAGTACAGGGGTTGCTGATGGTGTCCTCAGTAAACTAAACCTTCCCAAAAAAACACTGGTGATGCAGATGAGTCAACACAACCAAGTTTTTTTGTCTTGTGCCCAGGCATGACAATGGGCTTTTCCTTATCATGGGCAACAACTGTTTCATCCACTGGTGCGTAATGTACACAAACAATATCCTCATCAACAACATCCTCATCATCAACATCCTCATTAGCATCAGCTACACAAATATCCTGCTCATCCTGGTGCACACACAGAAGCATCCTCAATTTCTATGTCAGCATGTTCACCTGTGCTTACATCATCATAAGAGGAAGAACTACCAGTCATAAATAGAGGCCAAGGCCTTAGCCTTTCCTTGCCACTTCATGTTGTGAAACTGGCATATTGCCAATTTTATGTCTTTCTGCAGCTAACTTTCCCTTTGATGTTTTCTTCTTTATCATGGTAAAAAATTGGTTCTTCATTTTAGATACCCTGACCTAAGCCCTGTATGCCCTTGGGCATTGGCTTTAGTAGATGATGTAGATGGCCTAGTATCATCATGACTGGTGGCACTGGCAGCAGCTCCAGCACTAGTATGTGGTTCCTGCTTTCCTCTCAAGTCTCAACTGATTGTTCTCCAATATCAACAAACACGGATGAAGTGGGGTACAGCACACACGTCAATTTGTGCCAATTTTAAATATAACATTGCAGTATCAATGACCTACAGTGTCACAAGATTATTTATGAATAAGAATAACACACTGTGCTAACACTTAGTGTCACAAGATTAATTATTTATGAAGAATAACACACTGCGCTAACACTTAGTGTCACAAGATTAATTATCTATGAATAACAATAACACACTGCGCAACCACTTAGTGTGATAAGATTAATTATTTATTAATAAGAATAACACACTGCGGTACCACTTACAAGATGTCATTATGTTTAAAATATAACGCATGTTATTTAGCACTTTGTTGTGGTCTTGTTGTCGGCGTGTAGAGCAATCATTTACTCACAATTGAGGAAAGAAGTGAAAAGTTGAATATTAGACTGTGTTACCACTTACAGTGTCACAAGATTAATTATTTGTGAATAAGAATAACACACTGCGCTATGACTTATAGTGTCACAGTACGTGGATGATAATCTGTGGTCTGGCTGGCAGTGTCACCAAACAATAATAGAGAAGCTAAGTTTCTAACGCACACACACAAAAAAAAATCTTTTTTGTTTTTGTGGATTTATATTGATATTATTAATTTTATTTCACTATTATTTTTTCACACTGGGGAAGAGCACCCCTGAATGAGGCAGCAGCCCCTTGATGAACAACACACACAACACCCCTTCTTTATGGACAACAAAGCACCCCTGCCGAGTGCAGACAGACCACCTGCAGAGTCACAAATACGTGGACGATAAACTGCGGTCTGGCCGGCAGTGTCACCAAACAATATTGGTGCAGCTAAGTTGCTAATGCACAAAAAAAGCACTTTTATTTTCTTTTACACAGGGGAAGAGCACCCCTGATTGACAGAGCACCCCCCCCTGGACAACCCAGCACCCCTTTATGGACTGCAGCCCTATCCCCTTAATGGACAGGTCAACAACAGATGCCCTTATGTATAATAACACAGCAGCAGCCCCTTGAATGACAGGACATGTGACACAGCAGCTGCAGCACCCAGAAAAATCAGAAACTGGTGCTAAAAATATAGCAACAGAAAGTCCAGCATCAGTTAGCTCCCTTCCCTCAGCTAGATCCCAGCACCTGCAATCTCCACTGCCAACACCTTCATCATCAATATCCTCACTAATGATCAGAGGTAGTTCTGCATCCAGGATAACTCTAGGTGACTCCTCCCTTATCCAGTATTCCTCAGAAGAATCCTTGAGTGCTAGGTCTCCTGCTGCTGCTGAGGGTGGATCTTCATTCCAGAAAGGGACCAAGAATACTACTACTAGTAGTAATTGAAAAAAAACAATTGACTATTAAACAATCCTTTGATAGAGGAAGCAAGTATAAAAGCTGTAACCCAGTTGCACAGAGGGATCACTGATGCCCAGGGGTGTAGCGTGGGCGGAGCTCATGCTCTGGGCACCTGCTCCAACCAGGGGCACCATTCGGGTTGAATTTATTTATTTATTTTCCCTCACAGCCACTACTGACCATCATTGAGTTCCTCCTGGCTCTATCTCTCCTCATTCTTGTCTGTTACGCATTCCCCCCTGGCTCTGTCCCTCCTCCTTCTGGTCCACTCCACTTTCCTCCTGGCTCTGTCCCTCCTCTTTCTGGTAGAAGGCAACAGCTGGACTGGGAGAGGAGAATAGAATTGACATAATCGATGTCCATACTGTGTGGCTGGTGGGAGGCAGCGGGACCCAAAGAGATGTATGCATGGTGTTTGTAGTGATCCCTTGGCAGTGGGTGTATGGAGGTTCATGGTGTAGTGCATGCACATGGACTGGGCTGAGTGTGCCCAGTAAAGGAGGGGTTCCTGTCCAGTGGGCATACTACAGTGGAGGGAAGCGTAGGCTGCAGCACATACATGGGGGATAAGGTGTAAGTGTGCCTGGCACACATGCACAGTGTAGGGCGAGTGTGCCCAGTAGTGGGGGGTGATGGTAAGTGTGCCCACTAGGAGTGAGAAATAAGTGTGAACAGTAGGGTTGGGATGTAAATGTGCCCAGTAGGGGGGTTAAGTGTCCTTAGTAAAGGGTGGTTAAGTGTGTGTTGAGGTACGAGGTGTGAAAGTACTTGCTCCGAGCTCATGGATCTATGCTACACCTCTGCAGATGCCATGACGGCTGTGTTAGTATTAGATGGTGAAATAATTGAAAATTAAAATGATAGTGTGGAGGAAGTGCAAAAGGAGGATGAGGGGGAAATCTGATGCTAATGTGGATGTTGATGATAAGGATGTGGTTTGCGTAAATCAGCCACCAGTGGCAGCAGTTCTTGCTCATGATAAAAAGAAAGCCAGAAAAGCAATGTCTTGGGTGTGGAATTATTTTAACCCAAATCCTGACAACAGTTGTGAAGGCATCTGTTCCATTTGTGAAGCCAAAGTTAGTAGAGGTAGGGATGTTAACCATCTAGGCACCTGCTCCCTGTTTCATCATTTGCAGCGAGTTCATACAATTTGTTTAACAAAATTATAATAATTTTTAAATTAATAACAAACAGTCCAGTATCAGCTAACAGCAGTTTGGACCAGCACATGCAATCTCCACCACCAACACCCTCATCATTAACCTCCTCCTTAATAATTGAAGGTAGTTCTACCAAAAAATGTTTTGCGTCGGCCCAAACAAACCAAGGCGTTCAGCCACAAAAGTGTCAGTCCTAGTGGATAAAGTGCTTGGTTTGTTAAACTGTGTGTGTCCTTTTTAATATCCCACATAAGAGTGGGTGGGAGGGACAATTCCATCTTGCACCTCTTTCCTTTACATTTGGCACAATTTGGGGCATTGCTGACTAACATTATTATAGTTTATTACACTGCCATCCTGTCTGCCGCTGCTGTGTGGCAATGTTTCATAGATGTCCTATATTTTTTTAAACTGCCGTGCGTTGGTGCCGCTGCTCTGTCGCTTACTTTAGCCAGCCAGCTCACTGCAGCCTTTGGCCTATATTGGTGAAAAATAGTGATAAAAATATTGTGAGGTGGTTAAAAATGTCTGGAAATGATTGTTATTAAGGTTTATAATGCTGTAGGAACAAAAACAGGCCAAAATTATGTGGTTTTAGCTGTTTTTATAATTAAAAAAAATAAAATACAGATCCCAAACCAAAACCAAAACATGCAAGGGTGGTTTTGCAAAACCTAATCCAGATCCAAAACCTTGAAGGAGATACAGATACAAAACCAAAACACAGAGGTCGGCGCACATCCCTAGTCACAATACGTGTTGAATATTACACTGCACTACCACTTACAGTGTCACAATACTGTTTTATGAATACTCTGCACTTAATTACAAGTCTGTTTAAGTACATTCTTCCCCTGACTGCTGCCTAAAATAGTATTTATGGGGTCGGCCACAAGAGCAAAAGGACAACATTCCCTGCACATATTAGCATACTGGCAGTCAAAGAGTTAACTTGTTATTAGGACTTTAGACAAAACTAGAGACAGAAATCAGCACATTGTTTTATATGGAGCAGTGTACCTTGCCAAAACATTGCCATATTAAATGATGGTAATTACATGGTGTAAGGCCCGCACCAATAAAAGACATGTTATTTAAAAATAAAAAATAAACTTTCCCAATTTGATATTTGTTACACGAATAAATTTAAAAAAAATGTTCTCTGTTTTATGTTTCCTTCTGTTGTCTCTTAATTAAGTTCCACCGGATAACTATGATATAAATGGTGTCACCTGCAAGTCCTGCTTTGAATTTATCGATAGACCATATCAATCTGACATATTTACAGAATGCTATGGAAACGAGACAAAGTGCATTTCTCACGTTACAAAGTACAGATCAAAGGTAACTAATTACTGCTAGAAAATCTCTGGGGTGTAGTAGGTATTACCGCCGGCTGCATGGCCAAAGGTTCAATTCCCGACAGCGGCAGCCCGGCAGAGGTGAAGATCCCGATCGCTAAAAAGGTAAGTATGACTAATCCTATTTTCCCCCCTAACCCTCCCTTAGGGGTGCCTAACCCTAACTTCCCCCCCAAGTGCCTAACCCTAACACCCCCTAAGTGCCTAAACCTAACCCCCCCTTCCCCGCAGCCTAAACCTAAGTCTCCTGGGGGGGTGCCTAAACCTAACCTCCCCCCAGGGATGCCTAACCCTAACCCCCCTTCCCCTAGCCTAACAATAACACTCTCAGGGGGGTGCCTAATCCTAAATCCCCCCGGGAGCCCTAAAACCTAACCCTCCCCCCCCCCCCCCGCAGCTGTCCGTGCCCTGTGCCCGGCTTACCTTCGTTCAGTATGCCGGGCATCAGCCTCCCGGCGTAGGTCTAATGACAGGCGTCGAGTTTTCGATGCCTGTCATTAGTACCTTGCCGGGATTAGAGAGTCGGGAAGCCGGCGGTCGGCATTTAGAGCGTCAGCTTCCTGACTACATCCCAATCTCTGTAGTGTTTGCTGTTGTGTACAGACGTGTCCTCACGCACCTGAGCTGTAGGCGTGCCTCATTGCCCCTCTTGTTGTGCCAGTGACCATGCAGCATATCAAGAATCCTTTTTTAAAAACTTGTGTCTTATTCCCACCACTAAAAACTATAAGAAGCAACAAAACTACATTTCTAGGGGCTTGTGGCACTTGGACATTTGTGTGAGACTTATACCCCTATTACATGGCAATGCCGGGTCGCACCCGATAATTTGTTCACGCGTCCATCCCAGGTGCGACCCAGCTGAGACCCCTTTCAGACTGGCGGCCCGACCCAGCTTATTGCCAGGTAGATAATGTCAACGCCATCACGCGTTGAGCGCCGGCTCTTCCTATGCTGTGAACGTGCCCCAGGTCGCATTGACACTTTATCACCGGCCGGATTGAACTGGTGTTCAACCCTGCTCGTTACCAGGGTTGAAATGCCGACTTATTTCAACCTGGCCCTTCCACACTGGACAGTAACCCGGGTTGCTGCGTGTTCACGTGCAATAACCATGGTTATTGCTTGTAGTGTGAAAGGAGTATAAGGGGTCTATGTACTATGTGTTTGAAAATGACAGGAGCTGGTTTGTTGGTACTTTATCTCCATCCACTTTATCTCTCTCCAATGCTTAGTACATAGACCCCTTAGTTACATACCTGGGTGAAATAGGCCCCTTAGTCACAAATCTACGAGCAGGCGTAGCTATTCCTCCCACTACATTACGTTATGCTGAATCTGTGACTTTGTACATAAGTTGTACAAATTCCTTCGTGACAAAAGTCTAAACCTGGAGTCTCCGGTTCACTGCTTTGTGTGTGGCTATGACGCAACTAAAACGTAATATTTAGTGATCGCAGCCGCTTGTATCGACATGCCTGCGACACTGGAATAACACGCCCACTTAATGGTCCATTTTTGCTCGCACTACTAGTCACAGGAAAACCAAACACTTTACAGTCTGCCCTGAACACACCTTTGTTTGGGTAGTTGCAAATAATCACCGCGCTACGTGAACGTCGGCAATGCGTGCTGTGTTTAGCCACGATTCCAATAACATTGTAACGGTGCTAAGTCAGTTGGTAGACTGCATGCTATAGAATTGCATATCATCTGGATGAGACTGCACACATGTCTGGTCAGATTGTAGACTGCACCCTATAGAAGCATCTCAACTACTCACTATAACGGCACCTCATCTTGTGTCAACTTTTATTTTTAGGTGAGGTCCGGTACCTGTTTTTCCTAGAAAATAGCACAGGGTAAAACAACAAATAAACACATAAATACACCCCGACCAGTACCAGCAGGACGCCTCGCACTCACTGCCACGCGCTAATGTACACCTTGTATTTCAGAGTAGCAAACGTTAGTCATTTTATACGTGTTATATTACTTTCTGCAGGATCACCAATTTCACTGTGAACAGCTATACGTGGCTGCGCCATAAGAGACTTGTGTGACGTCCCTCCAACATCGGAGATGACACAGTTATAATATATTCCACATGTACGGATGGAAGTTCTGGTCTCCGCTGTCATTGGTTTTTGCTTCTTATTTCAGTCAGTCTCCTTTTAAAGTTCATTTGATCAAGTCAACAGGCCGGTCAATTGCTACATCTATAAAGAAGTGTTAGATGGAACATATCACATACAGGGCGGGATGCATCAAGGAGAAAACTGCGGTCAATTGTCATACGCACCAAGCCCCGGAGTGCGATCAGAAAGATGGCGTTAACCATAGAAGCCTATGGGCTTCTCTCCGCAGAGTGCTGATTGAGGGAACCAATCAGATCCTTCCCAGTACTCCCCCACGGTGCATGCGTCCTTCTGTGCATGCAAAGAAGGATGCCGGAGGGGCTTCTGGGTCATAGACCTGGAATTCCCTCCATGGCAAAGGGGCGTTCTTACCAACAGAGCGGTCCTTTGCTGGGATCGTCATGCATACCGGCGTTACCAACGCCGGCATGCATGCGATGACCGGCGGAATGCATCGCGAGTTCAATGTGTCATGTATCCCGCCCACAGCATCCTAGTTACAACAATGGAACTGCAACTGGAGATATAACTATATCAGCTGCCATCATGCAGTAAAGTCAGTAACAATGTCAGTAAATAACAGTGTAGTACGTTACACCACCGGCAGGTACAGTAGTGATCGGCAACAAAAAAAAAACATCCATAAAAAAAAAAATTACCTGAGATCTCAATTACCGCGTGCACTTGTTGTGTGGCACCAAATACTTTTTTTTTGCGCACCAGCCTCTAGCGGGTCTTCCCTGCACGCATTTAATAACAGTTATTTAAATAGCTCCAACATATTATATACTGTAGCATTACATATTATATAGCTGTACTTAAACATTAAGATCAGTCCCTGTCCCGGCTGATGTTACATTCAATGGGCCTAATTCAGAGAAGTACGTACATTCGACGATTGCAGATCTGCGCAGGTCAGGCTTGCCTACCCTCCCGATATTGCTGGGAGCCTCCCAAAAATCGGGTGCAGCTCCCGCCCCCCCGGAAAGGCAGGCAAACATCCCAGCAGCCGCAATCCCCCCGACCCCCCCGCGCACGATTAGTAGTTAAACCCCCACGGCGTAGGGGGCCCCACCCCCTGCTCCACAATGCCTGTGTTATCGGCGGAGCCAAAATGACGTGATTGTGTGGCCCCGCCCCCGCCATGCCCATAAATGCTCATGACCCACCTGGTCACTCCCCCTTGTCACAGCCACGCCCCCCCATCCTGCCGATCTGGCTGCTCCATCCCGGAAGGAGCAGCCAGAAAGTCGGCAAGTATGACGCAGGTGCCGCATTGCTCAGGTGCCGATCAGTTTCTGCAGCTTCGGTCACAGTGCCCTAATGCCACAGTAGGATTGACACTGAGCACTCCAGAAAATGGGGGCGCAGGTCCTATTTTCTGATCATGCAGAAGTCAGCTCAGCTTCACTGACCCCGGCAGCATGATTTTCCCGGACATACTGAGTACCTAAGGTTACTCAGGATACTCGGATGACCGATGGTCACACAGCTGATCCGATGGCTGCATCTTCAGAAGCCGGCAGTGGGGGTCTTTTTACTTACGATGCCTCCTGCGGCTTTTGCATAGTTTAGCGCAGCCGGTGTGTACAAAGACGCAACGGCGGTGCCTTTACCGAACATCTCTGAATTAGGCCCCATATTCCCTACCTACAGGGGCATTTTAAGAGAGGAGGGGGCCCATGTGCAGCCTCCAGGCAGGCCCCCCTCCTCTCCAGCAGCGTGGTGGACTCTGATGTGTGCCAGAGTCTACTGCACATGCGCCGGTCTCCAGGAACATGGCACCCGTACTATGGGCCTGATTCAGACCCACTCGCTATACTGCAAACGCACGCAGCCGGGCGATTATACACAACTGTGCATGCGTATGTACCACACTGCGTGTGCGCAAAGCCACCACAGCGATGAGGAAACACTATGCTGTGAACGTACGCAACCGGAGCGATTATTCAGAACTGCGCATGCGTATGCACCGCACTGCGCATGCGCGAAGTCACCACAGCGATGAGGAAAGACTCACTCTCAACCATAAGTCCAGAGCGGTAGTTTGAGTGACAGAAAGGGGCGTCAGTGGGTTGTGGCTGGGGAAAGTCTGTGTAAACGGGGTGTGCTTGCACTAGTACAGGCGTGGCTGGGCGGTTTTGCACCAATTTACGGGCGTACATATTTAAACTGGTACGTCACTGTACACGTCACCTGGCTCTTTTTCTCTCAGCAGCACTTGCAGTGCTTGTGGTGGCCAGGGCCGGACTGGCCATCGGGCACTTCTGGCATATGCCAGAAGGGCCGATGGCCTAAGGACTGGCTTGAGGAGGGGGAAAGGAAAAGTCCCCCGCCCTCCACCACACGGCTCCGGAATGACTATAATTTCAGAGACGGAAGGGGTGGAGGCATGGATGGGCCGGCGGCTGCTGTGCTGGGCTGGGGAGAGACAGGGGCGTGCCGCGAGGCCAGCTCAGGTGCCTCGCGGCACACCCCCTTGATTTAGCCACGCCCCCCTTTACACACGAGTGCAGGGCGAACTGCCAGGGCTGAAATATAGCCCCAGTCCATCCCTGGTGGTGGTCCAGGGTCTACCGCAAGCGCTGCGTATGCAGTTGATGGTTCTCTTCGCTACCGAGGTGCTGCTCATGGCATTGATTGATTGATTGATGTTTATATATGTTATGTTGTCCACTCCAATCTATGTTTACATTTTGTCTGTTTGTTTTTCATTCTTATGTGTTTACAGGTACCAAATAGATTTTACTGGCATAACAAATTACACCATATTTCAAAAAAATAAATAAATAAATAAATTCCAAATGATGTAATTAAAGTGTAAAGGTGCATACACACGTAACGATTTTTTGAATGATTTAACTATAACGATGTCGTTATTGTTAATTCGTTTAAAAACATCGTTCATTTTTTGGGGGGTGAACGATGAACGATAATCGTCCAAGCGCGCTCCCGTTTGTAGTTCATCGTCCATTCTGACTGTCCAACATAACGATTTTCGTTCAGAAAATCATTCATGTTGTACAGAATGAACGATGAACTATGAACGATGTCCATTCACTGTATGCTTGATTAAAAAATCGTTCATCGTTCAAGAAAATCGTTGACAAAATCGTTCATTAATTTAGTAACCAACGATTTTTCTAAACGATTTTCGTTCACTTTTTCAAGGGAGAATCTGAACGAAAATCGTTAATGAAAATCGTTGGTTGCTAAAATCGTTACGTGTGTACGCAGCTTAAAAGTGCAAACTCTTGAATAGTTTACTTTATTGCTTGTTTGTTTTTTGGGTGCTCCCTGCACATCCCAGCATGCCATTCCAGAGTAAAAATATGCCTTCATAGCAATACTGTGGCAGTCCAGGCTTGGATTTGTAGTTCCATAGCAGCTGTAGATGGCATTTTCTTATTTTTTTTAAAGGTAAAAATGCATATTCAAAATACAACTCAGAGACTTTGGACCTGATTCAGACCCGCTCGCTAAGAGGAGATCGCTCGCTCTGATTTTCGCCCATCTGCGCATGCATATAGTTCGCAGTGCGCGTGTGCAAGCCATTCATTGCGATCTGCTTTTGGTAGCTCGTAAGCCACTATCAGGTCGCTGCTTTGAGTGACAGATAGTGCCGTTTGTGGGTGGAACAGGGGAAGGTGCATGTGAATGGGGGAGTGGTGTTGCGAATGCAGGCGTCTGCCCGCCAAAATGGCGTTTGGAGGGCGTGCATAATTAGCGAAGTAGTGTCATTGTACACGTCACCTGCACGTATTTCAGCCCTCACTGATCGCAGTACTTGCGGCAGGGAAAGGCAACCCCAAGGGCTGCATGCAGCTTCGATGGCTCACGATGGTCCCAATTAATCATACAGTACATTTCACGGAGATTACATGTGTTGCGAGTGGCAAGGGGGCGTCTTCAGACACTTGCGAGCGCACTTTGCCGTAGCTCGCTAACACACAGTGGGCGTCCTTACGCGACGCAGTGCGAGCACTTAATTTACACCGCCGGCCCCTTTCTGCAAGCGAGCGATCGCATCTTGCGAGCGGGTCTGAATCAGGTCCTTTGTTTGAAATTATTATTTATTTATTTTTTTACAAATAATTACAGTGGAAGTTATGGATTTGTACATAAAAACTGTAAAAAAAACTGAAAATAACAATACAGAAATTAAAGCAATTAATAGATGCACCATTTTCTGGACGAATTTGGAATGGGTTCACACTTGCAAATGTGGGATGTGACTTTTGTGCCATGGCCAAATGTCTCTCATTCACCTCCTACAAATTATAAATCACCTCCAAATATATCTGGCACATATGATGGCAAGATACAAGGTCAAAATATTCCTTGTACAGTTTCCAAGGGCACTATCCAGATCAAATTTTTGGGCATAAACTTCCATAAAGTTTGTCGAGAAACCTGGAAATAATCCAAGATCATCAATCTGTGCACTTCCACTTTGCAGGCGACTCCGGAGATCTCAATTTACGGTTCCGGGTAGACCATCGTGTACCCTGCTCGGAGCTCGTTCCAGCCACAGCAGGGCACTGGTCCACCTCACCCACACCTACTTTTGGGCCAGTGAGTTGGTCTTTCATCTCTCTGACATCTTGGCTAATTCTCCTTAGAATGGAGGTTTGCTCCACCATGCTGGCCTGGACTGCCTCAATGGCTGCAGACTGGCGTTCCACTGCCACCCTAAGGCCATTGATGACTTCGCCAAGGGTGGCAGTGGTGGATGGGGGAGGCACAGTAGATGGAGGTTGTGCCCTCACCCCATCCGACTGCAGCCTTTGATCCATGACAGGACCTTTAAAAATGAACAAGTTAAAATTAGTATTTGTACTTTACACATAAATAGAAAGATACAGAGACAGGTGTTTGCAAATATTTACCAGACACAGCATGTTGGGCATCTTGTCGAGGCACCAGATGGAGTAAATTGGCCTCCGACAATAACCTCCATTCTAAGGCCCCCAACATTAGTTTTTCTCTTTGGGTCAAAGCCAAGCTGTCAGGGAGGGGAGCCCCTGGCCCATTTGGGTGTTGGATCCGTAAATTGATTTCTCTCCGGAGTCGGCTGCGAAGGTCAGTCCATCTAATACGATTTTTTGTTCTATTATTTTTGTTAAAAAAACATCTTGCTATGTCACAAATTATAATTTGAACATTGGGATTACAACATTGGTTTTTCAAAATAGACTTCGGCAAATTTTTATATTAAACATCATCAAATTTCCAAAACCATGTAATATTTTTTTTCCTAAATGATAAAATACATACCTTCTTCTAATGTAAAACACATCATAATGAGTGTAGTGCTTCAGATTGATGATCTTGGTTATTCCACCCAGATCTCTCCACGAGCTTCAAATGGAATGTCATGCCCAATATATAATCTGGTTAGTGCCTCCTGGATGAGGGTATCCGTAACCACACAAGTAATAATTTGACCTTGCATCCTGCCATGTGAAGCTGCAGATACATTTGGAGGTGATGTGTTTGTAGGAGGTGGAGGAGGAACATCTGGTGTTGGCACAGGCACACTTTCCACACCCACATCTGCAAGTGTGTCCTCATCTACATTTTCAAATAATAGTCCCATTCCAAATTTGTCCAGAAACTCGGGTCTCTCCTGCATGCAGTCACACATACAGCAAACCTGATTATCCATGACTGCAAAAGCCAAGTGCTATTTATAGGCATATGCGTATGCAGCTAAAATTGTGCGACACTCCCACACAGTGCTCTACGCAGTGCACCTGCACCCAACCGCAGCTGACATACGCCTATAAAACCGCCCCAACCAGTTGCACCCACATACAGTACACGGGGAACTGCGGAGTGTTGTGAGTGTATGAAATGCCGCATATGCATACACCATATGCGGGATTAGGTAAGACATGCTGTATGGAAGGTTTTATGTTGAGAATGAATTAGAAAATAACCACTGTCCTGTGTCCATCCGCCATATTAGTGGGGCCAGCCAATCAGATCGCACCATAGTTTATATAAAGTTTGCACACTGTAATATTTGTCATTGCCATCATGAGTGCCGCAAGTTTCACCCGCATGAATTGCATGGGTTGTTGCTGACATTTGATGAAAATGTCATTACAATAGTCCCATTACAAATATATTTACTGAGAAAAATGTTGATGTGTTCAATACTTATTTTAGCCGCTGCATATATATATATTAGTAATACACATCAGTAAAATTGTACAGTGATTTAGGAGCACGTATCACATCAATATAATTAGATATTATTTCAGAATCGGATATAATTAATGCTGATTGTTTCAATTGGAAGGAGGTTTAAGATAGTTTCTGCAAGACCCATATTCATGTTTAAAATGTATGCAAGCTTGAGCCCAAGGTGGCAGACCAAGACCATTTATCTGAGAATCAGTGTAGGGACTGGCCAGATGGGAGTGACCGTGAAGCGGTTGATCAATTTAGCAAATTATTCCAATATTTTGGAACCAACATTCCCTGTATTCAAAGGAGTTGCAGTTTGAAAACCAAGTGAGTGCCGAGTTTGTATGATATTTTTTGTGTAGATGGTGTGGTCACATACCAAGGGCACCCCAGATGGTTGAGTGCCGTGGATTAAGCCTATTATTTATATATATATATATATTTATATATATATATATATATTAGTAATACACATCAGTGAAATTGTACAGTGATTTAGGAGCACGTATCACATCAATAGAATTATATATTATTTCAGAATCGTATATAATTAATGCTGATTGTTTCAATTGGAAGACGGTTTCAGATAGTTTCTGCACATTCCTTTATGATAATCTCCTAATCCAGTGGTTCCCAAACTTTTTCAGTTCAAGGCACCTTTAGGGTCTCCTTCATTTTTTCAAGGCACCCCTAAGCCAAATTAATTACCGAGCAGTACCTTTTTGACCCAAGTAGTTGCAGACAGTAGCAGTGCCTCTCATAGCTATCTGTTTCCCCCACCCCCTCCCTATAGTTAGTATACAGACAGTGCCAGTGCCACTCATAGCTGTCCCCCACCTCATAGTTAGTATACAGTGTGTGCCACTCATAGCTGTCCCCCCCACCTCATAGTTAGTATACAGTGTGTGCCACTCATAGCTGTCCCCCCCACTCCATAGTTAGTATACAGTGTGTGCCACTCATAGCTGTCCCCCCCACCCCATAGTTAGTATACCGTGTGTGCCAGTCTTCGCTGTCCCCCACCCCATAGTTAGTATACAGTGTGTGCCACTCATAGCTGTCCTCCCCACCCCATAGTTAGTATACAGTGTGTGCCACTCATAGCTGTCCCCCCCACCCCATAGTTAGTATACAGTGTGTGCCACTCATAGCTGTCCCCCCCACCCCATAGTTAGTATACAGTGTGTGCCACTCATAGCTGTCCCCCCCACCACATAGTTAGTATACAGTGTGTGCCACTCATAGCTGTCCTCTCCACCCCATAGTTAGTATACAGTGTGTGCCGGTCTTCGCTGTTCTCCCCACTCCATAGTTAGTACACAGTGTGTGCAACTCATAGCTGCCCCTCCCCCACCCCATAGTTAGTATACAGTGTGTGCCACTCATAGCTGTTTCTCCCCTCCCTATAGTTTCCACAGGAGCTAACATTACTTACCTTTACTACAGAGCTCCAGCGCCGCAGCCGTTCCCTCAGCTCCTCAGATCCTCCAGCCGCAGCATCAAAACAGGCAGCCCAGCCCACTGCCTGCTCCTGTGCAATCACATCTGACCGCTGCCCGCCCGCACCGCCCCGTCATGCCTCCAGCTCCAATAGTGATAAGAGCAGCTTCCCTCTGGCTGCGTCCCCCTCCTGTGACAGCGCCTAACCGCCGCCCTGCCTCCGCTCCGGATCCAATCGCGATGCAGATGGTAGGGAAAAAACTGGCAGCAGCTTCTGTCCGGTCCGCGGTTCCCTGGTGACAGCGCTGCGGCACACTAGGGCAGTTTGGGAACCACTGTCCTAATCAACAGGGCAATTTCTAAGTACCCCTGCAAGCTCTGAGAGTATTTATCTTCTCACCATCTTGAGAAGAGTACATTTTTGTAAGATCATGTATGCTGTGGAGTAGCAGTCTTTGTAAAGACACATTCTTTGAGCAATAAATATTTACTTGCTTCAAGGTGCCTGCATTCGCTTGCATCCTGTGACCACCAGAATAGCACAAAATGCTATTCTATTCTACGGCTGTTCCAGATTGAGCCCTGTGTCTCCAAGCTAAAACCCTTTGTCAGCTACTCAGTGCAGACTGGTCCATAGTGAGGTGTCAGTGGGAATTAGCCAACACCAACCAGGTGTTGTAGCAGCATATCCACACATAGGCAGTTACAGGTGCTGTTGGCAGGAGCCTGTGTGGAACAAGCATTGTACTGTATGGTCCTGGTGGTGGCAACAAATTACCCACCCATTGAACAGTGGGTGGACTCAGTAACAGGTGGTTACTGATGGTGAGAGGGAATTACTCAGTGGTGGAATAAGGCCATTCTGGTTACTCAGGGATGAGTAATCCTCCCCCCCCCATTCTATCAGTGTCAAAAACCTGTGATCGTCTGGTGGAGTGAGGTCATCCAGTCACAGATATTGATGGCATAGCAATAAAATAATCCCAGGTGGAATTTTGGTCAAAAGATTGTAGAAGCCGAGTTACTCAGAAGTCACTGAAACACAAGAGAGGGCATAGGATGGTAGCAGAATCTCCAAAGAGGATCTTGAAGTGGTGTGCCAAAAAAAATGTTTTATAATTCCTTACAACACATTCAAAAGCAACATAAAGGAGGCGCTCATGAGCTGGGAAGAGTTGCACCAGTCGGAGGTTGGAGCAGTATCATCCACGAGGACAGCTTAACAGCGGACACTTGTCAGGACATGGTGAGAACTCCAAACTCATCCCCATCTCACAGCTGCCATGTTTTCAAATATCCCACTACATGGCAGGCATCCGAACTGCTGGGGTGTTAACCAAGCAGATCGACTGGCAAAATTTGGAAAAAGGTCAATGAAGCAATATTTCATGCTCCTCATCTGGATGTGGCATGACAAGCATGCACCACCTGCTCTGCTACCCAAAGAACCATTGCCAGCTGCTGTACCTGAATCAGGACCCATACAGATTGCTAGATTTCAGGACAATGATGGAGACATTGATGGACATTTACAAGTGTTAGTAAGCACTTGCAAACTCCATGAGATGCCTAAGCAATATTGGATTAGGTACCTAGTGGATTAGGTATCTAGCACTGGAGGCCTATCAAGGAGTGGTCACTGAGGACTGTGGAGACTATAATGAAGTCGTAAGGGTCCTCCTAATATAATATTGTATCACTCCTGAATACTTCAGGAAAAAGCGCCACCATGTGGCACCCATTGATCAAGCTGATTTACCAGGAGCAGTACCACCAAGTGTGCACCCCAGAAAAAATGGTGGCCCAGCTAGCCAATAAGTACTGTATATAGCAATTTGTTCAAAAGGGCTAAAGTGTCTGACCAGCAGCCAACCCAAAAGAACTGTACAAACATGGAGATACTCTTATTCACCACCCCCTAAAGCAAGCAACATCCAGCCTGGGTGCTTTTGGCCAGCATCTGCTCTGTCCTGTCACTGCAAATAATCAGAGACCACCGGAGTCCTGACAGGTCAGAAAGTGCTATGGCTGCTGGAAAATCGGAAATCTAAAGATGAACTGTCCAATGCCCCAAGCACCAGGTGTGCCCAAAGAGACTGTTCGCACTGCAGTCAATCCAAAGGAATGTGGCAAGAAGCAGACAGACTCTACAGAGAGAGTCACTTGCATGGTCAAGGGGTCAACCTAAAATATGTGGAGACACCTGCACCCAGTCCACATAAGGCTACTGGAGGGGCAAGGATTAAGAAACTTTGGGTTCCCCACTACTGTAGTCAACTCCACCTATTAGATCATGCTGCAGTATTACCGGGTCACACTGTAAGTGACTGTGGCAGACTGGAGTGAGAGGTACCCATAACAATGGTCTATCTGGACTGGAAAGTAGGCCAAGAGTTGAGAGATGTTGCCATCGTGGATGGCCTCCCAACTGATGTGGTCCTTGGAGAAGATCTTGGTGGTGAAATCATTATGTTTGCTGATGCCATCCCCCAAGTCAAGTTGCCCAACTGCAGTCTACATCATTTACACCAGCATAGCAAAAAATACCACAGCATCTAGACAAACACCAGTGCATCCATCCCCAGCATCAACCAGCCCAGAAGAAAATACTACAGTGGCTAGATCATAGTATCTACCCAGCATGCTCTCTACCTCTGGTATGCCTATGTCCCCTAGCAACACAGGGGATGTTAGTTCCAGATTGTTGGATCCTGTGGAGGATCCTAGTGATGCTTCTGTCCCCAGTGGTTTGTCAACTCTGGCAGTGAGTATGAGTGACCACACTGCCCTCCCTATGACAGACCCCAACATTTTCAACTTAGACCCCTGTGTGGTGTGTCCCAACTTAGAAGGAAATGAGGGCCACAGGAAGGAGTTTAGGGAAGTTCAGTCATCTTTCAGTGATGGGGGCAGGGGGCATAAGCCAACAGGAAGGGTTAATTTATATGGCAGTCTGTCTGTACCCAGTAGATCAGGGAAGACATGCAGCCTCCAGATGGTGTATGCCACATGGAATCCAGAGGCTGGTGCTGTTATCATCACTGTGGAACAGGTAGCAGATGAAGTGGTAAGAGAATACCTCGGGGGCAAGATAGGTTCCTCAGGTCATAGGTCCCTAGAGGAGAACTGGATGGCAGTTCTGTCACGGCAGATGGATGCCAGGTAGAAATGACAGAGGTGCAGTGCCTGGGGCATAGAGTGGGAGGAGGCAGGCCCAAACCAGAAAATATCAAGGCAAACAGAGACTGTCCCCAGCCCACAGCCCTAAGACAGGTACTGACTTTAGAAACTGTAGGGCCTTATGGACAAGTTATCACTGATTTTAGTTCAGCAGTGACAACCCTAATAGATTGGAGTAGGAAGACTTTTCAAGTAAGTGTAGTGGACACCAATTTGTGAGTCGGCTTTCCAGTCATTAAAAGAGATCCTAGACCTTTATATTGTGGTACAAACTAATTTCTCAATACACGGAGCCAGGAGGGGCCAGATGGTGGGAGTTGGGGTATGCCACTGCGATGGTGGGAGTTGGGGTATGCAACATATGAAATAGAGTGGTTTGCCATTATGTGTGCACTGGCCCAACAGTGGCTGCAACATGGGGGAAACTGACAAACTGTTATGTAGGAAACTTGGGACTTAAGGGTTACTATTTAGACTTAGTTTACCAACAAGAAAAGGCCTACTGCAATATGGATGAACTGTCTAGACTGGAGCTAAAGCTCCTCAGGTTTAACTCCATGAGACTGCATGACCAGGAGACAAATCGTTGGGTTATGGCTGGCTGGTGGCCCACATTGGGGGTAAAGTGTGGCCGGAGAACCAGAGCTAGCTACGCTAGGCGCCAATTTTAAACAACCTACCAGTGCCAGGACCGATGTGTATAGAAACAAGATATTTAAAAAACAGACCTGTGCCCCAGTATAAAAATGTTTAGATATAGCACATTTAAAAGTGTATTCCCTGAATATCAGGAAGGATTGTACTTCTGTGACATCTATATGCTTTGATTGTCCCAAGAACCTTCAGCAAGGGACTTTTGAGCAATAAACAACTTGCCTTAAGATGCCTGCATCTGCTTATATCCTGTGACTATGAGAGTAATGCCAACTGTTACTCCGTTCTCCAGCTGAGTCCAGTTTCACCAAGCTAAAACTCTTTGCCAGCTACACAGTGCATACTGGTCCATAGTGAGGGAAAAGTAGGTATTAGCCGACACTACCCAGGAGGTGATACAGTAGGGTGTCACACATACCCAAAAGTAAGGAGTTACAGGTGCCCGTGTGGAATAAGAGGTTCCAGGTGCCACAGTACCATGATTTCTGATTGTAATCTCTGGTTGGCTTGAATTCCCCTGTTGGTTCCACATAGCATTCCTGGGCTACCAGCCCTGCTGTAAAGACTTTATCACTTACCACCAGCTTGCCTCTTCAAGAGACAGATCAGAGAGGCACAACCTATGGACCTTCAGTTGCAAATCCCAAACCTCCTTCCAAGGGTCTCAAGTGAACACTTTTGGCCCAATAGACTCCTACCTCCCACTAGCCATTCAGGGAGATCCAGTCATACAGCTCTGCCTGCACTGAAGCCTACCCACCTGTAGCAACAGTAAAAAAGACAGTGTCAGCCACAACAAATTTCTAGAATACTAACCTCTGTTCTCAAGGCCTAAAGATAAAACATTTATTCCTGGATGATGTCACTCTTTTCACAATAACCCCTAGGTCAACTGGCTTACTCAGCAGTAATGTACTACAGTGCAACACTGAACCCTACATACTGTACAGCCTGCACTCCCACCAAACATGAAATACATTGATTCACAGACCCCTGCTAAACAAATCTATTAAACAAATACTATCAGGGTTGCTACCGGTGGTTATACATCATACTTGCCTACCCTCCCGAAAATCGGGTGCAGCTCCCGGCCCCCCCCTGTAAAGGCAGACAAGCCTCCCCGCGGCCAACGCCAACCCCCCCCGCAATTACCTGTGAAACCCCTGGGGGGTGCGGTGATGCGATTCACGCTGAATCACGTCATTTTGGCCCCGCCCCCTGCTTCACTATGCCTGTAATATTAGCATTTTGTAGTGGAGACGGGGTAAAATGACGCGATCGCATGGCTTCGCTCTCAAATTACCATCATCCGTCCAGCCACGCCGCCTTGTGCCGGCCACGCCTCCCTGTCCTGCAGATTCTGGCTGCTCCCTCCCGAGAGGGTCAGCCAGAAAGACAGCAACCATGATATGCATCCTACAATGACCACTGCTACATGAAATTCTGAGACAGATCATGTGCACTACAGCCTAAATGATGAAATGTAGGAGAGAAGCATGTGCGGCACTCTGGCTGTATAAATCAGGCATTTAAAGGCATAGCAGTGACTTTTTAAAAATTGTGGATATGCAAATTAGCACTGGGATGAAGGTGTTCATAGGTAATACAGGGCCTGATTCAGCAAGGGACGCAAGGGAGAGAACGCACGCACTCGGCCGATGTGATCGCACTGCGCGTGCGCGAACTAGCCAGTGCGTTTGGGTAAGGGTACGCAGACTATACACAGTGTGTACGCAGACCCTTCTGATATTGACTGGCAGGAAGTGCCGTTTGTGGGTGGTGATTGGGCGAACGCAGGTGTTCCTGTGCGTTGGGACGCCGTTATAGGGGCGTGCGTAATTAAGGCAGTGCGGCGGCATACGCAGCCAGATGACTCGATGCACGCAGGAAGTGGCCAAAATCCTGCGCCAGGTCAACCTCTATGGTGCGTCTGGGTCCGGTGGTTCTCGATGTTACCGATGTTTGCGCTATCCTGCGTACAGATTGAGCATTGAGTAAAGGGAGACGGGCGGCACTATGTATTGCTGGGCGTCTGCATCCTTGTGCTGCGGCTGCCGTGTGTATGCATTGATTAGCATATACACGCAGCGCCCGAGCGCATGCGTTCTCTCCCTTGCTGAATCAGACCCGCAGTGCAGGTGACATGCTTTTGTATGATTTGGGTCAATTTTGGGTTCTATTGAGGGTAAATAGAACTTCAAATAGAACTTTAAACAGAATCCAATGTACCATCGAAACCTGAATGGAACCCAAAATCGACTGTTAGCTAATGATGTATTTTGAATAGAAAGACTCTAGTTCAGTTTTTGGGGATGTTGGTTCTATTTTGGTCGATTTTAAATGGAATCAAAATGGACCCTTAGTAAAAGTTTACCCCTAAAACTTAGGGCCCCATTTACTAACGAAATATAACCCCTATAGCGCTCGCTAAAGGGGTTATACCATCTTTCTGTATTTAGTAAACAGCAGTAATCTTAGATTACCGCTGTTTTTACAGCATCGATCTCGCCATCATTTAGATGGCGAGAGCGATGCGGTCCCCACTGCCGGCAAAGGAGACCCGGCGGTGCCTTTCCGGCTTCAGCGAAGCTCCGTGTCATGCACATGCGCAGACGGACTGTCACGCATGCGCATAACACTGAAGGCCCGTCGCTGGCAGCGTTAAGCTGTCAGCAGCCCAGCGGAGGACCTTGCTGAGGACTTCGACTTCGCGGGACCTCACCGGAAGGGTATTACTAAATAATAAATAAATTACTGGAATTTTCATTTGTATCGCAGTGATACTAAACGAAAATTGGCACTGGTATTTTGTTCGATTGAGCATTGAGTAAAGGGAGACGGGCGGCACTATGTATTGCTGGGCGTCTGCATCCTTGTGCTGCGGCTGCCGTGTGTATGCATTGATTAGCATATACACGCAGCGCCCGAGCGCATGCGTTCTCTCCCTTGCTGAATCAGACCCGCAGTGCAGGTGACATGCTTTTGTATGATTTGGGTCAATTTTGGGTTCTATTGAGGGTAAATAGAACTTCAAATAGAACTTTAAACAGAATCCAATGTACCATCGGAACCTGAATGGAACCCAAAATCGACTGTTAGCTAATGATGTATTTTGAATAGAAAGACTCTAGTTCAGTTTTTGGGGATGTTGGTTCTATTTTGGTCGATTTTAAATGGAATCAAAATGGACCCTTAGTAAAAGTTTACCCCTAAAACTTAGGGCCCCATTTACTAACGAAATATAACCCCTATAGCGCTCGCTAAAGGGGTTATACCATCTTTCTGTATTTAGTAAACAGCAGTAATCTTAGATTACCGCTGTTTTTACAGCATCGATCTCGCCATCATTTAGATGGCGAGAGCGATGCGGTCCCCACTGCCGGCAAAGGAGACCCGGCGGTGCCTTTCCGGCTTCAGCGAAGCTCCGTGTCATGCACATGCGCAGACGGACTGTCACGCATGCGCATAACACTGAAGGCCCGTCGCTGGCAGCGTTAAGCTGTCAGCAGCCCAGCGGAGGACCTTGCTGAGGACTTCGACTTCGCGGGACCTCACCGGAAGGGTATTACTAAATAATAAATAAATTACTGGAATTTTCATTTGTATCGCAGTGATACTAAACGAAAATTGGCACTGGTATTTTGTTCGTTTGTAAATGGGGCCCTTAGTATGTTATCTTCATTTTACAAGGGTGTGGTATGAGATGCTGACATTCAGCATGGTCAAAATGGCGATCTTCACTGTGTCAACTTTCATCATGTAGACAGTGATGAAATGTCGACATGCTAAAACACCATCATATCGTCCCTGGTGGCCCAGCGTGGTGTCCAGCTTCCAGCGGGGGCATGTGACTGTGACCTCCGGGTCAGACCTCCAGTCCTCTGGTGTTTCAGTGAGAAATTCCTCATATCCGTAACCCATCATCTAGTGCCTAACCCTAACCCCACCACCACACCCTAACCCTTTACTACCCCCCCGCAGCCTAACCCTAACTCCACCACCACAGCCTAACCCTTTACTACCCCCCCGCAGCCTAACCCTAACCCCACCACCACAGCCTAACCCTTTACTACCCCCCCCCGCAGCCTAACCCTAACCCCACCACCACAGCCTAACCCTTTACTACCCCCCCCGCAGCCTAACCCTAACCCCACCACCACAGCCTAACCCTTTACTACCCCCCCCCGCAGCCTAACCCTAACTCCACCACCACAGCCTAACCCTTTACTACCCCCCCACAGCCTAACCCTAACCCCACCACCACAGCCTAACCCTTTACTACCCCCCCCGCGGCCTAACCCTAACTCCACCACCACAGCCTAACCCTTTACTACCCCCCCACAGCCTAACTCTAATCCCCCCAGCCTAACCCTCACCCCCCAGCCTAACCCCACCTGCAGCCTAATCCTAACCCCACCACCACAGCCTGACCCTTTATCACCACCCCACAGCCTAACCCCCGCATCTTAACTAATCCCCCAGCCTAACCCCCCTGCAGCCTAATCCTAACCCCACCATCATAGCCTAACCCTTTACGACCACCCCTCGCAGCCTAACTTCGCAACCTAACTCAAGTCTCCCCAGCCTAACCCCTCCTGCAAACTAATCCTAACCCCTCCGCACAGCCTAATCCTAACCTCCCCCCAGCAGCCTAACCATAACCTCGCCACGCAGCCTCAACCTTCCACCCACAGCCTAACCTTAATGTCGGCATTCTGACTATATAGCCCATTTTACACTACTACTGCACTGTTTTTATTAATATCCATCCGGCTTACTAAGCCATTGATTTTTGAAATCACCCTAATGTTTGGATTCTCTGTGAGATTTTGTGTGTTTTTATAGTCATTAAATTTGTTGTTTCAATTCAACAGCATCACCAACACCATTATTCCCTTAATTTTTGGATATTTTTCTATGCAGAGAATATTTGCCGTACACATTAATCCCTGACCCATCGGAGCTTGTAGTCGGCAACAAATTATCCTATTTTTATTAGGCAGCAGGTGCCTGTTCCAATTTCATAGATATTCAGTTTATTTTTTATTATTTGCGCCGTCTTTTACACACACGCTTTTTTTTTGTGTGTGGGTATTATTCTTTTTATATTCTTTGTATAGATGGTGGTGCTATAAAAATAATAATGATAATAATATTAATAATAATTCTGATTCACACATTTTAGTCTCACTCATCACTGAACAGAATTTCACTGGCCTGAAGACTGAAGGCAATTGAGAAACAAAGAAAGTACAGTAGGGCCTGAATCAATAGTTGTACGCTATTCTGATGTTTATGGACTCTACGCATCAAGGTACATTACCGGAGTCGGTTGAAATAACTTTTTACTTGCAGTGTGACTGTGACAGGAAGCATGTGGGGGAGGTAACAGGAAGAGGGTTCCAAAGAATGCAGGTGTGTCGCCAACGTACCCAAGAAATATTCCTCCGGCGTCTCAATTCCCGCGGCCATCCTGCGACACCATTAGCTATAACTGAATGATTTGCAACCGATGTTGCATCTTTTTTTTGCAGCCACCGGGAGATTAATACATCTACCGATGTCTGCGATATTTGCATATTTTCACATCGCAGCTACGTATAAAGACGCAGCAGAGGCGGCATTAGTGTACAACTCTGAATCAGGTCCATAGATAAAATAGATAAATCACCAATTTTATTTAAAAAAAAAAAATTAAATTCGGTTTTAGAGCAAATCTATACTGTATATTGTCCAAACAGCTGTTTTACTTTAGGACACAGGTTATACTTTAAAATATGTATGTCAATCAACAAGCAGAGTATTTTTCAATATTTTTATTATTCTTTTGTTGCAGACTCTTGGCACCAACTAATGTTGTCACTCTCTGTCTCAGTAAAGAGCCATATGTATAGCATACGCTTTTCTTTTCATATAACAAGAATACATTTCCCACCCAATCAAAACCTCCAAATAAAAATTGAAAATCAACTAATCACCCACCCAGAAACAAAACAAAAACAAAACTTAAAAAGTTCATATTCATTTCATGATTTCACACACCTTACACTTTTTTTTTTTGATAGAAATCCAGATAAAATAACTGGCCTAAATATTCCTGTGGCAGAAGATTTAAAATCTGAAAGTACTCCGTGCTCCTTTCCCAAAAACTAAAATATTTTGTAAAAACAATTTTTTTTTCATTTTTTTTTTTTCATACAGTTTTACTTTTCTGTAAAGTTCTGGAGATAATTGGCACATTTGTAAAGGGTTATATGGCACAGTACCTTTGAAAATAAAGTTCTCTTCTTGAAGGTTGTAAACACCTCGTGATATTTTGTTATTTTATTACATAATTTTTTTTAAAAAATCATAGCGAAAAAGCCTCTGGAGAGGATAATGATGTTGTGTGGTCAGTAATAAGTCTTGCCATAGCTTATACAGTATTGTCCAAGCTATCACAAATAACCCATTTTACAGTCTGGGGCCTGTACTGCATTGCTTCTCTTTATCATTGCAGGCACCCTTGGCAATGAATGAATTACAAAAACAAAACAAAAAAAACAAAACAGACCTCTTTATATTGTTCTAAGTGGACAAAACATATCAGTGTTTCTTTTTCACAATGCAGGATTATTCATCAGAAATTCCTTAGTGATACAATTTAAAAAAAAAAAAAATCTACTTCGGTAATTCCTTAATTGAGTTTTTCCTGTTCCGTAACACCTTTCTTTGATGAAAATAGATCTGAAATAGAATTTACACATAAGAGCTGTACCACAAAATAAGCATTTTCTTACATTTTTCTTTTCATAACTATTTCCCTTTTTCATATATTTTTTTTTTCTTTTTTAATTTTTTTTTTTTTTTAGTAATACATCAGGTAGTCTGAGAGTGAATTATCCCTTTGAAGTTATCAAAAGAGTCTTCAATTTGTGTCAGTGCTTCATTTGGGGTGGCTCTGCTATTTCAATGGAGATTTAGAAACAGAAAGATGAATACTGAGTCAAGACTAACCCAGTGAGTCTTTCAAAGTACAGTTTGCCTTAATCACTCTGGAAAATTAGTTTTTTTTTTACTGATGGAATTTTCAAGAGAAAGTCTCAACTTATGGAGCTAAATTTGTGTTTCTTGCACATTTTCCTTTGAGCTGCTTTTGAACAGAAGGGGTTCATGGATGGAATTAAGCATTGGGTTTTTGGCACAGTTAAGGGTTCCTGTATTATTATTATAATGAGCCTTGAAGGCAGTGTAGTGGTTGAGATGGTCATGCTCAATAGCTGGGAGGGCCATGTGGTTGTCTCCTGGAGTAGTGGCTGGTATTTCATCTTCTACGTTAATTATTTCAATAGTTCGTGTTGGCCCATGATGCTTATGCAGCTGGTGCTGTTTACGCAGTTTGTAAAATGCAATTAACATAACTGCTGCCATAAAAGTTATAGCTACAAAACAACCTATGATGATCTTTGTCGTCTTCATGACATCGTCTAGATCTTTCATGATGTTCCCTGTCACATCTGTAATTGGAATAGTAAATGTCTTCTCTGTGGATCGTGTGCTACGTGGAGTAAGTGATGTTGTAGAGTATGTTATTCCCCACCGAACTGTTGGTGTTGGACCAGGCTCTTTCTCAGTAGGCTTTGTTTCCTCTGGAGTTGAGTCCATAGTTTCCACAGTCACGGTGGTAAAATATGTATAATCAGTGGTTGCTGGATCAACCACAGCAGACACATTGAGTGTAGCAGAAGCGGTTGTATTCCCTGCTGAATTTGTAACCATACAAGTGTACTGACCTGTGTCCTGTACTGTCACATTTGTAAAATTCAGCGTTCCATCATGTAGAACTGAGATACGAACTCTGTAAGAGCCATGGGTCATCAATGTTCCATTCGGTGTTAACCAGTTTACAGATGTCATTGAGGTGCCAGTTCTGCATTTTAGCTCAGCTGCCATGCCCTCAGTTACATTGAGGTCAGTCGGGGGCTCCACTATTACTGGGGCATAGCATGTGAAATGGCTCTGATCTAGTTCTCCAATGTATCTTGTTTTTAGGTTTGGTGGGGAATGACAACGAGCGCAACAAGTCGTATTGTTAGGTACTGTCTCTTTTAACCACCAGCTCAGCCACAACACGTCACAATTGCAATGCCAAGGATTATGGTTAAGGTGCACTCGCTCCAGGCGGTGAAGGGGTGTAAAAAGATCATGGGGAAGAGACATTAAGTTGTTGTGAGAAAGATTTAGTTCCTCCAAGGATTTCAAATCATCAAAGGCATTGCGTTCGATGGTGGCAACATGAGCATGCATCAACCAAAGCTTTCTCAAGCTTGTCAAGCCTTGAAAGGAACCTGGGCGAATCATTTCTAGGCGATTTCCAGACAACTCCAGTTCTTCCAGCCTGACCAGTGCTGTTAAGTTGGGAATATCTTTTAAATTGCACATGCCTAGGTTTAAGTATCTTAAATTTACAAGACCCTCGAAAGCAGCTTCAGAAATGTATTCCAGTTTCTTTAGTTCCCCCAAATCAAGTCGTCGCAAAGAAGGAACTCTGTTGAAAGCGTAGGAAGGAATACTTTCAATTGGGTTATTCCTTAACCACAGCTCCCTCAGCTTGGATAGATATTCAAAAGCTTGAGTAGGAACAGTGGTCAAGCGATTATCAAAAAGCTCCAATGTGCTCAAGTTTGGGAGTCCATTGAAAGCTCCCACCTCAATCTTTCGAATTAGGTTTTTGCTGAGCTGTAGTATTTCCAAGTGACGAAGGTGCTTGAAAGTGTCTGTTTTGATAACCTGAATAATATTTTCCTGAAGGTTCAGGTATCGCGTATTGACAGAGATACTCTCCGGTACTTCCACCAGTTCTTTGCGTGTACATGCCACTCGACTAGCCTGGTTACTGCATGAACAGGCAGCAGGGCAGGAAGTTGGAGATGTACCTCCCAGGGCCAGGGATGTGACCCATGAGATAAGTAAAACTTGCTTCAAAATCATTCTAAAAATCTTCAAACCAAGCATCCTTCGGGTGCAATGGTGAGTGACCATTTTCAATTTTCATACTTTAACACTATTCTTTCAGGATTATCATCTCATTCGTAAATGCCTAAAATAATAAGAGGAAAAGAAAAATGAGACAAAAACTCAACAATTCTGTGCATAAAAAAAACATATTTACTGTACATATCACGAACAACCATAACAAAACATGCTGCCATAAACAATTTCTCCACAAAGTGGGACACTATTGGCGACAGTCTTGCAGCAGATTGACAAAGAGCGCAAGCCTGAAACGCATTGGAAGCCACAGACCGTGCAATTACTTTGGGAATAACGTCATCATACCGCGCCGCTGAGCAAAAGACCAAGACACTCACGGAGCGAACCTGCCGAGAACGGCGAACTAGACACATTACGGAGGGAACCAGTCAGCAAACGGCAAATAACGGCAGATATAGGGACAGCTACAGTACCCCTGTACTTCCCAGCATGGACTATATACACAATAAAGGCTATAAACATTTTATACTAACCTTTTTTTCCTTTACAGGTATTGCATACTCTTCTTATTTTAATAATATTATTACATTTCATTCTTTCATTTATATCTCATTATTTACATTTTTACTTTTTCATTTAAATGTTTTTATTTTTTTATTGTTATTTTTTTTTTAATTTATATTATTTATTTTATTTGGTCTAATTTACAGTCTTTTATATTTCCCATAATTTACCTAGTTTTTTACAATTCCTTCATTTTTATTTAGCACCAACACAAGTGCCCCTTTTTTATATTATTAACAAATTTTTATTGTCAAATTCAACTTTCTGGGGCCGATTCTGAGTCACACGCACAAGCGAACGTGGCAGCGCGTATTGGTGGTTGTTCGTCTGCAAGTTTATGCAAATGGCCTACAAGTTCCTTCCCTTGTGTACATCCATGTAGTTGAATGTGCAAGCACTGAGACGCACCACTTCTAGCGCCATGCAGGCTGAAATTCCGATTGGTGCTAACTTATACGTCACCATTGGTGGCACCATCAAAAATTGCAGCAGCCTTATGGGAGGTGCAATGTTTACACCTGACCGTGGTCTCCTATGCCTATGTCTCTGAGAACGCAGCCGCCTGCACTGACACGCCTGCGACACTCCCATAACGCGGCCACTGAACGGATCTTTTTTTCCCGTGCACCACCAGCCACCTCCCAGTCGCCGCCTGGAAACCCCATCCCTTCTCTGCCGTCTTTCTTATACTGTCTGAATATATATCGTAACAGCACATTTGTGCGCACACTCTGTGTAGCGCATACGCTGCCGGGGTTTTCAGAACTTTTCGTTATGCAAATAATCACTTATCTACTTAAACATCGGCAAAGCGTGCGCATTGCGTTGGACTCAGAACCAGCGCTTCTCTGTGTTTATTTATTAGGGTAAGTGTTTACTGTCTGTTATATGTTAAGTGGTTATTGTCAAAAGATCCAAATTCTAAACCAATATGCGACTTACTGTGTGTGTGTGTGTGTGTCTGTGACTATTTACCCAGGAGTAATCCCTCATCTTTGCATTACGGAATAAATACTGTTATTTCTTTATGCAAAACCGTTAGATTTCCATCTGTCTACCTGGGGAATCCTTCCATCTCTGCAAGTTGTGGTACAGTAAAGAGCTTCTGCAGAAGGTGTGTTGAGCCAACTTGTACCAAGGTTACTTTGACCTGTGTCCACCCCACCCTACCGGACCCTAACTGTAGCATACACGTAGACTCTTTATCCATGGAGAAGGGCCATGAGCAGCCTCCGTACTGGTCCCTTTCTCATATGGTGCATGCGTGGAGAAGACTCTAGCACTGTGCCAATCTACTGCATATGTGCAGATGTCCTGGTAAATAGCACTGGCTCCACTTTCCTGGTGATTTCTGCAGCAACAGTGGAAAGGTGAGTTTAGTCATTGTGTATAAGGTGAGCAGTGTGGGCTCTCCTTCACTCAGGGGTCTGTGTGCACCAGACACCCTGCACACATTATAGATATACCCCTGCACAGTGTGGTATCACACTCCGGCAGCCATATCATACACTGAAATGAAAGCTGTTGGGAGTATAGGGCACAGGGCCGTAATTAGGTGCGTGGCTGGTGCCACAGCACAGAGAGAGCAGGGCTATAAGGTGGCATCGTAGCATCCCCACAGCCATTGCTTCTAGCAGGGTACCTGGAATGGCACCCCTAGCCAGAATCGCTCCTGCGGGGAATGATCGGAGCATCCTCAGGTCAGTGCTGCACTTACCCTGATGTCATGTGCTCTAGGGGGCGGGGCCGGCACAGGGCACTGTTGAGCACTGATAGGGCAATATGGACAACACTGTAACAGTGACAATAAAAGTAACATACTCAAAAAAGCCACCAGTTTAGAAATGGATTCATAATGATGATAGTAGAACCTCTCTTATTATTCTGTTATTTGATGATGAACTAAGGAGACATCACCATCATATATACTTCTCTACTGTAAGTTATACAAGTGACAATGCTATATCATGAATTACTCACTATTAGTGAGTCTGTTGTACAAATGTAACATAATAAAGATAACTCACCTGGAACCTGTGAAATCACCATATGAACACAGTTGTTCTACATCCCTGGCAATATTCAGTGTGCGCAGCTCACAGGCGATGTTATAAAACTGCCAGAGAATAACGAGAGATAATGTATTGGTCTGTAAATGACTGTCGGATAAACTATAAACACAATTAGTTCTTTCTTACTTATGAGCCATACATTTACTGTATATCTACCATTATCATGCTGTCTAAATGTATTACATCTGTTCATCTGCATTAAAAAATCCTACACTGACTCTAATCATCTCTTATTATACAGAAGATAATATCGCATAAGTCATAAAAGCTTTAAAAGACCTATTGCTATTCCTCTGTAACAAATCATAGTCAGGCCAAGACCAGGCAACTGGGGCTTGGGCAAAAAGTGCAGAAAAATCTTCAGTTAGGCTTCATAGGAGACACAGGATCACATTTGGCTCTTATTCAATTAAGTACAAAATTTGAGTAAAACTGAAGCCGATATCAGAAATCTTGCAGCCATCTACTGTATATAGGGTTAGGCACTTAGACGGTAATGGTGCATACACACGATCAGATTTTTCCTTCAGATATGAACGATAAAGATTTAAAAATCGTTCAGTCGTTCATATCTGAAGGAAAATCGTTCATATCTGACATGCCTGAACGATGGACGATCAACGATGCGCGTTCCCGTTTGTCAGATAACGATATCTGACATCTGATGGGTTTGCAGTCAGACTTAGACGATTCCATTCATTTTAATGTAGTAAAAAATCGTTCAATCGTTCAAATCGTTCAAAACTTTGGTAAAATCGTTCAAATCGTTTAATCGTTCAATCGTTCATCTGACAAATCTGACAAATCTGACAAATCTGACCGTGTGTACGCTCCATTAGGGTCAGGCACTGAAAAGGACGGATAGGGTTAGGCACTTATTGGAGGGTTAGGGTTAGGCACTTAAACGGTTAGGGACAGGCACTAAAAAGAACAGATAGGGTTAGGCACTTATTGGAGGGTTAGGGTTAGGCACTTAAACGGTTAGGGTCAGGCACTAAAAAGAACAGATAGGGTTAGGCACTAGGAGGGACGATTAAGGTTAGGCACTTACTCAAGACGGTTAGGTTTAGGTACTAGGAGGGACAGATAGGGTTAGACACTTACTGGAGAGTTAGGCACTAAGAGGGCGTTTAGGATTAGACACTTACTCAGACGGTTAAGGTTAGGTACTAGGAGGGACGGACAGGTGTAAGGCACTTAGTGGAGGGTTAGACAGTGGCATCCCTCCCCGTGGTGTCACCTGGTGTGAGAAGGGATGCTGTGAGCGGGGTATTGTCGTGCGCCAGCAAAAAGGGGTGTGGCCTACGGGACAGGGGGCGTGGCCACGTGGGAACGGCTTGGTCTTGCAGCCCGAACCCCCATGGTTCCATGCTGATTACTGGGGGGGGGGGTGTTGCCAGAGGTGCAGACTTCCCTGTGTGCAGTGTTGGGTCAGGAGCAGTGTCAGGAGCAGAGTGCTGCACGTAATGCTACAGTGCAGCACCTGGCTCCAGTCACTGACACCACTGGGGTTAGACACTAGGAGGGACGGTTAGGGTTAGACACTTACTGGAGGGTAAGGGTTAGACACTAGGAGGGACGGTTAGGGTTAGACACTTACTGGAGGGTAAGGGTTAGACACTAGGAGGGACGGTTAGGGTTAGACACTTACTGGAGGGTAAGGGTTAGACACTAGGAGGGACGGTTAGGGTTAGACACTTACTGGAGGGTAAGGGTTAGACACTAGGAGGGACGGTTAGGGTTAGACACTTACTGGAGGGTAAGGGTTAGACACTAGGAGGGACGGTTAGGGTTAGACACTTACTGGAGGGTAAGGGTTAGACACTAGGAGGGACGGTTAGGGTTAGACACTTACTGGAGTGTAAGGGTTAGACACTAGGAGGGACGGTTAGGCTTAGACACTTACTGGAGGGTAAGGGTTAGACACTAGGAGGGACGGTTAGGCTTAGACACTTACTGGAGGGTAAGGGTTTGACACTAGGAGGGACAGTTAGGGTTAGACACAAAGGGGAGGGTTAGGGTGAAGACTAGAGTTAGAAACCAAAAAAAAAACATGTGTGGAACATTATCGTGTCACCCTTTTCCACATCAACCTTCTGACCCTGTCGAAATTTTGTACACGTCGACCTACATCAACGTCGACCTTTTGTGTGTTGACATTTTGTACCTGTCTACCTCTTGCCCCTGTCGACAATCAGGTGTCAACCTATTGCTTGTTGACCTTTTTACTGTCGATCTATTAATCCACACCCATATTGAATACTGATCCATCCAAGGGTAGCAAGTGCTTAGTAGGCGCTATGATCCTTCATACAGACAATGTTAGCAGTAATTTTGACCTGAGGACAGAAGACTTTTTGAGTATGGACAGAGCACATGTAAATCATGCGTGGAGTGAAGAGAAATGAGCTAAGTAAGTAGAATAGATGGGGGGGGGTTTATATGGGTGGTTTTGGAATTTGATAAGCTTGTCTGAAGAGGTGAAAGCTTGAAAGTTTGGAGACTAGGGGGTAAATCTACAAAGCATCGGTTTGGGGTTTTCCGGTGGTTATGTGATCTGATAATTTACTAAAGGGAAAATCGATGGTAATCCACTATCCATTCAGACTTTAGAACACAACTGATGCCACTTTACTATCAATGTTTTTATCATTATAACTATATGGCTGAGCTGCTGATTGGTCAGAGCATGGGACTGTTGCAGCCCCATTCATTCCTTTGGAGAGCGTCCACTAGTGACCTCTCATTAGCATTGAGGCGGTGTGAGAAGCAGTCACATCATCCATGGAATTCCTACTTGGGTCGAAGAGGACGTGTCCCTTAGTAATAGGTGGGTGAATGAGGAGTATGTGGAGGAGTGGTTATTTAATCTAGTGCTTTTTCTATGTGTCACGTCTTTATTTGATTTTTTTCTTTACAGGTGACAGAGGACCCCTGACGCTCGGGCATGCTGGCACCTGTGATTCTCCAAGTGCCATCATGCCCTGGCAGGCTTGATAGGGTCTGTAATCCACCCGTGAAGAACAAAATTGACTATATCATATTCTATTACATCCACACTCAAAGCCCCAGAGGAGAAGAGAAGAGATCTGGGCTTTCAGCCCAAGGCTAGTTGTCCTTAGGGAGGACTAGGGATTCCAGCCCTGGTCTGACCAATCTGAGGCTCTTTGACATTATGACAGTAGGACCTCATGCTCAGAGCAAGATTAAGGGGGAAAAAGAATTTTGGTGCCCCAGCCACCCCTCTCTTAGGGGCCCTCTGGTCTGAGCACTCAGCACACTCCTGTACTGTGACAGCATTATCGAGTGCCCTAATCCTCTCCACCAATCTCTGGCCCCGTCAGCCTCCCACAACTGTTTCCTGCAGTGCACTCTGGGGGATGTAGTCATTTCCTTTTCTGCTGTCATCTCCCAGAACTACAATTCCCAGCATTCCCCGCATATGGCTTCCCTGATTTTGGCCTGTGAATGGCTGCTACAGTAGTTGCAGAATGAATACCCAGCAGCACCACACAGCTCTCACACCGACCACTGCAGCACTATGCTGCAGAAGAGTAGGATATGGGGTAAGCTGTATGCATTGTGAGCACATACTGTCCATAATTCCTTCTGCACATCCGGAGAGGCTGAACTCCGTGCTCCCTTTTATTGCTATATTGCATGCTATTCACTCAGTGTCGCTGAGAACTGTCTAATCCCTGTGTCGTGGGTGTGCCTGGGCTGGGAGGGAAGGAGGGTTCGGAGTGTGATGGAAGGAGCAGGGTGATGGAGAAGGGAGGGGAGCTGGAGTGTGATGGAAGAAACTGGGTGTTGGATAAGGGAGGGGAGCTGGAGTGTGATGGAAGAAGCTGGTGATGAAGGAGAGGCTGTGGCTGGGGTGTGAGGGAAGTTGCCGGTTGATGGAGGAGAGGATGGGGCTAGGATGGGAGGGAAGGAGCAAGGTGATGGAGTAGAGGATGGGGCTAGGGTGGGAGTGAGGGAGCAGGATGATGGAGGAGAGGATGGGGCTAGGGTGGGAGGGAAGGAGCAGGGTGATGGAGGAGAGGATGGGGCTAGGGTGAGAGGGAAGGAGCAGGTTGATGGAGTAGAGGCGGAGCTGGAGTGTGATGGAAGGAGCAGGGTGATGGAGGAGAGGATGGGGCTAGGGTGGGAGGGAAGGTACAGGGTCATGGAGTAGAGCAGGGTCATGGAGTAGAGGGGGAGCTGGAGTGTGATGGAAGGAGCAGGGTGATGGAGGAGAGGATGTAACTAGGGTGCGATAGAAGGAGCAGGGTGAATTGAGATTATGGGTGGAGGGCCATGAATGGGGGGGGGGGTGACACTATGCAGTATCAGCGGCTGTTACCACACAGCAGATGTCGGGCAATAGGACTCAGTGGCTCTCCACAGAGGCGCAACCTCCGATATGCATCTTTTGCCGCATCCTCCTCTCTGGCAAATACGGATGTGCCCAAGTAGTACTGTAAATGTGGAAGCCCCATGAGAATCCACTATGTGCCACCACTGAATGAGGACGGTGCTCACAAGTGGGGGGAGACAAGAGTAGTGAGGTTGAGCACCCTTGTCTTAAGAGCCCCCAAGCCCCCCTCCCCCCCAGAAAGCTCCGGTCCTGCCCATGCTGCGTGTCTTTTTGCTATTGTGTCACCAATCCAGGTTGGTTCAGTCTAGTACTGGTTATTCCCCCTTATTTTTCAATAACAGCCTAGGCTAAGAGGCCTGGGGCTGGTTATCATTTTGGGTTGGATTCCCATATAATTATTTTTTTTTTAAATCTCCTTTACACTTTTTACACATCACAGCCTGCACAGATCCTCATGATCTCTGCAGTGCTTGAATCTGCCGCTGATTGATGGCATATTCTCATTGAAGTTGCGTGGGGATAGGGGCTTAAAAACCAAAGGGCATGGACAACATATGCCTGTCAGTTTTGGATGGAAGCCAAAAGTGACACTTAGAAAATGTACCTGCAGAAGAAAGTCTTGTTGTGCAAGGGAGAGCAAAAAAGTCCTGTTAGGAATAGGAGCAGGACAATGACAGATGCAGATCTTGTGCAGGTCGGAGGGGTTGAGCTGGGAGATATCTAGATATTACAAGTCTAATGCACTGGTGGTCTTTGCCAGGGAACCCCACAAGGGGCTTTGGACTTCGCTGTGGTACGCAGGTGGTGGCCCTTTGAGTGGGTACCTAGTATGACAGGCTGGCCTCCACCGTGGGTGTAGCACAGTAGTCAGACTTGTCATGGGTCAGAACCAGAAACAGGATGTCAGGTGAAATGCCAGAGAAACCATAGAAGCACAGGGACAGAATACAGGATGCAAGGTAAGTGACTTACAGTCAATGACACTCTACTTTTATTAGTACCTCTATCATTGCATCATCGATGGCAGCACTTGATGCTGAGAAAACATCATTGGTGCTGGCCCGATGGCAGAGGTCTACGCTTGCACAGCATTCGACCATCAATGGTTAAATCATCAGTGCAAAATATCTAATCGATTATAGATGGTGGCGGGGGAAGGGGGGGGTCACTGATATTCATTAGCAGAGAGATTTAGGGCCTGATTTAGAGATGGACACAATTGCCATCAATGCCGGCCATCCTGTTTGCAACGGCTGTGTGAAAATATGCAAATGTCCCAGTCACTGGGATTGGTATTGAGACACCCACTAGCGGTCTATCTAGTCCGCTGGCTATGTGTGGGGACGCAACCATCAGTCGATCATCGGACTTCTAAGGAACACTTTGGCCGCCCAGAATGGCCTACAGAACTAAGATGCCGGAGTCTCAACAACTGCATACAGAATCGCAGTCTCAGACTGTGACATGCCCCCCGAAATGGTCGTGACACACCTGCGGTTCAGCTGCCAACCCCCACCCCCATTACCGCCCACAAACAATCCCTGACGGTCTGCTACTTTGCGAATAAATCCTCTCCGTGACCGCCTTCGCAAGACCTTCTCGGCACAAATGCAAAGCGACTGCGACACATGCACAGATGGAAAAACATCGTCATTGCGTTCGTCAGACTTATACAGCGAGTGTTTGCACAAAGTGCATGCGCAGAAGCTCATCTTTGAGTCTGTACATCCTATTCTGGGTCGGACACAAGTTTGTCTTCCCGTGAAATAGGGCTCTTCGGGGCGTGAACTGGTGCTACGTGATGTGACATAACCGCCCCGACTTGAGGGAGCGTCATCGGAGTGTGATAGGCATGTAACATATGCTCTGTCTGGTTCCGAGTCATGTGCAGGTTCAAGGGAAGCCAGTGTCTGACACCATGGGGCTGGTGCAAGTGCTGATACTAACAGGTTTTCACCCAGGGGCACGATCCCCTGCATTAGTGGAAGGGACACTTGCATTAGCATTAGGTAGTAATTCAGGCTAATGCGGCTGCCCACAGTTACAGCCAGGGGCGTTTCTAGAGAGGAGGGGGCCCGTGTGCAGCCTCCGTTGCAGGCCCCCTCCTCACAGTCCGGCGGCTGGCAGCACACTGAGCGCAGTGCTGCCAGCGCCGCACTGATAGGCTCTGGGCACTAGAGTGTGCGTGTTGTCTATAGCACATGCACAGGTCACCGGGAAAATGGCCGCGGTGGCCATTTTCCAGACGTTTCTACAGCGCTGACGCCGGCGCCGTTGTGAGACTCCAGAAAGGTAAGTACGATATAGGTGCAAAGTGTGCGGTTCGGGCCCCCCCTAGACCCAGGGGCCCGTGTGCACCACACATCCTGCACCCATTATAAATACGCCCCCTCGCCACAGCCACTTTGTAATGTGACCCAGAATCAGAGCCCTTCATCTGGACCAGTCTTCAAATACATGGTACCTAAGGTGAGCCAGTACACTGTGCTTGCTTCCCAGGCTAAAGTTTCTCAGCCAGACCCTGCCCTCATGGAAAAACTCTCTTGGACCTCCTGCAGGGTGTAGAAGGGGGATCCCTCTGTATTGAGGTGAGTTACAGTATGGATCGTGGTGCTGTCTGACCCTGAGTAGTATGATAATATAGGTAACAGTTAGGTGAGTGCTCAGGCAGTCTATTGGTGTACAGTACAGTGGCAAACACAGGATTTCCAGAGGGGGGTTTCCAAATGCTTAATTTTAGAGCGAGTGTGGCCAGTCAATGAAGAGGGCAGAATTAGTACTTAACCAGATTTACTAAGTGTCATACAAAGTGTATTGTGTGTATTAATTCCAGCATATACAGGACCAGTGATCACAGTAAGTCATTAGATGCGTCAGTAGGGCCATCCTGTCCAAGCTGAATGTATTTATTTTAGATGTGGGCACCATTCTAGACTATAGGAGCAAGTCCGGGAGCCTGGAGGAGCAGAAGAACCTAGCACTGCCCTAGACATTTATTTACATATTGGGCTCTATAGCAGTGCATCTCTAACAGTGCATGTTTTCAAGATCTTCTAGTTGGTGCAGAGGTTATTTAGTACTGGCTGATACATGTTAAAAATTCCACATGTGGTGCTAATTATTTCATTTGTGATACTGAGAAGAACATGCAGCACTAATAACATTCTATTATATTACTATTTCTATTGTGGTCATGGTGTGGGCTGGGGAGGGGGGTTTCCAGGCAGACGGAACCCCCCCCCCCGCGTTTGCCTATGCAGTATGTGGTGTATAGCAGGGCCATTTTTGGATGGCCGTTTTCAGCAGATTCCATGCGGACTAGCCGTCCACATGGACTCTGCTGAAAATGGCCATCCAAAAATGGCCGCCGCCAAGGAAGAGGCAGATGCTAGAGGTCATACTGGACCTCTAGTCTCTGTTAGCAGAGCGCAATGCACACAGCGTTCCCGGAAGTGCTGGGAACGCTGGCGCTGCCGGGAGAAGATGCTGAAAGCTGCATCTTCTCCCGTGAAATCCCCTGGCAATGAGCATAAACCCCCCTGGCAACGAGCATAAACCCCCCTGGAAACGAGCATAAACCCCACTGGAAACGAGCATATAACCCCTGGCAACGAGCATGGCACCCCTGGTAACGAGCATAAATCCCCTGGAAACTAGCATAAAACCCCATGGCAACGAGCATAAAACCTCATGGCAACGAGCATGTAACCCCATGGCAACGAGCATGTAACCCCCTGGCAACGAGTATGTAACCCCCTGGCAACGAGTATGTAACCCCCTGGCAACGAGCATAAATCCACTGACAACGAGCATGAAACCCCATGGCAACGAGCATGTAACCCCATGGCAACGAGCATGTAACCCCATGGCAACGAGCAGGTAATTTTATAGTAATTAGAAGCCTTACTGTGGGATATAAAATGGTGTCGGGCAAATATGTAAGTGGCACTTTGGTAATAGGCATTACAGTGTGTGGCATAATGTGTAATGGGCATTATGGTGTGTGGAATAATGTACGTCACTATACCAGGGACGTTTGAGTAGTGCACTGCCTTATGGAGGAGCAAGGACAAAATCCAGGTGCAGGAAGGGAGGGGGCGCAAAATTGCTGCCTTGCACCGGGTGACGGGTATCCTAGTTTCGGCCCTGTGTATAGATTCAGTTGAAGGTGCAGAATAGATTTGATAATAAAGTTTACTGATAATGGCAAAATTAACAAAACACAGTAATGAAACATACACAATATGAAAAATAAATATACATATAATGCAATGAGAAAAGTGTCCACCTCGGTTGCGCGACAGAATTTGATACCGTTTACAAGTCTTAACTGTACTTATAGTCTTAAGGTGCGTATCCACTACTAGACGGAGAAACGAGTGCACGATTACGACATTGTGACCGTGCTGTCGTTTCTATATCTGTGATGTGCCTACACTGAGCGTTCAGTCGTTCAGTGTAGGCACATCCATCATCCCCGTACATGCTGAACCTGACGGGATCGTCAGGATGACCAGCATGTATGGGCGATGGTAGATTTCGGAAACGACCAGCGGCCACGCGCATTGCTGGTCGTTTCCGACATAAAATTGCCTGATGCATGCACGATTTGCACGCGGTTGAACGATAACGACGTCAGTATGGTTCAATCGCCTGCAAATATCGCTAAATGGATACGCACCTTTATAAAATCAAAATGTGTCACTTGTGATTGTGACAATTAGAAGTCAATGGGGTAAAAGTACAAAGACTTGGGGCTAAATGTAATAGACTGCAAGCCGGCGTCGCTGAGGGAATACATGCGAGAATGCCCGTATATTTTGAAAGCATGTTAAAGGCTAAACCAGCTTACTTGCACGAATTCCCACAGCGGTTCCGGCTCGCAATCTATTACATTTAGCCCTTGGAGAGAGATAAAGTGGACGGAGCTGAAGTACCAACCAATCAGCTCCTAATTGTCCTTTTTCAAACACAGCCTGTAACATGACAGTTAGGTGCTGATTGGTTGGTACTTTATCTCTATGCATCCCCTCTGTACATCTCCCTCAATATTCTTATAGTAGTGGAATGCAGTGGTAGGGGCCCAAGCTTAAGGGGTGTGTCTATCCATCAGAGGGGGTGTGGCCAGCCACCACAGGGGGACTTGGCCAACCATTCCATATGAAACACATAAAGAGCAGGTACCCTTTATAAAGGAGGGGGCAGGCGAGTCTAGTCGCTCCGGGGCTCGCTACAAGATGGGGCGGCTGTCGATGTTGATTGACAGCTCGCCCCGTTTTGTAGGCGGGGAGGGGGGGTGGTTAGGCAAACGCAGGTGTTCCCTTATGAACGCCTGGCGTTTGTGGGTGTCAGTAATGTCAGTAGTGGACTTCCTGCTCTTTTAGAGCAGGGAGTCCACTCAGGCTTGCGAGAGCTGAGACCCTACCACAGGGTCTCCTCGCAAGCGCGATGGTCGCGATAATCGCGACCATCTCCTGCCCGGCACCCACAGCTTAGCGAGCGGGCAGGAGAAAACTGTTTTAAAAAAAATCCCCGCCCTGATTCAGAGCGAGCGCTGAATCAGGCCCCAAGTATCTATGTTCATTAATGATCCGGCTCCACGAAGTTACAGACCCCAAAAGGAGGGGATAGAGCCCTCAGGCCGTGGGACCTAGCGGGGATTTCCCCTGTACACCTGTGGGCCAGTCCAACCCTGCATGAAGGTATTCTCTTTGATTGCGGATCCTTGTTCTTGCCAGCGGTCATCACTTGCTTCTCCTTTGCGTCCTAATCACGGCAGTCCTGACAGTTTTGTAAGCAGGCTTGAGAACTGTGGATGTGCTGGTCTCACACAACTCATCTTTTAAGCTCAAGTTTGAAACGTACTTCCAGTTCCGCCCACATTCTCGTTCAGGCTGCCCGAGGAGTTGTGACTCAAGAACTCGGCTCTGACGCATCCACACCAAAAACCGATAACCTGCACTACTTAGCTGCGACACAGCGTAGGAAGTGTGGGACGCCGTACTCCCAAAAGACTTACTGTAAAAGCATCATATAGGTATTTAATTTACCTACCATAAGGATATATTGTCACAATCACACACATTTGAGAATTGTATCATGTTTAGCATCAGAATGAGACTATACAGTTAAGACCTGATAACTGGTATTAAATTCTGTCTGTCAACCAAGGTTGACACATTACTGTGTTTTGTCGGTTTTACCATTGTCAGTATGCAGCGCACCGTCAATTGAATCTACACACCAAATACACCAATAGACTGCATGAACGCTCACTCAGCTATTACCTGGGATGGGAGGTTGGTTTTGTGAATCTTTGCTATAAAGTTTTGGTAGTAAAAACCATGCACGTGCAATTGAAGCTGGCACAGATTCTCAATTATGGTGCCAGTGGTGAGTTCTCTCTTTTGCCAATGGGAAGAGAAGCTTCCATGCACTGTGCAGCGACAGCTGGGGGACACCAATTGTCACATAGATACTGTAATCCCCATAACTTCTACATGGATCTGGTAAACTCTAATAATGACAGTAGGAGTAGAAGTGCTACTATGGTGCATACTGTGAACTGGAAGTGCTACTATGGGAACAATTTGAACTGGGAGTGCTACTATGGAGCATAACGTGAAGTGGGAGCACTACCAGGGGGCATAACATGAACTGGGAGCTCTTCTATGGGCATAATATGAACTGGGAGCACTACCATGGGGCATAACATGAACTGGGAGCTCTTCTATGGGCATAATATGAAGTGGGAGCACTACCATGGGGCATAACATGAACTGGGAGCTCTTCTATGGGCATAATATGAACTGGGAGCACTACTATGGGGCATAACATGAGCTGGGAGCTCTTCTATGGGGCATAATGTGAACTGGGAGCACTACTATGGGCATAATTTTAACTGGGAGCACTACTATGGGTATAACATGAACTGGGAGCTCTACTATGGGCATAATGTGAACTGGGAGCGCTACTATGGGGCATAATGTGAACTAGCAGCACTACTATGAGGTATAACTTGAACTGGGAGCTCATCTATGGACATAACGTGAACTGGGAGCTCTACAATGGGCATAACGTGAACTGGGAGCTCTACTATGGGCATAACATGAACTGGGAGCACTACTATGGGCATAACGTAAACTGGGAGCTCTACAATGGTCATAACGTGAACTGGGAGCTCTACTATGGGCATAACATGAACTGGGAGCACTACTATGGGTATAACGTGAACTGGGAGCTTTGCTATGGGCATAACATGAACTGGGAGCACTACAATGGGCATAACGTGAGCTGGGAGCTCTACAATGGGCATAACGTGAACTGGGAGCTCTACTATGGGCATAACATGAACTGGGAGCTCTACTATGGGCATAATGTGAACTAGCAGCACTACTATGGGCATTATGTGAACTGGGAGCTCTACTATGGGCATAACATGTACTGGGAGCACTACAATGGGCATAACGTGAGCTGGGAGCTCTACAATGGGCATTACGTGAACTGGGAGCTCTACAATGGGCATAATGTGAACTGGGAGCTCTACTATGGGCATAATGTGAACTGGGAGCTCTACAATGGGCATAACGTGAACTGGGAGCTCTACAATTGGTATAACGTGAACTGGGAGCTCTACAGTGGGCATAACGTGAACTGGGAGCTCTACAATGGGCATAACGTGAACTGGGAGCTCTACTATGGGGAATAACATAAACTGGGAGTGCTACTATGGGCATAACGTGAACTGGGAGCTCTACTATGGGGAATAACATGAACTGGGAGTGATATTATGGGGTATTCCCCATATAACATGAATATGGGGAATAACATAAACTGGGAGCGATACTACTGGGTATCATATGACCAACTGCTCCAGTGAGAGACATCTCTCTCTAAATATTGGATTGGGGGCCCCTCCAAATGTTGCTGTGGTTCCCCAAGAGTTCTAGTTACTGCCCTGGTGTATATGCTTCTGACACATAATTGTGTTTTGACCCTTACAGCTCATAATACTGAAATCATTGGATTCATGGCTATACAGTATTATTCCCACTGAAGTGACCATTTCCCTTGAACTACATCAGGAAGAAAGATTCCCATTAACAATGCTAAACCAACAAATCGTTCTATTTTAGGCAATATACTTGCTTTTTATTTTGTATGTCATCACATTTATATGGAAAATGCAACTTTCACATTGATTACCACTGCCCACTATTCACTTAAATAAAGGCTATTCAAAGCAAACTTTGCCTACCAAGGGAGCGGTTTAAGAGAGGAGGGGGCATGTGGGCAGACTACTTCGTTTGGGCCAGCTCCACTCTGTGCAGTAGACTCTGCTATTGTGGCAGAGTCTACTACACTTGCGCAGGACTCCAGTAACATGGCGCCCATGCCATGGTCTCGGGGACACCTCTACAGCACATGCGCAAATATACGGGAAAATGGCCGTTTGTGATATTTGCTGCTACTGCAGAGCCGACGAAGGACTCCGGAGAGTCAGTTATTAAACATCTGTGCAGAGTGTGTGTGCACATGGGCCCCTGAGTCCAGGGGGCCCACACTGCACCCACAATAGATACGCCAATGGGGCCTACCATGAAAGGTAGATATGTGTGCAGTAGCATATTGCGGGATGTTTTGTGGCTCATCGTCGCAATTTAATTGGCTCCTTAGTTACTTTATTTATCAAACACTAGAAGTTTCTCCTACATGGCAGCTCATTAACCCCCTATAGTTATTAGAACCGTACAGCCATTTGGAAAACCATCTGAGAGTGCAGGCTTAAGGTACGACATCGTAATCGTGCAATCGCTCAGTAATCGTGCGTACTCCCGCTGGTCGTTTCCGACATTGTCCATCGCCTGAACATGCAGCACAATCTGCCAATAACGACAGATTGGCATGTTCAGGAATGATGGACTGTGCCTGCACTGAGCGACTGATCGTTCAGTGCAGACACTACAGGGGATCAGGAACGACGGTACGATGACGATGTCGTAATCGTACTGTCTTTCCTGATCGCCCAGTGTGTATGCACCTTTAGAGCACAGATAAAAAACATGGGTTGCCCTTCTGTACCTTGCTCTACTGCAATTATCCCTCATTACTGGAAATGTATTGTTTATTCAGCATTGACAAATTCCGAATGTGTTTTTTAAATTCCTGATAAACAATATATATTGGATCACCTCACACATTTTCTACTCAGCCGGGTACTACTCAACATCAGGCTCCCACCAACAGATATGTCTGTCCCAATGCTGAATGACTCTAGTCCCCTTCTGGTACCCCTGGGTGCCAGGGCTAAATTACTTCTTGATTGCAGATATTATAGACAGTATTGTGATTATTGGATACATAAGAAACTTACAGAAGCCTAAGCCAATACAGCCATGACACCATGCAAACGCCAACCCATAAAATCACGACTCTTTCTGGATATACTGTAGGACCTGATTCAGAGTTGTACGATATACCGTCAATTTCGCAAATGGTGCCTTTTTTATTTTTACCTCTGCGTACGCGTCTGAGACGCACTGCGCACATGCACCAAGGTACATTTCTGTAGTCGCACGCTGCGAGTCTTTATTCACAGTGTGATTGACAGTCAGGGAGCATTAGGGGGAGGCAACGGGAAGTGACGGCTAAAACCGCAGGGGTGTCTAGACCATTGTGGGGGCGTGTCACATCCTGTGTCTGCCATCCCGTACACAGGAAACAGGGCTCCGGCGTCTCAGTTACGGCAGCCGTTCCCATCGACCCATGGACTCAATAAGGAAGTTGATGTTAGCCTGATCTGCGTCCGATGATGCGTATGTGTACGTACGTAGTTGCGGGCAGCTGCGACGGCTCAGGAGAGCGTCTTAGTACAAGTCCTGGCTGCTAATGCATTACCAAATCTTCGCAGACCCGAAGCTGCGACAATCGTAGCTGCGACAGCATTAGCGCCCGTCTCTAATTAAGGCCCGTAGTGCTGAAGGTGTGATCTTTAGCGGTTCATCTCAGGCTTACTCTAAATGATTCTTACCCTGGGGTATTCAGCAGTGTGCGAAGGGTCTGTCTCCATAAAGGTCGTCAGCCAGATGTTTCCCCTGAAAAGCAATAATGAGATTGGTGACAATTCTATCTTGGAAATGTAAGTCACAGAAATTGTGACACATACTGTAAGTATTCAAATAATATATTCCATATATCTAATATCACACATATATAATAAGAACTGTGCAAATAAGAAGTGCACCCGAACTGTAAAATGCCCCATGGCACTGGTGGTCTGCCCTCTCTGCAGTGACAAGATCCTGACTTTAAATACATTCTGAATATTCCATTGTAATTATATAGTAACAATATAAGCGATATAAAACATATCTAACAGTCTCATAGGCAAACGCGGGGAGGGGGGTCCTGTTGCCTGGAAACCCCCCTCTCCAGCCCACACCATGACCACAATAGAAATAGTAATATAATAGAATGTTACTAATTCTGCATGTTCTTCTCAGTATCACAAATGACGTAATTAGCACCACCTGTGGATCGTTTAACATGTATAAGCCAGTAATAAATACACCTGTGCACCAACTAGGAGATCTGGAAAACATACACTGTGAGGGGTGCACTGCTATAGGCCATCAGTAAATTATTAATACTGTATAATAATGCACTATCCAGTGTGTAAGGAGATCAATATGTACATATTTGTCCAGGGCAGTGCTAGGTTCCTCTGCTGCTCCCCCAGACTCCCGATCGTGCTCACATGCTCTGGAATGGTGCCCATACATCTTAAATAAAAACACTCAGCTCAGGCAGGATGGCCCTACTGCCGCATTTAATGGCTTATTGTGATTGCTGGCGCTGTATATGTCGGAATTATGACACACAATACACTTTATATGATGTATATTAAAGCTGGATAAGTGCTAGTTATACCCTTTTCATGAAACCCCCCTCTAGAAATCTTGCGTTTGCCCCTGACTGCCCTTGCAGAGAAAACGAAGTGATGTAGCAGGATCCATACAAGATGTTTTCTCCTTACAAATGGTCCTGGGTACACTGGGAAATTGGGCAGCAACGTACATGAAGTTCAATGTGGATAAATGTACATGATGCATTTGGAGACTAATAATAAAGTTGAAATTTACACCCTGGGGTGCACTAATGGGTCAATGTATGATGGAGAAGGATCTCCTGTAGGTATAAATTGATATCACACACTTAGCTGCTTTCAGAAACAGAAAGATATTATCGTATATTAAGCAGGTCATGAATTCACTAAATCGACCTTGTCAAAGTTATTTCTTCATTAATAAGTTCCCTTGAATAAACTATTTTACTGCCTAATCTTTCACGTTTGGTGTTGCGGTCTCCCAGGTATAGTATATAGTATAGTAGTGTTAGACACGATTGATCCATAGACAATCCCTATAAAAGTAATCGACCTTGCAGGTCCCCTGTCAATATCTTACTGCAATTGTCTATGGTTGATGTTTTCACCTTGCTATACACCCCAAAGTAACCCCAACTGAATAATAAAATAAAAGCACTGAGGATTTTTTGGAAGTAAGAGGCCACCGTTTAATGAATTACTTTATATATGGTGACCAGAAAGCACTAGTACAAATCAACTCCCAAACTTAACAACACAAATAACTTACAACAAAGGGGAAGTCTGTGCACCCCCAGTGCTACTAAACAAGATGTACTGACTTCCTTTCTTTGGCTCAGTACTGGACTCCCATCTGGGTGGTATCCTGGAACCCCCGTGTGGGTTGTATCAGGCTAAAGCCACCTTGAAGTGAAGGAGAGTGTCCCAATCATCCTTTTGTATCTTCCTGTTGCCATTGACTCTCACCTGTTGCCATTGACTCCCACCTACCGTGAAGCATTGCAATTCCCATCAAATCACGTGTCTTTAAGTGATAGGGAGAATTGTTTGAATAGGCAGAAAGGTGCAGGGAGGGGAGGGGGGGGGGGGCACACAGGCCTCCCCAGAGTTAATGCACCTCTGTGGTAGTAGCTGGGTAGTACGTTGGAATAGCTAGGTCATAGGAGGTAGTAGCTGGGCAGTAGGTCAGGGTAGCTGTGCAATAGGGTGGAGTAGCTTGACAGTGGGTGGGATTGATTGGGTAGCTGAGCAGTGAGTGGAAATAAGTGGGTAGTATGATGGAGTCACTGGAAAGTGGGTGGCATCATTTACCTTTTGCCAACAGCGCCATCTTTCATATGATAAATTAGGAAAGATGGTGCCAGTGCAGGTGACAGTAAAAATTGTGGCACTATGACAGAGCCTTTTTTGTCTTCTGTAGATGTGCCATCTTCCAAAACTATCACTTGGAAGATGTTGCTGCCAGCAAAGAGTAGGTGAGAGTATTCACTAATATGCCTTAGGGATGGCCAACGGCGGGTTAAACATCAATGGTCACCATTGATGGTGCCATGTTGTAGGTGCTAACCATCAATTGCATGAAACCATTAACATTGAACCATCATTGGTTTGCCCCCCATCAAAGGCCACCCCTGCTGGGTGGCTCAGCGGGCCACAGGCCAGTAAGTGCTGGGAAAGGGGTTTAGCAGGCCATCGGGGGCAGTCCCTGCTCCAGTGCCAACAAGAAAAAAAAAACATTTGCCGAGACTACCATCAGATCTCTGCCATCAATGGTTATTAATCGTCAATGGTCGATGGCTATCCCTAATACGCATTTGTAGAATAAGCTGGGCATTATGTTGCAGTAGCTAGGCAGTAGGTGGTATATGCTGGGCAGTACATCAGAGTAGCTACTGTACAATAGACTGTAGAAGGAAATATCTGGACAGTAGGTGGAAGTAACTGTACAATACTTTAGAGCAGCTTGGCAGTGGATAGGAATAGCTGGGTAGTAGATGGATTATCTATGGTGTAGATACTGGGAGTAGCTGGGCAGTAGATGGGAGGAACTGGGCAGTAGGTAGATATAGTTGGACAGTTCATAGGAGTAGCAGGGTTATACAGTGGGAGTAACTGGGAAGTATGTTAGAGTAGCTAGACAGTGGGCAGTAGTAGCTAGGTAGTAATTCAGAGTAGCTAGGTAGTACAATAGGTGGCAAAAGACGGGCAGTATGACAAGGTAGATGGCCCATATTTTGGTGTAGGAGTAGCTGGGATAAGGTTGGAAGTTCGAGTAGCTGAGCAGTAAGTTAGAGCAGCTGAGCAGTAAGTTAGAGCAGCTGAGCAGTAAGTTAGAGTAGCTGAGCAGTAAGTTAGAGCAGCTGAGCAGTAAGTTAGAGTAGCTGAGCAGTAAGTTAGAGCAGCTGAGCAGTAAGTTAGAGCAGCTGAGCAGTAAGTTAGAGCAGCTGAGCAGTAAGTTAGAGCAGCTGAGCAGTAAGTTAGAGCAGCTGAGCAGTAAGTTAGAGCAGCTGAGCAGTAAGATAGAGCAGCTGAGCAGTAAGTTAGAGCAGCTGAGCAGTAAGATAGAGCAGCTGAGCAGTAAGATAGAGCAGCTGAGCAGTAAGTTAGAGCAGCTGAGCAGTAAGTTAGAGCAGCTGAGCAGTAAGTTAGAGCAGCTGAGCAGTAAGTTAGAGCAGCTGAGCAGTAAGTTAGAGCAGCTGAGCAGTAAGTTAGAGTAGCTGAGCAGTAAGATAGAGCAGCTGAGCAGTAAGTTAGAGCAGCTGGGCAGTAAGTTAGAGCAGCTGAGCAGTAAGTTAGAGCAGCTGGGCAGTAAGTTAGAGCAGCTGAGCAGTAAGTTAGAGCAGCTGAGCAGTAAGTTAGAGCAGCTGAGCAGTAAGTTAGAGCAGCTGAGCAGTAAGTTAGAGTAGCTGAGCAGTAAGTTAGAGCAGCTGAGCAGTAAGTTAGAGCAGCTGAGCAGTAAGTTAGAGCAGCTGAGCAGTAAGTTAGAGCAGCTGAGCAGTAAGTTAGAGTAGCTGAGCAGTAAGATAGAGCAGCTGAGCAGTAAGTTAGAATAGCTGAGCAGTAAGTTAGAGCAGCTGAGCAGTAAGTTAGAGCAGCTGAGCAGTAAGTTAGAGCAGCTGAGCAGTAAGTTAGAGCAGCTGAGCAGTAAGTTAGAGCAGCTGAGCAGTAAGTTAGAGCAGCTGAGCAGTAAGTTAGAGCAGCTGAGCAGTAAGTTAGAGTAGCTGAGCAGTAAGTTAGAGCAGCTGAGCAGTAAGTTAGAGCAGCTGAGCAGTAAGTTAGAGCAGCTGAGCAGTAAGTTAGAGCAGCTGAGCAGTAAGTTAGAGTAGCTGAGCAGTAAGTTAGAGTAGCTGAGCAGTAAGATAGAGCAGCTGGGCAGTAAGCAATCATGCGAGCAGTTCTAGCTAAAAGACACCCCACTGACGTGGTCGATGACGCTGCTTTGTTAATTATGCACACCCTTGAAACGCCCGTTTTGACCTTTAGGCACGCCTGCGTTCTGATCTCCACTCCCCGTTTTCAAGCACCTTCCCCTGTTACCACCCACAAACGCCTCACTCTGTCACTCAAATTTGCAGGTATTCGCTATTTTGCGAGCACACGATTTTTGGCCGCACTGACTGGTTCGCGCATGCGTATTACAACCCGTACGCATGCGCAGATGTGCGAACATCGCTCGGAACGAGCGAGCGGCCGCTTACGAGCGGCTCTGAATCAGGTCCTATGTCCTAGCTGCAGTGGCTCTTAATGTACCCTCCCCCTGTGCAGTGCAGGGTATAACTGCATACCACCTCAGTCACTGGTCTCGGTCCCCCTCTTCACACTGCAGTACAGGGAGCCGGCACTCCCAGTCCCCCAGAGTGTGGCCACTCATGACCCTGCAGCCCAGGGCAATTGTACCGGGTGCAGCAGCTCTGTGCACACTCCACCGCTGCCTAGTCACAGCTGACAGAGGAGATTCGGGGCGCAATAAATTCTTTTGACATATGGTGTAATTCAGTTGATAATGGCGCATAGCACCGATTGGTCTATTTGAAAATGGCACCATGGCAAGAGGGTCAACCAATTCAGTCCACCATCTTTACTACGTGGGGGCAGAGCCGGCCCTAGCCAGTTTGCTGGCCTAGGCAAGACTTTGGGTGGTGCCCCCTAGCACCATCGCTAGTTCCACCTCTGACCCAGCACCCCTCTCTGAGCACAACACCAATCAACCAGAAGTACAGATCACAGCAGCAGCCAGCAACATCATCACCCCTCACCCATTGCAATCTTCATCCACAGAGAAATAGACATATTAGTGCCCTGTGACAGCAAGAGCATTGGCGCCCCCACCCCCGTTTGTCTCCCTGTAGGCAGGCCCAGGCTACTGGACTCTGCAAAGGTCCATGGGAGGAGCTGCTGAGGCTGGGCATGCCCTGCAGCCTTCCTCCAGTGGCAATTTTTGTTACTGCCCGCTGCCCCCACTGTCTCTGCTCCCCAGCCCAGCTCTTGCCGGCTGTATGAGCTGCCGCCCGATCAGAGCTGAGAGCTGCGATCGCGTTAGAACAACAAGAGCAGAGGTGCATTTGCCTGTCCTTGTCCCATCATTGCCCACTGTCAAGCTGAGTTACCCCTAGGCTTGGAATGCATGCCACTAGGCATTTCAAATGCCCTAGGCATTTGCCTAATTTGTCTATGCCTAGGGCCGGCTCTGCGTGGGGCAGCAGATGGAACCAGCATCGCGACTGGGATGTGGCCTAATTCGTCCAAACATCTTACTCTACATGGCTCACATCCCACCTTCAGTCTACTCCCTACATTTCACTACTTTTAGCACAGTGCCTACAGCTTGCCAGGCAAGAGTTCCGATTTTTATGTAACAGTCACAATTCAAATTAAAAATAGTTGTAGTCACACGAGAAATGTGCGCAGAGAGTTAGCCAGTAACACAAGTGTTTAACGCTTCTAGTCAAAGCTTTTTAAACGCTCTTTAATAATGAAAATTCCAAGAAATAATGGGGGTTAATGTTCTTATTTTAGTTTGAGTACAGTCATCTGGTGTGTGACCAACTCCTTGGAATATCTGTCTGCTATGACACAAGAGGGTGCTAAGATTTAAAAATAGTTTCCAGTGCAGATTAGATCTGTACACGGAATAGAGTTAAGGCAGGTCTCCATACTGCGGATCCAGACCGCGTAAACGTACGCATACATCTGTATGTCAATTTCTTACATCTAACACTTACCGGAGGCAAAAGGGGAGTTTCCAAAATGTTTAATGTGGAAGGGGCCTAGCCAGCCCGTTCATGGGGAGCAACTAGCACTTAAAAAGCTGTTATATAGGGCTCTATTCATTATGTTAATTATCGGGGTCCAAACCCGATAATTACAGTAACATACTAACTCCACGCGAGCGCCGGAGCACTGCATCATTGCTCTGGCGCAGAGACAGCTGATCCAAAAATCAGCAGTCTCCACGAAAGCACTTCACTGGTCCTTTCGGAGCAGTGAACTAGAGGACTTGCGTGACCTACAGGTCCGGCGGAAGGAGGCGGACAGGGGCAGAGGGATCCAAAAGGATTCCACTTCGCAAACCGGGACTCCTTATCACAGGGAAGGCGCAGAGTGATCGGCGAGTGTGGGAACAAACGCTATCTAAAGATGGTGAATGCTCCCACAGTCAAGCTCCGAAAATATTGTATTTTCCGGGAGAGGAAGGTAAGCAGGAGATATCTGTGATACTAGTGTATGGGGACAGCGGGCCATTCCGGGAGAGGAAGGTAAGCAGGAGATATCTGTGATACTAGTGTATGGGGACAGCGGCCATTCTGCCAGAGGAAGGTAAGTAGGAGATATCTGTGATACTAGTGTATGGGGACAGCGTGCCATTCCGTGAGAGGAAGGTAAGTAGGAGATATCTGTGATACTAGTGTATGGGGACAGCGGCCATTCTGCCAGAGGAAGGTAAGTAGGAGATATCTGTGATACCAGTGTATGGGGACAGCGGGCCATTCCGCCAGAGGAAGGTAAGCAGGAGATATCTATGATACTAGTGTATGGGGACAGCGGCCATTCTGCCAGAGGAAGGTAAGCAGGAGATATCTGTGATACCAGTGTATGGGGACAGCGGGCCATTCCGCCAGAGGAAGGTAAGCAGGAGATATCTGTGATACTAGTGTATGGGGACAGCGGGCCATTCCACAGGAGGAAGATAAGCAGGAGATATCTGTGATACTAGTGTATGGGGACAGCGGGCCATTCCGGGAGAGGAAGGTAAGTAGGAGATATTTGTGATACTAGTGTATGGGGACAGCGGCCATTCCGGGAGAGGAAGGTAAGCAGGAGATATCTGTGATAGTGTATGAGGACAGCGGGCCATTCCGGGAGAGGAAGGTAAGCAAGAGATATCTGTGATACTAGTGTATGGGGATAGCGGCCATTCTGCCAGAGAAAGGTAAGCAGGAGATATCTGTGATACTAGTGTATGGGGTCAGCAGGCCATTCTGGGAGAGGAAGGTAAGCAGGAGATATATGTGATACTAGTGTATGGGGACAGCGGGCCATTCTGGGAGAGGAAGGTAAGCAGGAAATATCTGTGATACTAGTGTATGGGGACAGCGGGCCATTCCGGGAGAGGAAGGTAAGCAGGAGATATCTGTGATACTAGTGTATGGGGACAGCAGGCCATTCTGGGAGAGGAAGGTAAGCAGGAGATATCTGTGATACTAGTGTATGGGGACAGCGGGCCATTCCGGGAGAGGAAGGTAAGCAGGAGATATCTGTGATACTAGTGTATGGGGACAGCGGGCCATTCTGGGAGAGGAAGGTAAGCAGGAGATATATGTGATACTAGTGTATGGGGACAGCGGGCCATTCTGGAAGAGGAAGGTAAGTAGGATATATCTGTGATACTAGTGTATGGGGACAGCGGGCCATTCCGGGAGAGGAAGGTAAGCAGGAGATATCTGTGATACTAGTGTATGGGGACAGCGGCCAATCCGTGAGAGAAAGGTAAGCAGGAGATATCTGTGATACTAGTGTATGGGGACAGCGGGTCATCTAGGGAGAGAAAGTTAAGCAGGAGATATCAGTGATACTAGTGTATGGGGACAGCGGGCCAATCCGGGAGAGAAAGGTAAGCAGGAGATATCTGTGATACTAGTGTATGGGGACAGCGGGTCATCTAGGGAGAGAAAGGTAAGCAGGAGATATCTGTAATACTAGTGTATGGGGACAGCGGGTCATCTAGGGAGAGGAAGGTAAGCAGGAGATATCTGTGATACTAGTGTATGGGAACAGCGGGCCATTCCGGAAGAAAAAGTAAGCAGGAGATACAGGACCTCATTCAGAGTCGGTCGCAAGCGCCGATGCGCTCGCAACCGACTCGATGGTTAGTCCAGCGCACACGCAGCGGCCGCACTGCGCGTGCGCAAGCCCCGGAGCGACAGAGAAACTCTGTCACTCCGGAGCTCGCTACAAAAGGGGCGGCTGTCGATGTTGATCGACAGCTCGCCCCTTTTTGTAGGAGGGCCGGGGGGGGATGTGGTTTCCAAAACGGAGGCGTTCCTTTAGGAACGCCTACCGTTTTGTGGGCGGCCGCACTGACATCATCAGTGATGTCAGTGGGGAGTTTCCTGCTCTTTCAGAGCAGGAAGCTCCCTGGGGCTTACGAGTGCCCAGACCCAACCTTAGGGTCTGGTCGAAAGCCCCGATGGTCGAAATGGTGTTTACCATCGCGACCATCAACCTGGTCAGTCGTTAAGCTGTGGGTGGTAACCCACAGCTTACCGATCGACAAGGAGGCGGTCGTTCAGGATGCAAGTGGCCGCCCTGATTCAGTGCGAACGCTTGCAACTAACGATAGCCTCTGAATGAGGTCCACAGTATCTATGATATCTCCTGCATTACCTTTTTGAGGAATGGCCCAAAAACTCGTTCATTTTCACCTTCTTTTTGATGATGAATAGACCCCTTATTGAGAAGTGCTACACTGCTCCGCAATGATTGGTTGAGGAGCTGCCACCATCTTTACTGTCCATAAGCAACATTTCCATTCTGCACAGTTTATATAGTATAAGGTCATGACACTATACAAGTTCATTATTTCATTAATATATCTATCTATATATATATATATATATATATATATATCTTTATTAAAAAACAACCTATATCATTAACAACGATCATCATAAAAAAAATGAATAGTTTGAAATATTCACATTAAGATACAGATATGTTCTTCCTCGTCTATCCTCCATCCGTTATGAGTCGTGTTACACTGTGTGCAGCATAAGAGTACACATTATGGGGTCTATTTACTAAGCAGTGTTAGGAGACAGAGTGAAAAGTGATAAGGTGCCAGCCAATCAGCTCCTAGCTGTCATCTCACAGGCTGTGTTTGAAAAATGACAGTTGGGAGCTGATTGGCTGGCACCTTATCACTTTTCACTCTGTCTCCTAACACTGCTTAGTAAATAGACCCCTATGTTAGATAAGGTGCAGTCTTACACAGGCTGAGCCAATCTGTCACTCTGGACTCGGAGCTCCGTCTCCCACAGTCAGCGGCGGCATCGCTTCTGCGTGGCACCAGTAACACTTTACTCTTGTCATTCAACTCCGCAGACCTCAGGTGAGAGTTTGGGCGAGAGACTGGGGTGTGGGGGAGTGAAGGAGGAGTAGTGGGTTAGGAGTAAGTTTACACCCCGGCTATGGGGCCAAGGGCACAGAGAAGGGAGGAGAGTATGCTTTACTTGGGCATGGGCTTGTTGGAGGCGCCTTGCGGGGCACAGGTCAGTTGCTCTAGTGCAGGGATGGGGCCATATAAGGAATCATTTGGTCTGGCCCTCAGAGTTTTTCCTGCTAGCCTCATCTAGTTAGCAGGCTGCCTAGAATGGCACCCAGCAGCCAGATTCTATGCAGCAGTGCCACCTGGAGTAACCTTAGGACGCTTCAGATGGTCACACTGCTGCCCTTACAGCTCCCTGGAGCATCCTCAGGATGCTCCAGGTATTGCTGTAATCACTGGTGATTGTGGCCCCGCCCCAGTGTGATATCACACGGAGGGGGCGTGGCCTGCACCGGGCCCGCAAATAATATTATATATATTAAAATGGCCCTCGGCAGAAAAAAGGTTCCCCACCCCTGTTCTAGTGGGACATTGTCCATACTTGCCGACTATCTGGCTGCTACTTCCGGGAGGAAGCAGCCAGAACGGCAGGGCAAGGGGGGTGGCCGGCAAAAGGGGGCGTGGCCGGTGGGCAGATGTCATTTGCGGACATGACAGAGGTGGGGCCACGTGACCGCATGATTTTGGCCCCACCCCCACTACACAATGTTGATAAAACAGGCATTGTGAAGCAGAGGGCGGGGACAAAATGACGCGATCCAGCGTGAATCGCGTCACCGCCTCCCCCGCTGTGGGGGTTTAACAGGTATTTGCGGGGGGAGGGGGGATCGGCGGCAGTCGGGAGGCTTTCCTGCCTTTCAGGGGGGTTCGGGAGCTGCACCCGTTTATCGGGTTCCCAATTGTAAAGTGCAACAGAATACGCTGGTGCTATATAATAACTGTTAATTATAATAAAAGGATAAAGGGGACTATTGCATTTATTAATAACTATCTCAACGTGATTTTCTGACATTATTAAATTGATTACAACAGAGTTGGAAGAAATAGTTTTGTTTTTAAAAAAAAAACAAAAAAAAACACAAAACCCTGTTTTTTTTGGTTTCAACGGTTTGTTTTTTTGTTTAAACCAGTTTTTTTGCATTAATGTTTAAATGAAAAAAAAATAAAATCTTGCTATGTATTAGAAACCTTGATAAATCATGTTTTAAATTAATGCTTTCTAACATTAACAAACCAAAGTTATTAGGATTTGAAAAGATTTATTTGACATCTTTCAATACAACCAATTTTAGACCTAACATAAGTAAAACATGTAAAAGCACTTTTCAGAGAAACACACAAACACAATAAAGGAGTTAAAGCATGAGAACTGGAAATGTCACGGCATTAAACATTTTGAATAAAAACACTAGATTAGAGACCTTTTCAGTTCCCAGGCTGTTTCGAAGCTTCGAATGAACTAAACTGAAAGAAGAAAAAAATTCTTTCCACACTAGCGTAAGATCCTGAGCAGTCAGACGTTGTTCAATAATGGGAAATACATCGGGCGAAACTTTTTTCAATTGTGCGTTTTTTTTTGCTCGTCCACCATTCAAAAGATGATACTCGTAACACCACAGAGACTAAGGGGTAAATTTACTAAGATGGGAGTTCTATTAAGAAGTGATGTTGCCCATAGCAACCAATCAGATTCCAGGTGTTATCTTCTAGAAAGTGCTAGATAAATGAGAAGTATAATCCGATTGGTTGCTATGGGCAACATCACTTCTTAATAGAGCTCACATCTTAGTAAATTTAACCCTAGAGCTCAGTACACATGGAGCGACTTAACGATCAGAGAACGATCAGACGATCGTTGTCTGATCATCCTGCATGTGCTGGATCGAACATCCAGCACATGCAGCTACCCCCCAACTACTATAATGACCCACCATCAACGATTGTTGATCGTTATCGTTCAATCGCTCAACTTAATCGTCTAGTGGATTGGCACCTTTAGCTTGATGCAAGGCAGATTTAGCACCTCTCTTATCTGGTTCATCCTCCCGAATATCTTTGTAGTGTGTGTGATTTACTGCATTGGTTCAGCTTACTCAGATAAAGACCAAAAGCAACAAGAATGTGGAATAATATCAGTCACAGCATAATAAAAAAAACAGAGTTTTTAAAAAAAAAAAACATTTGGTTTAAACCAGCCAACACTATTTACAATTAATTATTACACTTACTATCACACGGCATCACTATAGTGCGTTATCATAATACAATTCTTTTATACTCTATACAGACATAGGACACTACACCCCCCACATGACCTGACCACTGTACATGATCATAATACACATCTATTACACTGTATACAGACATAGGACACTACACCCCCAACATAACCTGACCACTGTACATGATCATAATACACATCTATTACACGCCCAACATGACCTGACCCCTGTACATGATCATACTACAAATCTATTATACTCTATACAGACATAGGACACTACACCCCCAAACATGACCTGACCACTGTACATGATCATAATACACATCTATTACACCCTATACAGACATAGGACACTACACCCCCAACATGACCTGACCACTGTACATGACCATAATACACATCTATTACACTCTATACAGACATAGAAAACTACAACCCCAACATGTCCTGACCACTGTACATGACCATAATACACATCTATTACACCCTATACAGACATAGGACACTACACCCCCAACATGACCTGACCACTGTACATGATCATAATACACATCTATTACACTGTATACAGACATAGGACACTATACCTCCAACATGACCTGACCACTGTACATGACCATAATACACATCTATTACACTTCCAACATGACTTGACCACTGTACATGACCATAATACACATCTATTACACTGTAAACAGACATAGGACACTACATCCCCAGCATGACCTGACCACTGTACATGATCATAATACACATCTATTACACTGTATACAGACATAGGACACTACATCCCCAGCATGACCTGACCACTGTAGATGATCATAATACACATCTATTACACTGTATACAGACATAGGACACTACACCTCCAACATGACCTGACCACTGTACATTATCATTAGTGTTCACTCTAGCTCCGGCGGCAGGCAGGGCGCCGGTGCTAGAGAGGGCACATTCGTGCGCACGCGTGACCGAGAAGGGGGCGTGGTCATCAAAAAGGGGGCGTGTCTATAAGACGCGTCCCCTTTTAGTCACTCTTGGGGGCGTGCCCTGCACTTACTGACACGCCGGGCAGCCCCCAAACCCTGCATACAGGGAGAATAGATGCCGGGCGCATGCGCCCGGCGTCTATTCTCCGGCGGTGACCGGGTCACCGCACATTTCTTCACCCGCGGGATACTGCGACACGCAGGTGAAGACGGCTCCCGCAGGCTGTTAGGGCAGGGCGCTTTTTGCCATCCTTCTGGAGGGCAGGGCGCTTTTTGCCTTCCAGAAGGAGGGCAGGGCGCCGTGCCCCGCTAAAACAGCCTAGCGGGAACACTAATCATAGTACACATCTATTACACCCTATACAGACATAGGCCACTACACCCCCAACACGACCTGACCACTGTACATGATCATAATACACATCTATTACAGACAAAGGACACTACACCTCCAACATGACCTGACCACTGTACATGATCGTAATACACATCTATTACACTGTATACAGACATAGGCCACTACACCACCAACATGACCTGACCACTGTACATGACCATAATACACATCTATTACACCCTATAGAGACATAGGACACTACACCCCCAACATGTCCTGATCACTGTACATGACCATAATACACATCTATTACGCTCTATACAGACATAGGACACTACACCCCCTACATGACCTGAACACTGTACATGACCATAATACACATCTATAACACTGTATACAGACATAGGACACTACACCTCCAACATGACCTAACCACTGTACATGATCATAATATACATCTTTTACACACTAAACAGACATAGGACACTACACCCCCAACATGACCTGACCACTGTACATGACCATATTACACATCTATTACAGACATAGGACACTACACCTCCAACATGACCTGACCACTGTACATGATCATAATACACATCTATTACACTGTATACAGACATAGGCCACTACACCACCAACATGACCTGACCACTGTACATGACCATAATACACATCTATTACACCCTATACAGACATAGGACACTACACCCCCAACATGTCCTGATCACTGTACATGACCATAATACACATCTATTACACTCTATACAGACATAGGACACTACACCCCCTGCATGACCTGAACACTGTACATGACCATAATACACATCTATTACACACTATACAGACATAGGACACTACACCCCCAACATGACCTGACCACTGTACATGACCATATTACACATCTATTACACTGTATATAGACATAGGACACTACACCCCCAACATGTCCTGACCACTGTACATGACCATAATACACATCTATTACACACTATACAGACATAGGACACTACACCCCCAACATGACCTAACCACTATACCTGACCATAATACAGATCTATTACACTCTTTACAGACACAGGACACTACACCTCCAACATGACCTGACCACTGTACATGATCATATTACACATCTATTACACTGTATACAGACATAGGACACTACACCCCCAACATGACCTGACCACTGTACATGACCATATTACACATCTATTACACTGTATACAGACATAGGACACTACACCCCCAACATGACCTGACCACTGTACATGACCATATTACACTGTATATAGACATAGGACACTACACCCCCAACATGACCTGACCACTGTACATGACCATAATACACATCTATTACACTCTATACAGACATAGGACACTACACCCCCAACATGACCTGACCACTGTACATGACCATAATACACATCTATTACACTCTATACAGACATAGGACACTACACCTCCAACATGACCTGACCACTGTACATGATCATAATACACATCTATTACACCCTATACAGACATAGGACACTACACCCCCAACATGTCCTGATCACTGTACATGACTATAATACACATCTATTACACTGTATACAGACATAGGACACTACACCCCCAACATGACCTGACCACTGTACATGACCATATTACACATTTATTACACTGTATATAGACATAGGACACTACACCCCCAACATGTCCTGACCACTGTACATGACCATAATACACATCTATTACACACTATACAGACATAGGACACTACACCCCCAACATGACCTAACCACTATACCTGACCATAATACAGATCTATTACACTCTTTACAAACACAGGACACTACACCTCCAACTTGACCTGACCACTGTACATGATCATATTACACATCTATTACACTGTATACAGACATAGGACACTACACCCCCAACATGACCTGACCTCTATATATGATCATAATACACATCTATTACACTGTATACAGACATAGGACACTACACCCCCAACATGACCTGACCACTGTACATGATCATAATACACATCTATTACACAGTATACAGACATAGGACACTACACCCCCAACATGACCTGACCTCTATATATGATCATAATACACATCTATTACACTGTATACAGACATAGGACACTACACCCTCAACATGACCTGACCACTGTACATGATCATAATACACATCTATTACACTGTATACAGACATAGGACACTACACCCCCAACATGTCCTGACCACTGTACATGACCATAATATACATCTATTACACTGTATACAGACACAGGAGACTACACCCCAACATGACCTGACCACTGTACATGATCATAATACACATCTATTACACTGTATACAGACATAGGACACTACACCCCCAACATGTCCTGACCACTGTACATGACCATAATATACATCTATTACACTGTATACAGACTCAGGAGACTACACCCCAACATGACCTGACCACTGTACATGATCATAATACACATCTATTACACTGTATACAGACATAGGACACTACACCCTCAACATGACCTGACCACTGTACATGATCATAATACACATCTATTACACTGTATACAGACATAGGACACTACACCCCCAACATGTCCTGACCACTGTACATGACCATAATATACATCTATTACACTGTATACAGACACAGGAGACTACACCCCAACATGACCTGACCACTGTACATGATCATAATACACATCTATTACACTGTATACAGACATAGGACACTACACCCCCAACATGTCCTGACCACTGTACATGACCATAATATACATCTATTACACTGTATACAGACACAGGAGACTACACCCCAACATGACCTGACCACTGTACATGATCATAATACACATCTATTACACTATATACAGACATAGGACACTACACCCTCAACATGACCTGACCACTGTACATGATCATAATACACATCTATTACACTGTATACAGACATAGGACACTACACCCCCAACATGTCCTGACCACTGTACATGACCATAATATACATCTATTACACTGTATACAGACATAGGACACTACACCCTCAACATGACTTGACCACTGTACATGATCATAATACACATCTATTACACTGTATACAGACATAGGACACTACACCCCCAACATGTCCTGACCACTGTACATGACCATAATATACATCTATTACACTGTATACAGACATAGGACACTACACCCCCAACATGACCTGACCACTGTACATGACCATATTACACTGTATATAGACATAGGACACTACACCCCCAATATGACCTGACCACTGTACATGACCATAATACACATCTATTACACTCTATACAGACATAGGACACTACACCCCCAACATGACCTGACCACTGTACATGACCATAATACACATCTATTACACTGTATATATACATAGGACACTACACCCCCAACATGTCCTGACCACTGTACGTGATATGTGTCATGCTTCTCCCAAACTCACCTGTCACAGGTAGGTCTATTGTTTTGACATGTTCGCCAACATTTTATGGTTTCTACTAAAGTCTGAATTTTGTCGTCTTCCCGTTGGTTTAAATTTAGCCCTTAATCTCTCTGCACATGTTACATCTACCCCTCCTGCAATGCAACATGGTTTTGTCTAGGTGAAAGTTATTTTTATATTTTTTTGCTCCCATCTCTGATTAAGTACAGTCTTTACACGTCCTACAAGTGAAGAATCAACGGTAGAATTCTTCAACATTAAATCATTCATAAAATTAGTTTTAATAGAATTTAACTACTTAGTAGGAAGTTATAAGATAGGATTTTAAAGGCTTTGAAGTTTTAAAGACAATGGTAGGTGTTTCTGGAAGGTGTTTAGAGAGATCAGACTCATATGTAAGATGTGCCAGCGTTTTCCCTCCCAAGATCTTTTTTCATTTTTCCATCCAAATTATTAAACTGCGTAACAAAGGGATAACAGAGGATAATGATTTGTTCGTTTTTTTGTTACTTTTATATTATAATAGATCTTTCCTATCCACATTTCTGTCACAAGTCTCCAGGACGCCTTGTTACCTAGCCATGTTCCGGCTGTCTTCCCTATTCCGGGTCCTCCTGTCCTGCAGCCTCACATCCAGATTATTCCCTTGGTTGTGGTACAACGTACACGTCGCACTGGGACGACGCTTACAGTTGCCAGGAGACCGGGACGCCGGACTGCGGCAAGTGATGCTGGGAATACTGGCTAACATTTTGCTCTCACCTGTGGATTATCCTCAATCACCTGCCTTGCTTGCTTATTGGTTCCTTATCTTTTTAAAGCCTATTGGTTCTATGCTGGCTATAGCATATCAGTACGTGTCCATCCGGTTCCTGACAGTCGTGCCCTTACCCGTCTGTGCCTGAGTCTACCTGCTAACCATTATAGCCTTACCTGCACTGACACTCCTCTATCCAGACTTGTTTGTACCTCGAGCAGCAGGCGTCTCCAAATTGTTCTGTCTCTGCAGCCTCGCTGCTCATTCGGCTACAGCACTCCTTCGGACCTTACCGCGCTGGGCTGCCAGAGTTCATCACGGCTCCCGAAGCCGCACCTTGCAACCAAAGAACACATCTTCTCTCAAGGCCGCATCCAAACAGCTTAACTACTATACAGCCCAGCTCTCAAGGCCACACCACGGCCCTTAAGGCCGCATCTTATAGCCTATAGTATACATCACAGTCTTCAAGGCCGCATCCAAATACCCTAACTACACAGCGGCTATCAAGGCCGCATCATGGCCCTCAAGGCTGCATCTTACAGCCTAAGTACACCAGGTCGCCCCTCATCTCCTTAGCCAGATTTTAGTAAACTTTTTATCTTGTACATCTCACCATATCCTCGTCAGTGTTACACCAGTCACATTTTCAGTGGTCCTCTCGGCAGATCACAAGAGACCGTAACATTTTCTCACTTTTTCCGGTGCTTTGTTCTATACTTATCAACTTTTGATTTCTCCTCTCCAGGATAAGCCTGTAGAGTGGATGCAGCTGAATACTCCGGGGGTAGGGTCCCCTTTCCTCACCACAGCAAAATTCTGCAAATTGCAGGTTCACAGAAAGGGGACAGGGGCTAAAATGATGCATCAAATTGTCCCCACTCTCTCCCTATGGACCTGCAATTCCCAATAGTATCTCCCTATCCTGCCCACATCACTAGGGACTGCGCGGGATGCAGGAGATCTACCCACTCTTACAGGGGTCCTGGGGACTACACGAAAAATCGTGAGGCTCCTACACATTCTTGGAGAGTAGATAAGTATGTTGTATTCACTACATGTTCTGTGTACAATGTTCTTTAAAATGCTTCATATACAGTAGGTGATATATTGTATATCCAACATAAAAACATGTATCTTCTTAATCTCACAAACTGTAAATAAGGGATGCTCCACTTCCATTTGCTATAGTGCGGCTGGAGAATTCTAGATAATTAAAGTACTGCTAGTTATATTCTTGAGATAAAACTCTATGGGCAGGATGTTCTAAGGCTAAAATGCGAAGAAAACTCTGAAAACTGCATTGGCCACATACCCCATATGTACCAAGCTCCGGGATGCAATACATTTTGGAACTTGGACCCATTAGGCAACATCATCTATAGATGGCGTTGCCTAATAGAAGCTTATGGACTTCTCTTCTCAATGTTCACTGAGAGGGATCCAATCGGATCCACCCCAGTGTTGGCGGATGCGCAGATAGAATGCCCTGGGCATAAACCGGGAAGCAGTCAGGAAGCCGACGGACGTAATCCTGACCGCCAGCTTCCCGACTGTCTAATCCCGGAAAGTGTCTAACGACAGGCGTCAAAACCCCGACGCCTGTCATTAGACCTACGCCGGGGCCCCGACACCCGGCTTACCGATCGAAGGTAAGCCGGGCACGGACAGCCGCACGGGGGGGTGGAGGGTTAGTTTCGGGGCTCCCAGGGGAGACTTAAGGTCAGGCACCCCCCTGGGAGGTTGGGGTTAGGCTAGGGGAAGGGGAGGTTAGGGTTAGGCTAGGGGAAGGGAGGGTTAGGCACCCCTGGGGGGAGGTTAGGGTTAGATATCCCCGGGAGACTTAGAGTTAGGCTGCGGGGAAGGGGAGGTTAGGTTTAGGCACTTAGAAGGGGCTTAGGGTTAGGCACTTGGGGGGGAGGTTAGGGTTAGACACCCCCCCTGGGAGACTTAGAGTTAGGCTGCGGGGAAGGGGAGGTTAGGGTTAGGCACTTGGGGGGGGAGGTTAGGGTTAGGCACTTGGGGGGGAGGTTAGGGTTAGGCACCCCTTCACCTCTGCCAGGTTTCCGCTGTCAGGCGTCCGGCGGTAAATCATACAGATTCCCATAAACCTGGAAGTCCTGTCATTGCACAAAGCACAGCTACTTTCGGAAGAGCAGTTCTTTGCCATTTAAATAGCAATACTAGGTACATACCAGTGTTATTAATACCGGTATGTACCCGATAAGTGGCAGGGTGTATATCCCACCCTATAGGTGGTAATCTCCTTTTCCTTCAGAGAGTTGGTGATACAAGCACAAGTTGTGGTTGACCTGACCCTAACACAGACATTGCTGATGTTTTTGTGTAACTAGATGTTAGGATGCGCATGCCAATGCTGGGGCTTAATTATGCACACCCCTTTAAACGCCCAGGCACGCCTGCGTTTCTCTGACCACCCCCCCTGTCGCCACCCTCACATGGTCAGGTCCTGTCAATCACTGTATGCAGGCTCTATGTGCTCGCTGCGGTCAATTCCCGATCGCAGCGACCGGTTCGTGCACTGCGATGCATACGCATGCACAGAATGCGAATGCAAACATCAACAGACAGTGTGCGAACGCAGCCGTGCGATCAGGTCTGAATCAGGCCCTTAGCTTTCTGCTTTCAACATGGAGAGGAAAGACGATATAGGGATGGCCATCAAACATTGATAGTTAGCAATCGTTGATGGTTTTGCCATGGATGGCAGAGAGCCATTTGTTCTCCGCCATCGATGGACGAGTGGGAGCTGATGATTTTTTTGACAGGGTTTTTTTTGACAATGGTAATCTGAGTGGCAATAGCATATTTGAATGAACCAATGAGGACCAGACTTGGGGGATAAATGAGGACTGATACGAACAGTCGGGTTGATGCCTTGATAAAGCAGCCAGGCGAAACGTGCGTTGGCGTTTCCACACAATACCGCTGGTTATACTTGATTAATATAAGGATGAATCCATATGACAGATAATGTGTGAATAACAGCAGCAGCTTAGAGGATCAATAGATCATATAGACGGTTATCCCACTGATAAGATATACGGCAATATTACTATAATAACTGACACTGACGAGCTGAGTGGAGATTGCATGCAGCTAGCCAGCCCAGCATATGTCAGGAATCTTATTGAAAACTAAACTAACTGCCGCATATCAGATAAAGAATTGTTACTATATAACCACCTTGGGACTGTCTTTCTGATACTGATATACTGTAGTGTGATTCAATTGTAACGATATTGTTACATTATAGCTGCTACAGACAAATATTTCTCTCAAAGTGGATAACACTGATAAAGGATGATGGTTATAAATGAATAAATTCACATGAACCTATATTGTATCAGTGATACAAAGAGATTAATATAGATCCAAATATACAAGGATATAAGTTATATAACCAGCGGTCTTAAAAAAGTTTTAATACACCATATTATTATTTTTTTCTCTTATTCACATTTTTCTATTTCTTAAGGAACATACACACACATCGATATTTAGAACGATTATCGTTAATGATATCGTTTATCGTTCAATCGGCGAAAAAATTGTTCGCTTTCTGAGTTCATGCACGTTCTCGTTTGTAACTCAGTCAGACTGACCAACTCAACGATTTTCAGTAAGTTACTATGCAAAAATCGTTTGTAGTTCAAAAAAATAGTTCATTACATTTAGTAAATGAACGATTTTAGTAAACGATTTTCGTTCATCTTTCCCTTGAAGAAATGAACGAAAATCGTTTACTAAAATCGTTCATTTACTAAATCGTTGTGTGTGTATGCAGATTTACTAGTACTTCAAGTATTTTAAATATTTCGCCAGTTGTGATAACCCCTAACAGGGCCGTAGCTAGGGTAGTGCGGCCGGTGCCATCGCACAGGGCACCACAGGTCAGGGGGCGCTGTTTGGGCCTGTCGAATTTATGTTTATTATCATTATTGCTTGTAGCTTCCTCTTATTTCATCCCCAACATCTCCTGGCCTCTCCTATGTCTTCCATGGCCCTTCCCCATGAAGCCATGGCCCTTTTTTGGGTGCATTATGTCCCTTTGAAAAATAAGGGGGGCGCCAATGCTCTTTCTGGCACAGGGCACCAAAAAGTCTAGTTACGGCTCTGACCCCTAATAACACTATTTTGATTAATAACTAATAAAGATTAATATGTTTTAACTGGAACAATATCAATATTGACTGACGTAATAGTGCACTGCAGTAAAGAGTCAACTTTTTTCTTTTGTTTTCTTGAAGTATGCTCAGTATGTTCCCAGTACACCACCCTCCTTCCTGCTCTCCCTGACATGCTCAGTATGTTCCCAGTACACCACCCTCCTTCCTGCTCTCCCTGACATGCTCAGTATGTTCCCAGTACACCACCCTCCTTCCAGCTCTCCCTGACATGCTCAGTATGTTCCCAGTACACCACCCTCCTTCCTGCTCTCCCTGACATGCTCAGTATGTTCCCAGTACACCACCCTCCTTCCTGCTCTCCCTGACATGCTCAGTATGTTCCCAGTACACCACCCTCCTTCCAGCTCTCCCTGACATGCTCAGTATGTTCCCAGTACACCACCCTCCTTCCTGCTCTCCCTGACATGCTCAGTATGTTCCCAGTACACCACCCTCCTTCCTGCTCTCCCTGACATGCTCAGTATGTTCCCAGTACACCACCCTCCTTCCAGCTCTCCCTGACATGCTCAGTATGTTCCCAGTACACCACCCTCCTTCCTGCTGTCCATGACAAGCTCAGTATGTTCCCAGTACACCACCCTCCTTCCTGCTCTCCCTGACATGCTCAGTATGTTCCCAGTACACCACCCTCCTTCCTGCTCTCCCTGACATGCTCAGTATGTTCCCACCCTCCTTCCTGCTCTCCCTGACATGCTCAGTATGTTCCCAGTACACCACCCTCCTTCCAGCTCTCCCTGACATGCTCAGTATGTTCCCAGTACACCACCCTCCTTCCTGCTGTCCATGACAAGCTCAGTATGTTCCCAGTACACCACCCTCCTTCCTGCTGTCCCTGACATGCTCAGTATGTTCCCAGTACACCACCCTCCTTCCTGCTGTCCCTGACATGCTCAGTATGTTCCCAGTGCACCACCCTCCTTCCAGCTTTCCCTGACATGCTCAGTATGTTCCCAGTGCACCACCCTCCTTCCAGCTATCCCTGACATGCTCAGTATGTTCCCAGTGCACCACCCTCCTTCCAGCTATCCCTGACATGCTCAGTATGTTCCCAGTGCACCACCCTCCTTCCAGCTATCCCTGACATGCTCAGTATGTTCCCAGTACACCACCCTCCTTCCTGCTGTCCCTGACATGCTCAGTATGTTCCCAGTGCACCACCCTCCTTCCAGCTCTCCCTGACATGCTCAGTATGTTCCCAGTGCACCACCCTCCTTCCTGCTATCCCTGACATGCTCAGTATGTTCCCAGTACACCACCCTCCTTCCTGCTATCCCTGACATGCTCAGTATGTTCGCAGTACACCACCCTCCTTCCTGCTATCCCTGACATGCTCAGTATGTTCCCAGTACACCACCCTCCTTCCTGCTGTCCCTGACATGCTCAGTATGTTCCCAGTGCACCACCCTCCTTCCAACTGTCCCTGACATGCTCAGTATGTTCCCAGTACACCACCCTCCTTCCTGCTATCCCTGACATGCTCAGTATGTTCCCAGTACACCACCCTCCTTCCAGCTATCCCAGACATTCTCAGTATGTTCCCAGTACACCACCCTCCTTCCAGCTATCCCTGACATGCTCAGTATGTTCCCAGTACACCACCCTCATTCCTGCTGTCCCTGACATGCTCAGTATGTTCCCAGTGCTCAGTATGTTCCCAGTACACCACTGTCCTTCCTGCTATCCCTGACATGCTCAGTATGTTCCCAGTACACCACCCTCTGTCCTGCTATCCCTGACATGCTCAGTATGTTCCCAGTACACCACCCTCCTTCCTGCTATCCCTGACATGCTCAGTATGTTCCCGGTACACCACCCTCCTTCCTGCTATCCCTGACATGCTCAGTATGTTCCCAGTACACCACCCTCCTTCCAGCTATCCCTGACATGCTCAATATGTTCCCAGTACACCACCCTCCTTCCAGCTGTCCCTGACATGCTCAGTATGTTCCCAGTACACAACCCTCCTTCCAGCTGTCCCTGACATGCTCAGTATGTTCCCAGTACACCACCCACCTTCCAGCTGTCCCTGACATGCTCAGTATGTTCCCAGTACACCACCCTCCTTCCAGCTGTCCCTGACATGCTCAGTATGTTCCCAGTACACCACGCTCCTTTCAGCTATCCCTGATATGCTCAGTATGTTCCCAATACACCACCCTCCTTCATGCAATCCCTTGTTATCAGGGCCACAACTAGAGTGGTGCATCATGTGCAACGGCACAGGGCACCGCAGTATATAGTCACATATACTGTATGGCTATATTACACCCCTGGTCAAAAATACTGTATGGCTGTAGTTACACCCCTGGTCACATATACTGTATGGCTATATTACACCCCTGGTCACAAACACTGTATGGCTAGAGTACACCCCTGGTCACAAATACTGTATGGCTATATTACACCCCTGGTCACAAATACTGTATGGCTATATTACACCCCTGGTCACATATACTGTATGGCTATAGTTACACCCCTGGTCACATGTACTGTATTGGCTGTAGTTACATCCCTGGTCACAAATACTGTATGGCTATATTACACCCCTGGTCAAAAATACTGTATGGCTGTAGTTACACCCCTGGTCATATATACTGTATGGCTATATTACACCCCTGGTCACAAACACTGTATGGCTATATTACATCCCTGGTCACAAATACTGTATGGCTATATTACACCCCTGGTCACAAATACTGTATGGCTATATTACACCCCTGGTCACATATACTGTATGGCTGTAGTTACACCCCTGGTCACATATACTGTATGGCTGCAGTTACACCCCTGGTCACATATACTGTATGGCTATAGTTACACCCCTGGTCACATGTAATGTATGGCTATAGTTACACCCCTGGTCACAAATACTGTATGGCTATATTACACCCCTCGTCACAAACACTGTATTGCTATATTACATCCTTGGTCACAAATACTGTATGGCTATATTACACCCCTGGTCACAAATACAGTTACACCCCTGGTCACAAATACTGTATGGCTATAGTTACATCCCGGGTCACAAATACTGTATGGCTGTAGTTACACCCCTGGTCACATATACTGTATGGCTGTAGTTACATCACTGGTCACATGTAATGTATGACTATAGTTACACCCCTGGTCATATGTAATGTATGATTATAATTACACCCCTGGTCACATGTAATGTATGACTATAATTACACCCCTGGTCACATGTAATGTATGATTATAATTACACACCTGGTCACATGTAATGTATGATTATAATTACAACCCTGGAAACATGTAATGTATGACTATAGTTACACTCCTGGCCACATGTAATGTATGACCATAGTTACAACCCTGGTCACATGTAATGTATGACTATAGTTACACCCCTGGTCACATGTAATGTACGATTATAATTACACCCCATGTCACAAATACTGCAAGACTATTATTACACCCCTGGTCACAAATACTGTATGGCTGTAGTTACACCCCTGGTCACAAATACTGTATGGCTATACTGTATTACATCCCTGGTCACAAATACTGTATGGCTATATTACATCCCTGGTCACAAATACTGTATGGCTATATTACATCCCTGGTCACAAATACTGTATGGCTATATTACATCCCTGGTCACATATACTGTATGGCTATAGTTACACCCCTGGTCACATATACTGTATGGCTATAGTTACACCCCTGGTCACAAATACTGTATGGCTATATTACACCCCTGGTCACAAATACTGTATGGCTATATTACATCCCTGGTGACATATACTGTATGGCTATAGTTACACCCCTGGTCACATATACTGTATGGCTATAGTTACACCCCTGGTCACAAGTACTGTATGGCTATAGTTACACCCCTGGTCACAAATACTGTATGGCTATATTACACCCCTGGTCACAAATACTGTATGGCTATATTACATCCCTGGTCACAAATACTGTATGGCTATATTACACCCCTGGTCACAAATACTGTATGGCTGTAGTTACATCCCTTGCCACAAATACTGTATGGCTATATTACACCCCTGGTCACAAATACTGTGTGGCTATATTACACCCCTGGTCACAAATATTGTATGGCAGTAGTTACATCCCTGGTCACATGTAATGTATGACTATAGTTACACCCCTGGTCACATGTAATGTATGACTATAATTACACCCCTGGTCACATGTAATGTATGACTATAGTTACATCCCTGGTCACATGTAATGTATGACTATAGTAACACCCCTGGTCACATGTAATGTATGACTATAGTTACATCCCTGGTCACATGTAATGTATGACTATAGTTACATCCCTGGTCACATGTAATGTATGACTATAATTACACCCCTGGTCACATGTAATGTATGACTATAGTTACACCCCTGGTCACATGTAATGTATGATTATAATTAGACCCCTGGTCACAAGTAATGTATGACTATAATTACACCCCTGGTCACATGTAATGTATGATTATAATTACACCCCTGGTCACATGTAATGTATGATTATAATTACACCCCTGGTCACATGTAATGTATTACCATAGTTACACCCCTGGTCACATGTAATGAATGATTATAGTCACACCCCTGGTCACATGCAATGTATGACTATAGTTACACCCCTGGTCACATGTAATGTATGATTATAGATACACCCCTGGTCACATGTAATGTATGACTATAGTTACACCCCTGGTCACATGTAATGTATGATTATAGTTACACCCCTGGTCACATGTAATTGGTCACATGTACTGTATGGCTATAGTTACACCCCTAGTCACATATACTGTATGGCTATAGTTACACCCTTAGTCACATATACTGTATGGCTATAGTTACACCCCTGGTCACATGTAATGTATGACTATAACTACACCCCTGGTCACATGTAATGTATGATTATAGATACACCCCTGGTCACATGTAATGTATGACTATAGTTACACCCCTGGTCACATGTAATGTATGATTATAGTTACACCCCTGGTCACATGTAATGTATGATTATAGATACACCCCTGGTCACATGTAATGTATGACTATAGTTACACCCCTGGTCACATGTAATGTATGATTATAGTTACACCCCTGGTCACATGTAATTGGTCACATGTACTGTATGGCTATAGTTACACCCCTAGTCACATATACTGTATGGCTATAGTTACACCCTTAGTCACATATACTGTATGGCTATAGTTACACCCCTGGTCACAAATACTGTATGGCTGTAGTTACACCCCTGGTCACAAATACTGTATGGCTGTAGTTACACCCCTAGTCACATATACTGTATTGCTATAGTTACACCCCTGGTCACAAATACTGTATGGCTGTAGTTACACCCCATGTCACATATACTGTATGGCTATAGTTACACCCCTGGTCACATGTACTGTATGGCTATAGTTACACCCCTGGTCACATGTACTGTATGGCTATAGTTACACCACTGGTCACATGTACTGTATGGCTATAGTTACACCACTGGTCACATGTACTGTATGGCTATAGTTACACCACTAGTCACATATACTGTATGGCTATAGTTACACCTCTAGTCACATATACTGTACGGCTATAGTTACACCCCTGGTCACAAATACTGTATGGCTGTAGTTACACCCCTGGTCACAAATACTGTATGGCTGTAGTTACACCCCTATTCACATATACTGTATGGCTGTAGTTACACCCCATGTCACATATACTGTATGGCTATAGTTACACCCCTGGTCACAAATACTGTATGGCTGTAGTTACACCCCTGGTCACATATACTGTATGGCTGTAGTTACACCCCTGGTCACATATACTGTATGGCTGTAGTTACACCCCTGGTCACATATACTGTATGGCTGTAGTTACACCCCTGGTCACATATACTGTATGGCTGTAGTTACACCCCTGGTCACAAATACTGTATGGCTATAGTTACACCCCTGGTCACAAATACTGTATGGCTGTAGTTACACCCCTGGTCACATATACTGTATGGCTGTAGTTACACCCCTGGTCACATATACTGTATGGCTGTAGTTACACCCCTGGTCACATATACTGTATGGCTGTAGTTACACCCCTGGTCACATGTACTGTATGGCTATAGTTACACCCCTAGTCACATGTACTGTATGGCTATAGTTACACCCCTAGTCACAAATACTGTATGGCTGTAGTTACACCCCTGGTCACAAATACTGTATGGCTGTAGTTACACCCCTGGTCACATATACGGTATGGCTATAGTTACACCCCTGGTCTCAAATACTGTATGGCTGTAGTTACACCCCTGGTCACATATACTGTATGGCTGTAGTTACACCCCATGTCACATATACTGTATGGCTATAGTTACACCCCTGGTCACAAATACTGTATGGCTGTAGTTACACCCCTGGTCACATATACTGTATGGCTGTAGTTACACCCCTGGTCACATATACTGTATGGCTGTAGTTACACCCCTGGTCACTTATACTGTATGGCTGTAGTTACACCCCTGGTCACAAATACTGTATGGCTATAGTTACACCCCTGGTCACAAATACTGTATGGCTGTAGTTACACCCCTGGTCACATATACTGTATGGCTATAGTTACACCCCTGGTCACATATACTGTATGGCTGTAGTTACACCCCATGTCACATATACTGTATGGCTATAGTTACACCCCTGGTCACATATACTGTATGGCTGTAGTTACACCCCTGGTCACATATACTGTATGGCTGTAGTTACACCCCTGGTCACATATACTGTATGGCTATAGTTACACCCCTGGTCACATGTACTGTATGGCTATAGTTACACCCCTAGTCACATATACTCTATGGCTGTAGTTACACCCCATGTCACATATACTGTATGGCTGTAGTTACACCCCATGTCACATATACTGTATGGCTATAGTTACACCCCTGGTCACATATACTGTATGGCTGTAGTTACACCCCATGTCACATATACTGTATGGCTATAGTTACAACCCTGGTCACAAATACTGTATGGCTGTAGTTACACCCTTGGTCACATGTACTGTATGGCTGTAGTTACACCCCTAGTCACATATACTGTATGGCTGTAGTTACACCCTTGGTCACATGTACTGTATGGCTGTAGTTACACCCTTGGTCACATGTACTGTATGGCTATAGTTACACCCCTAGTCACATAAACTGTATGGCTGCTTGTACATCGCTGGTTATATGGATTGTATGGATATAGTCCCCTCTTGTCGGTAATGATTTTTACAAATTAACATTAATAACAGGACATACAGATGTGTCCGGCTACATCTTTGCCGATTGCGCTACAAACGTGTGCACGCATCGCGCTATGCGATTATCCGCAGCAGCATATGCTACGGTACACTATGGCGCACACTGCGATCTCACCAAGCAATCCTATGGAGGCGCGGGTGCAAACACAGAGCGCGTGTCCGCTCACAGGCGCACGCCTGGCGTTATGCGTGTCGTCATTTGCTGCATATGCAGCAAAGATTTAGCAAAACACATCTGTATATAAAAATACATGTTTTACGTTTATGGTTAGTGGCCATAAAACCCTAAGAAATTCTGCTGTTATTTAAAAAAAAAAAACAACAACATATATTCTCTGTCTCCATGTGTTTTACATATGCAATACAGAAAGAATGTGGACACTTTCCATTCATGCAGTAGATTACAATTAATATGAGGGAGATCTGACAATACTACATAACACAGTATAAGCCTCCAATGCAGACTGTCAGCCATTTTGTTTGTGTTTTTCCTCTGAGTGATCTATCTTTATTGTTGCTATGGTTACCAGCACTGCTCTGCCACATTTACGATGGATATATTCCATGTGGATATATTCCATATATATATATATATATATATATATTAGGGGTGAGCGGGTTCGGATTTCTGAAATCCGAACCCCCCCCGAGCCCCCCCGATCCGAGTCCGATCCGAGTCAGGCTCGACTTTTCCCGCCTGACTCGGATCTGAAATCGAGGCAAAACGTCATCATCCCGCCTTCCGAGTCTCGCGGGTTTTGGATCCTATATAAGGTACCCGCGTCGGCGCCATTTTCTCACTCGGCTGTGGACAGTGAAGAGGGAGGGTGGGAGTTAGGGCTGTGTAGTGTAGTGTAGTGTAGTG